>JBAMNC010000778.1:715000-1315000 GCA_037902135.1 Cetoscarus ocellatus
CAGAGGAATGTTGTCCCGGCCAAAACGGGAGACGTGACAGCTATGTGGAGAATGGCAGAGAAACTACCTATATCCCGATTACCGCTCCTCCTGCAAAACAGAGGAAGAGAAGAAAGATGGAGGCAGAGAAGGCTAAAACAAAAAAGAATTTGGACCAAGCCAAGGCATAAAACGAGAGTCAACATCGGGTTGTGAGTACTAACTAACTTGCCATGTTTGTTTTTTTGTTTTTTTTTAACTGTATGAGTAGGAGGAGTAGTAGAAAACTGTGTTTTCTTACCTACTCAGTAAGTTTAATTCTAAAATGATTTCTCATATTTTAAGTTTAATACATGTTGTGACAAAAAGCAGCGGAATAGGATTTGTCTCACATGACCATGTCATAAAGGTATGCTATGCATGTTCAGCAAGGCCACTTTCATGGCAGAATTGCATCAGTCCAGCCCTGTGTATCTATCAGGTGGAAGTTTGTAATTTTTCCTCAGGAAACAAAAGAACAAAACTACTGAAACAATGGGCACAAATACAGACACTTGTCAAACAGATGAAACCAATAATGGCTGGATTCATTTGTGTGAGCCCGTGCAGAGGCGACTGTGCTTGCTCACATTGGCATGGCTCACGAGCCAAGCAAAATGAAAGTAATTATTTATGTCATTAGTCACACCTCTGTATTTCCTCCCATGACAACAGGCCTGCTTTGCTTTTCTAAAATACTGAAAATTAAAATAGCACAAGAGGTTCATTTAGTAGAATGGAAACCTCCTCATCTTAAAGCTGCTGAAATAAGGCCACAGATTCAATAACTGTGCGCAGGATCATTCAGATGTGGCAGCGGAGGGATTAACGCAACTAAAATATAAAGATGACTTATACATTTGGTCTTCACATTCAATAAAAAATGCTGTAGTCAGCCAGCTGGTGTAGTGTGTTCTTTGCTGGGGTTTTGGTGGCTCCAGAGCCAAACTCTGGTGACTCATCTCCACTCAAGAAGGGACATGCCAGACATAGTAGTGGTGTTTGTCAGTGAGAGTGTAAAGTAACCATCTGCGGGCCATCTCGATAGCATCTTTTATTTACTGACACCACCCTGCTTTGCCTGCTGTCTGTCTGGTTGCTAACTCGTGAGCTGATAGACTGACTGGATATTTGATTTGCAGACACTTGGATCCTCACTGACTTTGTAAACTCACTTGCATTTGGCTCCCTTTAGATCAATGTCTGTGTTAGCTTTTATTTCTGTGAAAACAAAAATGTTTGCCACCAAATGGAAGTCATAAGCTGCAAAGACTCATTAAATGTATGACTTAACATGAACCAGTGACATTCAAGTGTACAGGTCTGCACATCAAGGTTGAAGTTTAACACCCATCTGGTGAATTTGTTCAACTGACTGGCCATGATGGTGTAAATAAGGCAGCACAAGACAAATTTATGACAGAAAAATAGATTGTTACCTGGTCACAGAGCCAGGCCGCTTGACCAAGGAGCCCCATCTCCTCCTCTTGTCAGAGTTGGTGTCATTGATTACATTGATGGGCTGTGTGCTGAAATGGCTTGAGTTGGCTTAACTTGGGCCTATAGTGCAACACAATTTGCAAATGATTGATGATGACATTGATTATTCGGGTTTTTTTGTTACTTTTACCCTGAGAATTACCACCATGTGTGCATCGTACTTCCGCCACAACAGGTAGTTATTAACAGCTCATTACACAAACTGACACAATCGCAAACCCAGAAACAAACTGCAGGTATATTTTCAGCTTAAGACAGGCAGGCTGTGGTTGTAACTTGTTTTAAAAAAAGATGGCTGTTAATTTTGTTATTGTCATTTCCATAAACCAATTTTTTTGCTCAGTTATTTCAATAATGAACACATTTTATTTCTGACACATTCTTTAGAGCAGAAGTCTGCCACCAAAATAAATCCACCATTAAAAACATACCTGTTAACAGGATGTTTTTGATTCCGTTGGTTGGGTTAAGTGGCAGAAATAAAGATGAAGTGTTTGGTTGATATTTGAATCTACTAGTCACAGTTGCAGGTGGACAGAAAGGTTAATTTCCATCTGTGGTGTGCATAGAAAATATGTTGGACACATGAAAGCATGAGCAGATTTTCTGCATATTAGATGTTAAAGGCAAGCAGCATAAAGGTCAGTGAAAGTGATCAAATCTCAGAGTCGATCAGTTCATTATTTAGTCTTTTACTGAAGTCAGAGCTGCTATATTGGCAAAATCCTGTCCCCATGGCCTGTTCTCTCCTACAATCATAGACCAGTTTCCTGCATTCGCTGACTCTTTATCCCTGTACTTTTTACTCAGACAAGAAGAATGCTTTGTCTTTGTTAAATATTTTTATTGTTGAAGTAGAACAAATGCAGTGATCCTTATTTACAGGACAAAGGTACATTTCTAAGTGAGGCTACGGTTTCAACATGGCTTAATTTAAAAGAGTGTATTCATTTGTGTATCTTAATTAGATAATCTGGAGCACAGACAAAAATCTGATATTTCCATGTTGAACTAGATGCTGACTAATTACAGTTTGAGGCACTGATATTTGTTGTTGTTCTTGTGTTGTCTTTCTTGTGTTAATAGTTTTATTTGCTTCTCTTTGCTTTCTTGAGCAGCGCTCTGTTTTTTTTTTTTTTTTTTAAATACAAATAGTTTCTTTTTTATGTCATTTTCCAAGTACATGTTGACATTTCATAACTGGCTTTTGCACATAGAACATGTGGTTGTAACTTAAAAAAGACTTTTTCTTTTAAATACATTTACTTTCAGAAAACAAAACAAGCCGTGTCTCATCATAAATCCCCTCAAAACATTTATTATAACCCAGCTAAAACATATCAGATTATGAATTTTGGTCTGTATTGCCCAGCCTTAATTCACAGTACTCTAAGGCTGAAGTTGTTGACTGGCTAACTAAAATCTGTCAGTGACAATTAACACCTGATCTTTTGTCTCATGTGACCTGTTTTTACATCTCTTTCGTCTGCTTATTTAAAATGCAGGCCTCCTGTTCATCTCAGGATGGGTGTCTTTGCTGTTTGTATTTGGAGTACCACCATATTATTTGAAATGGTTTATCATCAGTATTGATAGGATGATTATGTTTTTTTTTTCATGACAGTATAACTTTCATTCATTTTTATTTAGATTATAAAATATGAAGTCCACTTTTTACCTTTTTAAAGAATGAAGCTGTAAATTTTCACTCTTCAGCAACCTTCTTGAGAGAAAATAAAGACAACTGCAGTCTGTTAGGGGGACCAAATGAATGCTCCAGTCATGATCATTGATTTTGCAATATAAGAAAGTTAATGTTAGACGGATAATTGTTGATTGGGATTTTTACTGTGAGCTTAAACTTGATCCCTGTTTTTAAGTCCCTATTTTAGAAATACATAAGCTATCAATGGCATTAGCTACACATTATCCTCCCCAATAAAGACAATAAATGAATTATATTTGCAGCACAAAAAGTAGGATAAAATTACGTTAAAAACAGGGTCCCTGCAGATCCTGAACAAGTCCTCAACTTGATTTTTTTTTTCAATTGAAGGACTTGAAAAGTCTAAATGAAACTTTGACTAATATCTTTAATATCTGCGTGCATCACTGTCCTTCCCTTTGCAAGGCAATATAAATTGATATCCTGTCATTGCCTTGTTTTTTTTTGTAAAATAACAAACTTAACTCACTTAAATAAAGCAGCATTTCAGCATATATAAAAGAGGAAAGGTTAAACTTCACCAGTTACTTTGTATTCTGCATTCCCTCCCAAAATGCATTAACTCTTCTCAGTTTGTCATCAAATGTCTGGTGATTTCTATCCTCAATCTAATCCTGCTTCCCCTGTTTTATATTTTGTGTATTTTCTTTTTAGAAATGCCGGTTCCAGATCAGCCCACTGAGCAGGAGAAGGGGGCCATGGTTCCTCCTGTGATGCCAGCTTCCAATGGAGACAGATCTGAAACAGAGACGACTTCCTCCATCCTTGCCTCTGTGAAAGAGCAGGTAGGAACTCTTGAACCTTCAGTCAGTTTAGTATATTGTTAAACTTTGGCAGGAAACACGCATTTACACATTTGGTTGCCTTTCTTTCTCTAATAGCCTCTGATCAGTTTTCTATGAGTCAGGTCTGGAGGAAGTCAGCATTACTCAGTGGAAAAAAGTTCTCCTCCACTTAAAGGTATTTAAAAGACACCAAAGATTGATTTGTGCCAGGGGAATGTGAGAGTTTAATGGATGTAAATGATTACAGGGCGTGAGCTGTAGCCAAGTAGACACAAGTGTAAAAGTCATTAAAATCCAAGCAATTACTCAACAGGGAGCATTGGAAGGCTCAGCATTATAGGAGGAGTGGTTGGGTTATAGTGCTGCCTGGTTTTGTTAGGGAGGAGAGGGAAACAACTGAGGGGATGGGGACATGAGCAGGGAAAAAGAAGAGAGAGATGGGATAAAAGTCTGTACAGGCTGGCTGAATTGTGTGAAAAATAGAGAGGTGGTTGTAGGAAATGATAAATGAAATGCTTTATATTGAAGGCAATTTTGGACTGAAAGAGAGAGCACAGACAGGAGGGACAGAGAAGAGGCAACAGTTGAAGTAAAAGTTGCCTTGTGGGTTTGATGAAACAATTCTGTGTCCATGAGTGTGGTTATAGAAAAAACTTCACATTGTACAGCTGGTGTGTGCTGCGCAAGTGTTCATGATACAAATCAGGGGAGTTCTCAGTGTGTTTTAATTTTTATTTTTGGAAGTATATAACAGTCAACTTCATAGACAATCATATGGACTACCACTTTAAAAATCTGATGTCTTCGTCCCCCTTAAACAGGGATGGGAACCATTTTTTTCTAGAAAGCTGCTGACTCAGAAAGTATGACTTAAGGGCCAAATTCTGTTCAATTCGGTCAACACATGAAATGCTTATCTCATTGAAGATGGGTAATTCCAGGTTTTACATGTTCAAAAAGACCTTCTGTAAGAAGTCCTTGAGTCTTATCGTTTAAAACTTTGTCACGTCTAACATTTTTTGCAGATTTTAATGTGCTTATACCCTGTTAGTGGATTAATAGTTTCAAACACTTGATAAGTATGGACTTGAAAAGGGATTGGAATTGATAAGATTTTGTTATACCAGTGCCATTAGCGATTCTTTTGATTGTGTGGGCAAGAGTGTGCCTAAATAGGTTTTCAGAGGTAACGATGTAAACAGATGACACTTCTGATATTCAATGTCCTACAGAGATAAAGGCTTTTGCAAGTTGCTGGTCTTTCCACTCACTAAAAATTGTGCAGTTAGCATCTTTTTGTCGAATGTTAACCACACTTTTGATGATTTTTTCTCCTGTCTGCCATGTTTTTTGACTTCTTTGCTACCATTTTTGCTGACTGCCTCTGATGCGAACGTAACATCTTTGATTTGCAAGGCATGCAGGACAAAATGGAAGGAACTGATAAGGGGATGGAAAAGCAGAAAAGCTAAACTGTTTCAATGTTACAGTCTCATTTAACAGATGCTTTTGACCAAAGTGATGCACATCTGAGAGTAAGCGCAACACAAACAAGAACCTAAACTAGAGGGAACAACAATAGTAAGTGTGACAAACTGCTCCAAGTCCATTTGGACACACTTGCTGTCATGTAGCTCTAGAGGCAGTGCCTATTTTTTGTTATATGTTTTTTTTTTAACTAAACCAAGCAATTGACAGAAAACCTTCAAGTTAAGTTACCTCAACATCATCATCAGCAACATCATCAAGTCCTCATGTCATTGACATCAACATCATATTAAGCATCAGCATACTCAGTGTTAAGTTGTTCACAAAGACCTGGGTCATAAACTTACCTACTCATTCTATCAGAGTCAAAAAGTCAGACTAAGTGCATAAGTGTTCCCTAAACAGTTGAGTCTTCAGCTTTCTCTTATAAGTAGGTAGGGACTCTGCAGATCGAATGGAGTTGGATAATTTATCTACTACTTGGGAACAACAGAGAAGAAAAGTCTAGCTAGTGATTCTGAGCCATGTTTTAGTGGAAGCACCAGGCGTTTATCACAGGGCGTAGTGGGCGAGGGGGAGTATTAACCTGGATGACTGGAGCCGTTCTTGTTACTGTTTTGTTAGGCAGAAGTAGAGCATTGAATTTGATTCTAGCTGCCATTGGAAGCCAGGTAAGAGTGATTAACAACAGGGCTAATGATATTGATTCTTTGAGGTAGCTGTTATGGATTCTCAACTGGAGTGGGATTTTGATTCCTATCCCTAGACTTGAGTCAGACTGTGTCACAATGGTCAATATTTGATTTTTACTAATATAAACACTTTTACCAGTTTCTACAGAAAAGACTAATAATCACAGACATAAACTATGGAAAACACTGTCATGTTCATGAGCTTTTTCTACTCAAAACATGTTTTGTATGATTATTACTGTCCTTTCTGACTGTCCCATTGTTTCAATTTTTAGTAACAAAGCAAAACAGACCTTCTATCTTTGAATGTTGGAAATATGAGCAACACACATCATCTAAAAAACCGTCATCTTTAAAAAAACTGTGTGAAAAGAAATACATCGCCACATCATTTACCTTAACATGTTCATTTTGTTTAATCTGATGGATATTAAACGGTCGCAGGATCGCCTTTCTTTGCAAGACTGTGAAGGTCAAGCATCACTTCTAATGTTACATATCTTTATTTATATTTTTTGGTCTTCATTGGTCTGATTAAGATAAGGGGCAAGTTCTCACCAGTGGACCATGTGCTGTCCTTGTGTGCTCCAAAACAAGTGCCCAAAGACTTCATAATGGTAGCATGAGGGGACTTTTACTTGTTTGTAATTGAAAGCTGTTTTATTGGGATGTAGCTCATCAGCAAGTGCAGCATACAGTTGTTTTATAATTTAAGATTAAAAAATTCTGTGTAATTTATTTTAAAATGTTTTTTATTTACTCTTAGCAATTGAAGGACAAATACTCAGGGCAGTTTAAGCTTTTTACCTCACATATGGAAATTATTTGTGTTTCCTATCCAACAGATAATCCCTCAGTGATCTCACATTTCTTAAGCATTGAGGCATATAGAGTTAGATCCATGCTTAGCTCCTGAATTGAACTCATAGTCCCCCTCTCCGCAGGGAGAGCTAATGTACAGAAGTTACCCAGAGGGAATACATCACATACACAGAGCCATTGTTGAAGTCTTATTTTCTTCTACAGCTTGTTCAACTCCTCCACTGAGACAAATGTTTTTACGATTTAAATTACTTCCTTGTTCAGCCATCAGGAGGCAACAGTAATGCCTTTACACTCAGGTGTCACATGACAGGAGATTAATGTTACAATAATCCTAATCAGGTCGGCTAAGTGGTGCTGTAGCAGGAGCGTTAAATGCTGATATGTGTTCCCTCTCCATCAGAAAAAGCTTGGTGTTCTGACAAAAGAAGGTGATTGAAACACTTTATATTTGATTTATCCTTATTGATATTTCCTTGCTGATCAACACTTTACTTAAGATGGTAAATGAAAGTAAGTTCATTAGCAAGGACCACACCACAGGCAGCATGCGTTTAAACATTTAATGAAGATTTAGGAGTATGTAGAATGAGAATGGTGAATGTGTGATATGTTGTGAGTTAGGCTGGTCTGGCAGGACATTGTGAAGCTTGGCAGAGGGAGACTCAGGATGGGGGCCTCTGTCTCAGGCTTTATCCTGTCCAATCTGATCTAAACCCCCCACCTAGAACGAAGCGGGCATGGATCTGAGTGGAAAAAAAAAGATGGAGAAGAATTGATGGAGAGTAGAGGGTAGGAGGGTGGGCTGAAGAGTCGCAGACAAACGGAGTAATGAAGGATGGCTGAGTAGACTTGTCAGCTGATTGGAGGTGTGGTTTGTGGCTTGGCCCTGCTCCCCAACCTATTTTAAAACATTAACCTCATTTAAAGCAATAACCACCATTTATGCGAAAACTCACAGACATGACTCTGGGGTCCATTTGGGCACTGTGAAACTGACTGAAAACCACATCTCAATGTTCTCCTGAATGGTGATACACAGCATGTGTCTGAATCTTTTAGTTTCTGCAAAGAAATAACTAAAAAGTCACCACAATGTCAAATTTACATTGGAAAAATGTCGCACAGGAACTTGTTTTAACAACCGACTGCATCATTTCAGCATGAGCAAGGAAAAATGACAAATAAATTAACTGCCTGTTTGTAAACTAAATACGAACACTAAAATTTCTCTCTAAACAATATAAATCAATGAAATGATAACAATAGAAAAAAATGTGGTCAATTGGCATTTTACAGTGGTGGTTTCATTTATAAATACATTTTTTACTGAGCATCACCGTCTAATTTTTGTTTTAAAGCAGTATTTCTATTCTTTATTGATATACACAGATTTTTTTTTACAATATATCCTGTTTAATAACATATCAGTGTATTTTTTTAACTGTATTTTTTTCTTCAGCTCTAGTTTAAATGAGAATACACATATATCCATGGCATTAGAGCTGTCTATGTTAGTAAAGTAGGAAAAAAAGGCTAATGAGCAGATCATAGGAAATTAAAAGTTACCTAACTAGAGGAAACAAATAGTGTTATTTCTCAAAAATTGTCAAGAATCTCAGTGCAGTTTATTATACACTTTCAGATTGTCGAATGAGACAACAAGCCTTATGTGAAGAATAATACACTTTCATACCAGAGTCTGCATGATACTAACTGATGGTGTCGTCAACCAAGTCACAAATTATTTTGTGATGCTTCAATTTTGTCTTGACTAGGACTCAGTGTTAACATGTTATGAGCAATGATATAAATGCAGGTTTTTCTTCTACAGGTTTTTTTTTGGCCTCATACAGACAATTGTGTTGCTCGCTGAAGCATTTCCTTTACCAAATGTTACAAAGGGACACATCAAATCGCTCAGATTTACTTTTTAATTCTTTAAGGAGCTAATGGGTAACTTTCTTTTCTCATGTTGACCTTTAACTGCACCTGTTTAGCTCCTACTGTCAAGAAAACGAGAGAAGTAGAAGTTGGCACATCCGATTGGTCAACCGACTCACAGGAAGTTGTCACTTTTTTAAGGATCAAAATGGAGGACTAATAATATAACTATGCTTTCCAACAAGAAAATGTAATAGAAAAATAATCACCAGTTATGATCAACAATTACATTTTTTTCCAGAAAAATAATCCACTGCACTTCATGGCTGGATTCAAAACTTATGGGGACAACAGCAGTTGTCACCATAAAGATCCGCAGCACAGTTCCAGAGACATAAGAAAACTATGGGAGTCTTACGAGTTGGGGGTGCCAGTGATCCCATGGAGCTGGGAGGGTTAAAACTTTTGGAAAATTCCTGGATTTGCATTTGAATCAATGCCAAAGTCTAATCTCTTCTCCCCTGTGCCATGAACAAAGTCCCTGGAAATGTCATCAAGTTCTCCATTGAGAACTTTTTGAGTCACTCATAGAAGTGTGGAAAATTGCTCTTTTTTGCAGCATCAACAAATCTTTAAAAAAATCCTGGATCTTTATCAATATTTGGATCACCATCACAATCTAATCACTTATTCTTCATTCCTAAATTTTTAATCAAAATCCGTGGGCAATATTTAATGTTGTCTTGCTTATAGATTGATGAACAAACAAACAAATGTGAGCAAAAGCATAACCTTGGCCTTGGTAGCAAATTAAAATATTATGAAAACTGAGCTTAGATCAAGATTGACTAATTAAAGTCATCAACTAACACTCATTTTAGCCCTTGTCTTTGCTTGAAAATATTTTTAATAATGACAATTTAATTTCTTCCTCCCTAGTCCAGTGAGCCTTCTCCTGTGCTCTAAATGTGTGGGCATGCATTTGCATGTACATTATAGATGCATGATGTAAATGGGTGACAAAAAGGTTGACTCTATATATAGCTCTCACACCCTCTCTTCACACGACATGCTCGAACCAGGTGTGAGTGCTTGTGCAGTTGTCTGCATCTGAACACACACTCTGCTCCAGTAACCTTCCAGTCCTACTCCCACTGAGAGACATCATCACACCAAACACACTCTTCATCCACCATGCTTTCTTCATGAGAACACACTCATGTTGGGATACACCTATTGCTTGAATTTCAGTCAGGAGACACCATCTGCTTGTGTGTTAGGGATGGTCAAGTTAAAAGTGACATGTGCTTTGCTTATGTTATCAGAATGATTCTTTGCACTAGTAGTTCTGTGGTTTAACAAGGTTCTACAGTGATTTTATGTATACCAGTGCTGTGATTGGTTCAGACTGTCAGTTCAGTTCTGTATTAATTATCTTATTAATTCCAGTGTTGTTTTGTGTGTGGTAAAGTCAACCTACATGTGTGTTCAGTGTCATCAATGTCAGGCACATGGCACTCCTGATATTCAACACTGCGCTGCATAGATGAATGCCTCAACAATTAGCTGCAGTCTCCACCCTTGCTGGAATTAACACTTACGAATGAGTGTGAAAGAGTGGATGTGACCCTCAGTGTAAAGCTGCTTTGAGTAGTAAGAGAGACTAAAGAAGCACTATAGAAGCTCAAGTCCATTTACCATTTACAGACTTATAGCCATGTCAATCATGACCATAACTATCCAAAACTGGAAACTCTGAATTTATCAACAATGGGATTGATATAAAATCAGTCATCCCCTGTACAATCATAGGTATTACAAGTATCAAACATTTAATACAAAGGCATATGTTGAACAAGGCTGTGCATATGTGTATTTAGGCAGTACAAATCATCTGTTCTCCACACATTGTCATGAAACTTCAGTTTTTTTCTGCAGACAGCCTCAAGTGGACACTTGAGGAACTGTTGTTTTTGGCACTTCTGCACTGTTTTCATTTTTCAGCACTAGAGGTTTTGCATCTTGATCCATCACACAAAGTCTGCTGGTGTTTTTCTCCAAGCTGATTGTGAGGACTCCCATCAGAGAGACTAACAGAAGTTCAAAGTTTCTCTGCAGCTTTGAGCTAAAAAGTTATTTTTTATTTGAAACACCCAAAGTTAGAAGTATTAAACTCCCTGTGGTTACTTGCCTCAAACTGAGATACTCAACATCTGACTTTTTTGATAAATCATTTAAATACAGTTTTTATTTTGAATGATGCAGTATACTTCATATGATAAAATAGGAGTTTTGGACATCAACAGTACCCTTTTTGTGGATCATCCCCTGAGAGTTACCTGTTCGAAGTCCATTAAAGGGCATCTATGAAAATGAATGAACATACAAGAACCACAAACCTTAAAAAAGGAAATGTGTTTCACAGAAAATCTCCTCATATTCTGTTATTGATGTCATCTGGCTATCTTTCTTGTTAGATTCTCCATATTAAAAGGCTTCTTTGCTGCCTCAGTTGCAGCAATTTGAGCTTGTGAAGATGCTTTGCACTACGTTGCATCACTTCTCAACGTGCCTCAGGAGAGCTCTGCAGAGACCAATTTAACCAATCCTGATTTGCTCTGCAATCTATCAGTTTTCTGCATATTTTCAATGAGCTGAGGCAAAAGTCCTGCTTCATCTCTTGAATAAGTGTCAGCAATTTGGCCTTGTTTCCTGCTAAATTCCAGTCAGCATGTTACTTCATGTTTTGCTGTATCCATGACTAATACTGTGCCTTAATCATTCTCCCTATAATGAGTTCAATGAAAGCTGATGAAAACACCCAGGAGGTGGTTTATCTTTCCTTACAAAAATACCCTCATTTGAAAGAAGTGATCATTTTTTATTTTTCATCTCCACACTTTCTATTATTGGTGGATTATTGTAATTCAATGCCATTAGTTGAAAAACAATGGTGCAGATGTAGCCAGGAAAAAAAACAAAGACAAAGAAGCAACAAAGGCTGCATTGGAAAAAATGCAGTGGTGCAATGCAGAGTACATGCAGGTATGCATCATATAACTTATTATTTTTCTGTCAGCAGCACATACCCCCAGTCCTCACTAAAGTGCTGTATTCAGAAATTAGTTTGTTCTTAGACTGCATTAAAGACCTGATTTTGTTTAAATTATAAAGAAATACATATGGTTGCCAACGTTTGAGGCTCCGTGCTGCATAGTTTTATTTATGTGTTTGTTCTCTTAACCACTCCAGCCAATGGGGGATCTGTTGGGAGAATCATGAATATTTACAAACTGCACGAGCGAACCAAGATTCTTTTTTTCTGCAATGTGATTGGTCACTGTTGGAAATTTATATCTGAAAAGTATGTTCTTGGTTGATTGGAGTCAGTTCCTCTATTGATCTCTTGAAGTCAGGATTGTGGAGCACTATATGTAAACACAAATATAAAATGACCTTGTTAGGCAGAGGAGTTATCGGTAACAAACGAAAACAAGTCAGATTGAAATATTTTGCTACTATCGCATGATAAAGCAAAAAGACCAAATGTATTATTATTTTATAGCATCTTAAGAATATAAATTCCTAAGCTGTGGCTGCATAGCACACAAATTATCTACTTTCAGCCTGCTTGATTGCACAAAATAATCAAAATATGCAAAGAAGTAAAAGAAAAAGGCATACATAAGTGTCACAGTAAGTGTGCTTCTGTTCACGCAACCATGAACAAAAATATCTATAGTTCTGATGTTAATGTGTTTCTGTTTACTCACATTTTGAATATTGTTGTTAAATGATTTGCCCTTCGAGGTGTCCATTATCAGAAATTAATGGACGACGCAGAAGCAACTGCTTCTGCGTCGTCCATTAATTTCTGATAATGGACACTTCGAAGGGCATTATCCCGCTTATACCATGGTCACTGGTGAAAAAAATAAATATTAAATAAATTAATAATACATTAATGTCACTTTTTACCGTACACAAGTACGCCTCTTACCGCTTGTGTGTGTCCAGACGATGATGCGAAATTTGTACTCAAAGAATCAAAGTCCAGAGATAGTTTCCTTGTCATCCTCTAAATTGTTCAATTCCTCCGGTGTCACCTCCTTGTGCCGCATCTCCTTCTTCTTATATTCTCTTCTCTCTTTCTCTTCTGCGGCATCCCAGTCTTCAAAATTATCAAATTCACCAAATAGGTTAAAGGAAACTATAAAATCACTCATGTTTTGTCTATTGTCTTGCCGTTGTGATAAATAAAGTTTCTGTTGCCACGGTTTCCAGCTAGTGTTTGAGCCAGCGCAATAATTTAGAACAATCAGTCTATTTGACCGGAACTTTTTTTTATAGGTGTCCTCTAACACTTTTTAACGGACACCCTGCAGCCAATCAGAATCGAGTATTCACCCAGACCATGGTATAAGAAATATTAACCCATGTTGAAGAGGTCTGATCTGACACCAGAGTTACTTCACTGCTTTAAGAATACAGAGTACAGTGAGGGGAGAGTTTAATGCTGACTGCCTCTGATGAGAGCATGACCTCATTAAATAAGCATGGCATGCAAAACAAAGTGGAAGAATTGATAAGAGCATTGCAAAGGAAAAAGACCTGTGATGTTGATTTCTTGAGAGATTTGTTATTGATTCTTAACTTGATTTTGATTATGATTCCCATTCCTAATCAAAACAGCACTCCAGAAGGGTTCATTCACTTAATAGTACACCACTGTTTCCAATAAGTCCAAGAGTTTGACCTAATGAGAAAGAAAAGCTGTTAAAAGTAAACTCAGCCCCTGCCAGCTTGGTCTCTGTCAGACTGTGTCACATAGTCTCATCGCAGTTTGAGTAGTGAAGCATGCTTGCAATACTTAATGAAAAGGTGTGGTTTTTTAATGATATAAGGTCAAATAAAGTGTATGATGGTGGCAGCTGCCATCATGGTAAGCATGTAGCTCTTTTTATCCTAGTATATTGATTCTACTGGTGCACTGGATGCAGTAAACTTTCGGGAATTAAAATATATGTATATACTTATTTGTGTATATAAATATATATATATATACATATATATATATTTCTCTCTATATAATTATATTTATATATATATTTATATATATATATATATTTATATATTTATATATATTTATATAGATATTATATAAATATATATATATATATATATATATATATATATATATATATATATATAATATATATATGTATATATGTATGTATATATATATATATATATATATATATATATATATATATATATATATATATATATATATATATATATATATATATATATATATATATATATATAGATAGATAGATAGATAAATATATTTTTGAAGTGCACTTTATTCTCCAGATTTTACAGTTTATCCTTCCACCAAATGCACTGATTGTGTTGTTACCTTTTCTGTGTAATCAAAGCTTCATGCTTTTGATTTGAGCACCTATCCAGTCACAGCAGACCACTGTCACATGCTGCTGATGTGATGGTGTTAAAAAAAAGTGTGTGAAAAATCTTTGTTAGATCTTTAAAATATGTTTTGTGTAGTTATTATAATGAGTCAAAGATGTAATTCGGTAAAAATAAAATGGTAATTTATTCCCTAAGACATATTCTCCATAGATAAACAACCAGGGGTATTTTTAAGGATAATTGTCACAATCTGAGTTGTGTCAGTCTCTGTCATAATTTTTTGTCAGCTTTGTCATTTACATCATGCTGCACAGCTACTGCATATTCATGCAATATGCTACGTTCAGCCTGCTTCAGCTGAGTGTGTCCATGAACCACACAACAAGCCTCCATCAGTTCACAACTGATGGAGGCTTTCCGTTTGTAACTTAGAAAGGAGCGAGTTCATTCTATGAGTAAGAAGGGTAATGTATTCTATCCTCTAGACTGCTGACATATTCTCCCAATGCTTTTCTTTGCTGGAGCTTGACTGCGCTTCATTGGCCTTTGGAGTATGTTGCAAACTTTCCTTTTGCTAATATACCATCACTAAGTTGTGGTTGTTAAGTGTGCATGTTCTGATCACTCTGACACTATGAGATGCTTACTGGGATTCCTTTAAAAGCATTTTAATGTAGGTGTTTGTGTGTCGTTTATAACTTGCTCTGGAGTTAATCGGAGAGGGTGTGCCCTTTGTGTTTGTGTGTGTAATCTAATAGACTCTCTCTGCCTTACAGTCCATATCTGCCACTCCTTTTCTCTCCCATTTATTGATACGCTGTCTCTGTTGCTAAAGTTGACATCTGTGTTTCCCTTAGAGTGAATTAATTCTGTGTGAAGATCAGAATGATGGGAGGAAATGATCCTAACATTACCATGACTGTCAAATACAGCAGCTAACAACAATACCTTCTGATTTCTTAACTGCCTTTCCAGTTGACAGCAATTGTCAATTATCTACAGTGTTTGGGAACGTAGTCAGTTTGTTGAACCTAAAATCTGTGGCATGGAGGAGTGAAAGGCTTTGAATTTATTCAAAAGAATTTGAAAATTGTGAGGTTTCCCGCTGCTCTAACAGCATAATGCGTACTTTTTATGCCATGGTAGCGGTTAACTCTGAAACGACGCTGTCATTTTACCTTACAGTTAGAACTTTGACAGCACATTCATGGAGATGATGTGCCTGTTCAAAGCTTTTTGTGCTTTGAACTTATCTGCCAGTTCCACTGCCAGTGGTTTCCAAGCTGAAAAATGGGTCCTTTCCTCTCTCTCTCTGCGGGTGTCCTTAGTGTCCTTCAACATTAGGCTCTTTCACTGTGCCAGCAGATCATTTAGCCAATGGGCATTTGGGCTCTGTGGGAGTATACAATCTGTGTGTCGGGGACTAATTGCACATATGTACATAAAATGTACAAAGCATGACTATCTGTGCATGCAGTATGGCTATGCACTGGCATTTGTACCTCTGTTGGAGAAATCCTAGACATTTGGGAGACAGTCACCATCACCTGATATTTATAGAAAATAAATGACTGGAAGATTATCAAACAACTGGCTAGTTAAGAGTTAATAAGCATTCTGAAAATAGACAAAGTGTAAATATTACAGTAGTAAAAGGTCTGATGTGATGTTTGCCAAGCAGAATGAGGCTGATGCTAATATCAGCAGTGCAAGCTTAAAGTGCATATATCTGTGCTATTAGCTTATGCTTTGCACTGGACTTGCTACCCCAAACTGCATGGGCTTAAACTGCAGACTAAACAATGGTAGGACGTCACACTGGTTTGAGGAAGGAGCTGGGGTAATGCGCTGTTTTAGGCAGCTATCATGCAAAGGAGTCTGTAAAACACATTGAAGGACGTGTTAAACTGGAAAAATGTGCACTCCTTTATGCTGATGAGTACATGACGTGGCAAGGCAAGGCAAGTCTATTTGTAGAGCACAATTCGTACACAAGGTAATTCAAAGTGCTTTACAGAACAAGAAAAATGCATTAGAATCACGATACAAAATAAAAACAGAAATAATCATTATAAAATGAACTTTTTAAGAGAAGAGTGCAGATAAGATCCTTTCAGTCATATGTACAGTTAAATAGAGCTGTTTTGAGCCTAGATTTGAACATTGTCAGTGTAGAGGCCTGTCTCACATCTTCAGAAAGACTTTTCCAGATTTTAGCTGCATAAAACTGGAACCCTGATTCTCCATGTTTAGTCCTGACTCTGACCCTGAGGTCCTCAGAGTCTGAGATGGTTCATATGGCACTAACATGTCAGAGATGTACTTTGGTGCTAGGCCGTGGAGAGACTTGTACACAAGCAGAGCTGCTTTAAAGTCCATTCTCTGAGCCACAGGAAGCCAGTGTAGGGACCTGAGCACAGGACTAATGTGCTCGTACTTCCTGGTTCTGGTCAGGACCCAAGCAGCAGTATTCTGGATGTACTGCAGCTGTCTTACAGCTCGTTTGGAGAGGCCAGTGAGCAGGCCGTTACAGTAGTCTAACCTACTGGAGACAGATGCATGGATAAGTCTCTCCAAGTCAGGTTTAGACACTATACCTTTGATTTTGTCAATGTTTTTTAGATGCTAAAAGACTGCTGATGTTATTGATGTGATGTGGCTGTTAAAGTTCAAGTCTGAGTCCATCAAGTACATCAAGTCTGATGTGCACTCCTTAATGCTGGCATCAAACGCAGCCAACTGCTGATTCATTTTTGGCATCAGCTTCTGTTTTTTTTCTTTTCTTTTTTTACTTTGGTGCTGTCATTAGCCCTGATTTGATGCCCTGTGTATCATGAATGAATATGGTCTCTAAACGGGAAATGTGTTTGTTCTCTGGACAATATAATAGGGACCCATTTTTCAGTATCTTGATAATCTGGGTCAGATCTTTCAAATAAATTTACAGGTGTAATTAGTAAATTATCACTGTGTAATGCTTTAACCTTCACTGTAGGATACTTGTTTCAACACTCCTTGGTAAGTGTTATTTTACTGTTCTGCTTCCATGGACGAGTAAATTAGTACTCAACAGTCTAGCGAAGACTGCTGCTGCTGTATTGGAAATACAAAATGATTGGACCAGTATCAGCAGATCTCACTCAGAAGTGACTGTATTGGCAGCAACACAACTGATCAGGGCATCTTGAGCCCTTTGTTTTTGTGTTCATAAAGAAAAGTCATACAGATAACTGTATCATTAAGATATGTGTAAGGGTAGAAATTGTAAAACTCCACGGGCAAACACACTTAGCAGGAGAGAATGGTAGACAGATATATTGTTTGACTCTGGAAGGCTGGTTGTGCTGCAGTGAAGCAGGCATCCCACAGCTGCCTTTCTATGTGTGCTGCCCTGTGTGACAGTGAATCCTTCAGAGCACCTGGTTCACGAACGGCAGGTGCAGCTATAATGTATGGGTCTTTTTCCCGATGATGACTTGTGACTTTAACGTGACACTTAAAGGCTGCCAAGGTGACCTGAAACAATTTTCCTGCCAGCTTGAGTAGGCAGCCTGTCACAATTGCACCATCCCCTTGTCATTCATTCAGTGAGAGTGAACACATGTATTGGTGTGACTGGGGCACAAAAACAGTGGCATTCAGCTGCCTCACCCTGGCTGTAGCCTTAGCTCCAAGGCTGCTGTTCTTCTGTGGCACAGTTGTTGTGTGTATCTGAGTGTATATGTGTATAAGCTCTGGATTGTTTCTGCCAGTGGTGCTGCAATGTTCCATTTAGTCAACATCAGCCAGCCGGCACCCTCACTGTACTGTCACCATCATCACAACTGGCAGCTGGCAAGCTACATGCAACTGCAGCTGCCATGCTTTAGGCCACACAAAGCAGGAAGAGACGGAGTGAAATAGGATGAGATGAATCATGAAAACAGTGCAAAATGTGCGTGTGAAAGAAAGAGGGGTAGGACTGTTTTGGTTGAGAGGAAGAGAGCGACAGTGGCTACAGGAAGGTAGATGAAATAAAAGAGAGAAGAGAAAGAGGAAGAAAGGGCACGAGTGTGGGAGACTGAACAGAGCCAAAGAGCTGATTTTCAATGGCAGCTGTCCAATACCCAGCTCTCCAAGATAACTACCAAACCAGACTTGCCAATTACCATTTGAAGGTCAATCAGTGAAAGTGGAATCACAGCACAATGCTGTTTGTACACTCACTGTGGCAGGGATAAATGATTCAATACGAACACTCTCAGGCTGCTGGGAAAAACTTCACATAAAACAAAACAGTTGGTGCCAAAAAAACAACCACAAAGTTTTACCTTTAGTGCTAAAGAACTAACAAAAGATGCAATCAAAATGAACTAAATTCAGTTTAAATGTTTTTCAAAAGTCGCACTCCCTCAACTGCAATTTGGTCTGATGTTGGAAAAAAAGTCTTATTATTTGTCTTTGGCTGCCACTTTGTCAGTGTTCAGACATGTGGCTTATGTGGTCTTTAACCTTAGGTTGTCAAATCATACTTATATAGATTAGGACAAAATACTGTTCTCAAATAATAATACATAAGCTCTCACGTATCTGTAGTCTACTTATAAAGCCTTCTTTTACTTGTGTTTTATTCTGCCTTGCTTTCCACTGTTCTGTTATCAGCTCTGTCCTGAACTTTTGGTATTTTGTCTTATGTTCCTTTACTTATCTGTCTCTGTAACATTTGAAGCTTCCTGCGGACAGGTGTTACAGCGTTATGTGTCTGAGACTTAGGCATGGTAAAATGTCATGCCCTCCTTGTATGTATGTTCGTGTTATAGAAACAAACAAAAAAATGTAAAAAATTTCATTTTCAAGGTTTATAATAAGAGTTGTAATGTCAGTTTTAAGTTAGCCTCCCAGAGTGATGCAAATAAGATAATATGAATTACATGGATTAGATTATTATTCTTATAATACCTATACAGTGCTTATCAAAGTTACAAGATCAACCATAGGGATGGGAATCGAAAACCAATTCCAATTGAGAATCGTTAACAGCGCCATCAAAGTATCGATATCATGAGTCTTTTTGCTGATCAATTCCCTTATCAATTCCTTCCACTGGCAGGGTTCAGAAGCGGTCAGAATTGTGGCTTAATTTTTTGTTTACAAAGGCGCCTACTGCACAACCTTAAGTGAGTGGAAACACCAGCAACTTGCAGAAGCAGTTATCTATGCTGTGACATGTGTAATTGACATTGTTGCCACTGAAAATCTACAGGCCAACATTTGTCCACACAGAAAATCTGCAGGAATCAATAAGAGAATCGTTAAAGAATTGGATTGATTAGCAGGATCGTTAATAGCATTGGTATCGATAAAATCTTATCAATTCCCATCCCTAATCAACCGACACGAATTGAGAAAACTACCAGCATCATGAAGTGCTCCTAATGCAAAGTCTTTAATTTCTAGTGAGCTCTCGATGTTTTAACATTTTTATCAGGCATGAGGAATTTCAAACTGAATTTACCTTTTAACTCCCACATTTGAGCCACTCACTGGACTTTCCTGAACAGAACATTCAACCACTAAAACTGTTTTCTGTCCAGTGTTGCAATTAAACTAATATAATGTGAAATCTTAATCAAAAATAATTCTGTGCTTTACTGTTTTTTTCTGTATTTTTTTCTTTGTTAAAAAATATATATAATTATATATATATATTTATATTTATATATATTTATATATATATATATATATATATATATATATATATATATATATATATATATATATATATATATATATATATATATATATATATATATATATATATATAAATATATATATAAATATGTATATATATATACACATATATATATAAATAAATAAATAAATAAATAAATAAATAAATAAATAAATATATATATATTTACATAGAGAGATACATAGATACATACATACATACATAGATACATAGAGATAGATACATTGATGGATTACTTTATTATAGATGGATTACTTTATTATTCTTTTGGGGAAAATTTGGGTAAACTAATTGAAAACTGAAGTCCATGGTCTCTATTTCTCAAAACTTCATCAAACACATCACAACTCACAAACTTCGGACACTCATAAATACTTTGATGACAATGTTATGCAAATGTGTTAATATGATCAGTTTTGAAGGCACCAATAATTCCTGACCACATATTGGAAGTACCTTAAGTCAATACTTTTATGTGCTTTTGATTCATTCAGTGGTCTAAATTGTCTGAAAATACAGTAACTGTTTATTTCATCTGAAAATGATTCAGTTCTCCCCATCTTGATTTGCAGTGCTTTGCATGAGAGCACAGTGTATCAGCAACAGTGACACTTGGCATCTGCCTCACAGTTTCACAACTTTTCACATAAATGAGATGTTAGAAAAGAGAAATTCAAAAATAGTGTGAAGCAATGACGCAGGGGAAACTTCTGTGTTCTGGTGCAACACCTAGACTTTTTGGATGTTATTAATAATTCATCAACATTTGGTTGTTGTAGTCTTGAAGGCAAAAGAAAATAAAAAACTTAATTCTAGCTGCAAGTTTGCCTGTTCTATAACAGGAATCATAGTTTTTCTATGACAAACTTTAAGTTCAAACTGGATCAGAAGTCTGCCGCCTGCCAAGGTTTTCCTCATTATGTCCTTACAAGCTCAAGCTCAGTTTTAATGTGTTCATTTGTCATGTGTCCACTGTCCCCTCCCAAAGTTATACCTGGTCATTTCTGAACGATACAGAATCCTGTAGAACCAGGAAGACCAATGAGATTGTTAGGCAGGAGGTTTAATGAGGCGTGAAATCAATATGTACAATCCTGTCTCACCCGGGGCATGCTGGGTAATGGAGTGTCATGAGCGGTTTGGATCTGTTTTAATCACAGGGACCTTGGATTATCCACTCGTAAACAGGTCGGGTACAGCCAAAACACTACAACCCCCTGAGAGGAATGTGTATTAGTGCATGAGTAATTACTTTTTTCCAATTTCTAAATTAATTGTGTCCATATTCCCATACCTGCTCTAAAAAATACAATAGATCTATGTATTTTTGCACCTTTGCATCAATTTAGAGTGGGTGTGACTTTAAAATCCCCTTTCTAAATGTGTGATCATGACTCTGCTGTATCACAATGACCCCTCTTCTGTTCTCCTTCTCCCCCATGCCTTTTCCATCTCCCTCACCAAAGCTGTGTTTCATTAGCCTTTAAAGCTGTGACAGAGCCCGACGCTGATCCTGCATGTGAAGTAAGAGCTCTCCCTGCTAATCACTTAGCCCGCACCTTCCTCCAACCCCACCACAAAGTCCACCCACCAACTGAATGCTAATGCTACCTGGGCCTCAAATCGAGCTAAGGCTGGCATCTGCCTGCATGCTAATGAACTTGTTAGCATTATATTGAATGCTAATATTGCAGTAGCTGAAGGGCTAATGTGTATCCTGAATAATAATAATAAATTAAATTGGAATACCTCCAGGTAGCAGAGTAACTTTAATGCTAATTGGTACATTTTGCAGATAGCCTTGGTACCTCTCATTGCAGGAGCAATAATGATCTGTTGAATAGCTGCCAGCCAGATGTAATAAACAAGACACCCCCTGGATGATTATCTAAGACAATCAGCTAATTCAATAGATTGTGTAAGGCCAACTCAAAGGCCTCAGAGTCCTCAGTTTTCATACCTACCTGCTCCTTATGGAGGAATATTTCAAAGTGTTATTATACCTGGAAACAATTTGTTTGACAATCTAAAGAGCAAATAATCTACCATGTTTCAGTCAGAATAACAGTATGAGGTGTACTTCTTTACATCCAGTTAATACGTTGCAGATTTGTGGATAGTTATCCAGAACTATCTGGCGCTACTTCATTACTGTCTCAAACTCCTCTAAACATTATGACAGGTTAGGTTGCGTGGACATAATTTTTATGGATTCAACTCTAATTATTGGCTTAAAAAAGCAAAAAGCATCTCAAAATCATATCCTATTGAAAAGGAAACTAGAAAGCACTCGGAGAACGCAAACCTCCACCAATGTGGCTCACATATTGCTGTTAAATCTATAAGCAATGGTTCCAATAAGATTCATTACCCAGAAAACCCACACCTAGCACTCAGAATCATGTTGATATCATTATTAGTTAGACAGTTATTGAGCAAAAACTATCATTCGCTAATGGTGGTTGTCTGGATCACCACCAAAATCTAATCATTATGGAGTTGGACCATTACCAACATCTCTTGAAAATTTCAGCAAAATTCATCCAGTAGTTTTTGTGTAACCTTGCAAACAAACAATCAAACACAAACAAACTTACAAACAAAAAAAACATACGCAAAAACAACGTCCTCGGAGGAGGTAACAAACCTTTGTAAAGCAGCACAGGGCTAGAAAACAGAAAGAAATTGGTCAGAACAACTATTTTGAACCAAATAAATTGTTTGTTCTCAACTTTTTTTTTTTTTGAAGCAACAATTCTTTTCAAAATTCTGAGAGATTCTAGTGTTTTTGAAATGTCTTTTAAAGGGATAGTTCACTGTTTTTGAAGTGGGGTTGCGTGAGCTCCATTTGGCCACTAAGCACATTAGATGCAGTGGAACGTTCTCTCCTCTCCCGCAGTAAGCCACAGTCTGTAAGAGTCTGTTACGCAGAGCTAGCCGCAAACAGGGAAGTAATGTACCAAGTACAAAAGGGTATTTTCTCCACCTTCAAGAACTCTCATCAAAAAATATAACCATAGTTTAAGAGTATGCTACCTATAAATGTTTTTAAGTGCATTAACTTTTCGGAAATATAAAGTTTATCTGGGACTAACCAACTCATGTCACGTATTCCTCCGAGCAGCGTTGCCGGGAGCTGCTGAATCACTCAGTCTCCCTCTCAGCTGATGTAAACATAACAAGCTAGCGACCTCAGGCGCTGGTTGTAGACTGATTTATAGCAGATTGTTATTTGACAAATATTTCGGAGATGGGGTTTTGTTGCTTCCCTAAATGCAGAAACAGATGTGCATCATGGAGCACTCATAGTTTTCACCATATTCCTCTGCGTAACAAGGGCATGCGGCAACATCATATACAGCAAATGCCTGCATCTCTTGTTACCTGTTACCTGACAGATTGTGTGTCCATATCTATCTATCTATCTATCTATCTATCTATCTATCTATCTATCTATCTATCTATCTATCTATCTATATATATATATGTATATATATGTATGTATATACACACACACACACACACACACACACACACACACACACACACACACACATATATATATATATATATATACATATACACATATATATATATGTATACAATTTATATAGTGTCATGGCAAATTATAAATATATGTTCTTGCATTTAGGAGATGGTATATTTATATTATTACGTCAGAAACAGCTAAGATTGTGTTGTAGCAGAAGTTAGAGGCTCATGCACAGTAATGGTTCTGTGTGTGTGCATGTGTGTGTTTGAGAGAGAGAGAGAGAGAGAGACGAACACACAAGTAGTCTGCAATGTTACGGTAAGCAGCCTCCTCTACTCTTCTTGTTTGTCTCTGACAGATCATTATTACTTACTTTGAGGATAAACTGTCATTAGGTCCTTCAGGTTTGGGATGTTTTTTCCAGTTTATCTTTGGGAAATTGAAGAATTACCACAATACTCCGGGATTCATAAGAGCAGGAAAATCTGTACCAGTGATACAGACAGTGTGAGAGTCACCAGTATCCTCTGACTCAGACAGATCCTGAAGTTGGTCTGTAACCAAGGTCCACTCGTGGCAGCAGTAGCACTCAGGGTAAGTTCTGTTTGGTCTCCATCTGCAGCAGCTCTTTTTCTGTGAACTCCGGTTCATACAGATATCCTCTTGGCTCCAAAGTGAATGGAACTTTACCATCACTGTCGCAATCACTCATTTTTAATTTCCTACGTTGTCTCTACCTCACACTGCTAAGAGTCAGAACAAAAGAATTACAATACTTGATAAAAGTTACATGAGGCTACAACCGGCGTCTTAGGCCGCTAGCTTGTTATGTTTACAACAGCTAGGAGGGAGGTGGAGTGATTCAGCGGCTCGCAGCGGCACTGCGCAGAGGAATACGTGACGTGAGTCAGTTAGTTCCAGATAAACTTTATATTTCTGAAAAGTTAATGCATTTATACTTACTTAGTGGCCATATAGAGCTCATACAACCCCACTTCAAAATACTGAACTATCCTTTTAAGGGAAAATACTGCAGTATCAGTTGTGTATACATAGGTGTGAAAGGGCGTGGATGTGTTTGGTGAGACTGATGGATAACTGTAATGAAACTCCAACTAGCAGTCAGTTAATCTGAGGGTAAATAGATTTTCACCTGGGGTGCAAAAGTGCTTTGAGTCGTCTTGAAGGCAGAAAAGTGCTACACAAGCTCAATTGCATTTACCATTTTCAAGCTGCTATTGTTCACTGTCATCATCCTCCTGTTAATCATGCGTTGTGTTATGCTTGCTTTAAACAAGTAAATAAACAAATAAAAAAGATAGATTTAAAGTGAGTTTTTCTCTGTCAGTGCTGATGTATCCTGGTATCAATCTGTCTGTCTAGTGGGGAGGGGCTCAGCAGGTCTTCAGCACTACAACCGTGTGCTTTGGATATGTTGCAGAACAGACACCCTGCGGCTATAAGCTGGGCTTGAGGAACTGCAGGGTGATGTGTGAGAAGAGCATTGATTAATTGAACATGTCTGTCAGGGTCCTTTTTTTACAGGCAAAGCTAAGTGTTTGGGTCAGTCAACAGGGGACATGTTCCTGCTGCATAGAAGTGGAGAAACATTGTTGCTAAGTCCTTCAGTTGCTCCATCTTTGTCTCCCCATTACAGAAAATCAGCACCGACTCAGCAGAGGTTGTTGAGTGGGTGTTAGAAGGGTACTTTTCCCTCACAGGCTCCAAACAGCTCTCATTTTTTAGGCTTCAGGTTTTTTTTTTATCAGATTGTGTGGGCTACTACTTCACTGAAACTTTTCTCTCACTATTCCTCTGAAATGGCACTGTGCTAATGATGCAAAGTTATTTATATCCCTGAAACAACTATTGCTCTTTTTTAAGCAGACTAGAACAATTTTAAGTCAAGCCATTGAACTACTATTCAAAGACTGACTCATTCTTTACTCTTGGTACCACTTCATCTGGTCCTGTAGTCTGGCTGACATGATTAGAAAACATGAGACGGCCCCGTGTGGTTAAGCTTAATCCCTATTTGTGAGGAAATAGGCCTTTCATTCTCCCACAGTCCCAATCGATCTGAGAATTAAAAAAAAGGAAAGATTACTCTGTGATGGAAAGAACCATTAAAGGGGCTGGGGTGGCAAAAGGCTCTGAAAATGCTCAAGTATTTATCAGTTCACTGGCATTTTTACCCTATTTATCCAAGAAATGCCTGCTGATTGTGCATACTCTTTGAACGGCTCCCTGCTTTAGTTGCTGTTTTCTAGTTTGGGGGATGTTGTATTCTTCAAATTCTTCACGGCAGCAAAATGTGTTACAACTGGCTGAACAAAACCTGATAAACACCACTCTATCCCCAATTTACAGTGGGGGAAGTTAACGTGTTATAGTCCCCAGGTGACTGCAGTGAGACTTTATCAAATTATGGGTACTGTAGATATGTTACTTAAGTTAAATCATTTCAAAAATCTGTGCAGGAAAAAACACAACAGTGCACATGAACTATTCTCTTATTTACAGCCAATATTTTTTTTGTTTCAAAGGGAATTTTAGAAAAGTCCTGTGGTTATTTTACAGGCAATAGATCAGATCATTTTTAGTGAAGCTGTGCCAGATTGTTGCTGGAAATGAAATGCCTATAAAGCCATATTTTTGGCTTAGTTGGGGGATTAAAGTTGTTATAACCACTGAACCATTTGATTATTTGTATTATTATTTAGGTACATCTTTATTTGTCATATGTTGCTCTCAGGTCATGGCATTACCTAGAGACAAAACATAGCAAAGCAGTAGATTAACATTTATCAAAAACACCTGCAGGTAGCACAGGAGTGTTAACTTTGTTGTTTACGTTAAACCTTGATATGCATTAGCACAGTAAATGCTGTTCTGTCAATTGATGAAATTTTGAAAAAATACATAAAAAGTCTGATCTGATTTGAAACAGGGACTAGTCTTTTGACTGTCTACCATCTCTTCATTTAGAACCATGCAGGTTTTTTTATATTTTATTAGGGGTGTAAAAAAACATTGATGTATTAATCTATTTATCAATTGGCTGTTCAATTATCGAACAGGTTGATTGAAAGTCAAAATACTGATTTAAATCGTTGATTATTTGACACAGCTTTATTTTGAGAGTCCAATTGCATGCCTGTGTGATGGTTTCCTTCCAGCTGTGTCGAGTTCAAATGGCAAATGAGCTGGTAAACTGATGCTAACAGCTAGCGCCTTATGTTCAGAGAGAGTGAAGAAAATATTTACTCCTCTTTTGGCTGTGTTACAACAGTTCACACTTAGTTTATACCAAGGAGGACTGCTCAGCTTCATATGCCGACCACGTTTATTCTACAACTGACATTAGTTCAACCGGCTTGGAAAAAAACAGTCTCCCTCAGCTTTACTGATCATATATTTAGGGCTGTTGCCACATCGGATACAGATTTGGTGGGTAAACAGAACGAGGGAAGCCTGCTGTCAAGTGCTTGGATCTACTGTTTTTTTGTGTGTCATAGTTTATATGTCTAAAATATGAGCTCTTTCGTCAGCCCCTCCACTTCTGAAGTCACTCCAAACTCCATTATTTATTAAGAGTAAGAAAACCCAAAAAGTCAAATATTTACCTCATCAAACATGTATCTCAGATAATCTGACACAATGTTGCAATGTCACAAAATATACACATGAATTGCATGCTTTTTATAACTAAGAGAAAATAATAGCGTAATATAACAATAATAATTCTAGTCCACATGTGTAAATGTATTTAGAAAAATTTTTTATATCAGGGTCATTGATTATTAAAAATATTTTTATTTTTTTAAAATGTTGATTTTATTCAACTTTCCTTCCAGAGGAAGACTTAGGGTCCAACACTTTACTAAAGTTATGACATTACACTTAGTACTGTGCTCTCTTTTTGGCTCTTTTGTACTGTGTAGTTTTGGCTGTTGTTACCTTAAAACCAGTACAAAGTTAAAGGCAGTTCATTCCCTTTGAAAGCTTTTCTCTTCTAATAAATAGCTGTTCCTATGAGGACACATGTCAATATTCCAAGCATGTAAGGTAGCATTATGTCCCCAACATATGATGTATGGCCTTACACCGCCTGTATGGAACATTACATCTCCATATGCTGCTTTGCAGATTTATTTTTGACTTCAGTTGTCTCCACAGTCACATTCCGTGTAATATGTCACTGCACCACAGTGCACAGCGCAGCAGGAAAGCACGACTCACAGCTTTGCACAGCACTGAAGCCTTCTCCCCTCGGCATTCTAAATAGATAAATTATGATCACACTCCTCTGCAGTTGTCTGGCCGCCAGGGTTGACATATACACTGTAAAAAGACTGGCTAATGAAGAATGGCTCTGTCATTGGACTTGTCTCAGAAATAAGGCAGATCACTCCATCTCTTTTTCTCTCAGCCTGTCCTGTTGTTTTCTTCCTCGTTCTTCCTTTCTTCTCTTATTGCTCCATTGCACATCCACCAATCATTCATTCCTGTGTTTCATTCTCTCATTGCACTCTGTTGACATGCAATAAATGAGCGGTTGTTGTTGCAAATGTATCATACCCCCGCACCTCTCTCAACCACCCTTTACCCATGGTGCTTTGCTTTAGTTGGATATGTGCATCTAACCATCTCTAATGAGCTCGCTTGCGTTCGTCACTGTCGCTGTTGTTGTTGTTATTATAAGTAATTTGTGGTTGCCATAGAAATAGTCTACTAAATGTGTGCATCATTTGTGTTTAAATCCATCATGGCCAGTCGCCTGAAGGTAAGAAGGCAAATGAAATCTGATAAATTATTTGCATAATTTTGACATGAACTTCTCGAAGAAATGCAGTACTAGATGTCTGTTGTTTTGATGACATGCAGCATTTATTTATTTTAGTCATACATCACTCTGAGCCTAGCGGAATGCATAAAAACTGGAGTTTTTACACATGGCCTTTAATATCCTAATCTAAGTTATACTTGGGAAAAGTGTTCTCTACAGATCCTGATCATTACTTGACCCCTTTTCTCTGTAGAAGACTTTTAACAGGCTGTATTATCAGTGGCAGTTCTGTAGATGCATTTGTGGCTTGGTCTTCATCCCGAAGAGTTCAAGATAGAATTCATCAATAGATATTGGTTTTTCATTCTTATTTGCAATATTCAGTACAATCTTAACATTGTAGGGCAAGACCCTCTTAACGCAATCATAGATCTAATCTAAAATCAAATGTAAAAGATAAATAAATGAGTTTGGAAAATATTTCCCAGTTTGAAACAATCCTTTATAGCCAACATCACTTTAACATCACTGGCACTGCTGTTACGACCAGCCTAGGGGATACTGGAGGAAACATAAAAATGACCACTCCTTTGTCACTCTCAAGTTGTCACCAATGCAAAAGCACAAAAAAAACACAAGATTTTTTTAGTCCAAACAATTAAATTTAATATTCTTTTTCTTCTATTTACAAACTAAATCAAAATTACCTCGGAGAGAGTAAGCAAAAGAATAAAACAACAAAACACTCTTATAAATAAAAAAAAACCTTACCTAACTTCTAAAGGAAAAGAAAACGTACAAACCTAAAGTGACTCCCTAAAAAAAAACAGGAGAATACGAAAACCAAGCTTTACTCTCACCTACTTTACCAAATATTCTAAACTTAAATTCTTTCTTTCTTAATTTGAACGAAAAAATACTCAGAAGTTCTCACAACCAGAGTTAACACAAGACACGATTTTTAACAAGCGGTTTGGTGGCGTCAGTTGGGAGTGAGGAAGGAGGAGGGTCGGCGTTTCCTCTCCTGCAGTCATTTTAAAACGCCGGCCATCAGCTCACAGCCAATCAGATGGCCTCACTCGCCCGAACTCCTCCAGTCAGCTTCGGGTGCGCCTGTCCGCTGCTGTCCAATCCCGACACTCCACACCTGCAGCATAAATTGGAAGGGACACAAAGGGAGGGAGGAGGAAAAGAAACAAAAACGCTCCTCTTCACAATAAACACAACAATAGCCTACAATAACTGAATGACTCACAGTCATAACACTGCTCTTACCTGGACAAAATCTTACCGTCAACAACTGCACCTCCTCTGTAGCCGCTCTGTCTCGTGGAGTCCCTCAAGGCTCGATGCTTGGTCCCCTTGTCTTCATCCCCCCCACCGCCAGGTTATATCAGCTTCACATCCAGCTTCATATCTCCACCCACTCCATCACCACAGACACCTCCACCATCACCACCTGCCTCACTGATATTAAAGCCTGGATGAACAACAATTTCCTCTCCCTCAACTGCGACAAATCTAACATCATTGTTATTGGTCCCAAATCCCTCACTCAGTCCACTCATTATTTTACCCTCACAATGGATAACGCCACCCTCACTCCCATATCCGTAACCTCCGGGTTCATATTCAATAATCAGCTAACCTTCAACCAGCATGTGAGCCAGATTACGAAAACCACCTTCTTCCAAATTAAAAATATAGCCCATATTCATCCACATCCACTCCCTTTGCCAGCTGCAGAAACTTTAATCCATGCCTTTATCACGTCCAGACTCAATATTGTTTATAGCTAACATATTTTAAGTTGCACGGGGTTGCAAAGTAGGTGCTTTTACAAACTCATGCCAGGCTTGACAACTTCTTTCACACTTTCATACAGTGTTTTACGATCAAAAGCGGTTGAAACCTTGGTTGCCCTGTTTTACTCTTCTTTCTGTCCTCCTCCTTTTGGACTGAATATGTCATTTTGTCAAAGGGAGATGTCCCTGGTAGCAGCTCCACCCAGTCTGGCCTAAATGTAAATGTCAGAAATTATGTACCAAAAGTGTCCCTCTCTATTCTCTGTCTTCCTTTTCTTTCTTACCTCCAATCCCTTTTCCTCATGGTTGTAGTTTTTCTCTTCGTCATTACCCTCTCTTTGCTACTCCTCCCCCTCCTGATAACCTATTTGCTTTATGCTTTCATCAACCTATTTCTCTCAACCTTTTCCTTTCGTGAGAACTTTCTGTATTCTGCAGGTGTTTGGATTTCTTCTCTGTAATTTGTTGTCTTTGTTTTCCATTTCTGTCACCCCTCTCTTCTGTCTGTCTTACTCTTTCATCCCTCTCTTATCTCCTCCTTTTTAAAGTCTTTCTTGTCATGTCCCTCCCCTCATTGCTCTCCATCTGTCTTGTTTCATTGGTACACGCATGCTTGAATGGGCTGCCAGTAACATGCCTGTCATCTGTCAGTTTGGTTGTGTTTTCCCTCCCTAACCTAACCTCAATTTTGCTGTTAAATATTCTTGAATTTGTCCTGTGCTGTAGATTTAGTTGAGACTTTTCTGTATTCTTGCCTCCATGACCTTAGACTCTGAATCCCTAACGTTTTTCCTCACTGCTTCTCTTTCTCATCTTTCTTGTCTCTTCTTTTGCACACAGTTCTGTCTTCATTGGCTTTTCATCCATCTCAGTCTGTTATCTTTTTTTTGGCTCTCCATTGCTACCACTCATCAGTCTTTTACTCTCTCTTCCATTCCTTCCTGCCGTCTCTACCACAGTGTTTTTTTTCTGTCTCTTTACCTTTCCCTCTTACTTGGCACTTTCTCCCTAAGGTGTCTTAGCTTGGACGAACTTTGCCCCTTCACCCTAATTGTGATTTGGGGTATAAAGGCTAACACAACCTCCCTGTCAGGGAAGATTTATTCCCTCACCTTTTGGAGCTCTTGATTGAGCTCTGTGAGCATCTGTAATCTGCCTCTGAAAGGTGAGGCAGTCACCCTGCAACAGTCCGCCTTGGCCCTCCCAGATGGATGGCTCGGGACCAGGTCTGTCAACGTGGCATTAAACATTTAAGACTCAGAGTGCAAATCACCACGAAGCATAGCAATAGAGGCAGCAGTCTTGAGTTTTCTAACCACAGTGGGAAGCAGACAAGGCAGAAAGAGAGAAAGAGACCGTTAGGGGACTAAGTAAGCAATGAAGAAAATCTCAGGCAGTCATTTTTTTGTTATATTTAAGTGTCACTGCATTGTGGAAGCACAGACTGTTTGCACTTCTTTTGATATGAAACTAGAAAAGCACTCCAAGAGCGCAGACCTCCGCTGAGCAGCTCAGTCGTGCCAATCTACCAGGCTATTGTTAGCCGTTGTGTTAGCAGAACTGGGAAGCTGGGAAATGTAGTGACATAGGCTTGAAAAACGTTGACGTCAGTTTGCAAATGAACTACAATTCCCATGATGACGTAAATGAATGGGATTTGCCATTATAAACTTCAATGTTTTTTTGTGACGTCAATCTGGATCGGATCAGCAACAAAATGTAATGGCATCTTCCCTAGACCAAACCACACCTCTGGTCAAATTTTCATGTAAATCCATCCAGTAGTTTTTGCGTAATCTTGCTGACAGACAAACAGACAAACAAACAGACAGACCCTGGCGAAAACATAACCTCCTTGGTAGAGGTAATAAGCAAAGTGTATGTGAAGCAAGTATGATTGTGTGTCGATGCCATATCTCTGTTTCCATTACGTGAAATTTAAAGAAACTCATCCCGCATGACATGTTGCTATGTTGTCCAATGGTCTTTCCTTTACAAGAATGTTAAATAAACTTGAGATTTTACCACACTGACCCCAGTTATTTTACACCTGATGTCACACCTTCCCATTCACACCCACATCCACTGAATCATAGCTGTAGTTTCTTTCTCTTACATACCTATTTTCACACCCGCTGACACAGCAGTCGGCGCAATTTGGGGCCCAGTGTCTTGCCCAGGGACACATGTGCCGTGTGACAGCCAAAGCTGAGCTTGATCTCTCAACCTTTGACAATTGACTGTAAAACAACTCCCCACATTAAGCAACTAACATCTTCTAAATGCTTTAATTAAGGTATTGAACCACATCCCCCTCTAGTAATGCACCAGGAATTTGCATTGTCATTATTTATAATGTCCTTAACATCTAACAGTAAGGACAGCAGAGTTAATATTTGATCTCCAATGTGGTATGTGTTTTAGAAGAAATTACATTGTTAAAGATTAAACATATCAGTTTGCCCATCTGGTCAAAATGTGCTTTTTTGATACAGAGAAGGCCTTCAAAAGTGTTCCTTGGGATGTAATTAGAGGACACATAGTACAGGTGTGCCGCCTGTAGATAAAGGTACAGAAAATACGTTTAGTATCTCACGTGTAATAGTTTGTAATCCTTTATATTTATTAGAGCACAGTGTGACCTCTCTGTAGAACATGTTGCACCAAATTAGTTTGACGTAGTTCATAATCTTTTTCACATTATGTCTCTCTAGCAGCATGAAGTTGTTCTGAGATCATAACTTGATGACAGAGCTGTCAATATAAGTGTCGGTCAGTAATCAGTCATTTATAACCAAGTTCTTCCTAGAATATTCTGACATTTGCTCTTTGAAACAGACAAACATGTCAGCTTGGTGCAGAAGAGCAAACGATGGCTTGCACGTTAATTGGGCATGTGGATATTCCCCACAAACCTTTCAACACAGATTCAGATGCACAGAAATATAGCTCTGTACACAATGGACCAAGTTGAAAATGTACAGTTGATCTTAAAGCAAGCAGAGATTTCCTTCCTGTGGGGATGTTGAACTACACTGTAACACCTGAGCACACTGTCAGCGCCCTTCAGCCCCTCAAGCTCTCATCACATTGTGGTCCTTATACTTACTTTCACACTAAAGCCTTAGATCTCCTCTGCACTTCCTCACTTTGTGCCTTTACTCCCTTTCTTTTTTTTTTGCTTCATCTAATGTTGGTCAGAAAGGCAGGGACATGATGCGATGCTGTTACAAGCCACAAATAGACACGGTCGTGATGCATTTTCTTTACAAGTAGATCATTACACAGACACAGAGAGCACTGTTGGAATAATTAGTGAGACAAAGAAAAGGACAGAGGGTTTTGTATGGATGAGATGAGAAAATGAAACCAGGCTGAAAAAGTTTAGAGGAGGAAATGATAGAGCAAGCTGTGATGGCTCTTATATAAAGAGAGATGGCAAGGTGAGGTCGATAAATGTGGATTGAAAAAAGTGAGGAGGTGAGGAAGAGAATGACAGAGTGTGACTCACAAACAGCAACAGAGAGACCGGGCGGAGGTGCAGACTGAGTGTTTGCCCTGTGGGCCCTGCTGGCCAAAGGTAAGCCAACAGACAGCGCCATGTGTCACTGTAAATTTTGTCAACAACATAGCAAGTTATTTCTGGAGGAGGAAGACTCCAACCTGAGTGGCTTTGGCAAAGATTTTTCTGTCAAATGTGCGTATGTGTTGCAGTGAAAAGCTCCTGATGAAACCCTGCAAAAATATGTCATGTTTTGATTTTCAGTTGTTGTTTTTGAATTTACTCTGTCGTGTGTTTTGGTGTTTCTGTGTTGTTCATTTTTTTCGTTGAAGGGAAACAGTTTTATTAACATTTTTAAGCCTATGTGCCAGTGATAGCCAGAGCAGTGAGCATTATTTTTGGGGATCTTTCTCTCTCTCCATTCTTAACTGAGCTGAGACTTTCACTTTCTCTGTTGGTCCAGGCAAATATTATGAACCAGATATCTCAGGCGTGCTTCTTTTAAAATTTTGGAAACACAGACACTTAGCATTTCCTGTAGATCTTTTTACTATTTTATCAGATCACCACAACAGTAGCAAAGCATAATGGGAGTTGCAGTCTTCAATGGATTTGAATGAAAATGCCGCCCTGCCTTCAAAATGCCATAATAATAAAAAAAAAAACAGGAGAGAATTTCAAAGCTTTAAACTCAACAACAACACCACCACCACCAAAAAACGCAGGAACTTATTTTTCAAAAATGTTGCAAGAAACACAAGCCATCAACTTGATCAGGATTAGGGATGGGAATTGATCAGCTTTTACTGGTACCAATGTCATTAGTAATTTCTTTATCAATTGTTGATGATTTTCTGTTTGGAAATAAGTTGACCTAAACAGATTTTTCCAAGGCAACAATGTCAAACAAATGACACTCCTGATATTCAGTGCTGTGGTGCATAAATGCTTTGGCAAGTTGTTGGTGTTTTCACTTATTGAAAGTTGTGTGCTGTAAGCTTTTTGTCCAAAATTTAGCCACAATTTTTCCTCCTGTCTCTGATGATTTTTTTTCTTTGTTTCCATTTCTGTTGATTGCCTCTAATGAGAGCATGATGTCTCTGATTTGCATAACATGCAGAATAAAGTGGAAGGAATTGATACGGAAATTGATAGGCAAAAAGACCAATTATATCAATTCTTAAGGGGGTTGTTAATAATTCTTCACTTGGTTTTCAATTCTCATCCCTAAACAGGATCGAGTTCTGCTCTCTTTGTAGTTACAATTTTACCTGCTGACAAAAACACCCATTTAGAGCGCTAAGGTACCTGTGATGACCTTTTCTGCACCTCTGGCAAGAGGCCTGCCAAAACACATGCAGTCATACAGGGTTGAACACTTGATGAAGGGCCTCCTCCACCACCTCACTTGGGTGAAAGGCCAACAGGTGAGCCCACAGATTTGTTGGCTTTGAGTAAGCCAGCTGCTTTGCACATATTCAATACAATTTTCAGTCTTTCTTTCTTATTTTGCCATCAGCGGTGTAGAGCCCAAAACACTTCCACCTTGTCAGCTCATATTGACTTTGCTGCCTGTCCTCCATTTATTCTAAATTTGCTTTAGTTCTTATTTACTGAGGTCAAGAGAGCATCATGAGTCCATGCACAGTCCAGTTACCTAAACTGTGTATTTTCAATTCAAATGGCTCCCCACAGTTTCAATATCAAACTATTATAACTGCCTGGTGGTTGTGTATTCAAGGGGGAATATGCTGCATGTCATATTTCCTTTATTTGAACTCCCAAACTTTTGTGGCATGTACACTCTGTAGACTCCTCCTGACCTCCAAACACACCAACTCTTCCTTACAGACTTAAAGAGTCTTTTCAGTCTCAGGCACACATGCGCACACATTATCTTCAACAAGGCTAAGCCCCATTGTTTTACATATGGATAATCCTCAATACAAAGTCTGGGAGGAAAACCTTCCAGGGACTGTAGCTCAGCTGCTGCCGCAAAGCGACAGTTCAACTAAACTATATTTTCAAACAATAATTGGCTTCAAGAAGCAGTAGTAACTTCACAATGGAGAAATATATTCCAAATGGAACAAAGGGATTTTACGTCTGCTGAGAAAATGCCAGAGTAAAGCAAATAGGTCAGGTGGAAAGTTTAAGTGCATGTGGAAAAAAAAGAAAAAATATCAACAAAGGATCCTTTGAGGGAGGAAACTTTTAGTGGTCAGAGCAAAAGGTAGATGAAAGTGTCGGAGGGAAAGGCAGGAGATTTGGACTTTAGATGGATGGAGAGGTGAAAGATGTGTGACAGAAATAGAAAGCAGGTCCCCAGAGAGGAAAGTATCTGCAGTCACTAGATGGAAGAGTGGGCACCAGGCTAAAAGGCCAAGTATGATTTCTGGTATGAGAGATGATAAAAAACAACACAAAAAGTGATATAAAGACAAAAAAGGAGAAAGTGCTGAAATCAAGGTACAAAACAAGATGCCTTTGTTGCAAAGTCCAAATAACACTTTGGTAATTATAGTTGTCATCAAAATACTCACATTTCTAGACCGTTGTGGGAAGAAAGTTGGACAGGTTGAAAGCAATTTTTACTTCTGAGAAAAATTCAGAGACATGAGGGGGCATTTTTTTAAGTGAGATAAATGGCTGTTGGAGCAGCAGTGGAGTCCTGCTTTAATACTTGAAAGTGTTGACGATATGCACATCTACAGGTGTCCCTAGATAACTGTGTTGCAGGGTCGGGTGTCAGATCTCCAGCTTCTGCAGTCATACAGTAATGATTTGTGAACCACATGTCAGAGTCCTGCACCGGGTTGGGTGGATATCCGTCACAGTCATGGGTTGGTGCAGAACAAAATGAAAAATACATGAATTTGCTTGAGAGAGAGGGGAGAGAGGATGAGAGAGAAAGAGATAAGAGATTAGATACATTTTTGTTCTTTTGAACAAAATCGATATATCCTGTAATCATATTTTTGAAGCTCCAGCATTCTTTATGCTGCTTTCTGATCACTGCGTGGCCCCCCAGCCTCTCACTGTCACAGGAGCGCACATCATCTCTTTGGAGGGAACCTGAGTGTAAGTATTGTGAACTGTGTAGAAGTCTTGTTTTTTAAACTATTGGTTCAGAGCTGGATATTTTATTCAGTCCAATCATGTTGTCAGCTATGGTAGGATTAAGTCTCTCATTTTTAATGTTTGGACTTTTATGGAAACTTTCTCAGCCTGATACCTGCTCTCCATCAGGTCTGCAGGTAAGAAGCATTAACAGGATTATCAGCCTAAGCATGAGACATCTATTCCAAGAAAAGAAATAATGTTCTTAGCTGATGTCTTAGTTGTGGTGAGACTGACTTAGCAAAGCATTTTTGTGTTTGTATGTGATGCACAATAGGAGAAATTCAGCTGCTGCACTAACTATGAGATGTACAAATGAGCCGTTGAATTCAGTTTCAATTCAGTGAATAATCAGTATTGCCCTCATTGACGTAGGTCACTATAAGCATTAACGGGTCCCAGGTCCAAATCTAATGTACATGGATCCGGGTCGTTTGGGATTTGATTTTGGGAAACCTGCTGATAGGGGGTTGGGTTGCAGTTCGTGTCGTGTTGGTATGCGTGGATGTAGGTTGGAAAAATTACATGCATGCAGGACTCTGCAAGATATGACTTTCATTACCAGATCAATCACATATGATGGTGTATGGCCAGAACTATTTGATAGAGACTGAGTATTTATATAGCAGCTCCTTCCATCAGTGTATGCATGTGGAGAGAACAGGTAAGTGTAACCTTTGATTGTGTTTTGTGTGGGCAGAACACTTAAAGTGCTGATCAAACTTCAGTCATTTTTCCATTTACCATAAATGAGTCAAAAGGAGCAATCAGACACAAAAAGAAGAGAAAATGTTTAAAAGTAATTCAGGAGTACAGAGGATTTTGAAAAAATAAAAGAAGAAGATGAGGACTTGCGTTTATGTTTTATATGAACAATAGCAAAGTTAAAAATCAGTGCTGGGGCATGCAAATACACAACCAGTGTGTACATGCACTTACTGTTTATGCTAGCTCCTATTGTTTTAATTTACTCCCAAATGCTTTCATTCCCATTATAGAAAAAAGCCAGCAGCCAAAGTGCTTTCCCTGATCATCCATGATTAGATATCAGAGGTTTTAAAAAGCTGCTATTGCACCTTACAGCCTAACATAAATCAGGGCCATAGTGGGATAGGGGGGCGAGGAGTTAGAGGTAATCTCATCAGCTGAATCCTTAATTACTTTTTGCTTTTCTGCAGATTTCTTTTATCAATAATGTGCACCATGTCTAACCTTTGACTCCAATACGATTAGCTTTTTTATCTAATAATGTGACAGGTTGAAGTTTTTTATTTTATCATACTGTTGTGGCATTTAAAATAAGGTGGAAGAAAGAGAGTGGAGGGTCTTCCTCATTTGATTAGTTTAAATGCAAGTCAGACACTAAATGTATTTTCTGTACCTTTATCTACAGGCGGCACAGTCGTGTTTGACAGATTTCAACACTGGATTAATATTTCAACTAACAGGACTTAAGACGACGTTCAGGAGCACTTTTCAAGGACAATTTGAATAGTTGAGTAAGATGTCTGTCCTGCTGCAGTCAGTGCTATGACTACACACAGTGGAGTTATCAAGATTGTTTTGCCAAGATAACCATAGAGAGATCAGCAATGGCCCTTAAGTCTATTGTGATGCATTAAAGAGTTGTGATGATTATATTCTACATTTATATATAAGACTCATCAACACTGTGTATTTTTCTCATGTTCAATAAACAGACCTGAACCCTAATTTCTGCACCTCACAACCTGCACAGACTGTAAACCAAAAGACACTGAATGCACCAGCTTCATCTGCCGACTCTAGCAGCAGCCATGCTATGATGCAGTAGCTCCATTACTGCTAAGAGACAAAGCAGTATCCACTAGAGAAACAAGTGAAATCTGGTCTGGTAATACAGGCACAGCCACAATGACCACATGGTTATTAAAGAGGACAAACTCTGTCTGTAAAACCAGCAGTATGTACTATACCCCACTATTCTGTTAAATATTATATTTAAAATACAGAGTGGACATATTTAATCCTTGTGGGAAATGATGTTGCTGTGAAGGTGTGGATATTTCTCTTGTTTTATTGTTGTTAGTAGATTTAAGAAAAATGTTGACTCGTAAAAGATTTCCAGATCTCAGTTGTATAAGCATGACTGAATGATTTGATTAGAACAAAATTCATTTACCCTTCTCATCTGCATCATTTTGTGTCACATGATATTTTAAGCCAGTAAGATGGTGGTCTATGTCTGCAGCAGATTTCTGCAGCGATTTACATGATTTACAGCTGCCTGGTACATTTTTTAAAAAGATATATCCTAAAGCCACACAATTCTCAGGACCAATTAAAATAAAATATCTGCAGATCCTTGTCTACATAAGCCTAACATTCACATAAAATTGGTATATGGTCTGTACAATCACGCAACAAAGCTGAGTCATCTTACAGCCCTTCTTCAGGCCAGAGTCCACACGAAAACACAATTCAAAGTGGCATTTCAATAAAGCTATCAACAACCTCACTCCAACTATCTCCATCTATTCCGTATATCAGCTGCATGGCTTTGCAGAGCAATAATCCAGCACACAGCACCAGATGCAACCATTCCCTCAGAATAAAATGGATTTATTGCATCGCCTTTGTTTTCTTTATTTTTTTTCTTCTCTTGTGGAGCTGCTTTGTGCTTGAAAGTCAGTTATTGGCTCATGAATGTTACACTGCTCTTAGAGCTTTTAGAGTTTACTTTTTTAATAGCACAAACCGTCCCATGTACAGTTGATAACCTTTTACAGTAAAGTTACTCAGTGACTGATGCATTAAGATTTTTTTTGACAGTAATGATGTTCTTTAAACTGCTTGTTGGTCTGTTCTTCCTACATATATTCATGTTCAGTTTTTATCATTGTGTTCATTTATAAGTGTATGTGGGTATGTTTTCACTGTGGGTGTTTATTGTCAGCTCTGTCTGACTGGACTACATCCTAGTCTGTAATTATTATTTGTATTTTTTTTTAGAGCCCATCCTTGTCACTTGACATGATAAGCTTCCATACTTACTTCCTCATGTTTTAATTTAGGAAGAATTTGTGAAATTATACACTGTCTCTTGCAGGCTGAGCTCTTTAAAAGAAGGAAAATGCAAGGGCAACCAACATAGATGTGGCTGAGTTGCTCACCTCCTCCCAGAGGTTGGCCAGTCAGGAACTGCAGTTTTACAGCCATCAGTAACCTGCCTGTCATATAAGGTGTTATCAAACAAAGTATGTTAATGACAGTTTTTGATAGTATTTCTCATAGCTTGCTAGATCACATTGTGGCAAGGGAGCAGAAAAAAACATGCTGACTTATTAAAATGCACTCAGTAAAAACTGTACTGCACCAAACCAGAGCACTCAGTTGAAACAAGGCATTAGATTTTGCCCAAAACTAAATATCCTTCCCCTTTTATTTATGTATTTACAAAGGAAACTGTAACTGCAATATTCATAATTATGGCAATGTGATGCTTTATGAATCAAAACTGTTCAGAATTTCCAAATCCTTGGGTTGAAACTCAATTTCAACCCAAGGATAGTGCTGACAAAATGTATAACAGCCATACAAGGTTTGTACAGTCTTGTTCTAATCATCTTAGAAGTGTTTCCAAAATTCCATCCATCATAACTTTAAATGACAGATCATTTTTCATGCTTTATCTCATCGCACTCCAACAAGCCTTTTCACCTACCTAAGCCAAAAATATGAAGATCAGCTCTAGACAGTGACTCATCTACAAGGCTTTTAACCAGAACAGATAAATATGACCTCAGCACTCCTGTTTTAGCATCTAAGCATTTAATGATAATTTCTAGGCCCTCCATGGTCTTTCTCCCATCTACATCTCTGACATTTTAGTACCATATGAGCCAACTTGGGACCCTGGGGCAGCGGTATTCTGGCTGTTCATCTCAGTAAGGACTCCAAAATCATGGAATTACCTGTTTGAACATCAGGTCCGCTGAGACAGTGAACCCTTTTCAATCTCTTCTTTAAACATACTTTTATCAGCAAGACTCTCCTGATTTTACCTGATTTTAATTTTATTTTGATTTAGTTTAGTTTTTTAGACTTCTTTTAAAGCAATTTTATCTGCTCTAGATTTTTTGAAAAGATTTCTGTGTTAAAGTTTGGCATTACTTATTTTTTTCTTACTTTTGGTTTAACAACCTGCTTGTTGATTCTGACAAGAGCTGCATAGACAAAGATTATTATTATCATTATTATTATTATTATTATTATTATTTAAATTATATAATGCTTATGTAAACTTGTCTTGTCCATGTTTAGAGGTTTTCTCCTTTGGCTCTGCTGTCAACTTAAGTCTAGTTTTGACTTGATCTCTTTTTCTGCTTTCTTAACATGAAATGGAAACATGTCGGCTGATCAGATACTCTACAGACATCATGCTGATCTCAGTTTGTCATATCAAAGATGGAATAAATAATCAGGCTGCTTTTCCTGCTGAATTTCAGAAGAGGATATCCAGTTTGGTGCAGAGATATAGGATCAGCCCTTTGTTTCTAAAAACTTAAAACTTTTAGTGCGGCGTTGTAAAGATGCTACCTGTGCATTTGTGAGTTTGTATGTGTGTGTTTGTGTATAGCTATGTGGGTGTGTTGTGGTCCCCCCACCTCTCAGGAGGGAGCACTCAGCAGTCCCTCCTCACTAAAAGTGCTGAGTGTGAGGGATGGTGTCAGATGACAAATCTAAGAGACAAACTTGCATCTAAGGCAGACATTTTTTTAGTCTGTCCTTCACCCCTCTGACTCTGGCTTCACACTTTGTCCTTCTGGTTCATCCTTTTCTTTTTCTCCTTTCATATCTTAAAACCCCTACTTAAAGCGTGATATGTTGTGTAATGCTGTCTGGTGAAATTGGAAACAATTTCATTGTACTTTTCTGTTTTTCCTGTCTTGCGTTCTTTCCCGCTCTCTCCCCTCTCCTTATTTATCCATCTCCCTCACTCAGAGTAATAGAAACATAAGCAATGCAGCGCTGTGTATCAAAGAGATGACAGTGAGTCATCACCCCCTCATCCTCTCATGATTACTGACAGAGCATTACACTGAGGGTAAACTCCACCACCCTCCGACTCTTCAGTGGGTGATGGCATCTGAGAAGATTGAAAGCTTGTACAGGCATACAATGCTGAGCACACACTTGTATTTGGAATATTTTTGTAACGTGCAAGGAAATGGGATGTTAAGCCTACATTTACTTACAATTTAATCACCATGTTAGTAGAACTAATGGCAGCTTTTTTGTTTCATTTTTAAACAATACAATAGTCAAATCGAAGCACAGAAGTGAGTAGTGTTGGTATTATTTGTGAACACAATGCACATCATTATTCAGTTGACAGCATTTGCTTTTTCATCCTCTCTTAATGTTTCTGTCATCCAGCATTTCAAACATTTAGCAACAACATTCATTTGACCTGTTAGGACACATCCACTTTCTCTGTCATCACTTGAAAGGACTCTTTTTTCCTCTTGGGTGTTCAGTCCTGCTGCATCCAGTATATCAGTGGTTCCCAATAGGGATGCATGATTGTGGATTTTTGATGATAGCCGATATGCCAGTATTTCCAAACCCATTATTCCTGATACAATATTCTGTGTCAAAAGCACAAAGTCTCTACTTAACTAAAATTGACCTGTTCCTGCCATGGTTGTGTTAGAAACAAATGCGAAGCAAGAAAAGCATGTTATTCTTAAATAAATGACACTTTTAATGTATCAAAGTAGACTTATATCTAATATAATGGTACATTGCAAATTTTGGAAACATCACAGCCAATATTGGTTTTGAATATCAGCGAAAATGTTCATATCTGCTGATAATGTTAATCAACATTTTTGGCAAATTTCTACCAATACCGATGTCAGTTCGATAATATCATGCATCCTTAATTCCTAACCTTTTTTCCTCTGGGAACCTAAAGTTATACCCCAAATAAGTTAAGCCAGAATGAGCATACACCAGCTCATGGCTTCACAGCAATGACTGAGATGTGATGGAGTCAAAACCCAGAACAGCTGAAAAGACAATAAACAAAACGGAAGCAACTTCTGTGAGATTTTGGATATGGTATAGTTGTCTTTTAAGTGCCAACAAGCTGCTGATTTCTCTCTCCTCTTGAAATAAGCTTTACAAAACCATGAATGGATTGATGTAGCATTCAAGCTAACTTTTGCAGCAGACACTAGAAAGCTATCTATGATATGTACTAGTGGCCAAACATCATTTAGTGATACCCCAGCAGCTCTGAGCTATCAATCACACAATCACAAGCCTGAAACAAACTCCCACAAATTATCAGCTTCAAACACCACAATCCACTTTGTGTGAATGGTGACTGATAAGTCTTCTAGTTAAAGACAAAATGATCATAACGCAAGCTCATAAGCTTATTAGCTAACTATTAGGCAAGCTCCCAGTGAGGCAATATGACAGATATGAATGCATACAGATTCAACAACAACTCATCACTGGTCATCTTCTTTCTGTTTGGATGAAAAAATGTATTCATTTATGATCTCTTCAGTTGAAGAGGCCAGTAGAGGATAAAATGTAGCTGTCATTTTAGCCTAAAGAGTCAGAGATTTGAGAGACACGGCAGGCATCACCTCATTTTAATTTTTACCTCCGCCAAGGAGGTTATGTTTTTGGGAGGGTTTTTTTGTTTGTCTTTCTGTCTGTTAGTTAGTTAGCAACATTACTCAAAAAGTTATGGACGGATATTGATGAAATTTTCAGGGAATGTCCGGATTGGGATAAGGAACAAATTATTAGATTTTGGAAGTGATCCAGATCTCCGTCTGGATCCAGGAATTTTTCAAAGGATTCTTTAACATTGGGAGATAGGGCCGTTTTCGACATTTCTGCATATAACTCCACAAATAATGGTCAGGGCACTTGGGAGAAAAATACAGGACAAGTTTCTAACATGCTCTACAGTATGTCAAAGACTGATCCGGATAAAGGAAGGAATAATTCCTGATAGTATGATCCAGAATATGAAAAAATAGGGGACCTTTGGAATTTTCATCATAGGAAGAGAACAAATGAAGCTATAAACACACAACAAACACCATTACATAGCCTAGAAACTGTGGAATCTGGAATATGCCAATGGATTTTAGGTATCTTCAAAAGCTGTGGAACTAGATCCAGAAGAAAATCGCCATTACGGAAAATGCGATTTTCGTGAATAACTGCTGAACTAATGTTGATATCATTATGAATTCAGTTGCCAATGGTATGTTTTCATGGTCAAGGAATCTAAAAATGTAGTCAAAATAAATGTGGGACTAATATTTATGGTGCAAATGACAAATAGGGGGAACTGTGGCGCTTGGCGGGGGTCTGCACTCTCCGAGTGCTTTCTGGTTTTGTCTATGTGGGCAACATTTTTGTGAATGGATATGACATTAAAATTATCAATTTGAAAAAAAACTGCATTTTTTTTTCTTTCTATTTGGGCTTAAATCAGAATCACTTTATCAGAAAGGTATGTTATACATATGAAAATGACTCAAGTTAACTTTGCTGTCTATGTACAAATAAGAGGATGTGCACATACAAAGGGATGACTGGAAAAGTAAGTATTAAGTTTTTTGTAAGGAAATTTATATTTTCATGGTCAAAGAAATTTAGACTGAAATTGAAGAGACGGGGAATGACAGGGCTGCTGGGTTGCTTACATTATCAACAGCCTCTGCACTCGAGGAGCATAGACATAGCCACCAGGCTATGATCATTAAAATCTTTCATGATAGATGTCGGTACACTTTTACACACATACTGTTCAAACTGTACAGACGGTGCTTTAGACTGAGTTTGGTCTTTTATAGATGTTTACTTGGAAAAAAAAAGTGCTTTTTTGGAATTGACAGACTCTTTCGATTTATCTGATTGGCTCTTGGACAGGATTACAGAGAGAGCTGCATTTTGGCTAAGAACATGAAAACTCTTTATTTGCTGGGTTGTACACTCTTTACACTTTCAGAAACACATTTTCTCTGTTTATTCAGCTGTGTCCTGCAGATTGAAAAGTGTAATTTTTTTCAAAGAAAGTCAAACTTCCAAAACAGAGAAGTCTCATTATTAAACAATGAAAGTTCTAAATCAGATATTAATGACAGAAATCAATCATTTTTAGTTTTCTCTGTTGATTTTGCATTTCTTTGCTCTCTCTCTCTTTTCCAATAACTTCCCTTTGTGCCTTACTTTTTGTGCAGCTCATCTATGCACATAACCCCCCTGCTGTCATTCACTGCAGCTTTTCCGCCCCTCTGCTCTCCTCTTTTTTTTATCACTCTCTCCCTGGCATCCTCCTGCCCTCCTCCCATCAGTCCCTCCCAGCCTTCATCTTGCTCAGAGGGGGGCCGGGAGCCATGTTTCTACCTAATGATGCATTGCCGAGAGGCAAGAGAATTTGACAGTTAACAACCTTCTCTCGCTCTCACCAAGGCAGGCACACACACACACACACACACACACACACACACCCCTACACACACACACACACAAACACGTCAGATATCAGTGGAGATGTATTGGAGTCTGCCTCAGCCACATAATGTAGACAAGTTGAGCCAGCTACTCAGTGGTGGCCTTTGCATGCCATTTTTCAGATCTACAAACGTTTCCTGTATCATATAAAACAAATTGGTCTCAGGGGATTAGAAAAGCTGCCACTATGAACATACGGTAACATATGTTTCCTGTTTTCTTGGAATGAAAACAACTTTCACTGGCAAATCACCATTTTTCTTTCGCAGTATTGATTTTCACACCTAACTTTAAATATTTATGGATAATATTTATATCATACCCTTCCATTAAACATCACAAGGTAACACAACAAGTGAGATAAGAAATCAGGGCTGCTTCATTCTGGAAAAAATTATAATTATGATTATTTTGTCAATGTTGCTCATTGATTTTACAGTTTTTAAAGATTTAGTAAAGCAAATTTCATTTATTTTATTTTATTTATTTATTTATTTTATTTATTTGAATCCCCATTAGCTACTGCCAAAGCAACAGCTACTCTTCCTGGGGTCCACACATTAAAACACAATCCACAAAATACATCAATGACATTCGATATACTCTAAAAATTGAAACAGGAAATAAAAGACTGTTAAAACCGCAACCATTTGACAGACATAATGATAGTCTCTTAGATGCCCAAAGATCAGGGTATATGTACATCAATTAATAAATTATAATTTAAAACTATTAATCAATGATTCCACTTTAAACAGTGCATTTGAACAGAACAGGGGGGTTAAGTGACTCAATGTGGACATGTCAATCATGCCCCTTACTTCTAAAACCAGAAACCTTCAATGAAATAAAAAAGGGTTAAAAACCAGTTGTGATATTAAAAATGTAATCCCCCATTAGTCAGAGCACATAGGTGTATGACATTTTTAGACCGAAACTGTTTGTTGAACCAGGCTGTAAAGATGTCTGTGTAGGCCAAGATATTTATGAATCTTGTCTGTACTGTATTCAATTGAATAAAAGTGGAAAAGGATTGTCAAATCATTGTATTCTTTTTTTTATTTATGTTATACACAACGTTCTTACTTGATTAATAGTAGTGTTTCTATACGTGAGCATGTGTTCTGGACTCACCTTACTGAATGGAATAATAATGAGAAATAAGAAAACAATGAACAGACACTGCCTCTTTGATCACAGCTTCAGTTTTATTTGCAAAGAGCCAAATTGCTGCAACAACAACTGCTTTATGGCAGCCATGGTAACTCCAAGGGTAATTGTACTCAAAATAAAACATTTGCAAGAATGGAATTTCAATTAGGGGCATCAAGAGTAATTCTTGGAGATACTTTCACTCAAGTAGAAATGAAAGAGAACTCATAAAGCCCTAAAGAGACATGTTAGCTCTTACTGTTGTTACAAGACCTTTGGCTTCGTAACACATAATTCTGCCCATTACCAACAAGGAAATACAAACAAACGAGACTGGAACATAGTTGGAGAAGAACCTTTATGCATTTTACATTTTTTCATGCCACTGCAAGAAGTCATCTGCTCTTTTTAAGCACACAGTCTCAAGCCATAGCTGTTTTGGTTTGTAAGTGCAGGACAGCTTGCCTACTGACTATTTCTATTACCAAGGTTTTTGGTTTTTATTCAATAAAAGCTGACAGGCACGGGGTGATAAGTGTAAAATCTTAATATTAATATACAAAGATAGGAACAGAGACAATAATTGTTTATCTGCTCAGGCAGCCACCTGTTTTGACTTGACGTAAATCCCCTTAAGAGATATTGGATCCTTCAAAGGATTTTCAAAAGCCCCAGCTACAACAAGCAATATTAAGTTTAATTTGATAGGAAACCCTGCATCATTAATATTCACTCAGCTCAAATCTTAAAAAATATAAGCTAAGATAAAGGGTTTCGTCTCCTAGTCTCATCTATTGTGTCCAACCTTTGACAGATATCAGGTGGTTAAAGCACATTTACACTTAACAATAAAATGTGATGAAAAAAATATACTAAACAATAAAAGAGAGGATCCTGATCTTTGAGCATGTGCAGGAAAGGGTCACATGCAGCCTGTGGTAGCCATATTTTCATTCACTCAAACACATGCAAATGCATTCAGAGATTTGCAGACTAATTATATTCTTATAAGCAGAATTTCAGTGCATATGTGTTCATGTGATCATGCATCTGTGATTGTTTGAGCCTTAATCTGGCTTTTGATTCCGTTTGACTCCCCATGGCCGTTTTCCTCTCTTTCTTTATGTTTCGCCTTGCTCTCCCTCTCCATCTCTCTCTTCCTCACTCACCTCCCCCGTTTCTGTCTTTCTCCTTCACTCTCCTTTCCTTTCCTTTCCCTCTCTCTTTTCTTTCTAATGAGACAACATGGCTACTGTGTTCTTCTACTCAGTGACAGCCTCTCTGTTGCCAATTAGTGGTTGAGTCGCTCTCTCTGTTTGTCTTTGGAGATTACATCTCTGTTTGTGTACACAACCCACAAATGAGACAATCCTCTCAAAGGCTGGAGATCTAGTCAACAATAGTACTACTGTACAATGAAAGGTGTGAGTCTGCGTGTAGACATATATTTGAGTGTCAGTATGTTACTGTAAGTTGTGTGCTCATTGTATATTAAGAGAGGAGCAGAAGACTATATCTCTAGTGGATGTGCTTCTGTTGGTGTAAAAATCTGACCTTATGCTTTGTGCTGTTTATGTGAGTATTTGACAGAATGTCTTATCAGAGCAGTAGACTTTTCTTTTGGTTCTCTTATCAGGTCATACCATAGTGACCATAGATGCTGCCTTTTCAGTGTGTTCTCTCAACTACCATGGTCACAGTGTTCATGTCAAAAGTGATGAAGAAAGTAGCAAATAGACATAATAGGGATTCATGATTGCTGCCATATCCGTATACATAAGTATCAGCCTAAAAGGTAGATTATCTTTCGATATTGCAGGTATTGAAATTTCTGCTAATATTTAGAACTGATATATTGACCAGATATTTTTGCAAGGGGCGGGGACGAAATAGATAAACCATGGTGTCACAATATTTAGAGTGGCGATAGTGCTTTGATACAAGGTTGCCAGGTATCAACATTTTTCAATATGTTATTTTCCAACATTTAATGAAGCTTTTTGTTTTCTCTTTAAGTCCACACAATGGTGCCAAAAGCCAGTGAGGTCAGTGACGTTCATAGTTAGAGTTAGTAAACAAACAGCAGCAAGAAAGAGACTAAAGGAACGCGACTTCAGCATTTAAGTCTGTTGTGTGGACTTTCTTTGAACTTGTAAAGAGACACAAGAATAGGACATGACATGGGATTTGTAGTGATGTGTGATAATAAAATACTGAAGTGTTTTGGCTCACCTCATTTGACACCATCCAGGAAATGCAAAAGCTGATGACAGCAAAGCCAATGTTAAGCTACTCCCGCTGATAATCCAGCCCACAGTTGACATAGTTTGCTTGTCAAAGTTGCTTAAGCGTAGAATATAGCTCTATCTACTACTAACTTTATTTGCAAAGACTCAAGGTCTCATCGTGTTGTGGAAAACAAGGGCTTTTGTTACATGCTGGTTGGAGCCCAGGCATGTGCTTCTGTCTCGCCATTTTTTTAACCAACACAGCTGCACTGAAGCTCAACAGAGCAGTGAGGCTGCAAGCTGAAGAGAGGCTGAGCACAGCAGAGTGGGTTGCATTAACTGGCTATAAGTTGGCATCAGTCTATGAGTTTTACTGCTGTTTGCTTGCAATACACTATGAATAGGGGAAACTTTCCAGTAGGGTTATACGATAGTTTGTAGTGCCTGATTTTAGCATCTTCACACTTAGTCCTGATATGTGTCCCAGCATTTTACCTGGGTATCCTGGATGCAGTGGTACAAAGGATGGAGACAACTTTTTAAAATAAAAAACAAGTTTTAAACAACGGATTTTTCATTTTTTTAAGAGACAAACTCTCCATCCCAGAAGAAGCTATGTAGCTAAAGCTGTGTCACACACTGTGTCCGTGCTTTAAACGTTCTTGACAAGTAGTGGAACACTCTCAAATGGGCTATTTTACATGTTCACATGTCTCCATATGCAAATGTTTTCCCTTGGATACTTTTAGTGCAAGGTATGTGAAGACTTGTTAACACTAACATACATTCCTGCTCACAGCCAGTGTGGTCTCAAGCTGTCACTTCTTATTCAATAATATTCCCCCATGAGCTGTCCAATAAAGAGCAGAAACACCTGCAGATCCCTGCTGCCCAGCAATGAACTTTAATGGCCACAGACAGATGGTGATTTATAGTTTGTCTTTGGTTTGTAAATGTAGTTTTCTTCCTGTAATCATCTGAGCAAAACTTTTACTCATACCTTTATTCTTTTTAATGAATGTCACCAAAGGCACTCTTATGTGTTACAAAATACATTACCAAGGTTAGCCTGACTGATCAGTTGGAAAATTCAGTTAAGCTGAAAGATTTTCTTTGAATTGGGCATGTTAAAAATAAAGCCCAGTATCATTTATTCACAGGGAGAAGAAACAGAAAAGCTGCTCTCCCAGTCTCATTCCTGCAAGCACCATGGACAGCACCGTACCATATTCTGTGTGCAGGATGTCAGAATGAACCCTGGAGTGCTTTGAGTGTGAGGAATTTTTTTTAACCTTCAGTGGTAAAAATGGACAGCTATGTTAGCCTTTCATGTTATGCTGAGTAAAATCAATGGGCTAGTGTCCGAGGCTCTTGTTGAGTTAAGAATGTCAACATGAATGACTCACTAGAGAAAGACTGAAGTTGCTTCTCGCAATGTAAGGGAAGTGCAATAAATGATTAAAGATGATTTAAGGTAATATTTCAATCAGCTTATTTACAAAAATGTAGATACACTACAGTATTGTGTGCTTAAAAGAGTGTCTAAAATTGGTTGACAGTCTTTTTATGAATATGCTTCAATTAAATTGCAAAACTTTTATAAATGTCGAAAACCTGCAATAACAGTTGTTCACCACGATGCAGTTTACTTTCATTTTTCAGCCATTTTAATTTTGAAATCCTTGGTTAGCTCATGTCCTAATTTAAATATCTTGTGATGTTTTCATACAACCACACACTGGATTGCATAAATCTTCTGAATCATATATATTCTCACTAATAAGTGAAGTGTTATTATACAGTAAGTAGCATTATGTACACACAGCTTGTGGTTCATATAAAATCTGTTGTTTCACCTTACTTCTTATTTTTCAGTCACTTTGCATTACACAAATATGTCTGCATCATCATCATCGGAAATATCAGCCAGCCCACATTTTCTTTTTCCCTTACACCATCAACCTGTTCATAATATCTTAAGGCTCCAGCATGGTGTTCACTCCAAGCACCTAAGTTTATCTGAGTTTGTCCAAAGGAAACAATAAATCTCTAGAGATATTTAATTTGTTTGATTTAGGGATGTGTATGGGCAGCAGCTGCCTGTAAAGGATTCATGAGTGCCTGCTCATGTGATGGCAAATGGCAATCTGTTCAGCAGTGTGTCCCAGCAGAAAAAAATAATTTCCCTCAAAGCAATGAATCATCATGGCTTCCAATTCAAAGAAAACAAGCAGTTATTCTTATTTCCCATTCAGCTTTGATAAGTCACTCCAGAAATTTCATGGCAGTACTTTTATTTTGCCATGGTAACACTGTGGTGTTGTAATCAAACAGGATCTTAATTAAGCTATGTATTTCATTCAGAGATGTGCAACACTATGCAGAAATCAACCTTTACATGGAATTTTCTACTCTGTTAGAAGTGATAAGTTATCTTAACTCAGAAAAAGAATACCTGCTTACAGCAGTAGCTCAGTCCATAAAGACTTGGGTTGGGGACCAAAGGGTGGCTGGTTCAAGTCTCAACTGAATCACGTTTGGAAGTTGGTCCGGTAGCTGGAGAGGTACCAGCTGACTTCATGGGCACTGTCGAAGTCCCCTTGATCAAGGCAGTTAACCCCACAACGGCTTGGTAGTGCTTCTTCAGGAGCAGCAAGCCATCACTCTGACATCTTTCCATTAATGCATGATCGTAGGACCTGTTTGCATGTGTATGTGCATGTCAGCCTGTGTTTGTGTAGCATGTTTCACAAACAGTGTAGAGAATTGAATTTCCCCATGAGGGAACCTTTACCCTCTCTTATGGCCTCATGTAACCTTGCAGTGCAGATGGATCAGACTGATTTAATGTCTGTTATATGGCAGATCTGTCATTCCAAGCTCAACCTACAATTATTGTGAGCGGCCCAAAGTGGGATGGCCCATTCAGTATTTCAGAGTAGGAAGAGGTGGGAGCTACGAGTGAAACGATAGCAGGAAGTGACTACTCATACAGATATCAGCATAATGCTAACAGCTTCAGCAGTTTTATTAGATCGAGCCACATTTCTTTATGAAATGGAACAAACAACACTACAAACTTATCTATAGAAAGGATATTTTTGCTCTACTTCTGTAAAGTCTTGCTGAGAGTTTGTTCTGTGAAATGGCTCACATTCTGCCCTCCTACTACATTATTGGATTGGCCCTTAATCATCCAATCACCTGCTGGATATTCTATTAAAAGGTTCTGCCCATTCGCAAACACTTTCTATGGGCTCTTTCCCAGATGGACTTGCAAAAAGTATATTGCATGGACCATGTAGTGCGTCAGGTTAGGCTTCATTGTCACAGTATGAAGATGAAAGTTCATGAAGTTAAACTCACCGATCCCTTCAACTAATATGTTTTGCAAACAAATAAGTCAACGCTTGCCATTACTGTTTGTCGATACCCATATTATTGTGATCTAAACTTGATATTTGTCGTCTACACTGATGAAAATTGTTAGAAAAACTTCATGTTACTAGACAACTTTGTATTAGGTGGACTTTAATGAGTTTTGTATCCTAAATGTTGTCCTAATATAACATGTTTACAAGCCCAAAAGAGTGGTTAAAAGCTTGGTTAAAAGGTTAAATGATTTATGCAACTAGTTCACACGTTATTCAAATTTGTGACAATTCTGAACAATCTTTTCAGTTTTGTTTTACTGACTGAATGATTTGCATAAAACAGATTAAGCACTTGTCAACATTTGTAAATGGAATATAATCAACTGTGTTACTGTATTATTTTTGGTTTTGGTTGGAATGTATTTTTTGCCATGAAATGAAAAGTGATATCATGAATTTTCTCACTGCTGTCCACCATATTAGAGTCAAATGTAATGCCTGGATTTTAATTACAAAGATATTTTTGTTGACACAGAGGAGACAATAGCCTTGCAGAGCAGACGGACCTGCCTGATTCTGAAATCATGCATATCCATCTTGACAGCCTCCATTGTCCAACGACTTCACTCCGGCTGGAATCTTAACGGCCCAATCAGGGAAGAGAGGTGGGAGCTGCGGGAGCAGCGGACGTGACGACAACAGGAAGTGACTGCATGTTTGAAAACAATGGCGGCTTCTGATGCCATCTCAGTCGTCTCAATATCTGTTAGCCGCTAGGGCTAACGGCCGGTAACTGTTGTTAGCCATGCTCATTGTGGCTCAGCGGCACTGTCTGCCTCTTGCCCCGGGAATCGTGAGTTCGATCCTTGGGAAAGGAAAGGACGGAGCCGTTAACTGTTGTTAGCCATTAGCCGCTACGTATGCTACGTCATACGTAGTAGCGTAGCTTGATGTGGATTGGTCTGTGATGAGTGTGACGAGCCGAACGATCGTCCAATCACAAGCTACTGTTGTTTTTGAAGGTTCTGTCCCTGAAAACATTTTCAAACGGCTCCTTCCCAGATGGATTAGTGAAATATTTCCAATATGAAACTGTCCATCTGGCTTGTCAGGTTAAAGAGACAATGCCTCATGTGCTTCCTTTTATATGACAATGTATAAGGTGCTTGACATTTCACTCTTGCAGCTGACATTTTATCATTTCATTGAGTGGACAAGGGTATAGGGAGACTTAAACAGGGAAAGTACAAAGACCATAATGAAAGAAGTGGTCATATTGCATCTACATATTTAATCTGTTTTACTTACACACGCCTTAGAGAGGATATGCATTTTCCCTGCATCATGCTACACTCCGTGTCTCTGTTTGCATGAAGAATTGTGTCTATGTTGGTTCACTTCATATTAAACAGGCCACACACTTGTGCATTGTTGGGTTTGTGAATGCTGTATTTTGTCAGTGTGACTGAACTTGAAAGAAAGGAGTTGGCAGAGAAGCTTGTTAAGCCCTTTGCACGCCATGGAAAACTGTGCCGAGGGGCCTGTCTGTGATTTTATCATTGTCATGCTTGTCGCCCTGGTTTAGGCTTAGGGACTTACAGACTGTTTCACTCATCTCAAATGCTCTGAACCTTACATGCACTTACATACACACGTACACGCACATGTTATTGAACATACATGAGCATATATGATGCATGTGCTCTGTAGAGGAATCATACAGCTGGTTTGTGGGTGCTAGCCCCCTTTTGATGCCACCATGTAACTGCTGTGGGATCTACTTGGTCTGCTGCTGTCTCCTGCTCATAGTAGTAGCAAATTATTATTATTAGTAGTAAAGATGTGGCAGTAAATGATTGGTGTTGTTAGAGAAATAAATAAAAGACCACAAACTGCTGCAGGTAGTTATATTTTTATTATTTTAAGTGAGGCTCTGTTTTAAAAATTGTTAACTGTATTTAATATCCATTTAAGAAATTCAGAAAGAAATGTGACTTTTTACCACGTACTTATTTAGAGGAAGGGCCTGGGCCGATGCCGATATTTGGCAGTAAAAAAAATACAGATTACCGATTAATTGGCCGATTAATTTAAAAAATATATATCAAATGAATTTAAAAAAAAATTGTCCCAAAACACTTACAACAATGAATATATGAATTTCAAGCAGAACATTTTACTGTTTTACAGTACTTTGTCCCTAAGTGTTTGTTTAACTTTACAACAGAGAGGAATTTTCTAGTACAAAACATGCAGAAAAGCATTAAACCTCTGGAAAATTAATTATATAACCTTAAAAAGAGTCACTCTTAGTCTCGAACTTCTTGTTGATGAAAAGAAGAGGTAGGTTATAGTTCAGGTAGAACAACTTTTAAAAAGTTTTAAACAGGTCATTTTGAGAGGAAAGCAACAACATCCTTTTCATAAGCTTCTTTTATTTTTGTACTCTGCAACTTTCAAGAGCAAAGAACTTTCAAGTGCAAAATAAAATAGTGGGCAAAACTGCAGTCAATTCCTGAAAAACAAAAAAATTTAACCTTATTTAAAATGTAAAGAAATAGATGAATTATGAACTCTTGTCACATCTGCCTTTCAGTCCCAGAGTCCTCATTAGCGTATCAGAAGTAGGTTTTAGTGCAGGTAGAACCACTTTTTGATTCTACATATGAGGTAATATGTGTAAGGAAATCAAAATATTTTGTGGGACACCGCACATATTGCTCAAACTTCTTTAAACAGGCCTGATTAAAGTTCCGATCTATGATTAAGGCTCCCCCTGGATGAGCTGATGACATCGTACAGCTCCGAGGTAGCTATGCTAATGCTAGCATAGTTAGCTAGCTAGTTAGCTCAACTGCAGTGTTGGGGACAAGCAGGTGAAGCCAGGTTTCCGTAATAATCATCACAGAACAGTCATGAATAAACTGATCCCCTGCCATCAGAGGGTCCAATTCGACATTTTTGTGAACGACAGATGTGGCATTGGTCAGTGCTGGTCTGTGAGGCTGCTTCCGTAGCTGAGCAGAGAGCCCCGTGGTCTCGCTATGTCCAGCGCTATATCCTGCAACTGCTGAAAGTCGCTCATTATGTTGGACTTGCAGACAAAAACAACATTCAGCAACTCCGTGTGAGTGTAGGCGAGTTTTGCCCCATACACTCCATCATCCATACACACAGCGTCAGTAGAGCTCAGAGCGGCTGCAACAAGTCGCACTGCCATCTTTCGCAATGTCATCATTCTGCGCAGCTTGGCCACCAAACAGTGTTTACTTTTTTATGAGAAATTAAGAATATATCGGCGTTACATCGGCAAAACTCTGGCCAATGTTGAATACTTTGAAAAGGGCTGTCATCGGCCAGCTGTTATATCGGTTGGTCCCTATTTAGAGGTTCTCTGTGTAAAATGAAATAATTCTACCAGCTATTGAAACTGGTTATTTGACAGCCACTTTTAAATAATGACTTTGAGCAATGCCAGGTCATCCTTGTATTGTTTTTCTCCTACGTGTTAATAAATTTACTTACCTGTTCTGTAATGAGAACATACTGGGCTACCTTGATTATGCTTGAGTTATGCAAGACTAGGACTAAAATTGATAAGACCAATACCATTACTGATTCTGCTTATCCATTTAATTCCTTAATGATTTCCTTTTCAATTCCTATAGATTTTCTTCATGGCCGAAAGTTGGCAATAATGTCAAACCCTGATGCATGTCACCTTTTATTCAATCCTGTGCTGTAGATAAATATTTTGTCTTCAATTTTCTGTCTGCCATGATTACAGTTTTTACTTCTTTCTCATCATTTCTATTGACTGCCTCTGATAGGAGATTGAAACTTGATCTACAGGGCATGCAGAACAAAGTAGAAGGAAGGGATAAGGGAATTGTTAGGCAAAAACACTAATGATATCGATTCCTTAAGGGGGTTGTTATCGATTCCCAAAGGAACTCAAAAGGGGGGATCCATACAAAGTTTAAGTTCGTAAACTGTGCACTCCCATTTTTTTCAATGATAAAGTTTGCTTTGGCTCCTACAGCAGATTTAGGACTCCACAGGTCCTTTTTATCCAAAGTGAAAGGTTCTCCGGTTACCTTCTATTCAAAAGCATCAGTGTTGCATCAGATTTATTCATAAACCATAAGACAAATGTGACTTTGATTGCAGACAGACACTTAAGCCCTTTGAAGGAACCAACACTGAGACTGCACATGTGTTGGTTTCACTAACGTAGACAGGCGTGAACTTAAGTCTCTCTATACTGTTCAGAACCTAAAATGCTCCTCTCTGTCTCCTTCCAAAGCCAACAACAAAACTGAAAACCCTGCCCCAAAGGTCCAGTGATTATTCTTGCCCTCGTTTACTCAGTATCTATGTCAGGGCTGCACAATTCAATGTGATGCTATTGTTATCCGGGATATGATACTTTGCGATAAACACAAATCAAAACAAGTTTTATAATGTGGTCAAGCAAAGTTTTACAACCCTGCTCTCACACCTTTGGGTTTGGTGAGACAGGGTTTAAGCTGGCTCTGGGCTGCCTTTAAATGTATTTTGTGCAAATTTAGTGGAGAAAATATTTATTGAATTCCTTTAAGTTTTTGATTAAAAACATGTAACTGCTGAGAGTGTATAAAAGAGTGAAAACATCATAGACGAAGACACAGAGTAAAGCTTTTTAGCACACATTTTTTCCATGTTTTTCTCATATTGTGCAGGCTTATGTGCTTCAACTGTGCATCTCTTCTTCTGTAGGAGTTCTGTTTGTGTCTACATCAGTTCTTTCTTCTTTGTGCTGTTGAAAAGTGTCATTGAGTAAAGCTATATCTTGACCTAACTACTTTTTCTTTCCCACAGAAAAGTGGTCAAGTGTTGCCTTTCAGTATATCCAAGAGACAAGTAAAGACATAAGACTTATTTGCTGTAGCTGCACTTGTGTCTGAAATGCTGCCTGTCAGCAGGCATTTATGCTCTTCTTGCCTTGTCTACTTAGAGTTCATTCAGAGTTAGACTGAATGCTTTTCTTTTGAAATCTAAGCTGAATTTCAGCTGACTACTGATTTTTTGCCTCTCCTTCCTTTAAACCATATTTGTGTTTGTAAATTCCCATTGAAATCCTTTGTGTGAGTGTGTGTGTTGTGGGCAAAGCTGCCTGTGTCTGCATGTGTCTGCGCAAGTTTGTGTTAGCCCATGCAAAGGTTTCCCCGTGCTCGCACAGCCTAATCTATCAAAACAAGTGTTTGTGATTGCCAGTGGACAGATGACCTTTGGGACCTCTCTGGAGTCCAGTGTCACATCATGTGGTGGAGATAGAGGGCAGGAGAGGAAAGAGCTGACAGAGAAGCAAGGGAAGACACTTGCAGGGTGACTAAGTGTGTGTGTGTGTGTGTTTTTATTTAATCCGTTGTTCATGGAGGGGTTTTGCTGAGCATGCTTGCTTTTTTTTCAGGATCACCCTACTTTATATTCATGCGCTCACACTCACTCACAGACTCACCTGGCAGCTGCCCAGAGCAGCGACAGTCTTCTGCAATAATTTATATTACTGAGCTGCGGCATCGGAGCAAATAGGAAAAGTGCCATGCTCAAGGGCACATTGCCAATAGGTGATAAAATAAGGCACGGTGTTTACACATTCACTTAACTTGCCCAGAATTTCCCAGCTGGTCTAAGAAATTTAAAATGCAGCCTTCTGGTCACAAGCCATTTCTTCAGTCTTAAGGCCCCCACCACCCGTCACTGAATGAATAAAATGTGTCTCTTGAACAGAAAATATTCTCTTCATGTTGTAAGACACTGTCAGTACATCAGATTCCTTTAGTATTTCACACGAACAGCATCTACATAATCATTTTTCGCTTAAATTGCTCCAAAAGAGCATATGCTAAAACAACGTACTCAAATATCAAAACACTCAAAAAAAGATATCCAAGAAATTAACAAGTTTTTCGCTCTGATTATCTCAAATACATGCCAAAATGTACAGAACATGAGCTCAACAAGATGTCAATTGAAGCCAGATGTTGTGTCTGTCTGCCAATTCACTGAGCACTACCGATTCATCAGTGTATTTGGAAAGCACTTAACCATCAGCACATAGCTGCTTTGCCAAACTCGATGATGCTGCCGACTGAGCAACCCTAAGTTTGTCAATACTTGCCGACACCTGCTTTGTGTGTGTGTGTGCTGTGAGGGTACCACGGTGTGGGAGCATTCAGACCCCCACCCAATAACATGCAGGCCCACAGAGCTGCATTGGCATTTAGGTGGTGACATTTTCCGAGTGACATTTTGTCTGTGGCCAAACTCAGACTCACTGAGTGTGAACCCAATCAGGCTGTCTTCTCCACTGTCATGGAGCCAATAGATAACACAAACAAGTCCATGTGACCTTACACCTCAACGCAAGTGACCACACACAACAGGGTTGGGATATAGATTAAGTTTTCCAACAATATTTAATCTCAAATAAGATGAGGCAATAATTGTATAGTACGTTGGGAAGAGAATCAAACCCAAATTCCAGTTGAGATTCAATAACAACTCCTTGAAAAAACTGATATTATTGGTCTTTTTGCTTATCAATTCCTTGCACTTTTTTCTGCATGTGCTGGAAATCAAAGATGTCATATTCTGATCAGAGGCAGTCAATAGAAATGATACCAAAGAAGCCAAAAGTCTTTGCAGGCAGAAAAAAAGGGGTAAAAACTGTGGAGACAAGTGGAGACACCAGCAACTTGCTTAAGCATTTATCTATTTAGAACAGCATAAAATATCAGGATTGTGTTTGACATTGTTGCCACTGCAACCTTAATAGGCTATCATTTGCCCATTCAGAAAATGAGAGGGAATTGTTAAAGTAGATTGATAGCAGAATTATTTATGGCATTGGTGTTAATAAAATCCCCTCCCTAAGAGCACGTGTGTTGTTGATGAACAGAAACATGTCAGGCCTGTAGTAAACACCACTAACAGTAATATGCTTTTGACCCTATTATTTTTTTAAACTTTTGGGCTAAGCAGGGAGTCATCATTCTGTTCACTTTATTTAAAGGCACAGAATGTAAAACTCAGCTGCTAGGGGGCTCCCAACAAAAGATGCGTCACAACTAACTGTAAGTGTGTAGTGACCCACAGCCCCTCCACCTGCCTTCACTGTTTACTGTTGTTTAAACGAAGGGCTCTGTTCACTAATATCGTCACTGCGATGTGTGTATACTGAACAGAAAACCCAGTTTTTCCCACTTTGTGGGATACCTTCACATAATGAAAGAAGAAAATGTTTGAAAAAGGACCCCCTGGTTTGTGCTGTGAACTTGGAAAGCACCCTGAGAATCAAAAAGTCCACTTTCAGAGGTGTTTTTTTTGCCCTCGAGTGGAATCTATTTGTGAAACAGAAAAATTGGTTTGTTGTGCAGTGAATACACACCATGGAGATAAAAGGTTTGTGCCCGACAGCAGCATTATAATGTCTAGTTGTTGCACTAAAAAATATTCAGATATAATGATCGATTCAAATCACCTCACACTAACACACACACACACAAACAACCTAACACAGGATGTTATAAATGCCACTGACCTGGATAACAAACAGGTGATAGTCTTTGATGGATTATTTGATCAGTAATGAAACTTCAACAGGAATAAAAACTATATCTCAATTCTAATCATGTAAACTTGTTTAATATTCAGTAAGTAAAAATAGCCCCTTGCTAAATATTTAGTTATTCTGTTTAAGTTAAAGACAGGACTTATGAATCAGATCCAGATCAGTTGTTGTGATTTGAGTGATACATTTGACACCATCTTTGAGGACAAAATGTTGGTCTGTGTTTATACATTTTAAAAAAAAAAAAATACCTCTGACCTTTTATTGTAAAAAATAATTGAAGATATGAAATTCCCCATTAAGGTAAAGGTAGATTCTTCTCCTCACTGAAGCAATAATTAAAAGGGTTTGAATAAACTATGTGGAAAACGTCTCGATGGTATTAAGAATGAAATAAGGCATGGATAAAGAAGTGCTTGAAGAGAACTTTCTAAAGTTTTGTTTTTATAAAGATTGAGGTGGTGTTCATTTCCAGCCTAATCTTTAAGGTTTAGAGTAATAAAACTTCCATCCGAGGAAGAAAACCCACAGTCATATTTGGTTTACTTTTCTGTAGGACTTTGTCATGCGGTGTGTCATCTCAGTGTTACCATCTCATTCGTTCACTATGACACTGAAAAGTTGAGGTCCAAAGGACTCAGAAAAGCTCTGTGCTCGGTGTGATAAGTAAACTTAATCTTGGTGATTGCTAGACTTGACAGAAGTGGTTTCCTCTACTTTTTTGGATACTTTGTAAAATCACTGTACAGTTTATAAATGGCCAAGGGATCAATCCTGAATGCTGTGAAAGAGCATGGGTTTTGATGGTCCACAAGCTAAAAATAAAAGAATCCAGTCATCAGAAGCCTAATTTTTTTAGCCCACTGCCCTCACCATCTCAGGCCTTGTGTTATTCTTATGAACACATAGGTCAAGGCCTTTTAAACATAATATCTCAAAAAGTTTCCCCTAAGGGATTTTGCTTAAATATTGACCACATGTCCATCTTTGATTTGAGGAAGGAATGATTTGTTTTTGGGTGTTATAGGTCAAAGGTAAAGGTTACAGAGTCTTGGTCATCCTTTGCTTGTGAATGTGATATCCCAAGAGTGCTTGAAAGGGCTTCCATTAAACTTTCCACAAATGTCCATTCTGACTCAAGATATGAACTGGTTAGGTTTTAAGGTCAGGGGTCAAATGTTAAAGTCACGCAGCCTCATGTTTACCAGTTGCTCATAAAAGTATCTTGTGAACGCAACTCCACAAGACTGCTTTGAGGGATTCCCTTCAGTCTTTGCCCAAATGTAAAACCATGAGACTAATGTGTTTAATATAGTTTTTATATTGCAGAAGTAGTTGTTCTGATCTAAACTTGAGTACAGTAGGTGGCAGTAATGCACAATGTTCGATAATTTCCACCCACCAGAAATAAACAGAAAGAAGAGGAAGGAGAATCAGCTTGGCTGGGTTTAGCATACTACGAAATAACAGACGTTTGGCAATAATACTACATACCACCATATACAATATGGATTAGTAGTATATACAGTATATACTTCAGCATATACTTAATTCTGGGTTTGTAAGTAGTACGCAGTAGGCAGTTTCAGACAATGGCTTTTGTTTTTAAAATCCACAGATTAGATTTTGAAGCCTTTGGTTGAAGGTTAAGGTTATCAGTTTCATCATCCTTTCCCCCTTGAATGCAACTTTATGAGCGTCAAACTGCAGGAATGCTTATGGGAATTTCCACCAAATTTTCTACCAATGTCCTTTTAACTTTTCAATGAACAGTCAGAGGTCAAGTAAACCACCACTAAACCTTTACTCCCAGGTAAGGTGTACCTCCCAGAGGCATAAAACTTCTTTGTGGTAGCTCTAGTTGGTCAGGAAAGTATGTTTAGCTTTGCAGACTTTACAAAATAATGCTGCTTGGCTTGTTGCTCTGAGAATTGCCTGTGTTTATATTTGTGTTGGTTAAGTGCAAACGCGTGCAAGTGTTTTACCAGGAGACAAAAAATCATTTATGCTTTCTGTTCAAGTAATATTGATTTGACTATTGAATAAAGTGCAGAGGTAACAAGACAAAAGACTGTGTTCCTTATATTATTCACATTCCTGTATTTTCATTCCTGAACAGTATTCAGGGTCTGGAACACAAATTGTCCTTTCACTCACATTTCATGATTTTTAATACCTCTGCCACTTTATAACCAAGACAAACACACATTTGATCTGTATAAATATTGGTTATGTACTATAATTAAGACCCTAACATATTTTTGAAAACTGATATAGTGTTTTGTACGATGTTAAAACATTAATGTGCTTTGTATCCAAATGATGAAAGTCAAAGAGGCTGACTGATGAAGCCGAGGATTTTCACATTTTAAACTCAAGTGCCAATCACTTGGTACCCGGTTCCAATCACTCTTCTCATTGTGTTTTAGCATGGATGTAGTAGGGCTGGGCGATATAGATCATAAGCTGAATACTTTAAAGAGGCTATCTTTGGCCTTAAATCAGATTCATGTGTCTAGTTTTGATGACTGGTAAGGTATGTTTACATGACTTATGTTCACAAAATCTCAGAGTTTTCATACTCTGAGAACCTCTGATCCAGCTGTATTTCCTCTCTATCTAAAACACTCTATTAGAGCTCCTGCCCCTTAAAAGCCTCCTTTCCTGGTTGGACCAGTCCACTCAGATTGCTTGACAGATCAGCACTGTGCTAACTGGTTAGTTCAGTATCTTTATGTTGGTACAAAAGGTTGCAGATTCGAGCCCAGCTCTGGCTGTTACATGGCGACGTGTCCTTGGGCAAGACATTTAGTCCTGAGTTGCTCCCACTGCTGCATCAGTGTCGTGTTAATGGGTATGAAAAGGCGTGAATGTGTTAGCTAATACTGATGGACCACAAACATCGGAACCTTCAGTGAATGAATGCGAGTGAATGGGTGTGAATGAGAAGATTATTCATGATTTGGCTGTTAGAATCTTTATTTCTCGTATTTCCTTGTTTTTGTCTCAGTACTTACATTTTCTTCTTTACATTTTGTTGTCTTCTCTTCTACATTGTTGATGTTCATATTAATAGTTCTTGAATTTTTGCCTATTTTCTGTTAAAATTCTTTTTAAACATACTTTTTAAAGGTGCTACATAGGTGAGGTTACCTTGTTGGTTGTTGTTTGATTAAATTTATTGATTTTATTTGCTAAGGAAGGTAGAAGTGACATTAAAAAGTGTGGCCCTGTGCCAAATTTATATATATATTTTTTATTTAAAGCAATGAAAGTGCAAAGACAAAAAAAAGGTTGAGTCAAAGTCATTTAACTTCTCAGCTAAATATTAAAATTTCCAGTGCCCATGCAACAAATAGTGGCATATGCACAGGCTCTAAATGAGTCCAAATGTCTTTCATAACCAAGTTTTTTCCCATCTAAAATATTACGTTTTATAGTGTTTAAGCTTTGCCAGACCAAAGCTACACTAACATATGGCATAACTTAGAGAAGGGCAGCTGTGTGACACCTTGTGTGTATGTATGTGTTCTTGCATTAGTTGACCAGACTGACATCCTCCATTATTTGTCTAAAATCCCAAACCCTTTTATAAGCCTGCCCAGGCTGTCATATTTGTTGTGCACAAACCACAACTCACCAACATGCACACCTGTGTAAACACAATGAAAAAGAAGAGGAGTGAGACAAAATAAGAGAGAGAAAGTGAGAAATTAGAGACCACGAGAAAGAGGATTACATTTTGCCCGTGTGCTCTTTAATAATTTAACGAGGGAGAGATCCGTCAGAGTATAGCTGTGTTTGTGTGTTGAATATTTATAATGCATATAAAACTGTTATGGCCCAGCTGTTTGCAGTCATACATCTCAGGTCTGCACAGGTTTTTTATAGGAGTGTAAGGAACCAAAATGCAACAGCTGCTTCATCTACACATCCTTAGTTAATCACTGGTAGCACGAGTGGGTTTAGTTTTTAGCAAAGGTGTTTTCTGTCTTTTTTTTCAATCTTAGACTCAGGAGTAGCTAATCCTCCTGTTTGGCAATGTGGCTCTTTCATTAGTCCTCCTTTGAAGCTGATTTCTTGAATATCTAGTTGCTTGGACCAGGAATATTTTAATCCTGGTCTCATATTCATCAAACAGCTCTGATTCACTTCCAAGACTTGCAGTAGAAGTTCCACTTGAGCTAAAAATATTCCAAAATCTGAGCAGAACAGGACTTATGAAGCTGAGCAGAAGGTGGTAAGGGAGTTTTCTAAACTACTTTGAGTTCAGGTTGAAAGTTCTCTCATCTTCAGACCATTTTAAATAATGTGATGCATGAATGAAATAAATTACAAAATACAGCTTCAGTTATAGGAATGGTTTAAGCTCCTTATATCTAGAGGCTTAAACTAATTTTTGCCAAAACTTCCTGACAGCTGCCTCCTTAGTAAAACACACTGTCAGTATAATGAGTCACAAAATTCAGATGGCAATAATTGGCTCCAAAGCTGTCCACAGCAGACAGAATATAAATGAGCATCAGTTATGAAAGAGAGAGTCTCGTCTATTCCCCACTGTGACAAGGGACTTTTATATCACTGCATGTACACTTCATTAACAGGAGATTTATAAACCAAACCATCCCCAGAAAAATGGGAGAAATTGTCTCGCAGTACACATATGACATAATTATGTAACACTTGCACTGCATTATTATTTTTTATACTTGACTGCCTCCTAAAGAAAAGTAATTATTACCACGTAATACCAAAGTCGCTTTATCAAAAGCAGAACTTCTTGTGAAGTGTGGCAGAAAAAGTGGCAGAGAAAATGAATATTTTTTTTCTCTGAGACATTGAAATCTGCGTCTTATCGTCTATAACTGATAGTTTCACAGTCTCTCTGTTTTTGTCTTTTATATCTGAAGTAAAACTTTCAGCCCTGTCACTTGTTTAAACACTTCACTTTTCCAAAACATCTGCTCCTGTATCCAATGCAGTCAACTGCAAAGGTATAGGAAGAATATACATTTCATCCAGTTGAGTTTTCTCTAATAAGGTCTGTAATTTACTGTTAAGTGTGTGATTTAGACAGTGTCGTGTTTAACTACAATTCAAAATGTCACAATAGAGTGCTGCAGTGTTTTTCTTTTTTCTTTTTTTGTGTGTAAGCCAAGCAGACAGTGTTGTTCTGGCTCAACAAAAATCCAATTAGAGTTTTTAAAGTTTTGGGGGATTTATGCTGATAATTAGCTCTGTGGTGAAAAAGCTGATACAATGACATCTTTACGAATTAAGTGTTATGATTTTTGAAACAACAATATAATCACTGAGGATAAAAACACATCATCGGGCTATTGTGGAATGGCATGGTGGTTCAATTTAGAGGCTGTTACCACACTTTAACTTAATGGTCTCATGTCCTGGTGTGTGTGACCATTTACATCATGTCTTGATGAGGATTTGATTTGATTTGAATAAAAAAATGAAAACTTCCTTCTCTGTAGAGGATCTAATGCTGCTGTTGTTCCCACCCTTTTGGAAACAATTGGATCTGAGACGAAGGGGAGGCCATGATGATGAACTCTGCACTGACTGGCTGCCCAAACAATACCTGATGGGAGGTCAGAGGAGGACTTACAGGCTGCAGAGTGGACTTTGGAAACAGTCATGGCATCTGCCTGTGACAAGCAGAAAACACACATGTAGGTGGAGGTTGTATAGCTGTGACATAATAAACCACAGGAAGTAAAACATGGTGTGTTTCAAAGAGCATTTTCTTCAAAGAGACACAACTCCTTTCTCCATGAACTGAGAGTTAGGTTACAAGTGTCACGTTCTTCTGCTCCCCAAGCTCCTTCTAACAACATTAAAGCAAAGATAATTGAATTTCTTTTAAGACATGGGACCTGTAAATCTCATGCTTTTGACTTTTTTCAAAGAAAATTTTCCTCTGCAGTTCAAAAAAGAGGCTGAAGGCTGTCCAGGTTCAGTGAAACCAACGTTCTTTGTAAAAAAAAAAAAAAAAAAAAAGCGTCTTACTCGAAAAATTATGAGACCCTCCAGTGAAGTTAAAATCCATTATTTTAGTGGTGATGTGATATGTCATGTCAACATGTTTCGACCCATGGATTGAGCCTTCATCAGGAGACCATGTCCATGGCCTCGTCCTCCATCCTTGAAGAGCACCAGAACCTGCATTTCGACATTTCACACCTTTACCCAGTGCAGCATTCACTCTAACATGTTGTTTCTCAAGAATTTCCTCTATGTTTAACCTTATCAGGATGCTGGAAATAGTATGTGTAATATCATTTTCTAGAGATGATCAGAAGTCAGCTTCCTTTTAAAGAGTTCAGTAACGCTTGAAATTTATAAGTAGGCTTTTCTAGATTCCTTATGTTTTGTAGAAAAAGACTTTAACTCTCATGTGCGTGTGTTTACCACATACCTTATTTTATACATTTATCTAAAACACTGTCAATATATCTCATTGAAGATGAGATGAGGGAATCAGAAGTGCTAAAAAGCTAACTCTGTTGTTTTCAAGACCCATTACTGCACCATTTTATTAATTAATCCGTGAGGCTAAGGATGACACTGTTTGTTCTTCTCATACTCAAAACTTAGATCAGAACCCTTGTTTCAGACTCAAAACAAAGTAACACTGGGTGCAATAGCTGAATCTGCCATCCTTAGACATGCTATGCTACATTAGCTTCATTTAAGCAGAGGGACACAGTGTTATATCTGTATCAAGAGTGAACTTGACTCTGGGTCACAGCAACATAGACAGCAGAGTTATTTAAGAAAAAAAAAAACACCCCATAACTGAATGAGAAAAATTGCAGCTACATAAAGTTTGCCGAACACAGCAAACTTTTTGTAGCATTTTAGCTAACCAGCGCTACATGCCAAAGTAAAAGTGACACATGACAAATAAGTGATACTGTGTCAAACATGAATACGAGATATAAAGTAGCGGTAAAAGTTTGTCTCCAATGCATGTTTTTTCAGTTCTTGAAAACTAATGTTGGTAAGTCCAGGGTTATATAACAAAAAAATAAAAGACAAAAAGGGGGTGTTACCCACAAAGATATGATCAAAGCTGCAGTGTAAGTGACACCAGTTTAAAGAAAAACCAAATCATAGTTACATCACACAAGAAGTATCTGAAATTTACACTTTGGACTTTGGGGGGAGCAGTAAAACATAAGCACACATGCCCCAGGTGGGTAAGAGTAAACCTCAGTGTTCAGACTCTGATATACAATACCTACATTGTTGGGGATAAAAAGGGCTATTCTGATGTCCTGTTTTCCTTTCTTCTCTTTTCCTTGTTCCCCCTCTCTCACTCACACACTCACACAGGCGAAAAGGATCAGGTGTCCCTCCCTCGGCTATCATCTCATGTGACTTCCATCAACACAGACGCTTCGGCCTCCTCCCCTTTTTTCTTTTTAGCTGTCATCCTCCTCTCTCTTCATGTCCTTGTTTTGCCCCCTTCCCGCCCATTGCACTGCCTCCTGTCTGACTCATGGCAGACTTTACGCTCTCATTGACGTGACAGACGAGACAAGCCGAGGGAGGAGGGAAAGGGTCAGATATGATCCAAGCTAAATTTTAATCATACGTTGGCCACATAAACCACAGCTGCAGGTCCAGCAGGAGGGACAGGGGAGCTCGCTACAGTGTGGGGGATTTTAATATGCATGAGCGTGATGGAGGAGAAGAGAGTGACCTTTTTACCAGCTCCCATTCACTCTCCCTTTTTCCACTCCTTCATTCCACTCATCTCATCTTGGGGTTTTTTTTTCTTCGTTCCTCTTCACTGATTGAGGAAGAAAAGAGGAGAAAGAGAGAGTTACTTCTCAAGTAGAAGGTCATAGCTCTATTTGATAGCCTTTTGTCTCCCATCCAAAAACAGCACTGTTAATAGCTGCCCATAGGCCACTCTATAATGATTGGGCCTTATCTCCAGACACACACAGGCCATTGCACACAGCTGGCACATAGTCTTTATGGTGGCGAAGGGGAAAATTTTGTTTTAACTGAAAACGAGTTATGCGGCTGTTATTAAGAGATGTAATATAATATAGCTACTTTCATGCAATTGAAAGTTCTTGAAAAAATGTCTACTGCTTTTATCATCCTATATTCTGTCTCAGAGTGCTGGGTCCCCTGTGTACTGAAAAAAAAAGAAGTCTGTGTATAGCTTGTGGGGTTACAGCTCGGTGGTATAGTTGGCATATTTAAGTGGAGGATGGTAGGGGTGGTTTGATTATGGCAAAAATTTTAGCTGCAGTTATTCTGATCGGCATAGAGATCACAATTATTATTACACAATTACTCAGTGGTTTTACAACATGCGCTTCATGCAAATTTAAACTTGATTGCTCTCAACAATATCCCTCTGATAACCAAAGGAATACTTTTAACATGTATGTTAAAATTTTATTAAAATAACTGTAATAGTGTGTTTTGGGTATTCCAGCGAATTTAAGTCCTTGTTCAATAAGTGAGTTGGTACATTCTGATTGCTGACAGTGAGGGGAGGGGTATACAGATTTATCATACTTTTATAATTTTATTTAACACTCAATTATTATGTTAGGTAAACCATAACATTGTTGTGAGACTGTTTCCAGTATTGAAAAATGAGTAACATTTTATGTATGTGTATTTACATGAGAATATGTAAGGTATTTTGGTCAGTGAACACCCCCTGCCGTGTTGTGGTACATGCTCATTAGAGGTTTTCTCTCAGTATGCATTTGGAGCTGAAGGAGACAGGTATGTTGATGGAGAAAATTAGCTTCTAATAGTTGTCCTAGCATTTAAAACGCAGAATTGTAATGATATTTTATGCAAGATGCATAAAGCACAAGTCTGTACTGTAAAGCATTTTGACATTACTTCAGAATTTAGCGCTGCATTGTTCTGAACTGTGTTCCTTTAACGTGCCGCCGCTCGAGTTGCACTGGGCTTCGCAAGGCATTATGGGGAATGTAGTTTCCGTCTGTGATGTGTATAAAATAAATGTAAAGTTTTTTTTCACTTCTCTAATGTTTTGTATGTGTGTGTGTGTGAGTGCACAGGAGGTTAATGTGCTTACTCTGTGATGAATTAGACATGTGAGACAGGGTATATTTATGTTTTATTTTTGTTATTTGTTCTTTTTTGTTATTTTATGCATCCTGTATAGTATTCAGAGAGGAGAGAAGGATGTGAACTGATGCAGTCCCTGTCACATGTTCTGTCATTGCAGGTTTGATTGGGAAAACAAATGTATAACCACTTTATGATCATTTCAATTCATGCTTGATCATGTTGATCATGCTGTTCATCTTATTCATGTTCTGTATAAATTGCATAAATGCTTTGTTGTTCTCAGTCTTCATTTGGAGCTGAGAGAGGCAATACTTTGAGAGGAGAGAAGAATGTGAACTGATGCAGTCCCTGTCACATGTTATTATTACAGACTCATTCAAGGAAAGAGATCCAAAGAGAGCCATGGTGTTGTGGTTTATTTCAAACATGCTACATAATAATGAAGAAAAGGAAGATGGAATAAGCACATGTCCTGTGGCACAGTGGTCTTATGACCTTGATTATTCAGTTTTCATCATTGTGGGAAGCTGTATTTGAAATTGAAATTGAAAATTAAATAATTTCCCACCTCTAGAAGGCGAGGCTTTCATCCCAGCTCCTTCAGTCACATGTTGTGTCTGAGGATAAGACAACTGCTTCCACTGCTGGGTCAGTGGAGTGTAAATGTGTAACTTACAAAGTCAATGAGGTATTCATGGCTTTTCCACAGGCATCAGTTCCCAGCCAAACAGTCAACTACTTGCTCAGTTACAGATGGTTGCTTATTCCTGTTGTTGAATAAACCCCTAAAATGGCATGCATGCATAAATACTTGAAAAAATAATTTCATTTCCATTCTCTAATACAGTGGTTCCCATACATTATAAACTTCCAGATTTTTAAGAAAACAGCCAATATGACTTTTGTACAAGTGAGGGCAATGCAACAAATGGCTCCTTACATTTTCTTTTCCCACTTCTTTCCTTTTAAGTTGTAATGTCTGCTGTGGTTAAACGTTATCCTCAGGATAAATCAGAAGTTCTGCAAAATTTGCTGGTCTTTTGCTAGGACTGCATGAAAGCGTGCATTGTTTTTATCCAGTCTTGTCATGCCCCCTCCTGACATAGCTGCATGACACTGCAGTGTTGTTACTATTAATGAGAATGATGCATCCAACTATCAGATCCAGCTGATGGATCCCACATGTAGAAGCAGGAGGGTGTTAACCCTCATTTTTCTTAGCATTAGTTAAGATAGAGAGAGCATTTTGCTAAAGTGGCTGCCTTATCAACGAAGTGCTGCAGGAAACACCGGATACACATGAATACAAAGCACCACATTTCACTGTCTCTACAATCAAAAAGTACTAGCTGCCATATTCGTTGCAGTGATGGACAAAAGAAGACTCTAAAAGTATTAAATTCTGAAAGAAAGCAGCATAGACCGTCTGATGTTGTGCCATATGAAGCATCACCTGATGCTTGTATACTGTTAGGACATGCTCTAGTGTGTTACTCTCTGAATCTTCACGTTTTCCTTGCCCTCTTCCACGTGGAGGTCAAACATCACTACTTTTTTTTTTATTTTTGATCCAGCCCAGTGAGGTTAAAGCTGTCTGCTAAAGGACATCAAAACTGAGGGGTTAAAATAAGCATAAAACTTATGCATGTTTAAGGAAATATATTGATACACAGGTGTTCATGCATAACTCAGCATGTAAAACAAATAATTTAATAGATTGAATCCACAAGATTAACTTTTCACACTTCTTTAAACTCTGATTGTTTTCTGATTGTTTCTTGAACTTTCCACAAGTCTGGATTTAGTCGCTGTGTTTTGGAGGAAACTTAATGCTCAAAGCTGGAAGTGCCCACAATGTTGAGTAAGTATCCCCTGCTGCTAGTCTGTATAATTAGAGGGAGTGTTGTGATTTATCTATGTGACTTATATATATTGATTATTTTTCAATTGTATATCCAGTGACATCAATTTAGAGTCAAAACACAGATCCATACTGTTGTCTTAATAATATGCCTTTATGCTTAAAAACTCACCTCACTCCAGTTGAAAGTTTCCATGTAGTGCTACAAAAACACAGCAACTCAAGTCCATGTGGGTGAATGTATTTAAAAGATCTCAAAGTTGAAATAAAGAACTCAAGAGTCGATCATGATGAATAAAATGATGCAGGAAAGAAACACGTTGTTGTTTTTTTTAGAAACATTTTATTGTGACAGAACAAACATTTGGTTATGCATCCAGGCTCAAACTTGCCTCTCCCTGCACATTTAATCAGCAGTAAAACAGAATCTCAAACTTCCTGTTAGAGCCTACGTGTGGATACCGTTTTGAAGAGTTAAGGACAAACGTGCAGTGCAGATTTAAGTCGGAGACAAAAAGGCAGAAAAAAAATGTCTACTTATATTGTCCATTGATTGGTACAAGTTAGATGATTGAATAATAGTGCACGACATTAGTGAAATCAGTGCAGCTTGAGTGTTCTGTCAGAATTAATTCATCATGTCCAAGGGATATATTTAATGTCCATCCAGACAACATCCCATAGAAAGTAACCGGAAAGGGCAGAAGCTTTTAAGAAAAACTGGACAATGATTGAACAAATATTTGTCTGTCAGTGGCCTGTAGTTATGTCTGGCTTCAGCACAACTATAACTATACATGTTTCCACTGCCTCTTTGTCCTCCAAGGGGACCTGATAAGACTGATGATATTCTGACTGAGAACAAAGTTTCAGCTTAAATCTTTGTGAGACAAATATGCCTGATGACAGACACACATCGGGTTAACCCACTAATCCAGCTGCTTTTCAAAGTAAACTGGTAATTACCCTTTTGCTGAAGAGTCTCTTTAAAAGATCCAGTTAGAACTAAAAATGTTAAGTCAGCATGTATAAACACAGACGCCCATAGCTTCTTTCATGGTTTAAATGTTATGTGGGGCCTTTATTGTAAATCATAACAAACAGCACTTGCATTCAAATGTTTAAATATGTAAAATAAAATAAAAATTACTGTTTAAATGAGATTGGGTTTTACTCCGACTGCTTAGTACTCATAGCAAGAGGTTTGGGTCCTTTTTTGCATTTGAATGTTCTTCTTCTCTGATGTTCTGCCACAGACCAAAATCTTGCTCATTGGGTTGACTGGTGTCTCTAAATTACATGAAGGTGTGAGAGTGTACATGAATGGTTGTCTGTCTCTAAATGTTGACCCTGTGATGGGCTGGTGACGGGTCCAGGATGTCCCCTGCCTCTCACCTACTGTAAACTGGGACAAGCACCAGCCCCCTGTGACCTTGGAGGGGAAAAGCAGTATAGATAAAGCACGAATGGATGGATCCATTTGAATTATTATTTAATTATTTGTGTTAAAACCAGTTTAAATTGTTCTGTAGTGGACTTCGCACAGAAAGGTATTGTTCTTAGTGTTGCATTATATTGGGATTAAACTGGAGATTAAGGGTGAATCCCAATTCTACCCCTTAGCCCTTCCCCTTTGTCTACCCCTTCCACTTAGCCTTCTGTTTTGAGGGCCAAGGTGAAGGGGTGAAAACACGCTCCTGAGAAACGAGACGCCACTCAATTCCCGCTACATCATCACTCAGAGCCGCTCGCTGGCTGTGTCATAGGCAGATGCGACAATAGCCGTGGCTACAGCTCTGAAAGCTAGCTCTCATAACAAGAAATTTTAAAATATGACCATCAATACAAAACATGATTAATATTTACTTGATGATTTAATAATTACTTATTATTATGGGCTTCCTTCAGTCTCCACTCTACCTTCTTGTCAGCGGGCACGGTGCATTATGGGAAATTCTCATACCCCTTCCTTTCAAGTGGGGTCCTGGTCTGTCTTCGTTTCGAGGGCTGTGTAGCCCTTGGTCTTAGCCCTTCCACTTAGCCCTACAGAGAATTGGGACAGCCCTTCGCTAGATGTGAATGCGCAAAACCAAGGGGTAAGGGGTAAGACAAGAGCGAAGGGGTAGAATTGGGATGGACCCTTACACTCCCACCGTGAAGTGCCAACTAAATCATTATTCCAAAATGAAATGACATACTGAGGTGACATTAAAATAGATGACAAGAGGACCAAGTTTTATTTTTCCCTCTACTTTTGTGAACACAGCTGTAGATGTTGGTCACATTCTTCTTGGTTTTGGTTAAATGATTTCTATGTCTGATGTTTCTAATCTTGGAGCTCAGAGAGCACTGCAAACACAGCCAGACCAAACCATCAGACTGTCTCAACAAATGGCAACATTTTCTAAATTACTGTCATGAGTAGTTTTATCGTTTTCATCTTTACATCAACAGTATTAAAACTTAAACATATCTTGACTTGAAATATTGCTGCTACGCTGATGTGGAAAAAACCCCCACTCATGTAAAGTACCAGTACAGCCTCTCACAGTACGAGTTGTTAAAGACAACTGGTAGCTTTATCTTGTAAAGTAATGTCAGTGTCAACACTGTACTCTATATTGAGTTGGTTTACATTGATTTGCTGTAAAAGCGCTTGTGGCTGATCCCAGCACCCACACTTTCATTGTTTGTCTGCAGGAACCACAAATACACAGACACCTGTGTGGGAGCATTCATTCATATTGCAGGTATGCTTAAGGGCAGGGACTGTGTGGGAGGAGTCGGGACCTTATTTATAATGCTTGGGGGTTGGATCAGGGTTCTACAGTTGCCATAGAGACCTTTGTGGTAGGCTGCAGGTGCTGTCTTCTGTGTCCTATTCATTCTTAAGAGGGAGGGAGAAACATTCATGCACAACACACGAAACAGCGCACTGGAATCCTAGACTTTGTGCAGTTTGATAGAAAGGGGCAGAGAGAGCACGGAGCCAGCAGCTGAAACTCCCTACTCATCACTTTTGGATCTATTGAGTCGTGATCATTGCATACACAAAGGTAAAATATACTGCTTCATGTAAAACAGATGATTGGTCACAGCATTCTATATTATCCAATCAGTATGGGTTCCATAAAATAATTGTGCAGAGTGATTTGCTCAAACGCAGACTGACCCATGTTTGCATGGTTGTACGGTGATGCAGGATTAATTATTTCCTCTTATCTCAATTTGTAAAGATATTGAGTTGTAAAACTTTTAACTGTTTCAACCATGTGCCTGGGAGTAGTTCCTTATGCATAACACCTATTTTAGTCTGACAGATTGTCTTTTAGTTCCCTGCTTGTTCAAGCGTCTAGTTTTATTCAAACTACATATCCATAATGCAAATCAAAATGCCGTTTTTAATTCACTTTTCAAACTTACACAGATTTTGTGTTTATGTCAGGCTCAATTTGCTGCTCTCATGACTTTCAGACTTGAAGAATTGGTAAGATTTACTCACTCAGACACTGTTGAGCCAACAGTGTCTGCTGATGAAAATTGTGAATTTTATACCCACATTGGGGAATAAATACATGTCAAACTACTGCAAATACTGGTGCATCTTAATGAACAACAGGGCCTATGCAGTGTTTCTAACCTGTGATTTCTCTTGCATTTTCTGTCTTTAAGGAGGTAAGAGAAAAAACAGTGGAATGAGGAAATGGCTTTTGATTTGGCAAAAGATTTACAAACGCAGTGAAAAGTTGAATCTGGAGGAAGGATTAAAAACCAACAGTGAGTTTAACTTCCTCCACCTCCTACAGATATGCAATGTGTCTTTTTGACAATACATTGCCTAGAATTACAGTGAGTGTCACAGTGACAAATCTGAAATGAAAAATCAAGATCAAGCCAAGCCTGCTCATTTATTTGAATTGTGTTACCTTCATCACAAAATTACAAGAACATTTGAATTTGTTAAGATCTGGCTTTCATGACAGACAGACAGGCAAACAGATAGACAGACATGGTGAAAGATTTTAGTCAAATATGTGTTCAAGTACTCATGTTTCCTCATGGACAAGTATTCACGTATTGTTTTATTTATTTATGTTTTACCAAAAAAAATTGGTGGCTTACTTCACCACATTATTTACTGTTTGCTTATCAGCTCTCAGTTCTGCTGCCCTTTTCTTACACATCTTTTTCACTCAGTTTTTGACAGGACTCAAAGCAGTGTGATTAATTTAAACAATGAGTAATGAAATGCTACTTGAATAACAATGTCACTAAAGAGCACTAGAGTACTTAAACAGTCATGTCCATCCCTGAAAAATAGATCCGAAGATGTTCTGATGGTCCTGAGGGAAACTCAAGTCCCAGCTGTCTAATTCGTACATGACGCAAAGGCAAGAAATGAAACAATAAGACAAGATCTCAAAGCACAAAAACTGTTGCAGTAAAGTTTAAATATCCAGAGAATATCATACATACATAAAGGTATTACATGTAGGTACTAAAATGTAGGTGTGTACACAGAAACTATGATAATCTATACATTAAACAGAAGTCTATGTACAAAGACCTTGGTAGTGATTAGAGTAAATCATCAGATTAATGTGTACATTATTATGAAGAATACTGGTGCTTATATTGATCCTTTTTTATAAAGAGAACGTCTCTGCTTTACTACAGTTGACCTGTTTGTTTTTTATATATATAGTGACAGTTGCTTATTGAAAAATGTGAAACAAGCAAAGTGATATTTGACTTAATGGACCTGTATTTTTTATTTTTATTGTTTTAATGTAAATATTTAATTATGATAAAGTTGACCATCTGTGTATTTTGATACATTCTGCCAATATTACAACCAATATATGAGCTATTAGTATGGCTGATGAGCATGGGCAGTATATTGGCTCTACATATCAAAGAATGTGTATCTGCTGAACAGTAATTAACTCTTTCAGTTTTCATCTGACTATACTGTTATCTTGCCAAAGATATCCTGAACCCTGGTACAAAGGGACAGTAAATGTGTGTAGGATAGGGATAAATAGTCATTTGATAAATAAGTGAGTATAAGTATAAGTGAGCATTTTTGGCACTGTATCTGCACAAGCAGAAAATTGCCAAAAATAAAATCTATAGTATCCATATGGGAAGATATTTCTTTTTTTGCTGTTAAATTCGGCTGATGCTTTGGCCATACATGCTGGACTTATCTCATTTATCAGATATAATATCTGGAAAATGGACGATGATGCTTTACCTCATCATCACTGAAAATCCAGTAAAATGTTTGTAGAATTAAATGTTTTGCCAATGTAACATTGGTTTCTAACAGAAATAAACCGAAACAGCGAGAGGAACAGGTCAATTCTTGCACAGAAAGAAGTAGATGTGCTTGGACTAAAGTACATAGATAAAAAGAAGTAAAGATAAGGATGTTTCGTTTTTTAAAGAATGTTACATTAAGAAGCTATTGCAGAAGTCTTTGAGCTGCAGCAATACAGATCAAAATCCTTATGATGCAAGACACACTGCTTCTATACACAGGGGCCTCAATTATTGATAGAAAATTATGATTCCTCACTCCCGTGTTTAGCTTTTCAAGTTTTTCACTTTAACAAACCTCTCTTGAGGATCTTTTGGCAACTATGATTATGGAGGAAACCCAAGACTGGTGCACAGAGAGCCTTAAGTACTTAGAAAACATCCCCTGTTTCTACATTAGAGATGATGGCTTCAAAAATCAACTTTACCGTCTTTAGTATTTGCTCTTTGAAATGCACAGTTAAATGTAACTCAATTCTTCAGTTAAACTTGGTAAGGACAATGTAACCACCCCTCTTAAATGCCAAGAATATTCTATTTTAAGTGCTTGCTGCAGCAGTCCATTTTTTGTGTTAACAGGTAATTAGGCAAAAGGCATTGATGATTATGCATAATTGAACACGTCTGATCCAATATAGAAGTGTTTACAAAGGTTTTCTATCTGTTTTATCATTCAAGTAATACTGTGTTACCTGAGAAGGCATTTTAGATAATTCACATTTAAGGCATTATAGATCATCAATTAGCATAATGCCACTTCAGGTGCAGGGATTAGCATTTATACACCTTAAGGATTTAAGATGGATGCTGCCCTGGCAAACGAGGTGAAAAAGCATTCTGCTGTGGGGAGCAAAGATGCCCGGCACCTAACTGTAAAACAAAGCTGTAATTTAGAATTATGGGTCCAGAGGGTTTAATAGACCCTGCACAAATTCACAGCAGCACCCTGCTTTGCAAATCATAGGGGCGACTGTGCCTGCTACTTTGTTTTTCACAGCCCCAAGATTTATTTCGTTGCACGTTGAGCAGGAAAAATAAGGATGGATGTTGACAGAATGTGGAGAAATGAATGTAGGGGAAGAAAAATAGAGCAAATGGAAGGATTAAGAGAGGAAGGAAGCTGGATTGCACCTGACTGGAGAGATTATGGCAAGTTTTACAAAAAGAACTTTCAGCTCCTGAATTTATGTACTGCTGCATTTTCATATACTGCACAGTATGTGGTAAGGCCTCAGATAAAGAAATTTCCTGCTGTGAGATCAATGAACTACCACCACAAGTACTACATATGTATGTGCTGGGGGCCTGCTTTTGGTCCTCGATTGAATTGAATTTGTGAGTATGTGGTTGAGTGAGGGAGGAAGAAGATAGAGAAAGCAGGAACATAAATGTGTGTACAAGAGGAAGACAGGGAGTGGGATAAAGAGAGTGTGCATATTTATGAGTGAGCGGTTGCTGTAAGTGTGCGTAAAAAGAGGTGAGGGGGAGAGAGGGAGATGAATTGTATTGTGCACTGTGGTGTTGGGGAGGTGAGGGGATTGAGGTTGGAGACTGGAGATAGCGACTGGGGATCAACTCATTCAGAGCTTCAAATAGCTTTGAGAAAACCAATCAAACCAGCATACACTCTCCAGCTCGCTCACGCTCTCTCAATGGGTCACACACACACACATGCACACAGTTGCACATACACAATCTCCTCATGCTGTACTATTGATCTGCCTGCATGTGGCTATGATTACCTTGAATCCAACATGCATTCACACACACACACGTGCTTAGACCTGGTTTTGAAATCTCATCCATCTGGCTTACAGCTAGATGACATGAAACTGTAAGTAAGCTGCTTAAAAAGCCGCAGCACCACACATGAACACACACATGCATTCACAAGTAGGTTTTGGCAAAGTGCGATGCATATGGGGCAGTCAAAGCAGATTGAACAGGAAGCACCTGTGCCACCTCCAGAAACTCCCTTCCATACATCCTTGTACTTGCCACTTCCCATGTTTGCATATGTGAAACTCGTCAATACTTTGCGATGTGCCACTTTAACCTGACATTTAATCTTATATTAAACTAGTACTGGACCTCCGCCAAGCAGCTCAGTTACGGCAGTGGCTTTTCCACAACCCCTGTTAAAGATACAGTTCTGGATCACCACGCGCTCCGATTAGACGGCCGAGTCTCCGCTCATGTCTGTCCATGTGGAGAACTCCTCTGCTGGCATTGCAAGGGAAGCTTGGTAATGTAGAGGCTTGAGAAACGTTGATGTCAGTTTGCAAATACATTTAAATTCCCATAATGATGCAAAGGGGGAGGCGAGGAGAAATGAATGGGATTTGCCATTATAAACTTAAATGTGATTATGATTTTTCAAACTACGGCCCAATGTTAAGTTATGGGATTTGCAGAAAATTTGGGGAATTTTTTGCATCCAGATTAATATGCTTATCACCACCAAAATGTAATGGCTTCTTCCTTGGACCAAACCACACCTCTGGTAAAAATTGTCATGTCAATCCATCCAGTAGTTTTTGGGTAATCTTGCTAACAGACCAACAAACAAACAAACTGACAGACCCTGGCGAAAACATAACCTCCTTGGTGGAGGTAATAAGTGTGTAACATGTGATATTTCATTTAGTTGCAGGTGTCTTTAGATTGTTGTTTGTATTAATTTTTCTGCAGAGAAACCCTGGAAAAAACAAAAGGTAAAACCTGTTGCTGCTGTAATGGTATCTCAATACAACATTAAAGAGCAGAAAACGTTTATGCCCTTTTAATTTTACTTTCTTTTGTTGACATTCTGACAAATATGCACAGGACTTCTGAAAGAATATGGGGATTTCTCAGCTGCCCCAGTATTTCTAGCATATCAAAACAAAAATATGTTGAAAAATATGTTGTTTGCACAAGCCTTTTCTTAATGAAGAGTCACCCTGTTTGTGTCATGTTTAGATTGAGTTTGTTTTTTGTTTCTTGTGTTCCTCGTGTTTCTTGTCATTCCTCTTTTGTTTTGCAATAACTTGTCTCCATTTGCATTGTTTCCTGCCCTCCCCTCGCTGTGTGAATCCCTGATTGAGATTCCCTTCACCTGTGTGACTGTCTCACCCGTGCCTTGTCTCTCACACTAGTGTCTGATTACCCTCGTGTGTAGAAAATCTGTGTGTATGCTCTTCACTCTGAGTTCATTCCTGCTTCTATCCTGTTAGTATCCTGCATGTTCCTTGTGACTCCTCGTGATTTCTGCTTTGCCGTTTCTTCGTGTTCTCCATGTGTCTTTTGTAAGTTTCCCTTGTGTTTTTAGTTTTGTGGATGTTTCATAAAGGATCAGTTTTTGTCGTTTGAGCCTTTTTTTATTTAGTTTAAATACATTTTCTTTTTTTGTTTATCTACATTTGGGTCCCAGTCCTTGTTTTTCTTTTAGTTTAGTTTTTGCATGTGGGACAGTTTGTGAAAGACAATTCTAATGAAATCGTTGACTGAACGACAACTGAAGCAATCCTCTGAAATGCATCCGGATAGAAAAAATATTATTTGGAGATGGCATTTATCATTCATCTCCAGATTTAGTAATAATCTTGTGTGTAACACTGCACCACTAGCTGTGCATGATAAAGTTAGAATTGTATGTAGTCTTTACAAACTAGCTGCATTGGATGAATAAACAAAAGTTACATCTATAAAAGCCCTTCATCTATGATACGAATCTGTGATGATGGGTATTAGCTGTTTAATCATCAAGCTAACTGAAAGCAGAAAAGTGTTACATGAAACAGTTTCTCATTTGAAATATATGGCACTTGGCAAAGATTTGTATCTACTTTTTACCTCCGCCAAGGAGGTTATGTTTTTGCCTAGGTCTGTCTGTCTGTCCGTTTGTTTGTTTGTTTGTTTGTCTGTTTGTCTGTTAGCAAGATTACACAAAAACTACTGCATGGATTTACATGAAAATTTTACCAGAAGTGTGGTTTGGTCCAAGGAAGAAGCCAATACATTTTGGTGCTGATCCAATCCAGATTGACATCACAAAAAAACATTGAAGTTTATAATGGCAAATCCCATTCATTTTTGACATTATGGGAATTGTACTTTATTTGCAAACTGACGTCTAGTTTTTCAAGCCTATGTCATTTCCCAACTTCCCTGCAATGCCAGGGGAGGAGTTCTCCACACCACTTAGTCTGCTGTGTCTACTTTGTCCCACCCACAGCACCATCCGATTGGTTACATGCTCTGGTTGTGCCTGCAGAGTTCTGCTCACAGACACAGCGGAGAGGAGGAAGTTTTGCCAATAGACGAAGCGCTGTTTTGCTGATAATGTCAATACAGAAATAATCCGTCTTAGCAGAAGTCTGTGTGTGTGAGAGTGTAAAAACCTAACCCCCAAATTCCACATAGAGCGAACGCACTGCACACCGAAGCGCCGTGGTTTTGTTCTGATTGACAGGCTGCCGACATCGCCCGACGGAACACCAACATCTGTACAAGCATCAGCAAATTGGTTCAGTCAACAAGTTACAAGACCCACTACTAACTAGGTCACTCTATTTGATGATATTTCTGTTAACAATAATCACACTTCTTGCAGATTGATATTTTTCATTCCACAATGTGGGTATAAAATAAATATAGGACAATAATATTGGTGGAAATCACAATTTATGGGTGGAACTGAGCTGCTTGGTGGAGGTCTGCACTCTCGGATTGCTTTTGAAGTTACTAATACAACTCAGGCTGCTGTTGTAAGTGTCCAAATGTGACTTCCAAGTAAGTTTAGGTCATCCAATTAATAGCAGCAGTCTGAAAGGTTTAGTCTAACCACCCCTACTGTTGTCAGTCAGTCATCAGTAGCTCACTGATATGGCACCTAAATTGTGGTGGCCATCGCTAGAATGTCAGTCCAAACTACATTTCTCAATCATAAACTGGAGCAATTGTCTTCATTTTGGATTTTACGTTTACATATGAATAACTTTTGTACAGTGAAATCACTCCCTTTATATTCAAAGGTATTTTTTTTCTTTTTATCCTCTTTAATGTAAAAAGATATTTTGAAACTTGAAGCAGACATGTACAGTATGTTGGATTCTTAAATGGAATTCTGTCAACTTAGATGTTTGTCAAGTATCAATAAAACATTTTATAAAAGGATGTCAGTCCAGTGATTGACAGTTTTATGTGCCTCCTAAACTAAGGGCCATAACCCTAATAAACACCTATTAACATAGTTCTAATCACTTGAAATTGTACTTTCAATTGTCATTAAACACTTTCGTGTAGATAAATATATATATTTCTAAGTTTCCATGTCATTAACTGTTTGCATGTGATCCCCCCGAGAACAGAAGATGTTTTTTAGATACTGTTTACTCAAGGACAGAAGAGTAAAAACTTTTTGTACCATTAAATATCTCAAACGTAACATGGTAATGTTGTCATTGAACTGTGGAGTGACAAATACTGTTGCCACTGTAGACTCAGCCAGCTTCAAAATACTGCCATGTGAGCATGAAAAGATCCAAAGGAAATGTGCTATTTTGTAGCAGTTTTTTTCCTTCTGAATCAGAAAAAAAAGCAACCGAGCTGTACGGTAAAATCCCTCTTAAATTCTTGAATTTGAGATTTCAGCCCTTCAACATGTGTGTATTTTTGTACATACATGCTTCAGAGATTGTATAACTTTTTTATGCACTTCTTCCTCTCCAGTCCACAGCAGGAGCACAAATCACGAAGGAAAACACACAGATATTGATGAGTTCCACAAAATCCCCAGTATGTTAGATTTACAGTTCATAACCCAGTTTCAGTTGCTGCGCTTGAAGAAGTTGTCAATCTCCCTGCACCACACAGCAAACAGGATTAGAGGGCTTTATTGCTCACATATTTAGAACACTTTGAAGAAGTCGATCTGCCTGACACCTTTTCTCACCTGTCAGTCACCTTCACATTAATGATCACAGTTCATTTTTACTGGCACACAGCTGAGCCGTCTCTGTGACCTGGGGATGGCAACCAGCACTTTTTCTAACACACTAGCCAACCAAAACAACTAGTTGAGAATTCTGAAAATGTTTTGCAGTTGAAAGACGTTTTAAGAAGGTAACTATGGCTCATGAATACATCTATCAATGGTATAAGTGGCTCAAAATAATGACTAATCAACAGGAATGAACAGATTACTTTTGGTTTTGTTTTCATTGTGTGCTTTGTTCCAGTTCTGGTGTCTCTAGAGTAATTCTCTGTGTTGCTGATCCTAACACACACTTTTCTTTTGTGTATCTCCTCAGGAGCTTCAGTTTGAACGCCTGACGAGGGAACTAGAGGCTGAGCGTCAGATTGTCGCCACCCAGCTGGAGAGATGCAAGCTGGGATCAGAGGCAGGAAGCATGAGCAGCATAAGGTAATATTTAAACCTTTGTATGCATGTGTGTTTGTGTGTGTGATTGTATCCGTCCCTTTTGGTTAGGGTTTTTTTGTGAAAGGATATTTTAACTCATGAGTCCATGTTACCTCCCAAATGTTCCAGTGTACAGTAATCTGTGAGCATGATGGAAAAGGTTCTTATTCCTTACTGACACGAGAGCTTACTGCAATATTGTATACCTAAACTTACCCAGATACACACACAAATACACACACACAGACACTCACATCAGAGCACACAAACCCTGGGTGTTTTCTCCTCAGACCTGTGGAGGGATGTTACTGGAAAAGAACAGTTTTTTCCTGCTGTGGGCTGCATTTATCAGCTGGATGGATTGCAGCAACAAAGAGGTTGCAGGCAAAATCACACACCGATGCACACACTTACAAACAGCCACACACACACTTACAAACAGCCACACACATATGAATGGTGCAAGATAGGGTAAAATTGCACTGAACTGGTGGGTTGCATTACAAACATACAGCAGGCTTGTGTGTCAATGTGATGTGAAAGTTTGATAATGTTTTTAATAATGCCCAAACATGCACAGGGTCACATATTACACTAACAAACACACAAGCATACAGACCAATCAACACAACCCTCAGCTACTCCAACACACGCCATCACTCACAGGTGCACATGCTCACAAAAAGTCCTACTTGCTTCATGAAGGAGACTCAGATCAGAACTTCATGATGCATTTTCTAGGGCCCCTTTTGTTTTATTTATTTCATTTATCAGCATATTAGCCAGATCTCAGGAACTCTTCAAATTACTTTATTGTGGCCCCTAATTTTAAGTCTGACCTTTCTGCTGTAAAAACAATCAAATCAGTCAAAGTGCTTCCACAAAAGAGGAGGTAAGAAGAGGTGGCTTTAAGACAGTGAATTTATGTGACTACTAGGGATGCACCAACCAGGCTTGTCTTGGTCGATTAGCTCACCAATCACCTGTTTGTGAGGTCAGCCGATACCGATACCATCATATTTCATGTTCTTTTTAAACAATTGGTCTGTTTGCTCAACAAAACTAAACAAAAAGATCTCCAGGGGCAATGCAAGTATGCTACAGTGAGGACATCTGAATCAGACAATAAAAATACTAATTTATCATTTCTTTTAAATCTTGTAAACATGTCAGTCAGAAAATTCTGATCCAAAATAACTCATTCAGAAAAAAATTATTCTGAATGAGAGGGGTGGTTTATGCTGATTGTTATTCAGAGTGACGTTCATGTAAACACTCATCCATATAAGTCTCCTTGGTTCCCTCTCTCTCCTTACATCTCCGTGCATGTTTTAGCTTCTTAGATATTCCCAGTTGAGGAGAGGGGAGTGTCCCACTCTACAGTTAAAGTCTCACTGCACAGACTGCACTGCCTGCTGCCGACTACGTTTTTCTTTGCCCTTTTTTTTAACTGCAGAGTTTGAGCATCTCAAAAGAAAAAAGGCAAAAAAGTCCCAGTACTTGATTCATGGGTTCATCACAGAATAGAAAATAAAGACATCCAGAGGCACTGACCACAGAAGGGAATACAGTCTCTTGACTCTCTTAACTTTGTAATGACAGACAGCAGTGTTTGTTCATAACAGAGGAGAAATCGCTAACTCTAGTGTTTTTATAAAAGGGCAAACTGTAAAGGCTATCGTGTTAAACACAGCATGGAACCTCATTTCATAACAGAGAAAATCATTGTCAACAAGTGCTCATAAGAGAATCAGGTACATGTCTTTTTCATTATTAGCAGCTACCACTTTCCATTTTTCACAGCAAATCAATACTGACAAGAGTTGTTTTTTAAGTTAAAGCACCTTTTTTTAAATTATTTTACGAGTGAAAAACAGACACCCTTTCTGCCATCTTAGAGACCTTAAAGACAGCTCTATACTTTCCAGAATGTGTTTATTTTGATTATATAGATGCATGTACACTCATGCCATTATTGGAATGTGTCCATGTAAACAGTGAATTTCCAATCTGAATTATTTATCATTTTGAAGAAAGATTGCACAGATCGCAGAGACTGTTGTCCCTTAAAATTCTGTCGCGTACATGGTCACCTTTCCCTGGGAAAAAAATGTATGTTAAAGTTTTTTAGAAAGTTTGCCTCAGTTTGAGATTTCTCTGTGTTTGTGTGTGTGTGTGTGTTTGCATCAATTTGACGGTGATGTCAAAGAGTCAAGTTCATATAAATTCAGCCTCCCTCTGACTCCCTCAGGCAGCTCATTGAATAAGTACACAACTTTTGGGAGGAAACGGAACATCCTGCAGAAAACTCCTTTGAAATCTGCTTCTTTCCAGTTGAGCTTTAAAAATCCTTTTGGTAAAAGCTTGGGTATTTCTTGGTTTTATTTTGAGGAACCATCAGGTTTTTGTAGCTTGTGGATTTTTAAAATACCATGAGCAGTAATCACCAGACACTTCATTCTGAAACAAAGCTTTTTATGTCTATTTTTTATTGAGAAATGAATCCCCGGGGGTACTTGATTCATAGAAATCCTGGTGCAATTCCCAGGATGAAACAGTTCTTACCGACCATTATGCTTACAGAAGAGAGCTGCTGCTGAATCTGTTTGTCGCCATTGCCCTTTGATTAGGTTTTAGAGGGTGTCATAATCTCATTACAATTTAATATCATCATCTAGTGAGATGCATGTTCCGATTTTCCCACTTTTGGCTTGGTTTTAAGTTTGTGAAAAGGTTTGCCAGTGACTGAATATTAAATGTCAACCTAAACCAGTGTTGATCCAAGGTCTAATATTCAGGGACATGTTATCCATTAAATTCAGCCTTCAAATGTCATTTTTACAGAGGATACAGGCATGTTTACAGCCTGGCTCAGTTTTTGACAGACAACAAAAGTTTCCTCTAAACAGTGTGAACTGCATGTTTGTCTGGATGCAAAAAATTCCCCAAATTTTCTAAAAAAACCCATAACTTAACATTGGGCTGTATTTTTAAAAATCATATCTCTGACATCACTTGATGGATTTGCTTCAAAATTTACACGATAATATATATATAATATGACTCAATCATCACGGTCAATTTCATCTAGATCTGATCCAGACTGACGAAAAAATATTGAAGTTTATAATGGCAAATCCCATCAATTTCTCCTCGGCTGCTGTGAGGGTTCCAACCCCTTTACGTCATTATGGGAATTGTTGATAACGAAGCGCGTGGTGATCCAGAATTGTATCTTGGCAGAGGTCTGCCCTCTCCGGGTGCTTTTCAAGTTGTAATTATTGTCTGTTATCTACACCGCTTTTCCCTTTTTGGGGTCATGAGGGCTGGAGCCTATCCCAGCTGGTATTGGGTGAGAGGCGGGATGCAACCTGGACTGGTCGTCAGCCAATTGCAGGGCAGAGACCGAGAACCATTCCCTCTCACACTCATGCCAAAGGGCATTTTGGAGTCACCAACCAACCTAACGAGAACGTTCTTGGTCTGTGGGAGGGAGCTGAAGTGCCCTGTGAGAACCCATTCATGCAAGGGGAGAACATTCAAACTCTTCACAAAAAGGCCCTGACCGACCTGCTGCAACCTTCTTGCTGTGAGGCATGTGCAGTACCTGCTGCGCACATGTGCCGCCCCAAGGTTGTTATCATCATTATTATTATTATTTTTATTATTATTACATTTTCCAAAGTTTTATCACAGACAAAGGAAGGATAGAAACTCAGGTGAAAAAGATGAATATCAACAAATAGGCCAAGGTCTCTATTTTTTCCATGCAACTTAAATTTGGTATACTAATATGATTATAGGATCATTTTTCAATCTTAAAAACTTGCAGTTTGAAGTAATGTCAAGCAGAAATTATCATAGTGTCACTTGTCCTGGAAAATATATTTTTCTTTCCTTCTAGTGTTGTTCGAAAGGGGCCTTGCAAACAGAAGAACATGACACCTTGGACTGACCCCTCAGTTCATGGAGAAATGTGCTATGACTTTTTAAAGAATATGCCCCTTAAAACATTCCAGTTTGTACTTCCTGGGTTTATGATGTAATAGCTATACAACCCCTCAGATCCAAGCATTTCTAAAGGGGAGGGAAAAAGAGCTATATTTGATCTTCTACAGAGAAATCAAATCCTTGCTTAACAGACATCCAAGACATGATACCAAACACACAAGGACATGGGACCTTTAAAGATTTTCTTTCTGGTACGGTAATGACGACAGGTTTTGTAGACATGCGGTATGTTTTCTGTGCACTCCAGGCACCTCAGAATCATATACAAGATATGCAAAAGTAATGCTAAAACAAGATGGTTTGCAGGATAAGAAATAAAGTGTGCCTATTTTACCCTTTGAATATAATTCTATTCAGATTTTTTTTTTTTTTTTTTTTTTTAATTTAGCTTGTTTATTTAAATCAAAATGAGTGAATTGCAAGGACCAAAGACCAAACATCCATCCCTGTAGTCAGGCATGTCATGTTTGACTATGCTTGCTGTGGCGATGTATGGATGCTTTATAGAGCCCTTTGAAAGATTTATTCAAATATCACTTTGAACTCTAATCCATTTGAATATGTTTCTATTTTGATACAGTAACCTAAATCTTTTTTTTTTTTTTACTTTTTCAGGATGTTAATATCCTGGCTCTTACCTCCTACGCTTCCACCCTTTTGCTTTCACATATTTACAAATCATCCAGAAGTTTGTGAAATTGCAGTTTGTTGCAACACTTGGCCTTGTTTTCATCTGAACTTGTGGATCTGTTTGAGTATTTACACTTTTAGCCTTTACATTCATGTGTGGCAGCTATAGTCTGTGCTGTCTCACAGTTACATCATCTTCTGATTATCACATCAGATATGAAGGATTGGCTGCGTTGAGCTTTTGTGTGACGGCTCACTATATGCTAGTGAGTCTACATCAGTCCCTGTCTGCTTGGATTTGTCAATGTGTGTCAACCAAAGTGTGTGATGTGTGATCGTCTCCCTCTTTGTCCTGGTGCATACACACGTGACAGCTCACCTATGAATTTCGTATTTTTTCAGTTTTGGTCGACATTATCCTTGGTGCAGATTCTGACAGGTCCTCTATCATTGATGTACTTTGTGGTCTAGGTCTAAGTATAGATATTAGTGTCTGCGATGTTACTGTGAATGATCAGAGAGAGTCTGATGCTATTCAACGAGACAGCACTAACCTTTCCCGTGGTCTCCACCATCACTGATCATTTCTCTCTCCTTCATCAGGGACTCAATGACAGGCAGCAGCTAAATATAGAAAGTTGGGGCTGGCTTTGAGTGAATAGGTGTGATAATAACGGATGGATAAAAATGAAGAAAGGCAGATAAGGTGTTGGGATTGAGGGGGAATGCCACACAGCAAAAAGAGGCAAACACAAGGGGGTCTCATGTGTATTTCTTTGTCATGAAAATCCCTCCACTGTTTTATCCATCTAAAATCCACATTTCTCTTTTTGTGACATCTTAATCCTCTCAGACAAAGTTTCATGTCGATTTAAGCTGCAGTCTGCACAGCTGTAGAAGGATTTCTCTGTCTGTAAGGTTGAGCCGTACCTGGTACCCCATTTTTGTGAATTTTTTGGGCATTATCTTCTAACTGTGTTGTTTTTTTAAACATTAGTTTATTTTTCTCCTGCTTGGAGCTGGCATTGTGTTTGTGTTTGCATGTCTGTGCGTGCCCTTGGCATCCGCTGGGAGCCTGCGTGTCCTTAGTTGTGTTCTGCTCGATAAAGCAATTCAGGATCTCCTCAGACTCCTCCTTAGAGCTGAGGACCCTAAAAATGCCTGACTGTGGTGCAGAAACCCAGGGCATTACTGACTAACATCTGTTCACACTGTGAACTGTTGGCATGCGACACAACACTTTACAGGGAGGAAACACACACGTTGGCACGCACAAATATGCACATGCAACCATGTACGCTCTGAACGCCGTGCCGAGACTAATTTATCATTTTTCTAACATTAGTGGTAAGTGGCAGCCTGTGGGAAACCTTCACTCCTGCTGTCTTTTCTGCCTGACTGGCTGTGCTGCTCAAAGTCTTTAGTGCTCTTTTAAAGGGCTATGTCACTTAATTCCTGCTTGATGTATTTCAATCAGCATTTATGTGCTTTACCAATTCATCTGGTTGCCAAGTTATCAGTGATACGGCGACAAATTGAGTCAAGAAATGATATTTTATAAATTTGAAGTATAAAGAGTCTTTCCTTATGTAAAGAGAATTATCTATAATCACAGCTAACTGCACTTTAAGAGAAAGACATTTTTTTTTTGAGTTTTAATTGACGCTTATGTAACAGTGAGTGGGGAACAACCACTGATCATAAAATGTGCAGATCTTAGAGTCCCTCTAATGAAACTAATTAATACTGGTAATATAAAACTAGACAAACAGGTGTCATTATCTAAGACCAGGCTTAGGCAGAGCACACAAAGACTGTCTGTTCACAAGTAAAAATACAGCTACTATGATTAAAACTTTACTCAAGTGCAAGTAAAAGTAGCCCTCCCACAATCTACAAGAATCTATTTAAGGTTTACACGAATGTCACCAAGTACAATACATTCCAATAAAACATACTAGTGCCAAGGTAAAAGCACTGGTTTAAAAAATATATTTATCATGATATTATTGGTACAATATCAGTACCAGCAGATATTAGAAGATATTGGTCTAAAAAGTTGAAAGTTTTTTAATTTTTGCAAACATTTACAGTGGATTTATTGGCCTTACATCAACAAAATAATCGTATAACGTACAATAATGTTTGGAAACATTTAAAAATCAAGAGTTCCATGTTTTCCAAGAGGCAAATTATGTTTTATTTGTTTTGCATCTGTTCCTTACATAAATATCCTGAAAGTAACAAGTCAATTTTTGTAAAGTCAAGGCTTTTTATGCTTTTGATGAAAAGTATTGGTATTGGTGATAGGGGGCATGGTGGCACAGCAGGAAGTGCATGTGCATCACAGCACCAAGGTTGCTGGTTTGATCCTTGTGTCGGTCAGAGCCTTTTTTTGTAGAGTTTGCATGTTCTCACTGTGCATGCGTGGCCTCCCTCTGGGTACTCTGGTTTCCTCTCACAGACCCAAATATGCTTCTTGGGTTGATTGGTGACTCCAAAATGCCCTTAAGTTAGAGTGTGAGTGTGAATCTATATGGCCCTGCAGTTGGCTTGCGACTGGATCAGGGTGTACCCCGCCTCATACCCAATGTCAGCTGGGATAGGCTTCACCCCCGGGGACTCCAGAAGGGATGAGCAATGTTGATAATGGATGGATGGCACTGGTGATATTGAGTTGGGGAAATATGCAATATTGGCAAAAATCAAATCGTGCTTCCCTAAAATCAGAACCCATATCAATGTTGAACATATCGGCTTGGCCAATAGCTAATTGCTGATACATATTATTTAATTTACATGTCTCTTTCTCAAATGACATGTGCAGCTGGATTTGTTTAAATAATAAGAGGTATTTCCTTGTGTAATGCTAAAACTCAGTTTTTCTGGTCGTGACACAAATCTCACAATATGGGCATTATTTCAGGGCAATTAAAACATACTTTAAAATTTGGTGTACCAGTGGCCCATTTCAATATTTTTCTATCCATAAAGTTGGCAGCATCCCAGTGAAATAAATTCATTAGTATACATTTTTGAAACAGGCACAGTCATGACCTTATATGCAGTCAGTGCAATCACACATGGCATACAACCTGACGCTATTATTGAAAGTTTGCTTCCATTTATTGTGCAGCCTTATACAAACTGCTGCTTCACTCCTCAAAATGTCCACAAAAAAGTACAGAGAACGTAGAAGACTTCTCGGTTACAGACAGCATACTGAAGAAGGCAGGCTATTGATCTGTTCTTCACCACAGTCTCCATGGCCTAAGTGCTAAAATACACTGAAAAGACAGCATATGCTTGAACTCAGAATGACCACAGTTGTACAAATACTACATGAACATAATGTAAATAGTCTTAGACAATAAACAATATAAAAACAGCTTTCCATACAAGATTCCTTCAGCAGACTGTGGTTTATGTACCGGATCAGCTCATATTATGGACTGTTTGGTAAATTAGTCATGCATTTTGTTTGTTTGTTTGGGATTTCTTTGGTTTCCGGTGACCTTGCTTTGCAGTCTTGGAAACAAAAAAGCACTGCCGGTGTGCTGTTTAGAAAAAAAATGTAGATGACTGCTTGCCACTTCTGACTGAGGACATTCGATTTATCAAGGCCATACAGTAGTTTTTAAAAAGGCTTATGAATTCACTAGATTAATTAAATATTAGTATGCCACCGGCTAAAAACAAACATACTACCAGCTTAATGCCTTGTAGCTGGTATTATGCAACATTTATGTATATATCAAATGACAGATGATAGTCTTAGCTGTCTTTAGAAGGACGGATACACCATATAAGTGCAGTCATGGAAAAACATTTAGTCATTTAGTAGAAGAAGGTTTTCTCTGTGAAGTCCATTTTAATTTGCCATTTATTTCTAAGCGGAAAGGTCATGTCAGAACGCAGGAATCCCAGCCTGATGAAGACAGACCCTCAGTTGGTATGCAGATGGCGAGCCAAGTTGAGCGAAACAAATGCGACCTCTAAATGAGTGTTATGTTGTTTAATGGAATTGTTAGTGTTTAGTGAAGGGGATCTTGTATTTGGGGATGCAGGGGAATGCTAAAAGAATGAGGCAAAGAAAGAAGAGGAGAAATGAGAGAGGAGAGAGGAAGACATGACTGAGAGAGAGATGGATGGCTAATAACTAGCTTTCATTATCATGTGGCAGCAATAGAATACATTTGGCTCATTGATTTATTTTCTTCCGTTCTTCCCTGTTCGCTCTCTTTTAGTCTTTTGGTTGTTCGTGATGTCTCATTTGCTTTCGTGTTTGTCTTCCATTTGTTCTACACATTACTCTGTCTACTTTGTTTTTCATTTTACTTTGTTAAAATATATGTTTCTCTATGTTATTGACAGAACATCAAGAAGAAGCACAAATTATATGATATTTCCATTTGTTTGTATTTCTGTTCGATAGGGTTGTCAAATTACAGTACTTCCATGCTTTTCCATAATACTGGCCCTAAAATGATATAACTTGCATTATTTTCACAATGATCTCTACCAAGTGACCAAAGTAATGAAAATCATGTCATATTTATAAGCCACAGCTGAAAAACAGTTACAAACAAAGACAAATAGCAGCCTGGGAAATTGATATACAGTTCAATTAGTACTAGGATTGTGTCAACACCTTTATGCAAACTAGCAGGAACATGCAGGATTTAGTTGGATCACCACTTAAATATTGCCCCTTCCTTCACACTGAGCTTGGAATGTCTCTGATTTGCCCTTACATTTTGTTCAGTTGCTTTTTGCAAGACAGGTGGCAAAAAAAGCTTGGGTATCTTCAAAATTTCACAATAGCACTATTAAAGGCAACATGATGTCACTGAAAAATGGTGACCTGCAGCCCCAAAGCTCAAGCTTTTTTTAGTCCTCTGCATCACAACAATCCTACTTTATGCTTCATTGACCTGTGTTTCTTTAATTATTTATCTGGAGAAAAATATCATGATATATATCCCATACAGCAATTCAGCTAAAAATAATTAACCCTTTATCTGGCATTGTAACCGTGTGGTTGACTCTTTGCTGCCTAACCACTATATTTAAAATTTTGAAAGCCTGTCTTTGTCTGTTTTCCCTTATTTACCTCGCTTAATAGTGTTTGTAACACCAATTTCTATCCAATGCTGTACATGAATATAATTTTTTGAAAACTAGAAAAATCAGAAGTGAATAATCGCTTCTAAGAAATCTAACAGTATGAGCATACATTGAAGTAAGAAAAAATCTTTTCACTTACTTCCAGATTCTCTAACAATCATAATTTAGTTGAAGGAAATAAATTTGATGATATTGCAATGATTTATGATTCCTCAGAAAACTGGGTCAACCGCTAGATATCAAAATTTTGCTCTCTGTCATTTTCTCCTGTGAAATTAACAAAAATTTTGTAGCAGAAATGAAAGAAATCTATTCATGCCCAGGATAACCCTTAACAGGCAAGCCAACCGGCTGGTTGACCAACATATCTGCTTCCTGACTGGGTAATTTGAAAAATAAAACCTGAAATGTTGCTAACTGAAGGGAAAGGAAAATAATTTTACCAACAAATAATTTGTTGCAAATGTATTTTCTTATTTTGGAAGTCAAAGGGTTAAGCTATTTTTTTCATGTATTGCCCAGCCTTCACTACAAGTACTCTTTTTCTCTGTGGTAAAGGTACTTTAGTTACCAACTAGAAGTTTACTTTTTTATAGCTGTAGAAGCAAGTTTCTACCCAAAGAAAAGACAGTATGATGGTAAAAATGCAAAAATCAAAAGTCAAGAATAGTTCCTCAGAATAACTATTTCATTGCATAGGCATTTTAAGGTTGGCAGTAGACATGCCTGGTTACTCACACACACCTGTCTACCACTTTTGAAACATTAAGTTAAATAAACAAGATAATAAAGTACCTACATGTTTCCTCAAAATGTCAGAATAAACTTGCTCTAAATTTGGAATAAAGATTGTTATGGATTTTTTTGTTTGTATATATATAATATATATTATATATTTCTTTTCAGTTTTTTTATATTTAAATTATCATACCTGCTGTGATGTTCATTTTTTTTTTTTTACTAATACTGTACATGTTGAAACTGAGCATAAACTATTTACCTTGTTTGTATTTTTTTCTTAAATAGAAATATTACAAAAGACTGCAATTGATCATGCTTACAGTTCAGTGATTTATTATTATAAATGTTAAAAAATAACTTTGAAAGCCTGCACTATTTGTTAGTTGAAAAATGAGCAAAGTAACTCTCAGGAATTGACGGTTTATAATCATTTATGGACACAGTCTTCCATGTCTTTTTATGTTGCTCTTTTATGTGTAATACTGAACCTTCTGCAGATGATACATTTAGTAAGCATTAGTGAACGGGCTGAACTAATACTCAGAGATACAGACAGAAAGAAAACATGTGTGAGCGAGTGTTTGAGAGAGGGAGCAAGAGGAGGGAGAATGAGGTGTAAAGTTCATGTCCTGAGGCAGTAACAGCTTTCTGATTGTGTTGCTCAGACTTACACATCTGCCCAAAGACCCCTTGGGTAGGTCAAAGAAAGGTAAAGCTTGAGTGTCCAGAGTGCGTGTGTGTGTGTGTGTGTGTGTACGTGTGTGTGAGCAGCTGTAAATGAGAGACAGGGAGAGAACAAAAGGAGTGAGTCACCATATACACATGCTTACACTGTTGTGCGTCTGCGCCCGGTCCCAGTTCTCATATACAACTATTTACTCTAATCAAGCAGTGACATTTAGTCCCACACCAATAGGGACAAGCACCACTCTTTGTGCCGCGTCAACACACATGCACTCACATTTCCTCACCCGGCATCCCAGACTTTTCTCAGGGGCAGACAATCACACACCAGGCTGTAAAGTTCTGCCACTCTGAGGAGCCGACATTCACACCACTGGTGTGGGCTTAGTTTCAGACACTTTAGAGCTGACCCAAGAAAAAGATCTCTCACGCATTCAAGTGCCTGAAACATTTTGAGTGGTGTTGCTCTGACTTTTTTGTTACTTCCTCCTGTTTTTGGTTGGGTTTCTGTCTCCAGCTATTTCCAGTTACACACAAATGTCTTCTCTCTGTCTGTCAGTAAGCACCCCTGCCCCATCCTCTTATTTTGCCTTCAAAATATATATTTTTTAGACTGCACATCATCTCTGAAAGGCTGTCCATGGACCAAAGTAATTTTTTTTGATCAGATACAGCTACATAAAGATAAGCTAGTGATTTGCTTTTTTGGTGTTTTTTTTTATGACAGCAAAACCCAAACACACTTGTGGTTATCTCCACTCTGTCCTCTAACCTGACACACCAGATGGACTGTATATTTAACAAAGAAATGTGGTCCAGATCTGATTAAACTGCTACTGAAGCTGTACGCATCTATGCTAATATTTGTATGAATCAGTCTTCTGCTGTCATCTTGCTCATAGCTCCGACCTCTTCCTGCTCCATCGGACGCTAATTGGGCTGTGCTGCTTTCGGCTGCTCAACAGTTATCTTAAAAAAGGCTGAAGTTATTGCCATGCAGTGAATTTTTCTCTCATTTACATTCTTAGAACATCACCTAAAAACATTTCTTTGAGCACTTCCATCTCTCCCCCTGTCCCCAACTCCTCTTTCCTCCACTCCTTTGACCAAAAAGTCAAGCTGAACTCATATCGTAAAGATTTCAGGGCTGTCACTTTCCTCAAAAGTCAAATTTATATGGAGTAAAAATCTTGCAATTTTGGTGTAGCAATATTTTCTTACAAACCCAGTGTATATGTGCACAAAATGTGAAAACACATGGTAAAACCTATGTCAACTATGTGACAAGGCCTGCGTTTCTAAAGGCTCAATTTTAATTTGAATCTCAAAGTAATTATTGTTTGTTTTTTTTGGTTTGGGTTTTGTTTTTTCACAGGCTCAAACTGAATTAGAAAACGTGACATGGGGAACTGTTTTTCAGTATTGCAATAACAAGAAGTGAGATGGATTAGCTTATAATAAATAATATATATTAAACAAGCAAACTGTTACTTGTGGATCCTAAATAAGTGAAGCATTTTCATAACACTAAAAATGCAGTGATTACTCTGAGGGTAGTTGATAACATGAGTTTCATCTGACTGCATGGAAAAATTGTGAATATAAATTGAACATGAACTGAGTGAGAATGTATTTCAGTTTTTTTTATGAATTCCAGTGATTCAGACATGTAATGCTTCGCTTCAGCAACCTGAAAATTTAAAATATTTTCCCCATCATTTTATTGCATCATATTTGCTCAACATGGCCTCCAAGACATGCACTACACTCACACATGCTTTCTTTTGAAAATTTGATTTAATTTATTGGACAGGTCCATCAAATTCTGACAGCTTTTAGACTTCATCATGCAGTTTTCATTTAGAGCTTTTTGTGCGCTCTTTCCATCCATGACCACCCTCCTGCTTTTGCCACAGCTAAAATACTATCCAATTACATTCCTTTATCTCACTACACCCCACTCTGGTCTCCTGCGTTGGGTGATAATAGAGGGATCCATCACGCCATTAGCCGCAGGCGGTTTTATAAGCTCAGCAAAACACTGCATAGAGAGAACTCAAATTATGGCCCAGTGCATTAAACCCTAAAATACGCCTTGTGTACGGACCTCTGTGTGTCTTTGTGTGTGTCTGCCTGGGTAATGGTGATACCACAAGTCATGCTCCCTCCTAATGACTGATGATGCATTTCCAAGGGGAGCTGAGAAAATGGTGGCAGGTGGTAACATCTCTCACACCACTGTCTATCTTTCTGTCTGCCTTTCTCTCTTTCTGTTGTTTCATCTCTAGCCTTCAGCTATCCGTCTTTACCTTTAAGTGACACCTTGGCTTTTTGTGTTGGGGGGCACATTTTTTGTTTTCACATTACAAAAGTTACTACATTATAGCAAACCCTGGCTAGTTCCAAGGATCTTCGACAGCCACCTTACATATTTGCTTTATTTTAATAATGATTGCCAAGTACAGGCATTTATACTTTCCTTAGTTTCACTTTTTTAGGGATGCACAGCAGTTTCTGTCATATTGGAATTAGCAAAAATTTCCCTTGTAAATGTATTTAGGGTTTTATTAATTCAGTACTGATTGGTAAGAAAATGTCTTAGGCTAGATACAATCAGTATAACAGCCATAGCAGCAGAATACAACACTGTACGATTAAGTTTGTGGATCATTAGGTCTTGTCCACACTTAGGCAGGTATTTTGGAAAAGTAGCCTTTCACAATAAGACAGTTATAAATTCGGAGAGACTTGGTGTTCATTACTGTGATGAAGATGTGTGAACATATGTGCATTTGTATCAGCTAAAACTAGTTTTTGATACTATTTGTATGTTGGAAATGAATTTAAGTACAATATTTTGCATCTCAAAGAAATGTTGTTTTATTTTTGCTGCTGATTTAAGATCCACTGTTATCTGAGGTTTATCTACAGCAGAGTCAGAGGTCAGAGCCAGAGATAGCACTGCAGTGAACTGTGTGCAGAGATTTAAGGATTGATTGTTGCTCAGGGACACTTAAGTACAGCCAATGTGTACCAAGTATACTCAAAGCTTAAATCCCACTTGTCCTCTCGATTACTGATCTCTTGAACAGGCGCCAGAACAGGGGATGCTCTGCCACCTCTAGGCATACAGCTGAGAGTAAATGTACACTGAATAAAACCAAATGAAAAGCCATAAGTGTGACTCAGCTTTTATTGTTACAGTGGTTTGCTGCAGGCAGTTTCCTTCCATGTGTTGATCACAGGTCCTGAATAGTAAACTTTATCCCATCGATCATTTGATCTAATTTTTTTGAAGATAAGAGACTTATTCTGCTGCAGTAATGGTAACTTTTATTTCATGTAAATTTTATTCAATTTTGGCTCATATTTGGCAGATGGCTGTTAACTTTGCCTTCAGGCCAAGTATAAATTATAAAGAAAAATGTGTTGAACTTTATGTAATGATAGACAAGTTAGCCTTGACCTAGTTACAAAAAAGTGACTCTGGTGTTAAAGTATTTTTTTATGAAAGAACCCCTTACTCCCAAAGCTTTTTCAGAACTTAATCAGCATGTAATGGTTTTCACAATAAAGTCATTCAGTGCCAGAATGACAGGCATGGCCATCTGCCCTCTTACACTGCAGTTTTTATTTTCCTGCTTGCTTTGAGACAGAACCGACTCTGTCTTTTTGTTATGTCAGACATGAGAAAGTTGCTTGTGTTTAGTGAGAGAGTTTATCTATTCCAGACTTACAGATGCAGCCACTTCAATTTTCTCCTCTCAGCCAAATGCCAGTCTTGTTCCATCCAGTTACCAGCCAACTTCCAGCTACTGGGAGTCTAAACAAGTGTTATTTTTTGTTTTTCTTCTAAATTTCTTTATAGTGGCATTTGTCATGCTAAGCAAAGTGTTCATTTAGGTATCCTCTAAAATATGGGGGGTAAGGGTTACATGTTTATCATGTAATTACACTGGATCTAATTACAACCATTAGGGTGGGCAGGTCTGAGCACTTTCCTGTCCTGCATCAGCCAAGACTTTGCCAAGGAAATTGTGGAAAATTTAAGTGGCTCCATCTGTAGGTCAGTCTCGCTCCTAACTCATCTGGTCCAAACCAAATGAAATCTCGTTTGCTTTTTCAAAAGTTTGTGCAATTTGATGTTGTGTGGCTGTCCCTGCAAACTCTGAAGGGGACCAAATAACCAGACTCTGGTCCACTTATAAACAGGGTCTTGATTTGCTTCCAAGCAAACCACAGTTTGATTTGCCATGGGTATGAAAGCCATCCGAGACAAAAACAAATACCGAACAAGGCAGGCTAACCAAAACACATCTTGAATTTGGCTTAATACGACAACAGTTAGAAAGGTAACCTTGCGTTCACTGACAATATCAAGCAATGTCTTGTGTCTAACAATAGTACTTTTACTGTAATCGTTCACAAACAAGGGAAACGAACCACAAAGAATTGTATTGTGGGTTGACTTTGGAGCACAGGATAGTAAATAAGTAGCATCAATTGACAATATAAAGCATAGTGTGACTTACATTTGCATTATAATCACTGCCACCCTCTGGTCTTCCCAACAGATCAAAGTCTGCGCAGAATATGGTTTCATGTCGCTCTGGTCAATACGCCAGGGTCAGCTGAAACAGCCTCAACAAAACTTTACTTTAATGTCAAAGCTCAAAATACTGAAGAACTGCTTCATGCAATGCAGTGTTGTTTGTTCAACACTGATTGTGCATTTATGGGTCCCAGAGTCATGATTGGCAAGATGGCAGGAGCAAAGATCCCAGTTACAGCCCAAATTAGAAGGGGTGGCATGATCACAAAACAAGCTCTGGTGTGCTTGACAAGATACAGTGTGAAAACTACTAACAACATTTCTAAACCAAAGTTAGTCTACTGAACTTAATATGTAAAAGCTGCCTTACTTTGGGATGGATACCTAGTTATTCATTAGAGACGTACATTTCCATTGGAGCCATTGCCAATAACTAATTTTCTTTACAGATAATCAGAGATGTCAATTTTGTCTAATAGTTTGATGGTAACACATGATGGATATTACCATCAATATGGTACAGGTTTTGTATTTAGTATTTGTGTTAATAATTTTCCGACAATATTAAGTGAAATGTATGATTTATTGACTCAGAATATAATAACAGACAGCATGATGGCGCAGCAGGTACTCCAGATTGCCCGAAGGTATGAATGTGAGGTCTCAGTCTCTCTATTCGGCTCTGTGATAGACTGGTGACCATTTCAGGGTGTACCCTGAGTCTCGCCCATTGTCAGCTGGGATGGGCTTCAGCCCCCGCAGCCCCGAAAGGGATAAGCGGTACATAATGGATGGATAGAAAATATAGTAACTTTCACAGGGGTCTGTCTTTTCCATTACATTGTCATGCTGTTCTCCATGTCCACTTGTTGCTCATGGTGGTCGTAGAGGAGCGGTTGATTTTCCTGGAAAAGTCATAACAATCTCAGTAGCTTTTGCAGCATGAATGCCAAACTGTATTCCACCGTTATTTCTTTTGTTGCTTGGGTTTGGGCTTGAGGTATAAAGGAGAGGTGGGGCTATGATGTCATTAATTCTGAAAATATCTGTATTCATTGTACACAGGGAAATGCTAGGCCAGTGTTTTCAGATGTATCCACTCTTGGACCTGTTTTCAAAAATGTCGATTTTTGGGCACCCAAAATGTCGTATCCGTATAGACGGAGCGCTTTTGTGATTAAAGAATTGTGCAGATATGCCTGAATTTGTCTCTGAGTGGACGACCCCTTAAAGTCTTTACAACCTCTACCTCTAAAGTTGTGTCATATGTTTTATTCTTTTTTTTATTATTAATTCTGTTTTAAAGCTGCTTTTATTTGGACCACAGCCATCTTTTAGTGGTTTTATGGTATTATGAATATGCAGGTGCAAGTATAAACGAGGAAAACATTATTTTGTTCAAGCTGACATACAGTATGTCTCAACAAACTCTGATTAATTTTAAAAGAGCAACTATTAGTATGATAAAATGAAAACAAGCCATTGCTAGTCCCTGTTCATCTCATGATCCAGTTCTCCCTTATTTCTAACAACAATTTTGCTAGCTCTTTTTTGTGATGTTTTTCAAGTTTACTCTGGCAAGGACCATGTTAAACTTTAAAGATTTTTGTTCTTTGTATCCTTTTTTTATTCTTTTGCATTGTTATGGCGGGTGTAGGTCAAATGTCACCCCTCTCTCATTTCAACTGTTGATGTGAGGGGGATTGATAGGCCATGTTTACTCCTGAAGGACTCAGCAGCTGGTGACTCTGTGTCAGACGAAAGGAGACACAGGCGAGCATGGCCAACAGCAGCAGTGTGTATTTTTGTGCATGTGTGCGTGTTTGTTTATGTGTATTTGCACTTTGTGTCTGTGTGTGTCCTCATGCTGAGGGGAATCAGGGGTGCTTGGTTCATTAAACATGCAAATGCATGCTTATCTTCCCCCAACACCAGATAGTGGCAAAAATAGATAAGAACCAACCAAACCATGCCAAAGAGCCAGACTGAGAGGAAAACAGAGAGAGTGTGATAGAAAAACCCTGAGAGAGAGATGCTGAGAACCAGCACAGGCAGGATAAGATAAAAAAGAACAGAAGGAAGAAAGTGATCCCAAAAAGCACAAGGTGTGTAGAAGAAGAGAGGAGAATGGATGAGAGGCTTGGAGACAGAAGAGGAATGAGCTTATTAACTAATACTGCAGAGGGTAATATCTCCCCTGAGCTTATATAATAAGACACCTGGTGGCTATTTGAACATGTGTGTTATCTATTTTCTTTGCGTTTTGACATCATCAGCCTTAATAGTCCCAGTCTGATGATATTTGGTGAGCATGTAAAGTCTTTTTTCCATTTTATCTGTGTCATTTAGCTATCACTCATTTACCAGACAGCTCCGATCCGGTGTTCTTTCAGGGTCTTTGTGAACAAAAATGTGTGTTAAAAATCAGTCATTGTTGCCATTTATGCCCTCCAAAAGTTTAGTCTAGGTCAAGGTAATGAAAATTCAGAACATTTTAGTTGTTTTAGATTTCTCTTTTTTACTTAACTAAATTTAAATATAAATATAGTTTTATTCCATACATGTTGATACACTAACAATACTTTAGCAAATTTAAAATAATTACCAAAATGAAGTGCAGTGAAGAGCTCATTATCATTGCCTCCCCGTAGACCTGAGCATGTCAAGGGGAGGGAATAAGAGCTGCATCTGATCCTCTACAAAGATTATATTTTTCTTTTTCTGTTCATATTAGTAAATCAAACCTTTACTTAATAGACACCCAATACATTGTGTAAATGATCAAACACACTAGGACATGGGATCTTTAAAGATAAGAGAACACTTTACCATCAGAACTTCGATTTCCACAGAAAAAACAACCTTGTTCCCTGGTACTGTTCTTCAGTGACATGTTGAGGTCCGGGGTGTGCCCAATTATCAGGGTATCGCACTTCTCAGTCTCCTAGGTAAGGCTTACTCTAGGGTGCTGGAAAGGAGGTTTTGGTCCATTGTCAAACCTCATATTTAGAAGGAACCATGTGGATTTCATTTTGATCCAGCTTGGTCAAGCTTTTTGAGCAGCTCTTTGGCTGGGATGACAGTCAGCAACTTCAACTCTGAGGCCATGACTCCCTGCTGGAAAATGTTGGTTTGCTCCCTCAAGGTGGGGGCTGAGTCCTTACCTCACATGAAGGAGTTCAAGTATCCTTGGGTCTTGTTCACATTTGAGAGTAAAAAGGACAGAGAGATGGACACGTTGTGTATGGCAGTATGCTCTACCAACAGAGTTGAGGGTGCTAGCCCAGCTCTACCAGTGCCAATATGTGCCCTAGGGCAAGACATTTAACCTCATTTTGCTTGCTTTGCTTTATCAGTGGCACATAAATGTATATGAAAGGGCATGGACTTGTTAGCTGATACTGATGGTTAACCCATAACCATCAGTGAATGGATGTGAGAAGGAATAGGTATACGTGACCTGGGTTGTAAAAAAGCTCCTTGAGTTGTCAGGAAGGCTAGAAGAGGACTTTACAAGCCTAAGTACATTCACCATCTACTGTTACAAGTGAATTGGTGCAGATGCTGTGGTGCAGACTTTGTACTTATCTGTTGTGAACAGGCAACTAAGCCAAAAGGCAATGCTATCAAGTACTAGAATATTTCATTCCAGCCATTACCAATGGGTATTAGCTTTAGGTAGGGACTGAAATAATAAGATTGTAGATGCAAGCAGTGATAATGAGATTTCTCCTTCATCCAGTTTTTAATTTTCATATATTTCTGGTGACTTGTGTCTTTTATGTCATGGACAAATGGTGTTCAAACAACATTCTGATTATTTTTTAACTGCAAAATTAACACAGCTCTGATGACTTTTAAATTGAAAAAAAAAGCATCCCTAAGATGCTGTCAAACATTTCTGAACTGCTTTTTCCTTTCCAGAGAGCATAGGATGCAGGGAAAGCAGGTTTAAAAAATGTTGACTGACTGGAGGCTTACTGTCAAATTTTGGATTCATGTGGTCAAATTTAACTTCCTAGTTAGAGAAACAATATTTTATTTCATATTGGCCTGCTGCTTGCTACGGAAGAGTATTAGGGCCATTTTAGATAGAAAAAATAATTAACGGCAGGTCGAGATTAAAGTCGAAATGACAAGAATAAAGTCAAAATTTTGAGATAAAAGTTGAAATGATGAGATAAAAGCTAAAATGTCAACAATAAAGTTGAAATACAATTTCGTGATAAAAGTCAAAATGATGAGATTAAAGTTAAAATGTTGAGAATAAAAGTCGGAAGTCAAGAATAAAGTCGACATACAATGTATTTCGGCTTTTTTCCTGACACTTCGACTTTTTTCTCAACATTTCGACTTTTTCTCGACTTTTCGACTTTTATTACAAAATTGTATTTCGACTTTATTCTTGTCATTTCAACTTTGATCCCGAAACTTTAATCTCGACTTCCCCAAAATTATTTTCTCCATCTAACATGGCCCTTATATTCTTCCGTAGATTGCTGGGTCGAGACTGGTACATGCTTGAATTTTTGTTGAAGTTTCTCTGAATTCACTACACAAATCTTTTAGGCTATGCGGTTTTATTGGCTTGGCACTCTTTTTGACTGTATGTGTGTGAGTGTGTGTGCATGCGCATGTCAAGGCAGTTATTAGTATGCATTTATGTGGGATTATGGTCTCTGCTTTGCTGTCAATTCAATGGGAATGACAGGAAAAAAAGTGTGTGCGCATTCATCCATAGAGTAAAAGACGTTTTGTTGACCACATGCTCCAAAAGCTCGACAGGCTATTACTGTTCTTTTTAATATGCAGTGTTTGAGTGTGTGTGAGAGCTCATGCATTTGAGAGGTCTTGCCTGCTTTTCTGCCTTCTTGTATGCATGAATTTTTCTGTGTTGGAGTGTGTGTGATGACAGTCGGATCAGTGTTGGTGAAGGGTTTCCATTAAATAGGATTAAAGTAAGCTGGTTTCAAATCTGCCAACTGTAATTCACAACAGTTATGGTGAAAAAATGATTGGGGTGCAGATGCCTCATAGTTAAACAGGGTTATCTCTGGATTATATCAGGTTTACAAGGCTAAACAGTTTAAGTTGAATTAGTAAAAAGCCGTCTCTGGTGTCACAAGATGATTGAACGAATTTGTTATCTCTTTATGTATTGTTTTTTTACATTGTAGACTAGTAATCCTATTCAAGTGCTTGACCTAAGATGTAAAGCAGCTGGAATTGTGATTGACAACCTGGATGCCAAACTGAAAATCTGCTATGTGACTGGCTTTTTGACAGGTTCTAGGTGGGATTTATGTAAAAATCCACATGGACTATGTAACAATAGGCTTCTGTTGGCTGTCTTCCTTACTGTTGTTTAGACTTCAAAATGGCAACTTTGAACAACTTTGACTTTTTATGTAGATGGTCCTTTAATACATCCAGTCCATATTGTCTTGGCACAGAACACAGCTTTCTTACCTACTATAAACCTGAAACATTGCCATTTTTGTCCTGTACACACATTTTGTATTCGTGAATAAACTGGCACCCTCATTTACTCACAGGGTTGTGTTTCTCTTACAATGAGAAGTGGTCTGGCACAAAGTTGGCTGGAACCTGGTATAAGGGTTTAAGACTGTGTTGCAGTTTGTCATCTAAAAGAAGTGTTGAAAGATTTGCATACAGCAGTACACTCACTTCCACTAAGCCACAATCACAGAACAAAAGCACACACACTCAGATTTTAATGCATTTATTGTCAAACCCAGAATACGCATTTAATGGGACAGTGGGCAGAGATGTGGAGTTCCTCTGTTTTGTTTCCAAGCTCTCATCAGCACTCTGCAGTGCATGTTCATATACTAAGAGGCTTTCAGAAGCACACTCACTATCTCATGCAGCATGAACTTGGATTTCTTGACATTTGCTCACATAATTCTGAATACAATCAATAATTGTGCTCATGGTTATTTATATGGACTTTTCAGTGTGTTTTATGCACGGATTGGACAGTGTAGGTGCCTCTGCAGATTTTAACAACAAATTAGATGTGGCTTTTTCAGTCTCATGATGAAATGTCAAGCTCACCTTTTTGATTATTTGTGATGTTGTGGGAATGCATTAATGAAATATAATTTAACCAACAACATATGCCATACATTGGCTCGTGTAAGTTCTGTGGGTGTAGCGACACAATAGATGGAGGGCATTAAAACATGAAAGCCATGAGTTTGGGCTAAACGTTAGATTCTGTCAGCCTGTATGCTTTTGTATTCTAATTCCAGCTCTTCATACATGAAGCCAGTTGGCTGCATATGGAGCTAAAGCCCCCAAATGTTTTATCAAATGACATATTATTAAAGAAATTATAACTCTGTGTTATCTCCAGACAGTCCAACCTGTAATTTTATAGCTTAACTGAATCATTTTTATGAAGCAAGAATAAGAATATTTGATCTCCATCATAATGTATTGCAGTCTCACAATGATGGAGACAGTGTGAGAGCCATGAAATCTGTTGTTTAAGAATCCTGTCTTACTGGAAACATATTTTTGGCCCCATTTTTATTTTAAATCCAGATTTGTGTTTAGAATGGGAGGAAATACTGCATCTAATTGCCTTAGTGAGCTTAGATAAATTTCAGAGCATCCATCAGGACTCTTCTTAGTTTGTGCTATGGCCCCATCTGCCCCTCTGTACCCCCATCCCTGCTGTTCACTCTTAAGCTCTGACAGTTGTGCTGTCAGGCATGGAGTAGAAGAAAAGGAGGAAAGTAGGGCTGTCACATTATACTCACTATTCATATATCTGTACACACTTGGGTTAAAAATTTGTAATTAAACTGTAAAGATACATTGGAATAGAAAACATACAGTGCAGCAGCAGATCAGGACACCTGAAGCAGTGAACCTTTCAATTCAGAGTGGCAGAAACAATGAAGCGTCCATTACTGTCTTGTTTTTAATCATTTCAGTTTTTAATAGTTTTTTTTTCCATAAACCTTTGTATATTGCTCTCTTGAGCCCAGCAATGGGGAAATACACCTTGAGAAAGTGGACAACAGGCAGTCACTCCAAGCGTACCATAACCACACTGAAACATCTGTGGAGTGCCTTGTGAAAGCACTTTGGGCTCCACACCACAGATGGAAATTGCGGTGTGTCGATTCACTCACCCACTCCTTATCCATGACAAATCCACAAGCCCATTTGTTGGCCTTACACCCACCACAGTCCAAGGGCTCCTTATCAAGTGCTCAGCCTGTGCAACTGCCTAATCCTTGGCACCCCCCACCCCCCTCCCAACAGATTGACATAGCAGTAGCTTGGAACAAAATAAGCTCACTTGGCCACACACACCTACATCTGATAGATAAACAATCAAAGCATGTTTTTGCTATTAACTGACCTAATACATTGCTCAGCATTGGGACAATAAACTGCTACACTCAACAAACTTATTTAAAACACACTCTGGTTTAAAGAATTCCCTTTTGAGGATCATGTCATTGTGTCTGTGTCAGGAGCAGCATCATTGTCAAACATGCGTAAAACAAGTTTGCATGTTCAGTGATCAGATCTTTGGCTATTGAGGCCAATAAACAGACTTTCATTGATAATTTCATTAATATTGAAAAACAAGCACTTTAGGTCTCCAGTAATCATCACATCTGATTGATGTACACATGCTTGCGACATGACCAACAATGCATGTCCCGCAATGGGACTTGCACTTGCACACATTGCAAGTTGAAATGAAAAACTATGCATCATTCAGCTGTAACGCTAAGCGGGTTCTTCAGAGTTATAAGAGACAACTCACTGATTGTTTTAAATCAAATTATACTAAAACACAATTGAAAAATATCATGAGACCTAACCCTTTTTATCCTGCCCTGAACTTTGGAAAATGGTGTCAAACAAATGTATATAATATTTCATATATCCAAGTAAGATTAATCAACCATGTTGTATAAATCAACCAAAGTTAACGATATTTAATAATATTAAAAAAGGTTTTCTTTTTAGTGGTAATGGGCAGCGACTTTAGGAGACTGATGGAGAAAACAAGAGAAAAAGTATGAGAAAAGGATAAAGGCAAAAAAGATAAAAGCAGAAATGAAAGCAGATGATTGGAGAGATTGACTTGTGAAGAGAAATCGAAATAAAAATGGATGAGAAATAGAGGTGTAAGGTAAGAGATCAATGTAAGAGACGATGAGAAGATGATGTAAGAATAAGCCAACCTAAATATCTTACCAAAAGTTTTAGGGAAGGACTACAAATATGGCTGCTTTCAAGTTTTTATTTGTATTCTGATGTCCTCAAAAGACTTAGAGCTAGAGGGCCTCCGAGGGCTCAAATCTGAGTGCGTGAGTTTGTGTTTGTGAGAGAGACAGAGGCTGAAAGGGGCAGAGAGAGAGAGAATGTAAGTGGGCTTGTCCTCTAGAGGTACCGTACCTCGAGGCCACAGGAATCAATGCCTGAAGCAGTTTGAGAAGATTTTCTTCTTCACATACAGGAGGCCATGGGAGTGAGAAGTGTGTGCGTGCTTGTTTAAGCTTGTGGTTCAGGTAAGGTTGTTTTGTCACCTTTTTTTGAATGCATGCAGTCTTTTCTTCCCTCAAACCTTAGTTTTCCACCTGAACTCAGAATCCTCAAACACACTTTGTCATTAATATGTGCCAACAGTGTGAAAAGGACAGAAATGGAAAGAAAAGGCAAACCGTCTGTTTGGATTCACCACCTTCATTATGCATCGTTACCTCTGCTGCTGTCATGAATGTTAAAACATTCAGCAGTTTGAAGGCAAGCATAAAGACAGGACAAATGATTGATTGGATTAATTCATTGAAACATAAAGCAGTGCATACACTGCTGTGCTGTGCTGTACAGAGCACCATATCCCCACAATGACTTCATAGAGGATCTGGATTAACACAATAAAGCTAGCCAGTTTATTTCCTGAGGGCCAGGGGCAGGATGTGGGGGCAGAATCCTCCCTTGAGCCAGAACTGGAGGCTGTGATTGCACTTTTCATTGTGACTTTTATCACCCACTCTGGATGCTCCCAAATCGATTTTTGTTTGCATTGTAGCCCAATGAGTCAGACGGTATCCTGGGTGCCAAGAGTCACCCGATGATTTAAGACTAACATCACCCAGATGAGTTCCTGCTGAAAGTGGTTGTCTTCAGGTCTCAGCTTGTGTATGTAAGGAGTTATAGTGCAGCAATTTCGGTGTGTTTGTGTTTAATTTTTTTTTCACAGATAAACTTCTGCATATGCTCAAGACTCTTGATAATTTAAACTTCATACATACATATATACTGTATGTTAGATCCAGTCACATATCTCTGGTGCCTGTTTGTTTGCAAATTCGATGTCTGTCCTTCTTTGAAAGGTAATTTTATTTTTTAATTTTGTTTTTTTATCACCAGCTCTGTGGAAGACCTGAGACTTGTTCAGGAAGTTTAAAGCCCTGAAACAGTGTGGCCCTCATTTATCAAATGTGTGTACAACCAAGACATGGGTGTATGATCTTTTCCAAGTTCTGATTAGCATTTAAAAATTCGAGCTTGGGTGTACAATTCAATGAACTCAAATGTCAGGTCTGTGCCCATTTGCACAGGGTTTTTAATCATTTTGGACTGGTGCTATAACAAAAAGCAAAAAAAAATCTATGGAGGGGAAAGTTAATTTCAAAGTTGCTGTGTCTTTTTAAACTTTCCAGACATCACAGATTTGTTGCTTAATAGTTATATTACATATTGCATCTAAATTGTATTTTATACTTCACTTAACCTCTCACTAGACTAAAAAACATCTTGAATGATGGTGAGAAGTGAAAAACTGTTTTTTTCTTTAAAATATCTCTGTAGTTCTTTATACCTTTCCCTTTGGTCACCTGTCCTATGGCCAACCTTTAGTGTGGTAGTGGGCATATACTCTGAGAGTCTGGCCCTCAGGTACCTCCCCTGGCGATGTTCCTCACAAAGAGTTAATTTCTGTGCCGTTCTTTTTAGACAAGATGAGGCTTGGTAACAGAGAGCTAAAGAAGTGATTGTAGTGTTAAATGAGGATTTCTGCTTTTGAGAGGACTTGACAGATAATCATTGGTTGTTTGCCTGAATTTTCAGATTGGAATAAATGCTGTTAATTATGATATGTACTGGATTTTTACCTGCCATGGTGGAAGTGTAGCTCAGTCTGTAAGGCCTGGGGACTGGAGGATGGCTGATTCAAGTCCTGTTTAAGACATACTCCAGCACACTACAACAGTTGGCAACTAGGGGTGTAAATCACCAGTTTCATGACGATACGATACGAAATTGATTCTTTGGACCACAATACAATATTTGCAGATATCACAAAGTCTGCCACGATTCGATTTCGATTCGATACGATTCAGGGACCTTCGATCGATTTAAGATGATGTTTTGTACTCATTGAACACAATCAGCTACATTTCACCTAAAGCAAGAAAGCAATACATAACAATTTCTAAGTTTTGGCAGTTTTGTTACTGAAATGTGAAACGATGTGCTGACCTTTGGGTATGATAGGTTATAGTGGATTATAACCATCTTTATGATCTAATCGTGTTTTAAAATTAAAATTGGGTTAATTAGTAGTCAGGTGTTTTTAGACTTTGCTTCACTTTTTAATGGTAGGTGTGGAGGAAGAATAAGAAAAAGCTCTCACTGTTTTCCTTTCATACAATAAGTAATTTCAGTAATCAGTGCGCTACAAAATCAAATGATGAGATAACTTACTGTACTCGTGTGATAACTTCTGTTGTGTGTGTGCAGTATGCATCCTCGGCGGTCAGATCAACCGTATCTTACTCGGATACAGCAGTGCTATTTTCTGATTGGCTGACATGTCAAGCTCCCGCTCTGGCTCTGTGATGCTAAGAGCGTGTTGCTACACCTTAGCATATAGCAGTGTTACTCGGTGGGTGCTACACAGTACATTTTAAAGCAGGAGAAACGGGTGACCAGGTGGGGTGTGTGAGAGAGCGAAAAGGTGCGCGTCTCATACGCTGAATACGTGAGACTTGAGAGCCCTGTAAAGTTGAAATTTCAGAACGAGGCGCTATTGGGCGGAAGTGGTGAAACAGATATCCGGTCAGAATTTCAAAATAAAGGCATTGATAATGACGATGTTGATTGATGTTTTGAGTTTCCATCGATTTGATTGGATCATTGCTTAACCAATCGATGTATCGATCCAGATCGATGGATCATTACACCACTATTGGCAACGCAGCTGAAAGGGTTTGGTCTTTGGGCACAGGGTTTACGTCCTTGCCCTTATACTTCATTGCACATAAACACATATGAATAAAGAAGGGTTAGCGTTGCAGTGGTGGTGCAGACAGGTCATCAGGAATGATGACTGGCTAAGACCTGACCTGGCATGTGCTCTCAAACGTGGATTTTGCCAAACTGTCATTGCAATACACGTTTGGTTGAAGACAAAGAGCAAGAACAATGTGAAGAATATAGCCATGAAGTCTTTTTCAGTAAAAGGCCTCAAAAGTAACTGAATCAGCAAGATGTTTTCACTTAAGCAGACCAATTAGCATGAATATCACAGATAATGAGATACTTGGATTTGGGAGTCTGTTTCTGCAATACCTATGTTAAGGAGTACTGTTGCCTTTTTTTTAAACTGTTTTTGTCATATTGATTTACATATAAAATCGAGAACTAAAATCCTACATAGGTGAAAATAGGCCACTATTTCATTGTTCATTTATATTTTTCTTGCATGAAATGTGATGGTTGAAATTTAGAGCTGTTATCATGACAGCAAGAAGCAGGCAGAATATTTCTCACCCTAATCAAACATCCAAATCAAAACAGCAAAACAATCTAACACTGATCCTGCTGCAATCAATACACTGTGGAGCAAGCTACAGGTCTGCTATTTCCCTGCAGTTTAATCACTACAGTGTGTTTTCCCAATTCTAATTCATGCTAAAAATCTCTGTTTCTGCTCTCACATTAAATCCAGAAGATTGTTATATTGCTTTTAATTTGTTGAGTTTCTGTGTATGAAATTGGACATTAAAAATCTAATAGAATGTCTCATTGTTCATTTGTTTTGTTACGTTTGTGTGTGTGTTTACAGACAGAAGAGGATAGTAAAAATGAACAAGCAAATAAAAACCACAGAGAACTAACACTGGATTATTTAACCACATATTGCACTAACACAAAAAGCAGCTTCATTTGACCCTATTTTAAAGATGTAAGCAAAATTGATTTAGTCACTTTTGGCTCTAGTCGAAAACAGCCTTCAAAATGATTGGATTTAACAGCTTTGCATCGCTAGCAGCAGAAAAGAGAGGAGAGGAATGTCACTTGTGAGTTAGCTGGTGTTTTTGCATGTTTGCATGTCTGAGAGTGAGCCAGAGAAAGAGAGTGCTTCATGCCTTAGATGGATGCTTTTGAGTCACTGCGGGCGAGACATGGTGATATATCGTGATAGCCGGACCAGCCAGCTCCTCTCCAACCAGTTAATTAAAACCTCTGCCCCAGGGCCCCACTGCATGCCACATCACATCATTCTCCTCAATCAATCATGCTTATAAATGCATACATACCCACACACTATGCATGATTTTATTTGGGCTCATTAACAGCCTCATTGTCACACACAGACACAGACACACACACACACACACACACACACACACACACACACACCATGTTATTTGTGCAAAAGACCATAAAAAATTTTGTTTTTTATCTCATGAAAAGCCATGGCACCCCGAAGTAGTAAAACATTAGCTGTCTATAGCATTAATTACAGTCCACAGATAAGTGATAGGTCAAGCAATGCATTAGTATACGGTACACGCCCACACCACTATTTTCAAACAGGAAATTGGTTGAATGAGAACCATTAAAAAATGATTATCGGACTCCCAGGAGTGTTCCATTGTAAGGACCACAATGTGCCAGCTGACAGTTTCTTTAAATTCAGACCGATTCAAGTTCAAGTTTAATTATCATACATGATGAAATTATAGTTTTGCTTCAAATAAAAATGAAATTATGCCCTGAGGAGTTGTGCTAAGTGACCAAAAGGTCTCCAAAATCAAGCTGAGTACCAAACAAGCATTCGCAACTCCCTACAGCTTTAATTGGATTAGTATCTGTTCAAATGTAAATCATGTAAAAATAAAAATTAGGAGCTTCTTAAATTTTGATATTTTCATTGTTGTGCTACATTATTTAAAACTGTAATGATCATTATTTTTGTAAATAAACAGATGGCTTGAGCAAACAAATAATTCAGTGATTGTGTACTGTATTCAGTGAGCATTTGTTTTCTTTGTTTTGTTTTTTACCCATCATTTCTCATGCACACATGGACAGTTTGCTTACCTAACAAACCAGATTAACAATTAACAATACACTGCATCTTCTGAATTTCACTTGTCCATTGGAGTAACCACTCATAGAAAGTGTTTGGGAAATGGCAGAACCTTTCAAAAGCATGTCTGGCAGGTGATTGAACGATTTTCACATCAATGACATTCATAACGGGCCAATCAGATAATGTAGTAGGCGTTACTGGTGCGGTGTAAAGTACAATCTGAGCCAGTTCGGGGAACAAACTCTTGCCAAAACATGAGGAGTGAAAATATCAGTTCTATCAAGAAATGCTGTCATTTTTTTCTCATTTAATAGAGAAATAGGGTCCAGGTCTGACAAAAATGTTGCTGAAGCTCCTAGCATCCATGCTAATCTCTATACAAACAGTCACTTCTTGCTGTTGTCTCTCTCCTGCCACTTTCTGCTCTCAAGGAAGCTGATTGGGCAGTGCCGCTATGGGCTGCTCACAATTATTTTAGATTGGAGCTTGGCAAGATGGATCTGACTGACTACAGACCTTGAATCAGGTGGATACAGCTTACTTACAATAACTGCTTTTTCTGAAGTATATTTTCTCTGACTTTTATTTTCAAGGCCTTCAGTATTAAAAGAATGATTTAAATTACAAGTTCCAGAGTTTAGATTTAATGTCTAAAGGATTTAAAAAGAGGGGAAAATGGTCAACATACATCCTGTCATCTGAAATTAATTGAAATAAAATTGCATATTTACAATGTATCCAATTAAGGCAGTACTGTATTTACTATTTGCAAAGTGCATGTTGAAATTTTTGCCCTGAATTACCACACAGATGATAGTTTACATTAATAGACCTTTATGTGGCTCCACAAAGTAACTGAATGTAAAAATGCTTAAAATTCTAAGGTATAGACATTCTTTGTCTTTTTTTAGTATGTATTTGGGCATATTATGCCTTTATTTATAGAGTAGAGAGATATTAAATAGACTTGTAGAAGGGAGTGAGAGAGAGAGGATATTCAGCATGTGGGTCTCAGGTGGGAATCAAACCCAGGCAGGCAGAAGCACATGAGGGATGTGCCTGGTTGCGTACCACTCCACTAAACCAGCACCCCTAGTTCAGACCAGTGTTGTAGGAATCGAGTCCGAATCCTGGACTCAAGTCCAACTCGAATCCTGATTTGTCGGACTCGTGACTCGACTCTGACTTGTGCGCCGACGACTCGGACTTCGACTTGGACTCAAGCTTTGGCTGCATTAGGACTTGGGGGAGGACTAGGAGGACTCGACCTTATTTATCAATGAATCCTTTGTATTTTTATTATTTTTTTATTTATTATTTCTTCTGGTATAAGATCCTCATATCAGCAGGGGCGGATTAAGGATTGAAGAAGATCCAGGGCTTAGCCCAGACATTGCTTTTGAATTGTGGTTGAAAAGAACAATTAAAAAACAAAAACAAATAACACTGTCCTGGCACTTTGCTGATGAGCAGTGGGCCAAATTACCTGTCAACAGGTGCAGAAGCCTGATTGAGACTTACAGAAAACACTTGATTGCAGTGATTGCCTCAAAGGGTTATTTAACAAAATATTAGTTTACAGGTCCAATCATGCCTGTTTTCCCCTGTTTTCTTCTCAGGTGAGAGGACTCGACTCAGATTTTTTTTTATGGTGACTCGGACTCGACTCGGACCCAAACACTGAGGACTCAGACTCGACTCGAACTCGAGATTTGGTGACTCGACTACAACACTGGTTCAGACATGCTTTATCACTAAAAGATTATTTTCCTTTTCCTCGCCTGAGAATTGCAACAGGTTAAAGTTTGTTTAATTATTATTTTTAAGACTTTTATGATAACATCACTTCCATGTGGGCCTTTTAGTTGCAGTGTCTTTACGTGAAACCTTTCCTTTGCTTCATAACATGTCCTCTTGTATCCTCAAATGTGACATGTTTAATATTGCGCTTAATTCGTGTCGAGTCTTATTATTATCTCAGCATGTGCTCTTGTTTTGATTTAATCACTGTCTGCTCTTCAAGTGGTCTCCCCTGAATCTTGAATATTGACAGTATGAGGCTCATGTTGAGCTGTTATGCTGATCACACAGTCAAGCAGCGACAGTTCATATGTGGTGTAAGATTACAGAATGTCTGCTGCTTTACACACACAGACACAAACACACACAGAGTCACACGCTCATAGACACAGGGTATTAGTAATTGGTCTCATGGGGGCCTCAAAGAGAGACAGTGTAAGGCGAATAACCTCTCCCCTCGTTGTATGAAGACACATATACCGAACACACACACACTAATATATCCCTTCAGTGGAGTGGAAGCTGCTGAGAGTGGCTCTGTGACTCCACTAAATCATTGGCTAGATTATCCTCTGGGGGATGAGTGATTTAAACCGTTGACTGCTTCAGCCCCCAAAGCTCCGAGATGTCCCATCCACCCATGACATCACACTACTGCCCTTCCTTGAGTGTGAATGTGAGTCTATGTTGTATCGATGTGTGTTTATGGGATCACAGAGGATGGCAGGCTGCAGGAGATTACAATTTATTCAACAGACATGATACAGATGGTGAGGGGATTTTGCTGGTAAAAGAAATACAACCAAGGCAATCACTTGGCTGCACAAATAAATGGATACACATTAAAAACATTCCTCTTAACACTCATTAGAAGGAGAACATATGTCCAGAAAAATTGGCTGATATTTACGCTAATATTTTGACCACAAGAACAGTCCATAAATATTCAACATATTGTCTATAACACTAGCAAAATGTACAGTTGTGCTATTTTGGTTTACCTCATCTTCACTCAGTGTTTACTTTTATAAAACAAAAGGGTCTTATTAAAAATAATATGTATTTTTCATGCTTTATATCTGTCTCTAACACAAATAGTCTGTAACCAATGAAAGGAAGAGGTCAATTTCAGTTAAGCAGAGAATCTGTGTTTTTGACACAAAATACCAGTTTCGATGTAGGTATCAACAGTAATGAATTTTGGAATATCAGCATTGTCAAAAACCCATTATTGTGCATCCTTTGTTAAAACAGTAATTTTCATAATCATTTAAAAACCTGTAACTTGTTTGAAAACCAAAAAACAAAGAAAAAAATAAGCAAACCTTCGCATATTAAATCTCACAAATACAATAAATTGAATCGAGACACATTTAAAAAATACATATGTTAAATGTAGAGTATATATATATATATATGTATGTATATATATATATATATGTGTGTGTATATATATATATATATATATATATATATATATATATATATATATATATATATATATATATCTTTAAGGTGTATGCCGCAAAGACTTTAAATAAACAGCACTGGTATTTACCAAAACGTGTTTATTTCTCCTGTTTTAATTTAACAAAAATTACATTTTTATGTTAAAATATATATATTTTTTACGAAAAAAATAGTGAAGCACTTTTTATGATTAGGTTGTTAAACTATGGTCAGTTATTTGACTTTCTGAAGAGTAAAATTAGTTGTAGTTGTTGAATGTAATGCATGATTAATTTCTGACCTCTGAGAGAAGCCCAGCGAGTCAGATCAAAATGTGGTCTATAAAGGTGAATTCATTTGAAACAAGTTTTTGAAAGATTTCTTAAATGTCTTAGTTTCTTGATTTAATGACAGGTGGTATCATAAATATCTTTTTATAGAAAGCTAATATTTCCTCAAATATCTGCATTAGTGTTTAACGAGAGAGATATTATTAATTTTTTACATGACACGGGCCTCCTTAATGGTGACAGTTTGTTTATGGTTGCCATGGGAACATGAAGAAATGTGTAAAAAGCCTGCAGGTGAAGTTTGCAGGACCTGCTACTGCTGCAATTCTGTTTCTGCATCTCATCATATTCAGTGCTGCTCACCTGTGATGGAGCACCATATTCCTTGCCTGCTGTCTGTTCTGTCAACGAAACTTCCTCCTGTAACTCAGCCCCCGACCCCTGCAAATTGAGAGCATAATGCAGTACAATATTGTTAGATACTCTTCATAAGTTTAATATGGACTTACTTGTAGATTTATTACATACAAAAAGTAGTGAGAATAGCCTTACACTTATTTAATCAATCACAGTGTGCATAATTCCTGCAAGCAATCAGGAAGTCCTCCCAGTCTGGTGCCCCAGTGCTTTCCTGAAGTCTCACACACTGCCTGAAGACTCTGCTGCAGCTCCGTCTTGGTCTCTGTCTGCCTGAGTGGAGCTCTTGCTGCAGTCTGCTCAGGTTGTGGGGTGTGTGTAAGAGGGAGTGGAGCCTCCAACTTGCCTGTGGAAAGCCAACAGCTGCTATACCTGCGAAGCTCTCCACTCTGCCTTTGTTATTCCTGTTTAGCTTTTTGGAAGTCAGTCCAAAGTTATAAAATAATGAACCTAACTTTCTCCTTGACATATCTCCCTATCTTATTCTCACTAAAACAAGAGGCCTCTGCTTTCAGGCTGTTTGATGGGGTTATGATTTGGTTTGCCAAGTATTTGGAGTTCACCTAAAGCATTTTTTGTGAATAATGTTCCAAATAAACAACAAGTTAGTCTATAGTAGGGTTTCAAGAGGCAGCTGAGGGGCAGCCTGTGTAAAATGAAAGGTTTTATAAGAGACCCCTACAATTTTGCAGTTATGGCTTTCAGGACTTTTTAAGTGTCAAATAAGAAGTCTTGGCCCTCCAAGACCATTATGAGACAGCCAGATTCGTCACAAGTCCTTGTTTTTTACTTATCCAGCTTTCCTTCAAATATAAACCTCAACAACAAACGCTTTCTATCAGTGTTAGAAATGTGTTTTAACTGCCATTCATTTGCAGTCTTTAAAAACTCTCACACATTGCTTTTTGAGCGTACAAAACAGAAAAATAGCACTGTATATGTATCAATAAATAATACGTTGTGCTACACAATAAATGATCATATATTGTTTTAAAGCATACATATCCAAACATGCATTAAAAAGGATCTTATTTATGATCACATGGATGGCAAACCCAGGGCCTCCAAACAGAAATGTTGGGGCCATTTCTGTGCAGTTTAGACTGTGGCTCTTCTTTTATAGGCTTCAGGGCTTTTTCATACTATTTATTGTTAAAATGATAGAGACTGGTTTTAAACATGAGGTATTCAGAAGTATGAAAGTATCAAACCTTTTGAAAACATGAAAAATACGGAAATGGTAGGACTTTGGGTCTTTCCTGTTTCTATAATCTGAAAAGTTAACAACAAAATATAAAGTTAACATAATTCAGAATCAGTTTCAGATTGCTATTCATTCGTATGAAATCACGATCAGTTTCGAGCACATACTGATGATTGACTAAAATCTGTCTAGACCTCTGTGAGTGACAATTACCGTTATACATATACACAGAATAAATCATCAGTGTCTCCCACAGGGTGAGGCCAGACTGTGTCTGAATCTGAGCCATGAACACAGTTGACAAATTATGACGTCTGCTTCAGGCAGGCTTTTATCTTTGCTGTTTTAATAAAAGCTCTATCAGAAACACAGGCCTTTTATCTGCCCCCATTTAACTGGAAACTATTAAAAAGGCAGTATCTTTGTTGAAAGAGCTATAGGCTACTACAGACATATCCCTATATTTTACTCTTGCTATTGTCCTACTTCCACGATTTTGTTATTTACCCAAAATTATGTTTTGCTTATAGTGCCTCTTTTCATTCACAAAGTTAGTTAAAGAGTCAATAAAACCTTAATATAACTGGGATTCTAGATCTTTTAATTTCTCATTATTTTGTCTCTCGTGATTTGGAAAACACTGAGAAAGCTTACAACACACAGTGCCAGGCAGATAACTGAGATTAAGTTTTGATTAAGATTTTGTGGTCTCACAAAGAAACACAGAAATCATGCACATCCAGTCCAAAGTGGACATGTGCTAATGTAAGGAGGACAAGAGCAAGATACTAAAACTGCAGGGTTCTAGATTTTAAATATCTATAGTACCAAATAATGTGGCCTTTGTTCTTGATTGCACCTAGAGATGTTGAGAGTGCAACTACTCTTTATCATTCTTAGGAAGAGCGGCCATGCCCTAAAAACTTGCCTGGATGGAGTACGATGTTTATGTATATGGATGAACATTATATATCTTTAATTGTTAATACATAACCTTTTATTTAGAACCAAATAAAGATTAATCTCTCAGCCTAGTGTGGCCCATTGCTGAGAAATAGCTCCTTAGTTTGTTTATTCCAAAGTGGTGGAATGACTTACTAAACTCCATTTGATTTGCAGAGTCCTGATCTGAAAGTTACTTAGTCTGACTTTTCTCAGTGGTAGAACAAGTTAGAATGTTTAAGACCCAGCTCTTTATGAATAGCTCAGCACTATGTATGTTGATGCTTAATATTGATATTGATATTAATGTCAGTGACATGAGGACTTGACGATGTTGCTGATGATGATGATATTTCAGTGATTTGACAAGGCTTTCTGTCAATTTCTTTGTATTAAAAAAAATCCTCATTTATAGTTGGCTAATAGGTCAGAGTGAACTTTAACTCAGTCTTATGACAACTTTCAAACTTTTTTCCTAGTTGAATTTTCTAAGAGAAGTGGAACTTTTATTCCAACATTTCGTAATGTGCAGGAAAGCTTTTAATCTCTACTTCAATAACATGTCATAGCAGTCTTCCAGTGGTAAGCCTTGTTAGATGAGTATAAATATTAGACAGCCCTTATCTGTGAGGAGTACAATAATACAGAGCACACCTGGTGTCAGGTCCCCTGTCCCTGGTGAATTATGCATGGAAGTGTTCTGTCATTATCTGTGCCGGTGCGAAATGGTGATAGCCCACCTATTATAATAAACATTATAGCTTGGTGATTCAGACACACACCAGATGTTTCTGTGCTGAAATAGTGCAACAAACAGGGAACCAGAGTTTTGTTCATGTGTACACAGACACATACAAGTATCTCTTGAATGTTTGTGAAAGCAATTTCAGCACTTCAGAATATGCACACATACACGGTCTGATGGTCTGCTAAAAGTAAAATGTCAGTTAAGGGCATACATAAGTTTTCATGTTGGAGCTTTTTGAAAAATGTATGTTGGACTTAATGTCTGCAGAATAAAGGAAAAATACTCTGTAAGAACACATACTTAAGTGGGGTACACACAACCTGAAAATCGGGCCAACTAATAAATCTGACATTATCTGTCTTCATGTGTGGCTCTCTCACTGTTTCAAAACTGGTTAAAATTGTAAAATCTTTGTGTTACCAGGCCCTCCTCCCTCATCTTTGAGCAACAATGAACTACCAATCTTTTTTTGAAGCTATGAAGATATTTGAAAAGTCTTAGGCAAGTTTTCACTGGTTAAAGAACTATTTTTTGCATATTTTACTAAAACATAAAAGTAACATTTAATATTTCTATCTATTAAAAAGATTCAGAAACACTTTCATTTAAATAACCCATATTTTGCCTTATCTCTAGTTGATGTATTTTATTTCTATAACTGCCTAAGTATGTTCACAATCTCTAATGTTCAACCTTCTAGATTTCATGTACGATGTACACCTGATCCCCCTCCAGTCTCACTCAGTCTGACATGCTGTGCTGGAGCTTCTGCCATTTAAAGATCCCTTTCCAAACATGTGCCCAGTCTGTTCTGTTGGTCGACCAGTCTGTTCTTTAATGATTGGTCAGTTCATCTTGGCTCAGCACCATGTTGTCAGCAGCTCTGCATTTTGTCGATGGTCCATACTCTGCAGTGGCTTGCTACCATGAACCAATGGACTTGATCTTCTCATAAAACAATGGAAGACATCCCTCCAGTAGGTCTATTTGGTGGAGCCAGGGGAAGTTTTGCATCTGTTAGCTACTGGCACAGTGAACTGGTGGAGAGGGAGAAGCCTGGGTACCATGGACTTCTTGTCTTGTGCATAGGAGTACTCTATCACCCTGAGGAGACAGGTAAAGAAGTTGTCAAAATTAACTTTAGGAATATTGACCAAAGCAATAACATGTATAGCATACTTACTTCAAAGGCACGGCTTTCCACAGAAATATGTATTAGTCAGCTGGTGGGAAAAAACGTAGCCAGCCAGGGGTCCAGTGGTATCCCCATGAAATAAGAGGTCAAGTTAATTACTTCACCAGTGGACATGTTTAACGGACATAGCACCATTGTTTGGTGGATCTGCAAATTAAGGCTTTGTGTTGTCACTGGTCAAAATGTTATGAATATGCAGGTATTGGGCCATATAGTTTTTGTTATTAATTATTGATATATTTTTTTCAAAATTTTCAGTTCTTTTCTTGTGTTAAAAGCATAGTTTAAATACTACTGTTCAGTCTATTCCAAACATGATTGTGTTCATAAATTGTCTTCATCACAAGTTAACAAAATTTAAAAAAAAAAAAAAAAAAACTCTTCACTTTCAAGTTAAAGATGTTGAATTTTGGTCAAATGTCATGTACTTTCTTTTAATATGGATAAACTGGAACCAACTTGCAGTATCCAATCCTAGATGTGGTTATGCATGTTTACAGATGCTGTGGTAACATTTAACACAGTTCAAGATTCAAGTCTTCTTTGTTGTCATTTAAGCTATATACCAACAGTACACAACAGAACAAAATGACGTCACGTTCAAGACACTAAGAAGAGAATAAACAATATTTGCATATTAAAAAAGGTATCTATGCACAATGAGGTAGTTTGAAGTGTTCAAGTCACAGAATTGATCTTAAGTGCAAGTATATCAGAACATAATTTACATCACAGTGTGGATTGTAATGGACTACAAATAGAGAAAAAGGCAGCGCAGATGCAAAAATATAAAAATTGTGCAAAATGTATGGACAGCATGTATGAATAACATAAGTGTGCAGATAAAGCTGTAAAATCAAAGTATTGAATTTAAAGATACCTTCAGATTTGTATGTCCTGTATGGATTTAAAAGTGGTTACAATAGTACATATGTGTACATAGACAAAAACATTGCTTAACTACACTGTCATATATCCAAAAAGGCCAACGTGATAACAAAAATACCAGATGTCAGGATTTTAGTATGTAATTACACATGTTATTGTAGGCTAAATATCTACATGTGAATGCGTAGGACTTGAAAGAATATGAGTGGGAGAAAAGAAAGCTGCAAAGACTTTGAGTATCTCTGTTGAACTTGTCGATACCATGGTGTATTGTCTTCCTTTCATGAGGAATAGAGGTTTTTGTTGCAGCTGTCAGTATTGAGGCATTAGAAGTCATTTCAGCGAACGCTTTGACTAGACAATTCTCTCCTAGCTGACTGTTGAACTGTCATTCATCTGTCATAGCCACAAAAAGTTTGTCCTCGGCCGCGTTGTGAGCACAATAGACATCCTACTGAATAGAGTATCAGAGAGATCCTGCATGGGTACGTACACACACTCAGACAAATATACTTGCAGACATGTATATATTGCCAGAACAGATATACAATACATTCTTACAAAATCCTTTTTTGCTTTTCAGACCCAATGTTTTGACATATTTTCTGTAACTTTTCTGTTTGATGTAGTTTTGTATAGATTTCATACTTTCATTCACATTGTTATTTCACCCATATCAAACATAAAGACGGTTTCAAACCTTGCTTTTCTGTCTTCTCATACACACAATCACACAGTCTGAACCCCTGCCACAACATCATTTTTGAAGCATCAAAGTCTTCTTTTCTTTCTTGACTGACAGATAACTGTTGGGGTGTCAGGCTGTCACGGTGAAGATGATGAAGGACTACAGTGTTGTTATGACAACCACGAGAATGTGTCGTAGATATGTATCCATACGACACAAAGATCTCCAAAAATAACCGTCTTCCAACAAATCAGTTTCATGCCTAAAAGTAATTTGGCATGGTTTTACCAAAACAGCACTTCACACTTTCTCACCCTGAAAATCAGGCTCTGGCTCCACACTGCTCAGTGAGTGTTTTTTGACTTCCCTTCAGTAAATCTCAAAGTGAAATGGAAGTTTGTTTACCTTCTACGGAACTTGTTGACCAGGAAAAGCTGTTAAGAGTAAGAACGCGCTCTAAGATGTTGGATTTCATGCTTTAAATATTTGTCTTGCGAAACAAACTTAAAAGATTTTTCAAGTAAGCCGACCGAGGTGACTAATTAAAGACATTTATAGCAAAAAGTCCAAGCTTGCTAAGGATTTACATTCCAATAGAATGAATTCACTTGTGAATATTAAAAGGAAAATCAAAGATTCCAAGAGATGGACCTAGATTGACATCTGGGTTTGTTAGCTCGATGCTAACACATTGTGGAAACTGCTAACAACAGAGTGACAGTTTCAGCATTGCTCTGCACTAGTTTTTATTTGAGAGACAAGCAGTGTCACTTGAAAAATACATAAAGTGAAAAAAATATTTAAGTGATCATTATAGCATAAAAATGTAAAGTAATTTGGTTTGTATTGCATGGGTGTAGACTGTTACAAAATATTCTGAGTAAAGATGTTAATGTTTATATTATTTAATGCAATATCTTGGATCTTCAAATTTAGACTCTGTCTTTGATTTCACAAGTGTCCCAGAACTTGATCCTTAGAATGGAAATGGTACCAGAACTGACACCAAATGATGCTGCATTTTTTAAAAACCAGAACACCAGCTTCCAGTTGCAGGGGATTTAAGCCCCTTTTCTGTTTTTTGAATATCTGTGATTGTGTACATACCCTAGTAATCATCCAAATTGAGTATATGAACCTAACTGAAAGACAAAATCAAACCTCCTTTTAAATGAATGATATGATCTCTCGAAATATACTGAGGTACTAAGGCAATTAAGAAGATGTTGACTGAAGCTTAAACTTGACATGTCTCTCTTTCTTACAGAAGAAAAACCACTGGAATAATAATAAAAAAAAGATCCACTACATTTCTCCAATTGACACACACCCGGGATTTACAGCTTTTTAGAATCACTGTTCTTTATACAAAACTTTAATAGTTTTATACTCTGGTTTCATTTGTCAGAAATGGAAGCTTAACAGATTAACTGATTTTTGTGGTTCATAAAAACTGCTTACAGTGGCATTGCTAACTGCTAACAACGGGTCATGAGGTCATTGAGAGATTGGTTTAATCCCTGGCTCCACAAGTCCTAATGTTGAAGCGTCCTTGGCAAAGATACCAAACCCAAAGTGCTTCCAGAGGCTGAGGCATCCACGTTTGAGTGTGTGTGAATGTGCTAATTAAATTGGACCTTAATGAGGACGACATCAATATGTGAGTCAGGGAATGTTTACATGCTGTATTTAAAGCCTTGAGAGGCCTGCACACTTTAACAGTGCTATATCAGGGCAGTCTATTTGTCATGTCAATGCAGTGCAGCGGAGGCACAGTGCAAAAGGAAACCAGCAATTTTCAATACCATCAGTCTCAAATTATGCTATTAATAAAAAGCAATTAGCATTTTATTTGTTCCAACAAACCTCAAGCCACAAATCTCCATAAAGACCATACTGGGTAAATGCCTATAAATCACCAAGCCATGTATAATGTATTATGAGGTGTAAAGCTAAAAAAGGGCAAAAAATGGATACCTTGTAATGACTCTTGTTTGGCCTAAATGTTTTATTTGTTGTTTGAATTTATCTGTATCCACATAAACATCAAGAAAGTGCTAATTGAAAGCCAGGATCATTCACATGCTGTTAAACCCATTACTTTTCAATCAGTCACGGAGTGGGTCTGTGCAGTTGGAACCAAATGTCTCCTGGACACCTAAGTTCAGACTGACATCAGCACAGTTGTAGTTTTTGTCTACCCAGCCTCCACCTGTTCTCTAGTACATTTCTGCTCTTAAGATCATCTGTTTTAATAACCACCCCTCTACCCTTTCTCGTGCTTAAAACTTACTGTATATTGACATCCACTCTAACCTGTACATCACTAATCATTAGATATATTAACCCGTTCATATCCAACTATTGTGAGGACTTTTGTGGTTCAAAAAATCAATTAATCAGTCTCCTGTGTAAGTTCGCAGTCTGTGTATTGTCACAGGATGCACTCACACCAAACCAGTTGCCCCTTTAGCCAGAGATATACTTGCTGTTTGTCCTTAGTTTTGCAATCTTTGCATTTATGAACACCATTGTTCATATACTTGCCTAAATGCCTGTGCATGTTGCTGGAGGGCATACAGAGTCCTCAGGTCGTATGTAACTACCTGACTTGTGAGGAGTAAACTGCAAACATGGCTACAATTATTGAATGAAATTAGCAAACAAATACAAATGATCAATGTCATCATCAAATATGTGTTGGCAGCTGATGAGCACTGGTCAGGCCAAATATGAATAAATAAAAAATATATATCTATAATGCAACAGGTATTTAAATTTTTAATTATTTTCATGTATATAATTAGGATTATCACTAATAATTGTGCTCATAAATATTAGTAGTTTCCATCCAGTATTGTTGTGGGCAAGCATTAAAAGCTATGGCTAAGCATCCAGAAGGCAAAATGAGTGAAAGATGGGTACATCCTAACTTTATTAAACTTTGAGCTGATGTATATTATAGATCCTGTCCAGTCTACACGGGTGCATCTAGATCCACACAGCCACACCAAAAAATACTCTGCACTTAACTTTTAGACAACATGCTCTATGCCATCAGTATGGAGACTTTAGTTTCTGGTAAGAATGATTTCAGAGTTTCAAAAATGGAGAGCAACAAAGAGAACATGAGTGCAATTTGCCCAATTTTGTGTTGGTTTTTTTTGTGAAAATTTGGTTGCATTAATTACTCTGCTGTTTACAATGCTTGTTAAGTAAAGTGGTTATGTCAGTTGTGTCAAGTTGATTTTGCGCTCCCATTCTTTTCTATAGCATGAGCGTCTCTTCAGTGATGAGGCAAACAGCCTTCAGCATTTCCATTGCTAACACAATGCTTGAGCGCAGTACAGAGCACTCCCACTGGTCAAAAAACTTAACTTTTGGCATCAAATATGCTTAGGAGCTGTACAGATTATCTGGTGTGAGTGAACCCTCAGTAGGATATGTTGTAGCTTCGTAGTCTTTTTTTTTTTTTTCTTTTTTTGGTTAACAAGATTCTGAGTCCTTTCTCGGCAAACACCATTTTGTAAAAAAAAAAAGTTAACAAAATAAATCCATTATGTTTAATTTGATAATTAGATGTTTATTTTTATCTTTATATCTATTAAGGTAACCAGTCCTCAAAATGGACATGGTGTGATGTTGGAAATGTCATAATGAAGCAAAAGTCAATGTTTGACATGTCAACCCATTTGATTACTGTAATAATGTAATGCATAGGGCCAAATCCACAGGGATTACCTTTTGACTGTTATCAGCACCTTAATTTTTGCACAAATAGCAATGCAAATTGCTTAATTTCAGCTCAGAATCATCAGAACTATTTGCTCTAATCATACGCCGACATTAAAATGCCCACAAAAGTTCAGCAGCTGAGCACTTGTTACTCCCTTTTTGAAACTTTTCATAAGTCTGTGGCTTTGCACTGAGGTCACAGAGGACACAAGAAGGCCAACAGTGACTTTTTTAAAAAACTGTTTAAAAATAATGAAATCATTAAATTTTAGAGAAACATCTGTTATTGCTGCTGCAAGCGGGGCTCTAAGCTTCTGCTTTTTATAATGATTAATGACAGGAAGAGGATTTGCGTCGGTTTAATACACCAGTCTCAGTTTTGTTAAATTGCAACACTTTTACTACCCGAAGAAAATAGTGCTGCCCTTTGAGATTATAGTGCTCATTGCAACAGGGCTTATTTGCCAATAGAGGGAAATTTGAATATTCCTTCATTTGCATCCTCATAAATGATACTGGTACATCCAGGATTCAATTGGCCTGACAGATCACTTTGTCAGCATTTGACCCTTTGCACACTCTCTGAAGATCAGAAGCTATATTTTCTTTCATCATTTACACCAGTATAGTGCTGAAAAACCTGCTGCAAATTGTTTGTGGATTTGGTCCATAGTCTGGAACAGGACACAAAGCCTGTCACTAATTCATCTATTCAACATTTTAAGGGTTTGTGTAACTTTGACACCTTCATAGGTGTTCTTATTTTGTATTTACATGTATGCGTACGTCTTGATTCAATATGAATGACTGCAAGTCCTTTAAATTGTCTTTGGTCAAAAATTCTATCTGACGACTCCTACTATAGAAAATTTTCTCATGTGTGTATTTGTGTCATGTGAAAACATACTGTGGATGTGTGCTGGAGTGCTTAGTGTACACGCACTCACATAGTCACACCAATCCTTGCTGACAGCCTTATCAGGACGGGCAAGTGTTCTTAAGTGCTACTATCTGTGAAGAGAGGGAGCTGGAGGATTTGAGCAGAAGCGTGTGTGGCAGTTTGTAACTCTTTGAGAGTAATGCTCTCCAAAGCTGAGAACTAATGACTCATGAAGGATGTGGCTGCTGGGATTCCTGTCTGGGTGGTTACAAACTATTTTAGACACATAAACAAAAATATTACCAGTTTTTTTTTCTTTTTACAGGTGAACCAAATATGTCACTTCAGAAACACTTGAAGTTGAATTTCTGCATTGCAGCAGAATTAGATAGAGCTAAACATAATATTGGACATAGTTTACTTCTTCCTTTATGTTGAATATTAAACTGATCCCTGTTTAGTACATCTGCAAAGCTTTCTGCCACTACCAGGCAACCATACTACCATAAACTCACTTGCTTATGTTAAAGATGTGAATACATTAGTCCCACTTCTGAATCCACACACTCCCAAGAGGCATCAGCCATGCAGAGCCAAGCCATATTTTTATTCTAGGCTATACATGTTTGCATGCTTAGTAGAGTTTGGGTATGCTTATGCGTGGCTCAAATGGAAACAGTAGAGGACGCTGTGTGTTGATCCAAGCTGTGTGACGGTTGAAAGAGGAGAAGTGAATTTAAAATGTGTGTTTAAAACAGGCTCACTGTTTGGAGACAGGAACTGCCTCCCTGGTGTCTTAGCAGTTCAGAGTAGTGTGCAGTGTTGTGGAATAATGCTTTGCTTTATTCATCTCTATCTCCTGTCTATTAGCGTGTCTCAAACAAAGTTTTGTCTTTCTCCTATGCCTCTTTCTCTCTCTCTCTCCAAACAAGTTACTCAGAGACATAATGTGTATTACTTCTGTCTTGTTCTGTCTCCTGTAGCATGAAATGTTTCAACACTACCTGTTCATCTTTTCCTTCTTCTTTTTTACTTTAAATCTGTTTTCCTACGAGGCCGCTGATGAAACATGATGACATTAAAAGCAGATGATCTTTTTACAAGGGGCAGGCTGTTTCAGCAAGTAGACACAGAACATAGAAGACACCCCACCTCATTCAGATTGTTTGTGTGGAACTGAAAGGAGAAAAAGTTCACATTTGATCCATGAGATGACAAAATGCAGCCACACTTTTGTACACTATTGGATGTAAATCACAAAGGTGGGCATGATGGTTTACGATATGGGGCCCACAACGGTAGTAATATGGCAGCGCTGGGAATCTGTGATTGATACCTTTTGAAGTAAGAATGCTCCCAGAGAGCCAATCAGACAAACTCTAACTGTCCGAGGTTGACATGTCAGAAAATTGAGAAAAGCCAAGAATCAATAAAACTTTCACTATTTGAAAGGGCTGCAACTAGAAACCAATAAAAAAAAACAATCCATTATTAAAATGGTTGTAAGTAAATTTGGTTATCGATTTGTTTTGTTGTGCAAATATTGCATTATGTGCAGTGTTAAGATGAGAGCAGTTTAGGTCACTCGCAGACCATCAAGTGGATTGTTGAACTGCAATTGATCAACTCATGCCGTTCGTTGCGCTGGGAAATGATTTTGTTGTAATTTAGTACAATGATAGTTTTATTTCTTTATAAATGTAAATGTATGTGTATATATTTATATATAGTATGATATGATTAATAAAAAAAATTAGATCACTAACCACTTTCCATGAAATAAGCAACAGAAAAGCAGCTGACTTGACAAGCTTGACAAGCAAACTATGTAACCCACATAAAATATGTGCCTCTCTTTTACTTAAGAGAGGCACATTTGATTTCTCCAGTGCTTTCAACACCATCCAGCCTCTTCTCTTGAGGGACAAGCTGGAGCACACGGGGGTGGACCACCACCTATCGGGCTGGATCCAGGATTACCTCACAAACCGACCGCAGTATGTGAGGGCACGGGACTGTGTATCTGACATGGTGGTCTGTAGTACAGGGGCCCCACAGGGAACGGTCCTGGCTCCGTTCCTCTTCATCCTGTACACGGTGGACTTCATGTACAGGTCAGACAGCTGCCACCTGCAGAAGTTCTCTGACGACTCTGCGATTGTCGGCCTCATCACCGAGGACGATGACCGGGAGTACAGAGGACTGACCCAGGACTTTGTGGACTGGTGCCAACGGAACCACCTCCTGATCAACGCGAGGAAGACCAAGGAACTGGTGGTGGACTTCCGTAGGCGTAGACCCCCCCACCCAACACCAGTGAACATCCAGGGCTTGGACATTGAGATTGTGAACTCTTACAAATACCTGGGTGTTCACCTGAACAATAGACTGGACTGGTCTGACCACACGAGTGCTCTCTACAGGAAGGGCCAGAGCAGACTGTACCTGCTGAGGAGACTGAGGTCTTTTGGAGTGCAGGGAGCTCTCCTGAGGACCTTTTTTGACCCTGTGGTGGCATCAGCCATCTTTTATGGAGTGGTCTGCTGGGGCAGCAGCATCTCGGCTGCAGACAGGAACGGACTGGACAGACGGATCAGGAAGGCCAGCTCAGTCCTGGGGTGCCCCCTGGACTCAGTGCAGGTGGTGGGAGAACGGAGGATGCTGGTGAAGCTGGCATCCATGCTGGAGAGGGACTCCCACCCCCTGCAGGACACTCTGACAGCCCTGTGCAGCTCCTTCAGTGACAGGCTGCGTCACCCGAAGTGCGTGAAGGAGCGTTACCGCAGGTCTTTCCTGCCTGCTGCTGTTAGACTTTACAACCAGACTGCTCCCAGTCGCCATAAACTGAACAATTATCTAACAATGTGCAATCACAATGTACCATTACTGTGCTTACTCTCTTGACAATGTGCAATTCATCCATGTGCAATCACTTATATTCATGTTCAATTACTTTGTGAATGTGTAAATAATCCTTATAGAATTTGCTTTTTAGTTTCTGTATTCAAGCCCTTTTTTATATTTATATTGGTAGAATAATGTACATACTGCTATTTTCATGCTATTTTTATACAATTTTTATACCTATTCTTTATCAACGCTGTCCCCTTTGCTGCTGTAACATTGCAAATTTCCCCGTGTGGAACGAATAAAGGTTTATTCTATTCTATTCAATTCTATTCTAAAAGACCTCAACTGTTGTAAAATATAAATTCTGTCTCTTTCTCTGATTATACTACTCTTGTGAGCTCCAGTAGTGAACCTAACTGTCCCAACCTATTACTACTTCCCTGGTAATACCAATTTGACACAAGTGTGTTATTCAGGAGGTAAATTTATCACTTTACTTTTACCTATCAGGGAGTGACTGATGATGATGTTTTAACAAAAAAATGGAACAATAAAAAATAACACATTAAGGTGCTATTCCTCTGGATGTCTCAAAAGGAACACAGTTTTATTTTATTTTTTTCTTTTATCCATGAAAACCATTAAGTTGGTGTTAATTTTGCACAGCAGTGTCCAAGGAAAGAAGATGAGGAATCCCTGCTCCAGAAGAGTTTACTTAAACTATGTCAACACTTCTTAAAGAGTGTAGCCTTACACCTTCTAACATCTTAAGACAAATCATCTATAACTCTCAGAGTTTTTAGTCACAGACTACGATTTTGCAAGGCTGGTATTCTAAGTGGGTCAGTAATTACAAGATTACAACATGCCACATCACTGAATATCACTATTTGGATATTTGTCTGTGACTTTAAATTTGCAAGGATATTTATTAAGTATAAGGCTAGCAAGAAGCTTCCCTTTATAAAAATGTACAAAAAGGCTCTTTGATGTGTTATATTTGTTGCTTTCATGTGCTAAAATATATGCTTAGGTGATAGTCAAAGCACTGTTACTACACCTGAAAGGTATTCCACTCCTTTCAGCCATTCAGCAGTAATGTTGTCAGTGTAATGTCAAAGTAAGAGTGATTTCAGAGTTTGCATGTGAATGAGATTGGCTAAGGCAAAAACTGTAACACACATTTCAAAGGCCTGTCCGTCTGTATGTGTGTGTTCATGTGTTTCTGTTTGTCTGTGTGTGTTTATCCATGGTCTAGTCTTAAAGCTATTCATTGTAGCAAAGCCTGTCATCATATCTATAAATGTGAGTTATTTATGGATCAAAAAATTATTGGAGTAAATTGTCAATATAATAAGTTACAAACAAAACAAAACAAGAGAAAATGAGTAGAGGCCAAAGATTGCAACCTCTGTTTGGAAGTTTTGATGTTGCCGTGGTCTCTGAAAGGATCTGCTCAATTGTAATTTGCATAGTTTTAGTTAAAGATGGTTTGGTTTGGGTCTTAACTGCTTTGTGCTGGTTTCTGTGAAACTGTTTTCCAGAAGTGAGTTGTCAGTGTTTTCTGAGTGCTCCTGAAGCATCCATCCATTCAGTCCTGATCCACGGTGACCTCTGCTGTGGTCGTCACGCTTTGGAACCAGCTCCCCTGAGCGCAGGTCCCCAGGTTCTGCAAGGACTAAAGCCCATAGGCTGTCTGATATCAGACATTTGTTAAACTATATAATATTTTGACAGGTTTAAGGTAGAGAATAAGCAAAGTAATTTAAAATTCAGGGCAACGCAATGATTTTTAGGATATGAAACAGTCATTGAAGTGAGAAGAGATTTCAGTCAACTGATGTGTTTTTGATTCCTTTTTCCTGTCCTTGGTTGTAATGTGGTGCAACCCCAGGCAGTAGCTGCCACAGATTTTAAAGCTGTTAGCCAACCACTTTGAATAACAAAAGGTAAAGAAGGCAGTTGTGTCTGGAGGTGACATTCTCAAGATGTTGCAGACTGTACAGATGCTACAAAACCAGCTTTGCCTTTTATGGCTTAAATTGACCAAATATTTGGTATTAGTGATGAGTGAACATATCTTTCTGACTTAGCATTGTTGATAGAAGAGTCTCTCAAATCAGAATCAGTGCAAAGCAATACTGAATTAGTCATTGAATGGAAATTCCATTTTGTCAGCATGAAGATAACAAACTCCGATATTGTTTTGTTTTCTTATCCCTTTGTCAGAGTCCTTGAATTTTTTTCCTAGAAGTGCTCATCCTTATTGAAAACCAAGCAGGAACTTTAAGTTCAATGTTGAAAAAGAAAGTAATTGCTTCTAAAACTCTGACTTGAGTTGTTTCCACCCTTTTCTATCAATGGCTATGTTTACATGCAGTCATTAAACCTTTCATAACCAGAATATTAGCTATAACCCGGTTGCGTGCAGCCATGTAAACACCAAAAAACCTTTTTAAAAAACGGAATATGCTCATATTCCGGTTTTTAAAAACCCAAATGTCACCCCTGGGTTACTCCTTTTCTAACCCGAATATTTGGTCATGTATACGCCGATCGGGATATCCTCATCGAAAGGAACATTAAGTTGTGTTCTGCGCATGTCCCTTTCGCAAGGAATCTTGGTCTTTTGAGTTCAGGAAGTACTTGTAACATGGCACAGCTCCGGGTCGATTTCCTAATTCTTCAAGTTCTCGTTTTCCATTAATGAGGAAACTGACAAAGAATAGTGTCAAGTACTGGTGGTGGGTCAGTACCAGCACCAAAGCGCAAACGAAGCCGACTGTTAGCTGCTCCGGGCCTTTCATTATCCGCCGTGCTGCTGCTGTTGTTGTTGTTGCTGTTGGATACAGGAAGAAGAAGCGGAAATGACGCGCATTGCGTCATGACATTCTCCGTGCGTGATGCCGTTCTCTGTGCGTCGCTGTTTCGTTCGGGATACTATGCATAGAGGAATAACCCTGTTTGCTCACGCATGTAAACTGGGCTATTCTGAATGTTTCAGAAACCAGAATATATTGATCTTAACCCGAATATTGACTGCATATAGATGTAGCCAATGATAATGAATGGTTTGAACTGTTTACAGCACCGATGAGTTGTGTTTTTCCCCTTTTCATCCTTTTTAGCCCTGGCTCGATGAGTGTTTACCAGAGCCTTTATTATTGGATACCAGTGTTCCAGAGTGATTCTTATGTTTCGAACCAGATCTTATTCACTCAGTCAAATTAATCTTCTTTAATGATAGCTGATCCAATGGAAAATAACTTTCAACAAAGAGAATGGTGTATATCCATTTATCTACTTACTTATTTGCTCTACATTTCTGCTCAGTTCTCTGTCTCGTCTCCGTTTTAAAATATAGTGCAAGACAGGCAAACTGGACACTTTTTAGCTTAAGGCTGCGATCTGGTGTCATCAAGCAGTGTTTATTCAGCACACACAAGAACTACAGTCAGAAGATAGTCATCATAGCATCATAGTTGGGTGTGAAGTATTAGCATTAACATGGGGAAAGTCAGTTTTCACCCCTTAGCCTGCAATTCTGCCAATGTGGTTTTTAAACTCTGATGCCAATGCGAGCAAACGGTCACATGCCTCCCAAGTGTCACCTATGATGATTAAGTTGAATATTTTAGTCTTTACCATCAATTAAACAAGAATGTTATGTTGATTAAGTAAAAGGAAGAGGATCAGATTGTTGTCCACAAACTATTAAGAATAGATAAATGATCTCTCTCTCTGGATGGTGTGCCATTCACAAATGTTTTAGCTACCAAGATTAATTGCCTTGTGAGACAATATCATTTTTACTTAGATAAATTGATAAATTAAACTTAAGTGAGCTTAAATGTGTCATCCACTTGGTAGAGTACTCCTATGAACAGGACAAAAGACTGCAACATCAGCACTTCTCCCTCCAGCCCTCGTAAGGGCCTGTGCTGCCTATAACAGCTCATTCCCCAGTGCACCTCAAAAGATCTTCTAGTGTGAGGTCCTAACACTGTTTTGTCAGCAGTTTAAGCCATTTGCTTGGAGTGGCCAGCCATTTGCAAAGAGTAATTATGGTGGCCTGTGCCCATGTAGGGAAGGACCTTAAAATGGCAGGAGTCTTAACAATGTGATGCTGACAGAGAGAGAATACAGCTGGATCAGGGGTACTCAGTCACACTAGCAACTTTCTTACAGTGAGACACAATGACTGCCCCTGCTGCACCACTGTGCTGTCCTTAATCTTTTTATATCATGTATTGTTTTTGCTAGTATTTTGAACTCTTTAATGCATTTATACAGGACTGTATCACTGGCAAATTTACATTTAGGCCAATATTTATATGTTAAAGAGCTCATATTATGCTTTTTGGACTTTTGTATGCCCTTTAGTGTGTTAACTATGTCTTCTTGCATGATAGAGGACTTACATGAACAAGACAAAAAGTCTGCAGTGTTTCAGGGCTTCTCACTCTCCCACTCTTTTTAGAGCCAGTAGCTGCCTAAAATGGCTTGTTACCCTGGCCACCTCAAATAGACCTAGTGTGATAACCAATCATTGCTTAGTCTTCAGTTAAGGCCCGTTGACGCGGGGTAGCAAGCCCTGTGCAGAGCATAGACATTAGAATGAATTTAGAGTTGTTGACAATATGGTGCCTAGCAGAGCTGTACTTTGCCACTAAACACATAGTCAACCAATCTGAGCAGACTGGGCCCATGTGGGGAAGAGCATTAAAGTGGCAGGAACTACAACAGATGAATAGTTAAGGCAAGATATGGGCTCTTTGAACAAATCATATTGTTTTAAAGAGTAAAAAACAAACCATATATCGAATTAGAAGACAATGATAATAGTTTTAAAGATGAAATATCACCATTTAAAAGAAAATCACAGTCCGTATTAGTTTATCACTTTAAATTGGGTTACTGGTGACTAACTCGTCCTTTCCAGATGACTTGAAGCCACAGTGTTATCCTTCTTGGTTTTGTGCTTGGGTTGGGGGAAATCTTCTGGAAATTCATTCAGAGGTTTATTGTATTGCTGATGGACACGTGACAGCCTCTCAGCACCTATGTTTTGCCCCCAAACTTTTGTGGGCCAACTTGTAATTTATTGGAAATCAACTTGTGTCTATGGCTTGGTGCTAAAAGCAGGCAACTGGATTGAGGAAACAGAACTGGCGCTTTTCTCCCTGTTGAAAGTTGTTGTACTCTTTGACTTTAAAACTAGCATTTTGAGGGAAAAAATATATGTTATTGCTTTAAAGCTGTTTAGAGAGTGTCTGTCTCTGAAATATCTTTGTCCATCTGAGCAAACCAGACAAGAGAGGAGATGAATGCAATTAAGTATATTCCCCCAACAACCCTGCACATTCAGAGGCACACACAGACTTTTTACACAAATTACACAGTAGAATTAGACCAAATAGCTCACACATGCTTCCACTAATGTTTAGATAAAGGATTATATGAGATGCCAAAGTCTCTCAATGGGACAGACATAGACAGCAGCCAAACAGCCCAGACAGCCGGCCTAATGGTGCAGATGAAGTCAGATGAAAGAGTCTATATGTATCAGTTAGTTTGTCTGTGTCTGCATTGATCTCACAGGAGGCGGCTCAATACTCTCCTCTAACTTTCTGTTTCAGCCCGTCTGTTTCCCTCTAACTCACTTTGTCTTTTTCTCTAAGTGCAACCCCCCATCAATCACTGATCAATGACAGTTGTCAGCACAGAAAGACACTTGTTTGTGTGTGTGAGTGTTTGCTTTGGATGGGTTTTAGAATGAAATAATTGTTCACTGAATACATGGGTGCCTCATGCGTTCGTTCTTTAAAAATATTTTACCCTGACTGACTGACTGCTACAGGCATGTTTAGGAGATGTTAAGGTGGTGCAAAACGATTTTTATTGTGAGTTTGTGTGTATTTATTACTGTTCTGTTAATTGCCTGTAATTAATCACATCCTTCTTTCTTTTTTCAGTTCAACAGATGAGCAGTTTCGCTGGAATGCCCAAGGTAAATTTCAACCCTTTGTAGTACAAACATGCAGTCACAGCTCAGCCTTGCATGTAACAGACAGCTCTCGTCTTTTCAATGTCATTTCTTAAAATTTGTTTTATTTCTTTGGTTAAATTATAAACTCAGTTACACTGACAAAATCTTAAGGGTGTAATATTTGCAACAAACTTCAAGTTGAAGGGTGAGATCAATTATTTTGACACCAACAAGAACCGCTTTGCCTCAGGTCTAATTGACATTCTGAGAAATTTTGAGTCAAAGAACATTTTGAATTTCAATCAGCCACATAATATATGAACAGAAGCACCTACCCAAACACCTGATGGATCACAATACAAATATGTCACATTGTCTTCGGGTTTTCAATCGAAAGATTTGACTGGTTTGACAGTAAATTTGTGTTTGCAGGAGTTAAGAGCAAAGCATGCACTATTTGTCTCATTTTTTTTCTCACATGCTCCTCACAGTTTTGCAATATCACATGCTTTGTATTTGCTAGTGGTGTGCAAGTATCAATATTATCATGGATACTACTTAAGCCACAAATTCAGTTCTTGAAATTTTTTTTACCATGTTCAACATTAGCATTCTGTTGTGGGGCAGACAAGAGTCCACACTGATAGTTCAGCCTGCCAGCCTTAGTGTTGGGTGGGTAAATAAAAGTAAAGTAGCATAGACAATGACTAAGGTTCTCCATTAAATTTCCATCATTTTGACATTTGTACTGATATCTTTGGCCACTGTCAAACTCATGTTTCTGTTTCATTCCTTCCTGACTGCCAGTGGCAGTAAACAAAGTGGATGTGTCCTCTCGCACTCCGTGCAGGTCGAGATCTAATATCAACAAAGTCACGTGAGTGACGTGTAGGCTACCTGGCTACGCCTCCATAAATACCACATGGTAGCCTACTTCCGGTCTCTTTGATCTTCTCGCTGTTAACCTGGCGTATACCGCGGGTTAATCGCTCCGTAAGGTCCGTATTCTGGTTCCTTATTCAGCAGGTCCAGGAAAGGTAAGAACACTTCGTGTTATCTGGCGCTTGATAGTCTGCCTGTGACTTCTGGTCGGAGCGCAAATTGTTTGCCCTCCAAGGCGGGGGCTATCAAGCCGCCCTTCCTTTCCTAACAGGAGGGTTTTAGCTAAGCAACAGCTAGCTGTAGCGGCTAATTCCTCCGACGCTAGACGACAGGGCGGAAGATACGTCTCTCACCTGGCGTCATAGCGGTTTTTTGCTCGGAGTACTGTGTGTGTGGCTGGAGGCTTTGAGCGCGTGCTGTGGCTCGAAAGAGCAGAACTGCTCGCGCTTGGATTGCCTGGCTGCATACAGGCTTCGGCGTGCGGTAAGTACCGGACGTTCTGGTCGCGTCTCGTGGCTAACAGTCACGTTTCTCGCTCGGATTTCCCGGCTGTATACCTTTACTCTCGAGCTAAGTTAGCTTTATAGCTGTATATCCATACATTTACATGCAGTGGATGTTTATTCTACGCATGCTGGAGGTTCTGGTCGTGTTCAGTGGCAGATAGTCACGGCTCCCGCTCAGATTTCCTGGCTGTATATATATATATTTCGTTTAGCCTTCTAGCGGCATCATTTTATTTTGTATTTGCAAAAAAATAATAATTTTCTGCCTGCTGGAGGTTCTGGTCGTGTTCCGTGGCAGATAGTCACGGCTCCCGCTCAGATTTCCTGGCTGTATACATTGTATTTAGCTCCCTAGTGGTGTCATTATATTTGTATTTTTTCGATAAAAATTCATTTTCTGCGTGCTGGAGGTTCTGATGGTGCTCAGTGACAGATAGTCACAGCCCCTGCTCAGATTTCCTAGCTTCACACTTTTTCATTGTGTGATGGCCTGTACATCTTGTGAAGCTCAACTGCATGTTGAGGATGGCCATGATCTGTGCCCCAGGTGTCTGGGTGTGGGTCACCTGAGGGATGCACTCTCAGACCCTTGTATTAACTGCAGCATTATGCCTCTGGCAGTGAGAGAGGAGAGGCTGCAGCAGATGGAGAGTCTCCTGTTCGGGGATGATCTCCCACTCTCTGGGCACACGCAAAAGAGCGCTGTCTCCCGCACTAAGCGCCGTGATAAGCGTAAAGGAGGGGCACAGAAGGATGGGAGCCCCCTAATTAAGAAGGCGAAAGAGAAGGCCCCTTCTCGCCAGGAAATGGAGGCGCTGAGGGCTGAAATTGAGCAGCTAAGAGCGCTGGTACAAGCTCCACCTTCCCCACTACCTCCTCAGCTGAGGGCTTGGGACTCAGGTGAGGATAATGAGGACGCCATGTCAACGAGGGCCTCAAACACCCTGTTTCAGTGTGGACAGGAAACCATTTTTAGCCCCAGAGAGGACCTCTTCTCTGATCAGTTCCAGGGGGCAGAACCGGTAAGCGTGGAGGCCAGGGATGGCTCAGAGACTTCCCAAAGGAGCTCCCTTAGTGCTGAGCCAGGGGAGGGAACCTGCTCGTTGCGAGCAACGCTACGTGCAGCCCTGGCCAAGATTGGGCTAGATGATACACCAGCAGCTCAGAGCCTGGTTAGCAACCCATTCTTTCGGCGGACGCCTGCTGCCCCACCCTTTGAGGTCCCACCCTCGCCTGCATTTCTGGAGGAGTTAAGGCGTTGCTGGGCTGACCCAAGGGCTTCTGCCCACCATGGCAGGGACTCTCGAACCCTGGCCTCCATGTGCAATGCAGGGGAACATGGTTTAGACCATATGCCCCCTGTAGACCAATGCATCGCCTCTCTGGTTCTTTCTCCGGATGAGGCGCTTAAGGATAAGGCCCGCTGTCCAAGGCCACAGTGTAGGGTCACAGACAGCCTTCTTACAAAGGCTTATGAGGCAGCAGCTCGAATGGCCCGTATGGGGAACTCCCTCTCCGTGCTTCTTCTGGCCCAATCCCAGATGTTGCAGCCAGAGCATGCTGGCAGGGAGCTTGGGGATGTGAATGATGCGGCCCTCCAAGCATTCGGCTTGATGACCAGGGAACTCGGCCGTCTAATGTCAACTCTGGTTGTCACTCGACGTCAGGTTTGGCTGGCTCAGGCGCCAATATCCGATGGCTGCAGGCAGGCTCTGCGGAAGCTCCCAGTTGTGCCTGGCCAGTTGTTTGGGCCAGAGGCAGAGAAGGCGCTGGAGCGCAGAAAGCAGTCCAGCCAGGCATCAGAAGCCTGGGGCCATCAGGGTAGGGGAGGCATGGGCCCCCCAACTCAGCGCCCCAAAAAGCGTGGGGTCCACGACCCTCGCCGAGCTCAAACTGTTCACCCATCGCTACAGCGATGGCAGCAGGATAGCCAGCTAACTGGGGGTAGTTGGCGTCAGCCTAGAGTGGACCGCCCTCCCCAACGCAGGTCTCAGCAGGCACAGGCACGTAACCAGCGCCCCCCCAAGCCTCCAAACAACCCTCAGGGCACGCGCTGAGGGCTCGGGGCCGGTGGCAGGCAGGTTTTCACAGCAGCACCTGGACTACTGGGCAACCCATTCCCAAGACCAATGGGTTTTAAGGACCATCACTCAGGGTTACAGGTTGCAGTTCCGCCACCGGCCCCCACCCTCCTTCAGGGGTCGTAGTGACTTCAGTCACAGATCGCATGAAGGCACAATGTTTGTCACAGGAGATAGCCACCCTCCTGGACAAAAAGGCTATTACCCCCGTCCATCCATTTACACAACACGAGGGGTTTTACTCAAAGTATTTTCTGGTCCCAAAGAAAGACGGCTCACTTCGGCCTGTCCTAGACCTAAGGAGACTGAACAGATATCTCAAGGTCCTTTCATTCCACATGCTTCGCACGGTCGATGTCCTCCAGGTCATTTCTCCAAGGGAATGGTTCACCTCCATAGACCTAAAGGATGCCTACTTTCACGTACCCATCCATCCAGACCACAGAAAATATCTACGTTTCGCATTTCAAGGCCAAGCTTACCAATTTGCTGTCCTTCCATTTGGCCTGTCACTGGCCCCTCGCATCTTCACGAGATGCGCAAGGGCAGCCTTGGCACCGCTAAGTCTGGCCGGCATAAAAATTCTCCCGTACCTCGACGACTGGCTCATTTGCGCTCCCTCGTCTTTGGAGGCAGAGCAGGCAACATTAACAGTTCTGACCCACATCCAGGCCCTGGGTATGACAGTGAACTGGGAAAAGAGCTCACTAACTCCAACTCAACAAACCTCTTTCATTGGCGTGTCCCTGGACTCAGTGTCTATGAAGGCACGCCCAACAATAGAACGCGTGGAAAGGATCCAGAGCTTGCTGAGGTCATTCAGCCTTGGAGCACGTCCTACCGTCCACACGTGGCTCAGGCTTCTAGGGATGCTGGCGGCTGCCTCAGCCATAACACCTCTGGGGCTACTGCATCTGCGGCCCCTGCAGAGGTGGTACAACAGCCTCCACCTGGACCCTCGACGGCACAGGTGGATCAGGGTAAGGGTCACCAAAGGGTGTCTCACTCATCTGCACCGGTGGCGGGAGAGCACTTTTCTTCTTCACGGGGTTCCTCTTGGCTTGGTTCCAGCAAGGCGGGAGGTTGTAACAACAGATGCCTCACCCCATGGTTGGGGGGCAGTATGGCAGAAGAGAACAGTTCAGGGGGTCTGGGGCCCCCAGTGGAAAGGGCAACACATCAATATACTGGAACTCCGCACTGTTTACTTGGCACTCAGGCACTTCTCCCCCTCTCTCAGGGGCAAGCATGTGCTTGTTCGAACAGACAGCACTTCGGCTGTGTTTCATGTGAATCATCAAGGGGGAACCAGGTCGCTGGGGTCTCTGAGAGAGGCACAGAGGCTGCTGAAGTGGGCCCATTCTCGACTGGCGTCCCTAAGGGCAATTCATGTTCCAGGCAGGTCCAATTCAGTGGCAGACTACCTTTCACGCAAGAACCTTCCCCCCGGGGAGTGGAGGTTGAACCCTCATGTGGTAAAGTTGATCTGGGACCAGTACGGAGAGGCACAGGTGGACCTGTTTGCTTCAGAAAGCACAACACATTGCCCCCTATGGTTCTCTTGGGCAGAAACCAGTGCTCCACTGGGAATGGACGCCCTCGCCAACGCTTGGCCGAGGGGCCTTCTGTATGCATTCCCTCCGATTCCCTTGATAATGCCAGTCCTACACAGAGTGAAGCTGTTTGGCCACAGGATCCTCCTGGTAGCTCCCAGATGGCCATCGAGTATGTGGTTTCCCATACTCCTCAGTATGTTAGAGGGAGTCCCCTGGCAGCTCCCAGTGAGGACCGACCTCCTGTCGCAGATGGATGGCAGGGTGTGGCATCCTTCGCCCGACCTACTTCAGCTATGGGTATGGCCACTGAGGGGGAGCGGTCACTTTTAGTTGACCTTGAACCTTCGATTCGGGAGACTCTGCATAATGCGAGGGCTCCTTCCACAAGGTTAGTATATAGGCATTGCTGGTCTGCATTTTTTTCTTGGTGCAGAGACAGAGGATTGGACCCTGTATCATGCTCTGTACAGGATGTCCTTCGCTACTTGCAGCATTGTCTTGAGGCCGGCCGCGCAGCTTCAACTTTAAAAGTCTATGTGGCGGCAATATCTTTAAATCACTGCCCTGTCGATGGCAGACCGCTAGGGTCACATTACTGGGTGTCACAGTTTCTCCGTGGCGCGCGGAGGCTGCGCCCCCCTAGAACTAAGCATACGGCAACGTGGGACCTTCCCCTAGTCCTGCGGGCCTTGAGCCGGGCGCCCTTTGAGCCTATGGTGGGGGCAGCCCTAAAGATCTTGTCAATTAAGACGGCTTTTCTCTTGGCAATTACAAGCGCCAAGCGCGTAGGCGAGCTTCACGCCCTCTCCATTGCTCCCACATGCCTTCGGTGGAAGGCGGACTACTCGGGTGTGACACTGTTGCCAAACATTTCTTTTTTGCCAAAAGTCTTGTCTCCTGGTCATGTTAATCAGGCCATAGAACTAGAGGCCTACTGCCCTCCTCCATTTAGATCAGAGCTGGAGGAGGTGGCTAACTTACTGTGCCCCGTCCGGGCACTTCGCTTGTACATTGAGGCTACACAGGGCTTCAGACTCTCAGAGCAGCTGTTTGTCTGCTTCAGTGGACGAAAAAAGGGGCGTGCGCTGTCTAAACAGCGGCTCTCCCACTGGGTTGTCGAGGCCATTAAGCAGGCTTACGAGGCTACAGGTCTGTCTGCTCCTTCAGACGTTATCTGCCACTCCACCAGGGGTGTGGCCACATCCTGGGCAGCAATGAGAGGGGTATCTCTTTCGGAGATCTGCGCAGCAGCATCCTGGAAGGCTCCTTGTACATTTTCGAGGTTCTATCGCCTTAACGTGGCTTCAGAGTCCACACTGGCGTCAGCCATACTACCATTGGCGTCTACATCTAGTCAGTAGGTGGGTCTGGTTCCTCGTGACATTTCTGGCATAATTCATCCACTTTGTTAACTGCCACTGGCAGTCAGGAAGGAATGAAACAGAACGGAAGTTACAAGGGTAACTATGGTTCTGTGAATTCCTGGATGACTGCCAGTCATCCTGGTCACTCGGAACTTCCATTGCGAGAAGATTCTGAGAGACCGGAAGTAGGCTACCATGCGGTATTTATGGAGGCGTAGCCAGGTAGCCTACACGTCACTCACGTGACTTTGTTGATATTAGATCTCGACCTGCACGGAGTGCGAGAGGACACATCCACTTTGTTAACTGCCACTGGCAGTCATCCAGGAATTCACAGAACCATAGTTACCCTTGTAACTTCCGTTATTGACAGAAAGGCATTTAACACATATGGATCTAGCCACTTCATTTTCCCCCTCCCCCTATCCTGCTGCCTGACAACTTCCAGCCAGTTACCAGACAACTTTCAGTACACTGTACAGAGGGTGGGGGGCATTTTTAAATACCACACCTGTTTTTATTTTATTGAGGAATTCTGGTTTTAAAAGTTAGGGACATAATTGACATGGCTACAGGTCTATGCAAAGTCACTATTGATCAGGTGGCCTTAAATCCCGCCTCAGCACAGCCCCTACATCTGTGAGTAGGTCGAGCTAAAGCTCGGTTGAGACGACATGTACAGCATGGCATCCTCCACTGGTGTGCATTAACACTGTTCCAAAGCTTCCTTTCATAATCAATGTCTGACATCACATGGCTTCGTCCAGTTCTTTTTATAATGAACAATGCAATCTGCATTACAGCAGATGAAAGGGTAAAAGCAATTAAGCTATTACTTAAATATATAATGTATGTTTTAGGTTGCTTTTGTTTACTGTACATTACTGCGCTGTACTTGGATGGCAAATTTAGTTTTGCTTGTTAGATTCAGATTCAGATTAACTATCCAAAATATGATTGATAAATCAAAGTACTTTATTGCTATATCTTTATTTAATGCTTGAGATAATCACACCGATATTCATGAAAATAATTTTGTTTAATTGCTTTGATTAAGATAAATTATAGTTTAGCTGCAAATAGTAGTGTTGAGCATATAACATGTAAAAAAACATTGTATAAAAATATAAGGAACAATTGGCAGGTCCCTCTCAGTGTTTTCTTTGATCTCAAAATATGTTACAATTTCATCCATGTTATTTTCACTGAAGTGCTATATTTTTACTTAAGAGTGCAGAATAACTGCTGTTCAGCTGGTTCAATAAAAAAAGAAAAAGTGCTTTTCCCAGTGACTTTTCCCTTACTTTTGTATCAAACCAAGGCTTTTTCCTCTTAAAATTCAATCCAAAAATAGTCCAAAAGGTTTTACTGAATGAAGCCGCCCCCAGACCCCTTTCTGCACTTTTTATGTCGTTACATTTTACATTTACTAAAATTGTGCATTGTTCAAGAATTCCTGATAGTTGGTGAAAGTTAGTAGATTTGTCAAGGTATAATGTACTTTATTAAAAGGTGTTGTTTCAAACATCAGTATGTCAAAAGAAGCCGCATGATGGTTATATCTGCTGAACAGAAGACTTGAAGAGAAAGATTTTGATATTCTAGGTAGAAAACAGATTTTAAGATTATTGAAAGCATGCGGTGAGTACTCCTGCAGGACTTCTTTGTCCTCCTTCAATCAAGTCCATTTTCCTCTTCTTTAATCTCTGCGTATAGCTGTAAAAAGCCGTAATATTAAGTGTGCCCACTGTCAGTCTGTCTCAGGCTGACACACAGCTGATATACAGGCACAGATCAACTCAGTTTGTCATGAGCCAGGTACAGCAGCAGTTCTCATCCCCATTACAACAGCTTAAACATCAGCTGAGAGATGGACAATGTCATCAACTCATGACTGGTTAGATTAAATTTAGAGATGATTTAGAGATGTTGGGTGTCACTGTGATTGTGGTGCAACCAGGAGCTGCAAATAATGTAAATCCATAAAGTCATAGCTAATTTAGCTTTGCTATGGGTCATTTAATTTTTGATAAACATAATACATCTAACAAGCACTTCACAATACAAGTCCCTATGTTTTATACTGGTTGAGTGCTTTCATAATGAAACAGCCACAACAAGGAAATGGTGTTTTTAGAAACAGTGCAGCTAAACTTATGGGAAGAGACATATCATTTATTAATCACACATATTCAGTTACAAGCTACAGTTTAGTAAAAATTCAGATGTACTTTTGAATGTTTCTTTCTGTGATCCTATGAACACAAATGAGTTGAGTTTCACAGATGATACAACAGTATCACAGCAAAGAGCAAAAGGACATACCATGATTTAAGTCTCTGTATATATCACCCACTCTATGTGCTAAGATGTATGAAGCAGCACATCACCTTTAACCCTGAGAGCATTTTTTCTGTCAGACATCTTATTCGAGGACACTCAGGTCAGGGTCTTCTTTATTTTACAATCAAAATGTCCTCAAAGTCATAACCGAGCCGAGAGGGTAGGGTGGGAATTAAAGCCCTGAGAGCTCTTGTTCATCTCTGTCTGCTTCTTTCGCTCCTTAAATGTATTTTTTTGTTTCACTTATATTTCACACACTTTTCACAGCGGATGGACAAAAGGATATCGAGGATGAGCTGACCACAGGACTGGAGCTGGTGGATTCCTGTATTCGCTCACTCCAGGAATCAGGAATACTTGACAGCGGAGAAAGTAAGTGTGCTGTTCAACATTATTTATGTTTATGTTTCTTAAAGATTCAGCAAATGGGTTTTTCATTTGTAAGATTAATGCTTAACTCCTATAGTTTACTTTTTGATCTGACCCTGTCACGAGAAAAATAGTCACCAATGTGTTTTATGCCAGATTTAGAGCATAATGACAGAAGACATACAAATGTGCATTTTCTCCCTCGTATTCCTGAAAAATGGTATTCCAAGAAACTATGTCAGTGGCAGAATGATCTAAATCAAGGCCTATTTGACTTCATCTGGCACTCCAGTAGTGTAAATAACCCTCTCTGTGCCTCAAAAGAAATGTGAATTTCATTTTTAATTGTTATTCAGTGGCTGTTATAAAGAGTGACTGAGGGGGAAATAACATATCCAGGCAATCTTATTAAAAACCAGACCTGTGTTTGTTTTAATACAGGAGGATTATAGTGTGTGAGCTGTTGGATAATTATTTTTGTTTTCCTGAAATTAAAGGAGAAAATGCATCTTTATTAGTCCCTCAGGCCATTAGTTATCTAGTGCAGCAATTCCCTGTGCTAATATTGAGTTCTCATTCAGATTTTAATACAACCTGCAGAGTCTAGGGATGATTTTGTTCGAGATTAAGTGTAGAGCTTGTGTAATACAGTGAACTGTTTTTAGTCAAGTATGGCAAAGAAGGTAAGTTCTAAAAAAAAATATTCAAATTTAAGGTAAGGGAAACATATTTTGTTGCCTGGATGATACTGGCATGTTTGCATAGTTGATTTATAAACACATCTGAGTACTAGAGGTGCTCTGTAGTTGATTGATGAAATGGCTTTACTCTTTATATGTGGAAATCAGAAGACAAGAGCACACACTACCATCTTTCTGCAATAAATGCTTAAAACAGTTTTTAATACGCTTTTACAAGTGTTATATGCACACTGTTGTGTTTGACATGTCTCTCTTGCATAACATATTACACAAAATGGAGAGTCCCAGCAACAGGACCTCTCCCTCTCCCTCTCTGAACAGCTCCAGTAACTGCCTGAATCGGCTGATTCACACAGCCCCCCCAGTAGACCTACCAAGCCCTTCCACCATTACCCCCATTGTTATAGTGCACAGGTTCTGAGTAGCTACCCAAGTGCAGAGTACAGACTATAGAAATAGAACAGAGCCATTGATAACATTGCGTTGAAATGCACTGAACTGACCATTAACCAGAGCTGGCCAGTCAACCAACCACAGCAAAGGGGGGCCATAAAGTGACAGGAAATTCAACAGAGCGTCTCAGACAGAATGAGAATGGAGGTGGATCAGGAGGTCTCTGTAAGAGGTAATTTGCAGGATATGTGAGCGATAGCAGTTGTGAACGTTAGCTGTCATCATAATCAAAATATGAACCCGAGTGAAAGTTAAATATGACCACTTTAAACACTGTCAGATTCCAAGCAGCTCTTTCCTCCTGTACATCTTATATTCTGAGAAATAAACTCACACAATGATTGAAAAATTGGTTAGGCAAGAGCATATTGCCAAAAGTGCTTGGCATTTTCTCTTTAGGTCATCGGTTTTGGATCACTGCATTCCTATTTCAGTTATTGTCTGCTGACCTTTTTGTTAAGTTGATATAGCTGTAATGGATCTCATTTTAAGAACTTTAACTGTTTGTATTACTCAGCAAACTTCAACATGAGCAGTTTATACTCAGATTCAAGACGTATAAATGAACCAATTCAGTGTCCAGTTCTACGAATACTTATTTATTTGGATCCCTATTAGCCACAGCCAAAGTAACTACTACTTCTCCTGGGGTCCACACATGCAGCACAAACACTAAAAAACCCACACAAATAAATGTATAGTGTTATTTTTAATTCAAAAGAGAAAGAGACTATGAAAGATATTGATTGGACAGTGACACGATTAGAGAGATGAAGCTGTAGAGAGTGCCAAGGTAAACCTGTCAGCAGTTTCTAAAGTTGTCCCTCATGAATGAAAAATGAATAAACTGCAGTTTGAAACAAATCTATAAAAAAAATGTTTACTCTTAAAAAATATATTAATAAAGAAAGACCTCTGCTAAAACCTCACCATAAAACCGTTTATTAGACAAAATATCTTAACTTGGATAATGAAATATATTAAGCAGTGAAGTTAGAGACATTCATTCCTTTTTTTTTTTTTTTACCAAGAACCAAAGTTCAATACATTGTTAGAACATCAACCTTTCCATGGTTAATCCTTGAGATCATGTCTTATTACCACACTGCACAGAAGTCGTCCTGGTTAAGCAAATGTTCATGCTAGAAGGGAAAATGAAGAATATATTAAACATCTCATACTGCATCCATGGTTCAATATGTGCTTTTGAATTGTTACTTTTAGTTTTCTGTAGAATAAGCTTCAATGTGTTATAGTTTTCTTAATATTATCTCTGTTTTGTGTGTATCTGTGAGTGATCTTGCTGAGGCGAGGAAACTCCTGCCACAAGTCACCTTAATTCCCACAACAATGCACTTAAATCGAGGCAAAATATGGCACATTACTTTAAGTTGGTAAAGTGGGCAGCAGCACAAAGAAGAACTAAAATATGTGGTTGGTGAGGGGATGTAGAGCTCCAGGTCAGCACATCAGCATTGTGCATCCAGTCAAACCAAAATGTCATACCCTACCACTATCAGCCTAAGATAAATAAATAAATAAATAAATAGACAACAATCTGCCAACTCAGAAGCAAAATCAAAACATTGACATTTGCTGCACTAAACACGATTTTCCTGATCTGCTCAAAATCTCTTTCAAAAATACAACTTAACTTTGTTGAAAGTCCAGTTTGTAATTTTTTTCCTAACATGAATGATTAATAAATGAATTAAATTAAGAGTCCCATGATTTAAGATGGGGGAAAAAAAGAAAATTCGTCTCTGTAAAGGATCAGTTGCAGCTCTTTTTCCCTCCCCTTTGGAAAAACTTGGCTTTAATGAGTTGGGGAAGCTATGGGAGGCTATGATCATGAAAAGATGTCTGATGGGGGTGTGGGGTGTTACAGGCCATGTAGTAGACCTTCAAAACAGTAATGGCAACTGCCTGTGAAAAGCAAACAGAACACATGTAGGCAGAGGCTGTATAGCTATTCCATAATAAACCCCAGGAAGTGTACAACAGAGCACATTAAGGACACACATTTACTTTAAAGAGGAATAGCTCTTTTCTCTGTGAACTTAGAGTTTAGTAAAAGGTGTCACATTCAAGCCCCTTCTAGCAACATTAAAAGCAATGAACACTGATTTTTCAGGATATGGGACCTTGAAATCAAAGATATCATGATGTGTTGAAATGTAACTCAAAAAAAGCTCACATATGTCTAAAAACTTCAATACAGTGTTCAGATGCATTTTTTCATGCAGTGTAAATATGACAACTTTGAGCTACCAGAAGCACATTGTGTTTTTCTTATAACCCTTTGCTGTTACTGCAAAATTTAGCTGAAAACATCTATGCATGGGACTCCAATCCCCTATCTCCAAAATATAACAAAACAGGATAAAATGAAGTAGAATAAAATGAAATAATAAATTAAAAAGTTCTCCGTGGCTAGAGGTGTCCCATAGTGTGAACTTAACCAAAAACTGTGACCTAAACAATGAGTTACACATTGAACTAATGGCTAACTATAGATTTGCACCCCTTACCCAAATATTAATGCATGGTAACGCATATAATAGCAGACAAAAGACTGAGATGGTGATGAAATAATCTTGATTTGTTTAGGGGGACAGGGCATATGAGGCCAGTTTTAAATGTTTACCTCTCATGTTCTGCTATTCCTAATTTTTTAAGTGTGTTTTAGCACATGTACAACAATGGACACAAATCAGATTATTTGATTTTATCATGCCTGTTAGAAGGGCCTTATTTCGTGTCACTCCTGCTGTATCTGGGTCCAAAAAGATGTCCCCCTCTTTGTTATTGCTCTTATTCTAGGAGCTCCATATACAGCTGTTTTTCCTGTTTTGCTAATGGGCTTCTACCAAAGCATCACAATGTGTGGGTACAGATAAATTCCTCATACTTCCCTCTCTCTCTCTGTGTGTGTGTGTAGGTCTTTGTGTATTTTCCTCTGAATAGTAGTTCTGCAAATAGCTTAGCGGTAAATACACTGAATGGTGACATGCTGCTGTCTTTGCTGTCTCTTTAGTGAGCGGTAGCACAGAACAGGGAGGCTTTTTGCTTTCAGCTGATACTGGAGTTGGTAGGGTGTCACAACAGAGACACACATAAAGACGTGTTCAGAGAGACACAAACTCCCAAAAAGTTCTTCTGAAATTAAGTTTGCCTCTCTTGGCAGTCAATGTGAGACTTTGTGTTAGGTTTCAACTTTTGGCCTCTTTAACTAAGAATGGATTGCAGTTGCTAATACCGTCAATATTTTGCATCATTTGCTCTCAATATCTGCTTGGTTTCAACATCTAACGTGCAAACTTTACAGCCCCAATGATATTCAAATGCAAATATGCCCTCAATGTTGTCCTGTTCTATGCAGTCTGCTCTTGTTTGAAGTCTGATTTATACGTCTGCGTCAAATCTATATGCTGTACTTTTGCCACCCTTAACACTTATACTTGTGTGCTGATGTGACCATTTTGCTCTGCAATAACTCAGCCAAATGCCAGTAAGCAGTCAGATTTGTATTCTGGTCCTGGGCACTCTCCGCTGTTGTTTACAAGAAATCAAGACAACAGTAACAGAGCTTGTTATGTCAGAGTGAAGAGCTTATAAATAGTGAGGAGCAGTTGACGACAATTAAGTTTTTTTTTTTTTTTAGTAGGAGAGACTAGAGGACCTGGACTGTACTGCTGTTAAAAAAAGCTGGGCAGAAGTTGGGTGTTTTAAATGTCCATTTGGCCACTGAATGAGACATGAATTGGGAAATGCAATGCAAACATATAAGCAAGTAAATTCAAAGTGTTGGTGTGTCTTCTGCAGCCACTCTGTCACATTATAGTACACAAAATCATAACTGAGACATGCAAGGTGACCTTTTTGTCTGTGTCATTCAGCCTGAACCTGCAACAAGTGTAGCAGGTTCAGGGCTGCGTGGACACAGAGGGTGTGTAACAGTGTAGCTTTGATGCAGGAGTATAAATGAGCATTTTAACAGGAGGGAGGCTCTCTACACTTCTATTCTGTGCAGAGCTGTGCTCCCATGCTGGCAGCTCTGAACAGTTTTAGACCACATTGAGGTATTAAGTTTGCCAGGAAAACTACATGGGTTGAAGTGAATAGATGCCCACTTGAAAATTATACAGAAGTCCAGTTAATTTAAACAAAAGTATTCTCAATGGATGGAGCAGACAATACCAACTCAGAAAAAATGTCATCCTTGCCTTCACGGCTCCAGACTACATGTGAGGAAATAGTGACAAGCTTTTGAGAGCAGTTAACTTGTGGTTATGATGACAACAGAAATTTCAAAGAATGTATTCAGGATTACTTATTTTGAGTCGCATGGTTTGAATTAATAATCTGATGTCTTTACTCTCAATGCAGAGTTGTTTTGCCACTGTTGCTGAATGTTGCTGCCAGAGCCTTTTTTTAGAAATCAATCTTGCTGTATTTAATAGAAAAGCTTTTCCTTTAAAGTTTGTGACATTAACATGTGAGCAAAGTTAGACGCTCTTTGCCCTGCTGCAAAAAAACCCCCCCAAAAAACATTGCGAATGCCCTATGATTACAACGGTATCTTTTTAGTATATGAGACTATTTGACAAAGTTTGTTTTGTGTGTAGACTGTTTAAAGATTGGTTTATGTATGTTTCAGTGGATTTGACTGTTAATCCATCTAGCATCACTGTGTGTTATTTCTCCCTTTCACTCATACTTCAGATTACAAAAATTCCCATTAATTTCCAGAAAATTCCCAACAAACTTTCCATGGGATGTCAATCTAGGGAATTTTGGGAGTTTTACAAACTGGAAACTTGGGGGTAATTAACTGGAAAATGGGAGTAATTTAAACAAATGATATAATATCCAAACATAAATACATAAAACAAATCATAGGCAGACATTTATGAAAAATAATACAATTCATTAATATTACAGTTAAACAGATTTATTTGAGAGTGTAACTTTATCAAGTTTTAATTATTTCATTGAACAATCAAGTTCAACTTCACGTAGTCTGCAGGCTCAAATGTGTGGCTTCAGTAGCCTTTTGCTCAGGGCTCTAGTGTGTCCTCAATAGTCCAGGGTTCTGGAAATAATCAGTGCATGTGATGGAGGAATGCACAGTGCAGTGAGCAGTGTGCTATGTGCATGTGATTGAGAATTAGCATAGATATTCTCAAGTAGAGTTGCATGAATACTGGCTTTTTTGTCAATATAATGCTTAAAATATATACTTAAATCTCCGGTAAGGACAAACCTTAGAGTGAATTCCTGTAAACTCCCATGTAGAGGTTCCAACTTTGCATATTTCCAGAATTTTTTATCCCTTCTCACACTCAAACACAAACCACTGAATTTACTGTACATATTGCCTGACCATCTGTGACTTTTTCATTTGAACAAAAGTGAAGCAAAAGCACCTCAGTGTTTGGGGCTGACTTATTGCTCTGGTCAATTCAATTTATTGTCTTCAAATGTAGAGAGAAGCACGCTTACTTAATTTGCTTCTTAAATTACCCAAGATCTCTCAGGTTGTTGCAACCAGAAACAAACAGATTGATACATTTTAAAGAGCTGACTCCTGTATTTAGCAGAAGTTTACTTAATGTTTTTTTTTTTTTTTTAAGTTTTCATTTACTTTGTCTCTATTACTTAGCATGTTAAGAAGAGAACAATCACCCATGATGTTGAATTCACTCTTTTTATATAAGTAAATTCTGAAAAAGAAATTTACTCAATAAAAGTTAATAATAAGACACGAACAAGGATGACAGTAACAAACTACCACAACAGTATCTGTGTCTGACAAAAGCGTATTTGACATTTATTTTATCTGCGTAGTTTGACCCATATCCCATTTGCTAATATGAAGAAAGAACATTTATGGCCCACACTGAAGTCAGCCAGCAGGGGGAGCTCTAAAATGTCTTCACCCCCAGTTGGCTTTTCCTCTATTATTATTAAATACAGTCCATGAATCAACCAAACAAACAGCACACATGAGCTTGTAAAAGGCTAATATTTTCCTCTCACCAGCGTCGTTTACTCCTATCATTAAACACAAACACACGTTTAATGATGTGTATGAACACAAAGCCAATGTCACACACAGCTCACACAGTGCACCAAACACCAGGGCTGAGCTATGATAAGTTTGGAAGCTCCCACTCAGTCTGCGTTACACAAAGTGCTGTTTAATAATTCATAAAAAGTAAGGGATGAATCGAGATGAGAGAAGACAAGTCTTTTGTGGAGGCAAGAAGCAGAGGAGTTGATCCTGGTTCACAGCGCAGAGACTCACAAGGAGACGAGAATTCTGTGGGAGGAGAGGGAGACAGAGAGAGCGAGAGAGTGAAAGCAACCAAATAGATATGGGAGAGGAATAATAAGGGCCCTTTGTTATTTTGGGGTTCAAAAATGAAGCTAACATGGCAGTGTGCTCTTGGGAAGACAGTTATTGTAAACTCGATAACAACAGATTCATGATACTTAAAAATTGAGAGAGTATGAAAATGAAGACATCCCAGTTTTCACTCTGCAGCTATAACGACTCAAGCTATGTATTTGAGAAAAAGTGAGGGTAAAAATAGCAACTTAATGAAATATTCATACAAAGCTGAGTGAACAGGTCACAGACCTAACTGCTCTTCAATAAAAGCCGACCACTCATATAAACACACATCTACAGATAACCTATATAACCACTCAAACAGACAAATGTCTCTGTCTATCGAATGGCTTGTAACATTTGACTTTGGTTCACCTCATGCTCCATTCACAGTTTATAAGAGGCCACCTTAAAGAAAAAACAGCTTATTCTGGATCAATATCAGTGTCTGTGTGCAGCATGAAGATCAGAGAGACTGGTTTAAAATCTGATGCTGCAACAGTGACTTTGTAATGGGATGAGAATTATTGTACTTCTAAACTGAGGTGTGTGTTGGCATTAGGACACTTGGCACATGAAAGCCATACAAAGTAGAATTGATATGGTTGATGATATGATGAGGATATGAAGTGCGGTGTATAAACAAGAGATTTTATTCATCTTCTTTGTTCATTTTATAAACAAAGGTGTCCAGACTTCTCTCCCCAAGGGCTGCATACAAAAATAGAAAGATGGCTGGGCCAATGTACAATTGCAAGGAATTCAGGGATTTCATCATCTACGGTCCATACTATTGTCAAAAGATTCATAGAATCTGGAGAAATATCTACATGCAGGCAGCAAAGCCTAAAACTAACCCTGAATGCCTGAAAGTTTTTTTTATTAATTTTTCTGTCACACCCAAGAGGAAAAGTAAATCGTCTAACATAAATGTATCATGCTGTAAAGAATGTAGAGTCCAGGCAGCTGATCATTCACACGTATTTTGAAAATGCCATAAAATTGTGATATATTGATACCCTGCAAAATATATCAAAATATGACTTTCTGATGAGCTTCATGATGCTTTATCTGTGAAATTTAAATTTCTCTTAGGGAAATGTTCAATCAAAGGACACGTTTTAAAAGTTCTGTAAACAGCTGCAACAAAAATGATCACAAGAAAGCAGGCAAAGTAGATCCCCCCACCCAAGAAGGAAGGAAAAGTTGAAAAAATGGACAGTGTTCAGGACTAACTGAAGCAGCAACAACACCTGAATAAAAGGGGAAAATATCACTTGTTGGTACTAAAACAAATGACAAATAGCTACATGAAAACAAACACACTCCATGTTCACCTGTGGACTTACAAATGTGAAAAAAAAAATCAATAAAAAATAAAGCAAAAAGATTTAAGAGTTGTTGTTCTAAGTTTATGCAGTAAACTCAGATGTTTTGCAATGTGTTGATTGCAAATGCTTGAATTGTAATAGATCTGACATTGAGATGACTTTACATAGTTAATCCTCCCAATTCCAAGGGGGTTTCCAGCGCCCCCAAGCAGTAACACTCATATGTTAAGTTATATCTGTGGAGCCAAGAGGTGGATTCTTACGGGGAATCCGTGTTTGGAAACTAACTCTTTTGGCAATCTGCAGTGGACATCAGGTAAAATTTATCGCTTCTAGAAAGTTTTTAATCAAGCTATGAAGTGCAGTGGGATTTTTTTGAAAACATTATATATGTGGATCCACAATGATCAATACATAATTTGTAATTTTTATGACATTTTCTAGATGAAAAACATAGAAGTCATATTATTAATTTTCAATTTGACCACTGAAGAAAGTGACAACTCTGTCACCCTGTTGACAAATCAGACGCTTTTTCCCCCTAATTTACCAGGCTGGAGGGAACAGTATTCAGATGTGAAAAGCCTTGTTTATCATAGATCTCTGTGTAAATCCTATCAAGTTGTTGATTTTTTGATTTGGCTCTATGGTCATACAACTTGTAACACAGCAATCTGGCAGCATTACAGCAAGATATTCTGATGGTCCAGGTTGTCCTAAAAAAACGATGTTTTTAACTTGCTTCTGCTCGAATAATTGCAACAAACCAATCCAGGCAGATGAAAAGATGGTAGAAAAGGGTTCGGAGTTGCATGGTTTGACATTGTTATACGATTTAAAGAGTTTATATCGCTTTATTCTTCACTGACCAAGGTATCTTACACAATCTTCTTTTTAATCACTACAGTGGTCTTCAGGGTGTTAAAGCATAAATGTTGAACCGAGTGTAGACTTCAGAAAGTCACATCACATTACAGTGCAAAGCTTACAGAGCAGCAGCAAAAACAAAACAATGTTTAATCCGTGTTTCAAAGCAGTATCCATTTTTACAGAAGGGGTCAAGATAAATTTCTCTTAAGTCGACACTACGAGGTAAAAATGAACATGTTCGGGGAGGAAACAAATCCAGTCATTAGGTGTTCCATCTATTACAACTTTCTTCTTCTCAGCCCTCCTCCCATCCCCTCTATCTCCCTGCTCCTCCTCCTCCTCCCATTCTCTCTGTTCCTCTGTTTCTCTTTCCCTCTGCTAATAAATTATGTATGCCATCTCCAACTCACGGAGTGCTGCACTGCTGCACTATCTGCTCTAAATTGCTGCGCTCTCTCTCTCTCTCCCTCTCACTCTCTCTTCCTCATTTCACTCTTTGCCTCTCAATCTTTCCCCTTCACGCCCCCTCTCCTTCTCACTCTTAATCCCTTTCTCTCACTCCTCACTCTCTCACTTTCTCCATATATGCACACACACATTCATGCGCACACAAACACACACACACAAACTTAACTCATAACCCCCACCCCCCTCCACCTCCACCACCACCACCACCGATCCTGTCTTCTCTGTCTTTCGGTAGGACCGGCTCTTCTTTCCCAGAGTTCCTTGCAGCTCAACTCCACCCCTGAGGCTTCGCTCCAGTACTCTGCCAGCTACCATAGCAACCAGACCCTCGCCCTTAGCGACAGCATCTCCGCAGCAACTCCTCAGCGCAGCGGGCAGGTTGGAGGAGCGGTGCACAGCTACAACCAGGTAGGGAACAGTGACGCTTCCAGATGTTAATTAGAGTGAGAGTGTTGATGATGGAAATAAAAGCTTTAGAGCTGATTTGTTGAACCTGAAGTCCTTGTTCTTGAAACTTATTGAGCATACTTATCGCTGGGGAATCATTAGCATCAGTGAAGTTTGACTGTGAGGAAACTAATTCGTAAAGTCTTTTCCACAGAAAATATGAAAAGCTGCATCAAACATATGTACTTATTCAGACCACTAAGACTGAGATCAGTGTATTTTCTGAAAAGTCTGGTTTTAAGAGTTCTTTTCCCTTCGTTTTACTGTCAGACTGAGTAAATATTACCCTCTTTTCCCCCTACCCCCTTCTTAAGATGCATCTTGAATATCAAATCCTGGTCTGCATGCTCTAATTTTCACTGCTCTGCCTAAATATAAAAGCAGATGAGTCTCATCTATCAATTAAAAATAAAATTTAAAGGCAGGATACCGCCTCAGCCTTACTGAAGGGGTTTAATCCAGAGACTGTGTTTCAAAGCAATCCATCGCAGTTTCTTCATTCGGAGGACATGAAAGGCAGGGTTAGACAAATTTCTCAAAGCTGTTAATATGGTGCTCATTGACCAAAATAAGGAGCTGATTGAAAGCACACAGAGAAATCCCAGCAAGCATCCTGTTTTTAAGGACTTGGAAAATGAAGGTAGACACAAAGTCATGTATTAATCTCAGCAGTGTGCTGATGAAGGGAGAAATCCTACAAATTACTTTTCAGGCCGAGGGAGCCAATTATTTCCAATTTACACATCCTTGAATTTCAGTGGTTTTCCACGCTCTGTAAACTCATGTGTCCACATACCTTTACCTTCAAATAGAAACCAAACTCATCTGCTAGATCAGTGAGCAGCTGTGTTGCCTCATTGAGAGTAAGGGTGCATGGTGCTTGGCAATAATGCCCTTCAACATTCATGCCAATTAAAGCTAACTGGTTGAAATTTGATATTAGATTTTTTTCTGATATTCGGCATGTTGAAATTCCTATACTTATTACTGCCAATATTTTCTAATTTCTGTTTTGAGTCAAAAGTACCCATCTCCGCTAAACTGAAAAAGACTTGTTCCTTACACCCTAACAGTTTATCTGTGTCAGAAACAGACGGGAGACAAGAAAACAACATTTCATGCTCTGAAAATGATACTGTTGATTTTTTTGGTAGACTTTCAGTAATGATAATGTGAAGCACTATGTTACATTCATACATTTGGCCGATATTTGCAGCCCATATGAATATTTGTATCCATCCTTCCATTATCTATACCCCAGTCTTTTGCTGCTTGGCGAGGGGATGGAGCCCATCTCAGCTCACATTGAGCGAGAGACCGTGTACACCCTGGACCAGTCACCAACTGATTACAGGGCCACATAGACCTTGGACAACTCTCCACATTCACACCTACAGTCAATTTAGCTGATATCTGAAATGCCGATTTTTCAAAACTTATTTTGGCTAATATCAATATCGATACACAGAAATAACTGGAAGTAGTTATATTTAGATTATACTTATGTCATTTGTATAATTAATTTTGATAGTAACAGAAAAATCAAGCTTCATATGCCCTTTTAAAAGCCAACACACTGATTTACGTACCTGCTGACTGAAAACCTGCCCTACTTTGGGAGCTTATACTCTCCAATTTTAGATCAATGTGCACAATCTTGATGCAAATATATATAGGGCTAAAAGAACTACAGGTAGCATCAGCACCTCTTTTTATCCTGTGATACCAATATTTAGCTTTAGAAGCAATTATCTGCCAATACAAAAAGCAAACCTATAATATTGTGCATCCCTATCAATTTGGACTCACCACATCAAAAAGTCACTGTTACATGTTTTTGGTCTTTGGGATGAAACCGGAGTGCCCTGTGAAAACCTGCAAGCACAGGGAGAACATTTGAACCCCACACAGAACGACTGACACAGGGAGTTGAACCAGAAAACTTTTTAATGTGGGACATATTACCTGCTGTGCCATCGTGCTGCTCTGCGGTCGATATATTGGCTGTTTGTATTGACATTTTTATTCCAGCAGATACCGAGTTTTAACTTTTTAGGCTAACGGACAACACTGATTTGTGCCAGTAATATTGTGCATCCCTAATAAAACGATATTGCTCATGTATGGGGCAAATGTCCTATTTGTAATAACTGGCTATAAATACAAAGCTAGAGCAAATGTTTTAAATGAATAACTTTAAATGACATGAATGTTTTATGGACATTAACACTGAAATTATTCAAGACTATCTTTAATCTATCTTTTCAAGTTCCTGTCCATGTCTTCCATGAGCTATTCCTCTGTGAAATGAATGGTTGTTTTGTGCGGAGTTCTCTTCCCTCTTCTAGTGTGTGTGTTTGTTTTTCTTATATGTCTGCAGAAAGAGAAAGGTGAAAGAGGTCTGAGATCTGTCTCTGTAAACACATTCATTCATTTCCCCCCATAGTTTCAACAAAACTCATTTCAGAGCTGGTATTAAAGAAAGCTCCCAGTCCTTCGCTTAATAAATAAGAAATGCCGGGGTGCAACCAGAGAAAGAAAGAAAAACAGATACACTGGCGTATAAATGGATAGACAGATATGGCAAAAAGACTTTTTACTCTCCCTGAATATCATAATTCTTGTCCTCTTTTTCCTTGGTATTGCACTATTCTGCCCTCTTTTCCCTCCTCCCCTTTTCTTCCCCTGTCCTTTCTGTTCACCGTCTCTGTCTATGTGAGCATGAGTGTGGGTATGTTTGTGTGTATGTGTCTTACTGTGTGCGTTCTCCTCTCTGATGTTTTTGGCTTGTCAGTGTAATGGGGCCAGTGTTGTCAGCAGGGCTTGTTGCTCATGAATAGCTCTACGTAAACCCATGCAGCCAGACAGGAGAGCAGGTGCAGCTTGCATACATGTGCAGTAAAGCGCTTGCATGTATATGCACATGTAAAATGCACCCCTTTAAAACATTTTTATTTGCACCAGAACATTTGTCAAGTTGCACAAGTCCCTGTTTCAGGAAGAGTGTGAGAGAGTGGAAGGTCCAGCATGTTGCTGCTGCACTGTGGGGTATTTATAACCTGAGAGGCCCCACTTTAATAATACATGGATACATGGCACCTCAAATATCTGTGTTTTTCTGGAGGAAGAAAGAAGCATTTCTGCAACACGACACAGGATGGGACCTAAAAACTGCTCTCCATCACACAGTGTGCAGGCTGCTCATGTTGTTGTGAACAATGCAAGCAACATACTAAGCTGCCCATGTGTTTGAAATGTTAATCACCCATTCTTTTAATCATGTACTCACCTCTTTATAAGTCTAACATCTCTCACTGTTTTCACTTTTCATGCTGATCAGTTGCACATCTGCAGGATTCAACATGATGATGTAATCTAATCCATTTATAACTCCACTCTGTTGTGTGATCTGCTTCTCATCAGTCCAAGATTTCTCATTTGGTTCAGTAACTGATTAAACCAGCTCAGGGGACTTCTTCTGAGGATTTTTACGATGCACACTTATTTGGATAGGGGCCCACAGATGGGGTGATGCCTGCAAGCTAGTTTTAGGCAGACAACTCAAACTGCACTGATTTCACATCTGACATGCTCACATTGTTTAAAAAAATAAAAAATAAAAAACTCCAGAAAACTAAAAATTTCAAAGTCTGCACAAGATTTTTTTGAGTTTTGTGTCAAAAATAAAAATTTTGAGTTTTAAACTATATAAAATAAAGACAATCCTATGCAGGATTCAAACCCAGCCCAGTTGCAGCATATCTTGAATATGTTGTGTTTGTTTACCACTGTGCCAGTCTTCCACACAAAAGCAAATCTTATGAATCTTGGCCTGACCACACCTGACAACGCTTGATCTTAAACTGATTGATTAAAATTTCACCAACTTAAATTAAGAAATTAGACCAACTTTACATAAAAAAAAACCTAATAAGGATAGTTGAGATATGTCCTTTGATGAAGTTCATAACACCACAAAAAATGTTTTGATTTTTTTTACTAAAAAGTGTATTTAATGCCGGCAATTAAATATTCAATAATCTGACCAATGCCCTACCGATTGGCTATTAATTTGAAGGGATATTTTAATATTTTGGAAGTTGGGTTGTATCAGGTACTCAACAATTGTCAGTGAAGTGGCTGAAAGGGCTCCCAGCAGTGTTGTACCTTGTGGTACAGTGCTGTTGGCTGGTAGTTATTTTGTATATTTGTGTGAGTTTTATGTAAAAACAAGCCATAAAACTGTGTTGGTTCAAATGTACGATTGGGGAAATAATTTCAGAGCCCTTATTTTTTCTACTGGAATCTCTGTGTTTGGCAAAAGTTCATGATGCAGCAGAAAGCTCACCTGGCACACCAGATGGGACCGTTCAATATATTTCACTAGTCCATCTGGGAAAGAGCCCATAGAAAGTGTTTGGTTGGGAAAGAGGCCATAGAAAGTGAGGACAGAACTTTTCAGAAACATATCAAGCAGGTGATTGGACCATCATTCCGTCAATCAACATTCTTTAAAGGCAAATCAGATCATGTTGTAGGCAGGAGCTACTGTGCCTCAGAACGTGAGCCACTTCTTAAAACTAACTCTGGTCAAAACATTTCAGAAGTAGAGCGAAAACATCCTCACTATAAAGAAGCTTGTAGTGTAGTTTGCTTTTCATTAAATAAAGACTTGTGATCAAAATCTGATAAAACTGCTACTGCTAACTACTAATCTCTGTATGTGTAGTCACTTCCTGCTGTCGTCTCACTCGTAGCTCGTTCCTCTTCCTGATCTAAAGGATACTAATTTGGCCGTGCCGCTTTGGGCCGCTCAAAATTGTTGCAGATTAGAGCTTGGCAAGATGGATCTGTCTGATTACAGACAATGAATCAGGCAGGTCCAGCTGCTGTGCAAGGTTAGCAAAAGCTACACTATGTGTTCTTCTTTGATTGTGCTGGTCTGCTGTTTCAGGCAGAAGAACATTATGATGCGGCCATTTGCTGCACATACCCAAAGACCTAAGCGCTAAATCACATCTGAAAACCTGCTGTCACAGTTTAGTAATTTTCATTTTTATCATCCATCACAACTAACTATAAAATCAAGGTAAATAATATGTGTGTTCAACTAACTTTTAGAAATGTCTGTTTGAACAATCTGTGCAGTAATCATGTCCCCTCATTATAATCCAGAAAGCAGTTCAGTGGGATTAATAAACGTTTTAAGAAGACCAGATTAAAGGAGGGCATTTTCACAGAAAAAAATGGTCAAGCTTGACTTCATGGCCAGACCTTGTGGCTGTAGCAGTAATTTATAAAGTAAATGTTTTATCAGGGGGTTTGACATTAAGACTCATACTGATGTGGAGTTAAATAAGGTTAAGACACAGCTTCCTTTTAGATTTCTCTTCTCTGGTGTTTGGATCAGGGACGATTGAGCGTGATTGATGAATGCTGTTCTTCCACTCCCCTCTACTAGTTTAAGTCATATTTACCTCTTGTTCATTTCATCAATCCCTCATTCCTTTCGGGTGCTTTCTTATCTTTACTGCTTTACCTGTTTGTCTTCATAAAATGAAAGGAGATGAGCTGTTTATCTTCTTAACTAGAGATAGATTAGATTCCATGACCCATCTGGACATGAAGCACAAAAATCATGACATTTTGTCTGCACCAGACGCTGTTTTAAAAGAGAGTACACATGTGTACTAGACATGTTTACTACATACCATGAATAGATAATGTGTTCTTGTGTGTGTTCACTTATTAATACAGTGAGGGTTTGCTGAACAGATTGCTTTTCTTCGACTTGTGTTTCTGCACTATAACACAGCTCCAAATATTAACACCTGGACGATACTTTATACCACTGCAGCTCTCCAGCATCACTCCAGATTGTTAGTGTTTGTGTGGGTGTCTGTTTGTGTGTTTTGCGACTCTGGTAATAGAATGATGGAATGTTGCACTTATTTACATTGTGTGTGCTTATATAAGTGTATACTTAGTCAAGTGTGCCTCTGCCTTCATCGCAACATGACAGAAATGGAGCTGGACAAATGACCTGAAACTAGGTGTGTGGCAGGCGCTCTGTTTTTTTTTTTTTTTTTTTTGATGTTTTAAACTTTTTATGTTAAACTTGTAACTGATGCAAGTGTTAAATTATCCGTCTGCTTTCCCTCCTCTGTTGTCTCTTTATATGTTTAGTGTTAAAAATGTTGAGGCTTTAAAATACTTGGTAGGAGTCTCTATAGTCCTGAATAAGGACTGTATAGGCAGTGATGACAGTACTTCAAGGTGACTCAGTGACTGCGTGCCTGCATAATGTGACCTTGTATGACTGCAGCCATGTCAGCCTTGTAATAATGTATTTGAATCACCTTTACAGCCGTAAGCATAAGGCTTATAGAAGGCTCAGTGAAGCACTAGCATATGCTCCCCCCTACTGTCTCTAGAGACTGAGGAGAATGTATTACAATCAACAAACATGGGCTGCATTGGAGAAAGTGTCTCCTGCTCCAACTTCGCCACAAACTGTCACTTGAAAGATTTAATGTATCCAGAGCTGCAGGTAGCAGGGTGGTGAGTTATCAAAATAATCATTTCAATTGCCTCTTAATTTACCTATGCTGTATCACTGGAGATTTTAATTTCATGATGTAATTACTGGAGCTGCCTGGAGGCACAGCAGGTTAGTGCCCCACAGCAAGAAGGTTGCAAGTTGAGCTCCTCAAAATTGTCGTAAATTGCCCTTAGGTATGAATGTGTGTGTGAATGGTTGTCTGTCTCTTTATGTCAGCTGGGATAGGCTTTAGCCCCCCCATGAGCTTAAAAGGTACAAGCAGTATGCATAATGGATGGATGGATTTAATTGTTCAACCATAACTCTACAAAATCTAGAGTTATGGCTGGTATGTCGTAGTGATTGGCAATCATGCACATATGAAGACTCTTTCCTGGTGCAGGTGGTCCAGGTTTGATTATTTCCTTTGCCTCCTTTGCCTTATGTCTTCTTCTACTTTCTTTCCCCCTTTTCTGAGTCAATCCCCTGTTTCTCCACTTGAAAAAACAGGCTAAAAATGTCCCAAAACTGTCTTGAAATGATGCACAGAATAGACTTTAAATCAAAGGACGTTGTCTTGCTCTGATCAGATTGAGTTTAGGGATGCACCTATGCATTACTTGTACATTGACAGGGTCAAATATTGACCTGGCTGACAGACGTCTGCCCACTGGCATATATTGCGGCATTAACAGAGGGGTATGCCCTGAAGTAGACTCGACATACCAAGGTATCCTGTGAGTGAACTGGCTTGTCAAAGCTTGAGGCTGTATTTAGAGATATCAGATACCACAAAGCTGGTTATTAACTTTTTTTTTGGCTAACTCAGGGTTTCAGCTGAAGGCTGTGTACAAATATGCTTACACAATAGTTAGTGTTCAGCATGCCATACAGCATTCTCTGACAGCTGCAGACTTTTTGACTGTCAGATCAAAGAATAAAAAGAGAGAGAAAACGAGAGGTTTTACAGTAAAAACGCTTCTATTGCTTCTGCTTTGGGGAAAGAGACACTGCAGTTTTCTTAAAGGACATACAGTAGGTACAGTAGTTTATTTCTAATCTGAAAGCTATCAACAGCACAATTCCTAAACTCCTTGACAAAAGAGTGGTGCAGGAATAATGTATTTTTGTAGGCCAATGCTGAAGTTCAGTATCAGAAATCAGTTACTGTTTTGTTTTAGCATTGGTATACATATGTATATCTCCCCTGATCTTCACAATCAGCACACCTTTGGTTCAGTAATATTTGGGTGCATGTATCATTAGTTAGTTGAATTAAATGATAAATGTGCAATATGTGGTGTGACCTTCACTGTATGAAGGTGATTTGTGAATCTGTTTCAGTCAGTAAGGCCACAAGGACTTCATGCTCTGCTTCCATGAAACTGTTTGAATGGCCCCTCTTTTTCTTTTGGGAAATTCATCACTGGCTCCTCCGACTTCATCTGGGACTCCTCAAAGACTTGACTGAGCTCATTTTGCATAGAAGAGTTTTTCTCAGGGCCATAACTCATTATCACCCCTCTTATCCATCACCTCAAACTCTACCTCTCCCTTTGCCTCCCCTTAACTTTCCCCTTTCTACTACTTACTCCTCCTATTCATCATCTCTGTCCTGCCATGACTCTTCCTCCCTCACTTAATGTTTTTTTTCTCTCTCACACCCTAAGGTGACATCCAACCGTGCAGCCCAGCAGCAACAATCACACACTGGAGCAGGGTCAGGTAAGAATTCACCTCCGTTTCTCTCCTCCACTTCTTTGTGTCTCTGCATTGAGTTGTTTCAGAATAAGTTATTCTGACACAGCATGAAGTGCTGTGGGTATGCAGAAATGACAATGGCAGACACTGATAGATGAACATGAGAATTGGAATAAAACCTTGTAACTTGTAGCATGTTTTCAGAGCCTGCAGTATCTATAGTAACTTGTTGAATGGGAATTAAGGCCTTTTGTTTCCAGTATTTTGCAATACAAACTATTTCCTATTTTGATTTATCCAACATGGTCTTATTTATTTTTTATTTGAAAGTGTCTTGATACTTAACATGAAGGACGTTACCAACACTTTTTATCAGACAAGGTGTGTTCACTAGTTATCACAACAAACTGAATATTGTGTTTCTACTGTCGATCAAGTCCTTTCAATGTTATTAAATATCAACAAATATTATTTTTTAAGACTGTAATTATGTGATGCATATATTATTAGAAATGACTTATTTGTGCATTAAATACTTTCTGTGTCAATTTTTCAATGAAAATCATTGTACACACCAAAGAACACATTAAGTTGGACAAGGGAATAAACAGAGGGAATAATACTTCTGATTATTATTATAAGTTAATGCTTCACAGGGACCCCCATTGCAGGGCTTAGGATCCCTTGTTCATTTGTCAAACTTAGTTAAGCTTGTTATAAAGTTCACAGATTAGAACTTGAATTGTAATTCTTTTACATAAACTGTGTTTTTGTAATTGCCCTTTAGAAAATACCTGATAGAACTGTTTTGATCACAATAAGTACTCTGTATTGTAACCAAGAAAGTTTAGTACATTAGTCAATTGCAAATCATGACAGGTGCCAAACTTATGGTTGGTGCAACGGCTCCTCGTGGCAACAATTTTGAGCATTGTCAGGGTGTTAAAGGGTTGTTTCTGACTTGGGGTGCCTCACATCCTGATAGTTGGGGAGAGTTGTTCAGAAACAAGAGGGCATTCCACGTTAAGCTCAAGATGATTTGACATATGAAAACAGAAATTAAATTCTGTTTCATAACAAAACAACTGAGTCAAGATCACTTACAAGAAGTGGTTCCAGCTCATTTCCATTTCAACCTTATGGTGGTTAATTGCTGTAAGAACACAACCAACCAACACAGCAACTCCTACAGACAAGCCAAGAGTTTTTCTCTTCCCACTGCAGTAGTTGAATGAGTAACAGCAGCAACAACAGAAGTGAAAGTTAGATGGCTACCAGGCAATTTTGTGTGCAACTGATAGTGAAATAGTAAGGACGAAAAAAATGATTTGCAATAAAGTAGGGTCACTTTGGGTGCTTGAGCACTAATTAGCCAAAAAAATTAGCAGCAGGCTTACGTTACTCACTATCTCTTTGGCAGCACTTCACAGGAATAAACTACTCCAACCGACTCAAAAGTTCATTGGTTCCCAGACTTTTGTCTAGCTTGTTGAAGCAGGGAAATGTATCCTTCTGTAACACTTTAACCTCCACTTTAAGAAAACTGCTCTCTACTTCTCTGTATCACCATAAGAGTTCCTCTGCTGACATAGTTACTGGTTTTAATGGTGTAAATAATTACCATGCCATTACCATTATGTCTAGGGATGGGAATCAAACACCAAGTCCACTTGATAATAGATAACAAAAGTAATAGGAACTGATAATGTTTGTCTTTTTGCTTATCAATTCTTTCACTAAGGTCTGGCTTGCTGTGAATCTGTCAAGTTACACTTTCATCTAAGGCAATCAGCACGGATGACAAAGAAGTCAAATAAGTCATCATAGCAGACAGGAGACAGAAGGAGTCAGAAGAGTGGCTTGATTTTACCCAGTGAAACACTGAAAGCAGTGTTTGCCTCCAAAGTACAGTATTAAATAGTGGGAGTGCCATGTGTTTTACCTCGTTGACCCTGAAAACCTGTGTGGGCCTGCTGTTTTCCACAAAAAACAAAGGAGTTGATGAGGGAATAGATAAAGAATTGGACTGACTGGCAGAATTGATAATGGCATTGGTAACAATAAAGTCATATTATATCCCATTCATACTCGTGTCCATAACTGTAAGGGTTCAAAGCCCTTATCATTGGTACACTGAGTCTGCTGACTTTTATTTTGTAAGCCGTGTCGAGCATCTTATGCTCATTGGTCACTCATGAGGCATTTAGTGCTGCCTTGGTGTGTGTCTTATCTTGTTTTGCAATATTTACCTCAAGAAATTCTGTGATTCTATCATTTGAATCAAACTAAACTAAACTAAACTGTGGGTGAAGAAAATTGCAGTTGTGTTCCCCGTGTTGCTCCCTGTTTGCTCTCTTTGTGAATGTGCCACTTGTAAACTTAATGTGCTATTATGGCATGATTTCTTAATCATATGTTGCCTCTGTCGCTGCTAGAGCAGTGTCATTGTGACCTTGCAGTGCAGATGGACCTGTCTGAATTATTGTCTGTAATCAGACAGATCCATCTAACCAATCTCCAGTCTACAACAACTGTGAGCGTCCCAAAGCGGCACGGCCCAATCGGCACCCTTGAGAGCAGGAAGAGGTGGGAGCTATGAGCATGATGACAGCAGAAGTGCTCATACAGACATTAGCATTGATACTATCATCTTCAGTGGTAGTTTTATCAGTTCTGGACTGCATTTCTTTATTAAATGGAAAACAAAAAACAAAACTACAAACTTCTCGAAAAAAAAGTATATTTTTGCTCCACTTCTGACATGTTTTTGCTGAGAGTTTGTTTTATAAAGTGGCTCAGATTCTGTCCCTTTACACTGTGGCAGTAGCACACACCTACTACATTATCGGATTAGCCTGTAGTGAATGTGACTGACAGAGTGATGGTCCATTTGCCTGCCTGATATGCTTTTGAAAGGTTCTGCCCGCCCCAAACACTTTCTATGGGCTATTTCCCAAATCGAAGTGTGAAATATATTACACAGTCCATTTGGTGTATTAGGTTAGTGTTATTGCAGGCCAGTGCAGAAATGTGGAGGCCCAGCTGGCTCTTAAGTGAAAACGCCCTAAGTTAGCTTGAAATTTGTACCGCAGGTTTGGTAAACATGAACACACAACAGTCAGTGTTGTTTATGCCTTGTATTTGTATGGAGCAACCATGTACAAGAATCTCCCAATTTGTTGTTAAGTGACCTTTAAGGGGTCATTACACCTTATTATCCAACAAAATTGTTTCTAAAGTGAATATAAAATGTGCACTCCAGTGTAAGAAATCATTTTTTTAATTAAATGACTTAGGGCTGGATAATCATAACAGTGAAAGCTATCATTTTCCTCTTGATTGTCTTCTTTTAAGTTGCATTTTGACTTTTTATTTAACTGTTTTCTGTTAGGCACAAATCTAACTTTAAACACATTGTTGTGTTGTCATCTGGCTGTGAACTGTCTGCTTCTGCCTCAAAATGACATCCCAGTAGACAATGTGCTTTAAGTCAATGATATCTGCCTCACTTCCCTCTAACTCAGTCTCCTGATTCCTGTTTTTATTGAGTTTTCCTCTCCCCTCTCTTGTTCTCCAGGTATCTATTACTCCAGCTCCACCCTACCCGCCCAGCGTGTCAGCTCCCCTTTATCTGGGGGAGGAGGGGGCTCAGGATCTGGTTCTCCCAGTAAACTCCAGCGCCTGGGATCAGCCTCCGACTCACCAGGGTACGCCACCACTCAGCGCTTGCCCTCCTCCTCCTCCCCCAGCAAACAGTCTCCTGCTAACCGTCTGGCGAAGTCATACAGGTAGATAAAAACACTTATTTGGAGGCTTATGGAAAAGTTTTGCCGAGATGTTGAAATAATGGTTCTGTGTTTCTGACATTAATTTCATGGGTACATTTCAAAGAGGAGATACATTAGCAATGTGTTACTTTAATAGATTTAAATGAAATGAAAGGGGAAAACAATCCTTTGTTGTTTGCGGTCATCCAATCCAAGCTGACTTGCTTTGAATAAAAAATACTCGTTCTCAAAAAGGATGCATTTGACTGTGTTTGATGTGAAATAAAGTGGATCAACTGACATTATTATCGTTTAGACGTAATTTCATCACTTCTCCATTTTCCTTCCAGTACCACAGTTGCTGTGACAACAGCAGGAGGGGGCGGGTCTCCCCTGAGAGTAGCATCTCCCCCCAACTCCACAGCAGGAGGAGGAGGGGCTGGCTCATCGCTGTCTCCTCTTCACCAGGTAAAGATACAAACCATGTGGACACCTGTTGGAGAAAATGACATTTGTGTTCCCTGCGGGGTTTTTGTTATTTACAATAGTTAAGTATATTAAAAACTGAAATGGATTTTTAATATTTCCTTTATGTAAACTAAAACTAAGATCATAATAAGGCTTTAAGAAAATAATAAGTAACAAATTGTTTTGTGTGTTATGGAACAAAAGATCAGAAAAAAAAAAAAAAAACACAAGCAAACTGAGTGAAACACAATCTGTCCTTGCCAGATTAGCTGCCTGAGTGCAAAAATGTAAACTTTGGTTCCTTTTTAGACTATAATCTATATGTTTTTAACCACACATTTTTACAGTATAAAACTTGGCTAATCTAACAAGCTATTACTAAAAGGAAATTAAACTAAAGTGAAATTGAGAACAAAACAAAAACAGAGTAGACAATATAGAATTCAAACCAATGAAAATACAAATTTGTGATAATGCGGTTATGTGTGCATAAAAGAAGTAAAATTCCCTGGAAAATGTAGAAAAAGATTGATTGCTATTGGCTGTAAAAGGTAATTTATCCAAAAAAAGACACTTCAATGTCAGTAGAATGAAGATTACTTGAGGCAAAGTTTTTTACAGCCTGACCAAAGTTAACATGATAAATTATTAACCTTAGAGGGACATATAACACCCATGAAAAAAGAAAAAAAATGTCCAACTTGTGTGTGCATTGTGTTTAGAGATAAAGCAAAAGACAGTAAAAATGACACTTGTCTGGTCAAGCTTAGTACAATTCTGACCCAGTGTGACCTTTTTGTGGTTCAAGCAAGTATGTTTTTTTTACTTTATTTTAAAACCATGGTTTTATCAGCATTTAATAACATAGTAAAGTTGTATTCATTATATGTCTTTTTGTTCTTACAGCTCAATATTACTTGTAGTTTACAACATTGAAGCAAAATACAACAAAAGATTCAAAAAGAACAGTACTATGAATAAAGCAAAAAGGTAGCAGGAAAGTCCAAAAGAATATGTGTGTATGTATGCAGCTCCTCTTCAAAAAGCAATGTGCCGTTAAAAAATGGTCGGTGCTTGATTTTTTGAGAGAGTTGTAATTGACAGATAAACCCTTCCTCTAAGTACATGTAGTAGAAATATTGATTGATAAAAAGCTGCTTGATGTTAGAGGGAGGTTTATTCTTGTCCACTTTGTCAGCTCTTTAATCATGACTTAACAGCTCAAGAGCAATAACAGATTGAGTCAAAAAATCCATAAAAGACAGATTAAGTATTTCAAAGGTATAATGTTTTCCATCAGTGGCTCCTCTAAATCTTGGTGTCTCTGTGGATGTGTTTGATGCTAATATTGAATAACAAAGATGGGGACATGATTTCTTGTTCTTGTGGGTTAGGCCAACACTATGATGTTTTTACTGTTAACTGTTTTTGACACTGTTTACACGCAGTGCCAACTTCATTTCTTACTGTAAGTCTGTTTCACAGAAGTTCCCACAAGGATTGAAGACACAAATATGAATTAGCAAATTAAACTAAGATGTTGGTCCACACTCCACCCCATCTGACCGACATGGGATTTTCTGCTTTAACTCTGACAAAGTAAACAAAGTAATACAAAAACAAATTCATCATTGTTTAGACCATAACCTGCTCATTTTCCAGGCTTGTTTACAAGGTCTAATGAGACATAACACCTCTTGGCTTTGCAGATAAGTTCAGGCATAGGGAGCTATGCCACACTGTCTCCCAAACGGCTTGCTGCTCACCACGCATCGGACCAGTACAAGATCTCCCACGAGCTCTACGCAACAGCTACACTGCAGAGGCCCGGCAGTTTAGCAGGTAGGATTAAAAACACACATGCCATCAACAACTGTTTCATCAAACACCAATATTCCACCTCGTCTTTTTTTTTTAATTATGTTATTCCTTAATCAAACCCACTCAGCCGAACAAGGCTGCTTTGGTGTTTGTTGGTATTTGATCCAACATCAAGTGTCAGTAGATCACATGTGCCAGAATATGGGTAGGTGTGTTACCTTTTGTTTTGTACCAGTGTGTCTTGTTTACTTCATAACTGTTTTGTTCATTGAACAATATATTGTCATCCACTGATACAGGTCAAATCTCATGTCTTTACCAACAGCAAACTGGTCTGTGGACACTCATAAGAATGAACTCAGCGCCTAATTATTGATCTAACATAACCAAAACATCCAATGTCTTCTAAGGCCTCTTTTTTTTCTCTTTTTAGACCTGATACACAAATCCTTCATTAACAGAGTGTTTTCTTATACAAACTGATGATAGAAGGAGCTGAAGCTTAGTTCTGTATTAATTGAAAGTGCATGTGTGAGGAAAGGAGAAAAGTGAAAAATTAAAGTCATGTTTTGCTTCAAAGGGTGTTGATTTTAAAGACATATTGAAAATATTTGTTTCATCAAATTATTTTTTTAAGAATGAATATTCAAACTCTGAATGCGTTTAGTTTCAAATATAATCCTCTGTTACATGAAACAAGCCATGAATGTTATTCCATTATAATTATCATATAAACATGTTGATATACCAGAGTATTAAGTTTTGTTATTGTGATACTTTTTGAACTAAACCAGAATAAATACCCATATTAGGTATTATTTAGAGACCATGTTACATATGTATATAAATCTTTTTTTATGTTTCTGTAAAGGTTAATATGCCAGTATGTAGATGCTCCTTAACCAAAATTGTATTGTTAATGCTTAAATATAATTATCATAGTTATCCATAAATTTTCAAATTTACACTTAAAAAAAACAGAAAAAGGTGAAGCACATTATTTGTTCTCAAGTAAGAAGGCAAATTGTAGTTATTCACTTGCATTCATAAACATAAAAATTAGTTTTAGTGATCGAATGTTATGCTTGACTAATTTCTGACTTTCAGAGATCCCAGTGAGCTGCTCAAATTTAGGTATAAAAAGGTGAATCAGTTTAAAATTCCTCATTACCGTTCAAAGTGGTTCAGTAAGACATTACAGATGTAAGAGGATTTGTAGAGAGAGGGGGGAGCAGGTGGAGTGAAAAATAATTATATTAATTATTAAATCTTCCTATAATTATGTGCAATAACAGCAATATTTTAAATCTGTTTATGCTTGTTGATGAACCTGTGTCACATCTGTGATGAAACGTTTTTATTTCAAATGTGAAGCAGTTTGAAATGTTTAGAATAAAATAACACTGCCAAAAAAGTCCAGTGTCATGGTTTTAAGCCCTTGGGTTATCTATTTTACACTGCAGCATTTTTACATTATTTATCAGTAGTGTTGGAGCATCCTTTTGGCTTTCCCCCTGTGAAAAACAATGTCTAAAATTACTTTGCTAGCTGCTCAGGGAATACATTTGTGAATAATGAAGCAGTCTGTTGTGACTTGAAGCAGGTTTCTGTTTTTTTAAGAGGAATGAAACACTCCTCATTATTGTTGTGTCTTTCCATATGATCTACGTTAAGTGTACTTAAATGATACTTATATTAGTGCTGGTGACACTAAAGCTTACTGAGACTTATAATTGCATTGACTAGTTGATGGCTTTCTCTCTTGACTACTTGAAACTGTTTTGGCTGAATTTCAAGCAGGAGAATAAAAAGTATTGTGGAAAGTGTGGTCCATAATTGTGCAAAACTGTATGCGAGGTTGGCTATTTGTGTCTGTTTTAATTAAACACAGCAGATAGCTCACTGTTTCAAGAACTTTGAATTCATAAGGCTTGTATTACAAGAGCCATTCAGACTCAAAGTACTTTAAGATAGCCCTCTTCTTTCATTTGGCTTTACTCAAATGTGTGCCCTGTGCTTCAGAGCATGAGAAGCAGCTTAACTACTTTTCATGAAAGTGCAGACACATTCTTTTGTTATTTGTCTGAGGTAGTTTTTCAAAGGTTTAGAGGATTTTGAAAATCCACAAAGATCTCCGTTTATTCCTGTTCCTCTTCTGCTTCTTCTTCTTCGGCTTCTTCTTTTTTCTCCCCTTGGGGTGGCTGCAGCTCAGTGGTGGAATTTAGGGCTACTTCCCTTGCTCCTGCAGTTAACAAGTTATGATGTACATTGGGAGGACATTAAGCCCCATACTGCCCATCCTAACATCAAAATGAGTGTTTGACCGTACATAAAACGATTAAATAGTATTGATGAACACTTGTATTGCTTACCTTGCCATTAGTATGTAGATGTAATAGGTATGAATAGCACTATGAGTGATCAGAGGACCAGAAAGCACAATATAATTACATTTTTTAATTTTCTGTTTTCTCTAGATAGACAGAATGAGCCTGAGGGTGAGCACTGGTTGGTTGAATAAGTAGATTACAGATTAATGTAGGGGCAGGGGTAATCATTTGGCAAAGAAATCCATTAATTAACCCCTCCCTCATCATCCATAAGAGAGGCAGACTAGTAAGGAATTGTGCAAAAGATCAACAAGACTTTTGATACTTTTTGTAATCAAAAAAGTTGACCACTTCCTGTACACCAGTGCAATCTATGTACTGGTTAACAATGCTTTGCCACTAACAAAAGGGCTGTACTTGCTATAACCTTCTGCCATTGAAAATACCCTCCTATTCTGCGTGTGGTATAGCTGCCATCTTGCTGTTCAAAATGCACCAGTCATAACCCTGCGCTTAAAAAACAGGTATATTCTCAAATAAATAACCCATGCATTACTGCTTTGATTATAAAATGCATTCAATTCAGTCGAGTGACAGACAGTTGGCAGCACGAACCCATGGGCCTGTACTTCACAACTATCACAGCAGGCTAAAAGCTGAACTACCACAGCAGGATTGCAAATCCCACAAAGTGCAAACAGATGATACAAAAAAAAAAAAGATATATAGCGATATATACACACACACATACATAAAAAAGGTATATGTTTGTGCAAAAGCAGAAAACTACCAATTTTAATTGTTTTTATGGGTGAAATCAAAAGATAAATGCTCTTACACATAAATTATTCTTGAGCAATGACCTTTAAAAGTAAGCATGTAAACATTTTGACAGCTTAGAAACTGTCAGAGCCTAGCACCTCTCCAAGACCTCATGGTGCCTCCAAGTTGGGAACCAAGAGTTTAAAGGATGTCCAACCAATTGCTAAAATTTAAGATGTCAATAATACAAGTGTACTTTGTAGGGATGCATAATTTTATCAGACCAGTATCTATTATTTGCTGTTAAAGCTGAAAAAGTTGGCTATGGATATCAGTTGTTATGATATCATTTGCCTAATTTCCAGCCGATGTGTTTTCTGTACAAATATGCAATGAATATTCATAGTGGTAGAAAATGGCAAAACACCACAAAAGAAAAATATGGAACAAGGGTGTTTTTCTAAGTAGAGCTTTGTTTTTTTTTAAAGTCATAATGCGATGAGGGCTTATATTTATAGATGGGTGTCAATGGAAATGACTATGACTAATGGTCATCTCTCAAGCCTCTGTGACCATTAATCCCTAAAGGTTTGGTCCTGCTCCATTAATGATTTGACTTGTCCAAAAAATAAAGTATATCAGTTCTTAAGTTATTACACTGCAAATTAAGAGCAAAGAAAACACCTATCTCTGAACTGTTGATGAGTATGATACTCTGTTTGCTTTGTAAGTAACTGCACAAACAGGACCAGGGCATTTAGAGAGGGTTTTTTTTATAACATTTAAAAATATTTTGCTGAGTTAAAACATCGGGGGGCGTTTTCTGTCTCCTTTCTCTGCATCATTTTATCTTCTTAAAGTTCCTTCTCTCTTCGAAAGAAGGAGGTCAGTTCTTACACAAGTGGGCCCATGTGAGGCGAATAAAAAAAATCTAAATGAATAAAGAAATAAAACCAACTCGCCAAGACTTCAAAGATGAAAGGGATGAAGGAGGAGAGAGGACTGCGATGACTCATACTGTTAATGGGTGTGTCCATAACTCTAATTAGCACCCCTTCATGCATATTCTGACCAAGTCTGATCCTGTCCTCGCTGCTTTTCCCTCCATCTACCTGTCCTTAAATGAATCTTATTTCACTCTAGAAATGAGAAAAGTAATTCTCCAAATTTGAGCTCTCCTTTTACCAACTTCTGTTGTCTCCCTGCCTCCTTTATCTGATTTTCCAATTTCCTCACCCTCTTTGATTTCCTGCTTCTTTTCGGATACTGTTGGCTAGCAGAGAGTGACAAGAAGGAGCATGCCATATTTGTCAGGAAAGCAGGTAAAGAGGTCAGTCTTTTATCAACACTGTTAAATGGAGGACATAGCTGTGTAAAATCTTAAAAACCTTTTTGCCACTGGCAGGCTCTAACAGGCAAAATAAGGCACAACCAGGGCACAATCAGTCCAACCTTAGCAGACGGAGCACAGGCTGGCTGTTTGTCCCTATTTCTAGCTTAGTAGACCAAGGATGAGAAACTGGTTGCTTGTGGCCCCCTATATGTCTTATATTGTTTTGTTTGTTAACCCTTCCCATTATAGTCAAAACATACGCAGTTCCTTAAAAAGTCCCTAGTTCTTGGGGCAGGTCACTGTGATTAAAAAAATTAAATTAAGAGGTGGTCCATATCATTAGAAGTAACCTGTCATGCTTTTGTGTTTTAAAGGAACCCTGCAGTAAATACAGTACATGTTTACCTTACCTAATTAACATTTGTGGCTTTTCTATACAGTGATTGAGTTGTACCAGGACTTGCACTGGATTTCAAAATTTTAGACTGAATTGAAACATTAAGTTCACCAGACAGATACCATTGATTGGTATGTGGTGCTCTTTAGGTGTTAATACTAAATAGTTGCTTTATTCAGCTTCTAACATATTTTCCTATGGAGCATTTTCCTAGAGGCAGGCAGCACGGTGGTGTGCATACTGCACAACACGAGGCCACTGGTTCGATCCCCATGTTGATCAATGTTTTTCTGTGCAAAGGAAGTTTGCGTGTTCTCCCTGTGCTTGTTTGGGTTTTCTCCAGGCACTCCGGCATCCTCCCGCATACCAAAATCATGCTTTTTAGGTAAATGTGTGACTCTTAATTGCTCTTAGGTTGGGGTGAGTGTGTGAATTGTTGTCTGTCTTGGCTAGTGACCAGTTTTGGGTGTGCCCCACCCCTTGCCCAATGTGAGCTGGGATAGGCTCCAGCCTCCTGTGACCCTGACCCTGAGTTCAGTTCAGTGTATTTTTTATGTTTTATGTGGAAATCTGGTGTCTCTTTGTACAAAAAGATTTTAATGCTATTCTAACAAGCTTAATACAGCTTTGCATTCTGGGCTTCCTCCAACAATGCATTACATTTATCTTAAAAGTGAAACAGGAAGTAAACACCAATACTACAGTGTCACAAACACCAGAGTAAGGCTTCATGCTACTTGACCTAACTGTGATAGTGCAGTGCCCAACATGCATTGATTTCTGATCTAATCTGAAAGGGTTCTGGAGTTTCTGTGTTAACTTAGTGGTGAATTCACACGCAGGACTGATTCAGACAGCAGTCGTCCTCCCTCATCCACTAGAAATCCTCTGCACGCGACTCTTCATCCACTTAGAGCTAATGCAATCGGATATGAAGTTAGGTCGGCTAGAGAATCTCTTTTTCTCTCACTCACTCAGAGCTTTCGAAGAGGGAGAGTCACATAAATGCATGGCTATTCTTTTACCGTTTATCTTTTGCTGTGTCATTGCTGAACCTCCCCCTTTAATTCCCCTTTTCTGATTTTGATTGTGCTCTCTGTGTTTTCGGAGGCTGGCCTGACATTTGTTCTGCTGTGTTATGAACAAATGCCTGCTGTCAATGTCTTCCTTGCCTCTTTGTCTGGGATCCCTGCCAAACAGGGCGCGATAGAGGGGACACTACATTTCATTATTTTATAGCTGACGACCAGCAATGTGTCCCACAGATGTAAAAAAAAAAAAATGAAATACAGAGGCATCCCTCTCTCCTGCTTTTTTTCTTTGTCTCTGCCTCTCTTCTGGTATGCTGCATATGTCTCATTTTAGTCATATATGTTACCATTCACACAAAAACACATACTGTACACCATCACCCTCGTCTGTTCATGATATTAAGAGTGTGCTCCCTGTCACTTGCTGCTTTGCAACACCCACATCAGCAAGAAAAGGTGCATGGTGCCAGCGTTCTGTTTAGTCTGACCTGTTTCTTCCCTCTCACAACCACTATATTCCTTTCACTGACCACCTCAACAAAGATGTCATGTCAAAATTGTGCCCAAAATGATCACAGTCATCAGTATTGTTATGTTTAATTTGCTGAAAGTCTTCTAACTCTGATACTTCTCATGTATTCTGTTTCTCAGAGTTTTATTTAAAAAATAGATGAATTTTGCATAAGAGCACCATCCACATTTTATTTGCATAAACATTAAAGCACCGCTAAGGAAATCATAAGCATCTAAAAACCGGGGGACGGTGTAGCTAGTTGGACAAACATTCAGCATCACCTTCTTCTTGAGGAGATGGCTGTGATAGAAAATAGGAATTTAAGTTGGTTTTTTTTTTTAAGTTTTGCTATATTGACTTTGTACTATGAAGTTAAGCATGTTTTTCATGTGTAATTAGTCAGATTTGAAAAGATTTGACTGTGAATGTAAATATAAACCGTATCAAATGTGCATTTTCAAAGATACTTTGTGAATAATGTTTTTTAACCTTTCAATGCTTTAGTATTTTTTGGATCTTAGGCGTTCAAAATTCAACCCATTTATCAGTTATTATCTGGGGCTTTATCTGTTTTAATTCCATAAAGTTCAGTCCTATAAAGGTTTATAAATACTGATGTTGCCAGACATTAACAATATAATCTCTACATGCTGTATATCAGATTCATGCTCTCTGCTGGAGGACAGCGTAGTGGGCAGTCAAATAGGGAGCACTTGTGGTTGCAAAGAAGGCAATAAAACAAACACAATAAAGTAATTTTCTGATTGTTTCACAACTGTTATGCTCTAAAGAGATTTAATATTATTGGATATATACATGTAGTTGAAGGATTTTAATTGTTGCTGCTTGTTATTAAGAGATCAGCAAAAAGTTTAATGTTTTCTTCGCATCTTACAAAAATGTGCAGCTTAATGTTGATGTCTAATGCAGGCTGATTAAACAGAGAGACAGTTCTCTGTCCTAATCCCTTATAATGTATTATTATTTCATTATTAATGTTAAACTATTTTTCTTAGTCTGTTAGTTTGTTACTTTTGATTTTATTTATCTGATTTTCATTGTCTCTTGTTTTGAACATATACCCTTTCTAAATGTAGTTTCTAAACAGTGTTATTGCAGCTGCTTGCAGGTTTGGAAATTTATGACCCCATCAACTCCTGCCATCTCCATTCATCTTAATCCATATTCCTCTTTATCTAAACTCTTCCTGACTCTCTTCACTGTAGTTCCAAAATTATGGAGTTCCCATCCTGCCTTCTACCCACATCCATCAGTGGTCTCTCCTTTTATAAGTTCTGATAATGTCCTTTCCCCCATGTAAAATCCATCTGTTTAAATCTCCATCTTTTCCCTTTTAACACAAGTGTTTGACCTCTCTTATGCCTCCTCCTCATTCAGTGGCTTCTCTTTCATCCTCTCCCTCGCTCTCTCATCTTCCTTTCATCTTATTTCATCTCCCTCTCTTTTCTCCAGGCTCTCGTGGATCCTACAGCAGTCAGCACAGTCAAGAGCCCCTTCGGCCCTTGGGGTCCCCTGAGCACCACATAGATCCCATCTATGAAGAACGTGTCTACCACAACAAGGGCCCCATGAGGAGTCTTAGCCAAAGCCAGGGGCCCGACACAGGCCCCTATCGCAACAACACTGGTAAGGCCCTAGCTGAATATTGCTTTATTCATGATTTTATGTTTATTCACTTTATCAAGCCTGTTTGTTCTGCTTTAATGTCCTTTTGCCTTAAACAACATCTGTGCATCCTTATTTTTTATGTATTTTCAGTCTTGAAAAGATTTTTCAACTAATTTTCTGAAAAGGCAGTTGTGATTTTGTTTCTTCTTGTCTTACACTCTCTGTGTGACACAGCCCCTGCAGACACGGCAGTCACCAGGGATTCTAGACAAACTGAATAATGAAGCAATTATGAATTTTTATAAGGATGTAAAAGATATTTATGTTGGCTGTTAGATCTGCATCACTTTACTTGGTTTGCTAATAGGTCAGGGTGCATTTTTGCTGAGTGATGCTTGTTTATCTTGTGTAAGATGTACCATGAAACTTCCATTATTACCTCCGCTAAGGAGGTTATGTTTTTGCCGATGTTGGTTAGTCTGTCTGTCTGTCTGTCTGTTTGTGTTCAAGATAACTGGAAAAATTATGGAAGGATTTGGATGAAATATTCAGGAAATGTGTGGAATGGGATAAGCAAGAAAATTATTAGATTTTGGGACTGATCTGGATCACCATCCGGATACAGGAATTTTTTAAAGGATTCTGTAACATTGCCAGATAGGACAATTTTTGCCTAAAGGTGTGTTCACACCGAACGTGACTTTGGCGACCTCGGCGGCCAATCTCCATGCAGAGTCAATGTACAGCCACGATCAGCCACGACCACACGCGACCAGATCTCATGGATGTGACGGACGTGTTCTGGGCAACTTGGTCGCATCTTTGGAGACATGGGGGCGGCGCCCCTGTTGCTGCAGATGGGAACTTTGGGGTCGCTTTGGACGCAGAGCAGGTCGCCGTGCTCCGTCGCCAAAGTTGAAATATTTGAACTTTTCAGGCGATGTCACGCCGTCAGAGCCAATCAGCATTGTGTGGGTGCGTGATTGACACCCGTGACTGACTTTTTTTTTTCCGGTCCACAGAGTGACAATCTATGTCCGTGTGGGAAACATTAGTTAGTGAGTACATTAGTTCGCCTAGACGGACCACAGAGAACTCACAGAAGATGCTGCTGCTGGGCCATCAGCTGCAGTGTTTTGTGGTTGGTAGATGAGTGAAAGGACACAGTTGGAATAATGTCAGCTAATACGTCCTATTATATGATATATAATATGATCGTGGGGTGAAACTTGAGCAGGCGTGACGTCACTGAGCAACGGCGACGGTGACAAAATGAGCTATGAACAGGCGACAGGACTTGGGTTTGCGACGCGATCTTGGTCGCCAAAGTCGCGTTCGGTGTGAACGCACCTTAAGTGGACTGAAGCTGCTTGGCGGAGGTCTGTGCTCTGTGACTGCTTTTCTAGTTTATATTAGATCAGTTGGTCTCAGTTGGCTTTAATAAAAGTGTTTTTGCTGGAAAAGCCCATTTACATTTTTGCAGAAAATTCTCCTTTTCTAATGAGACAGTAATAAAGGGTTGGTTATTCATTCTCAAACTCACTTCTTTCTGTAAATGCAGAACAAGTAGCACTCCTCCGGACCTTCCAGTCACTCACTGAGTATTGAGAGAAAAGATAAACAAGTTCAAGGTTCTCTCTCTCATTTCTTTTGTTTCTATTCTGTTTTCTGTATCACCTTAGAATGGTTTTCATGATTGAAGTGAAGAACAGGTTATAGCTATGCTGAAATGTAATTTAATTGTCTGGTAGTTTTAAATGCAGCATTCCTGAGGTGCATATAGAGTTAACACGAAGCCAAAGAAGATCTTCTAAAATGGTTACAGCCGTGATGACAAGAAGTCGCCAACCACTAGACTTGTGTAGATATCACCAGACTCCACACAGCCACTAGAATTCTGTGTCTTACTAATTATTGAGTGTAACCACTTTCATTAAGATATTATTATTGACTGCTACAATTTGTTCCTTTGGCTGAAGTACATGTACTTGTTTATTTGAGAGTATCCTACTTAATGCAACAATTTATAACTCTGGTTATGCAGGTAAGAATAGATGTGGCCCTCTTGATAGCAGAAATTGCCCATCCCTACTTTAGTGTGTTGAAATCTCCATAGAAATATAACATATCTTCTACTATGCTGAGCAATAATGCTGTTAAGCCTGGTGCAGACTGTAGACTTCCATATTCAATTGAGTTGTATACATGCAAGAGTGAACTGATGTCCAATCACATCATCAAGTAGTGTCAGACCAACTTTCACAAATTCAATTTGGTAGGATTTTAGAAGAGTCAGACTAACAAACTGATATGTTTTTTTTTTTGACCGCCTGTAATGATGCAGTGACAGTGTAACAAATTTCTTGGCCTTTGACCTTGCCAACCAGTTGGAAACCCTGAGATGCTATGCTTGCATATGGTGGATCCATGTACAGAGTTTTAGCTCACAACATATTTTTCCTTATTCATCTTTGACCTTTTTTTCCTGTTACTCTTGAGGAATCAACCAAGTTGTCTCACTGCCACCTCTCTTGACTTTTGTTCTGCAAATTTAAAACTCCTAACATCTTGGTCCTGCTGTCCCCTACAGGCTGAAGAGTGGTGTTTAGGTTAAATAGTGTAAAAGAGGACTTGACTGTTTCATACAATCAGATAAACCAATTGGTACTTGCTTTTATAACCTATTAAGAATTTAGAAGTAGGTCAATCAGTGGCTCAGTGGTGGTTATGTCTGGTCCATTTACTGCATGTGTCCATGCTCTTACTTTTGGACTCCTCTGTCTTTTCTCACTCGCATTAAATACCCCAAAAATAAATCTTTTGAAAAAAATGTAACACTTTGTTAAATTTAAGTCTGGGCATCTATCAGGGACCGTGCTAGATTTCAATTTAATGGTAGATGATGCATCAGAACAAATCAAGCAACATTTTTGTCAAACAAAGTTGCAAAAACATGTCTTGTTTGCCAATCCCCTACTTTATGTTTCTTTTTAACAAACAAATCAAACAATAAGGTACATTGGGAAATACATGTCAGAGATTAAATAATTACTGAAAATAACACAAAAATCAACTTCTCATTGAGAAACGTGTGCTGTGTTATTTTTTCTAGTTTTTGAAAAGGAGAAGTTCACGCTCATTTTCTATCAAACTCACACAGTCACTCACTCTCATTCTCACCCTCTCCTCCAGTAACTCCATTGTTGCCAGCAATGTCTTTTTGATAGGGCCTCATTGAGCTTATCTCAATGCGGGTTTAGGTACGCCATGTTAATCCCATTACCGTATCATACCCACATGAAAACACCCAAGTCGGTCACGCTGCGTTCACAGCTCCCTGGATGTCATTAAACAGCCTAGCTTTAATAGCTATCATTAGCATTTGGGTCAGAATCATAGCAGTAAATATGCCACTCCAGACCTACGTTTGAGTTGATCAGTTTGACTCACTTAAAAAGAAGTTACAATTGCCTTAAAGCAGGGAGTGCAGCTTCTGAAGCACATTTCAGAGTTGGGGGTCATTAGGTTTGCTTTGATTCTTGTGGGATGCTGTTTGATAACTGTTGGTGCTATTGTGAGCAGTGTTGCAGTGATTGGATTGTCTGTGCTTGCAGGAATTAATTAAATAACAATGCCTCAGATGTGTACAGAGGATCCAGTGTTATCTATAATTTACTGCAGCTTGTATTTGCAGTTGCAATTGATGAGTATAAGGAAGCCAACAAAGGAAATTTGCGCTGCAGCTCCAAAATTCAATAGAGTGTGGATTAGACCATGTTCATTTAATTGTAACGCTTGAGGTTTACAATAGGCTTCTCCAGTAATACAGTATTTTAATAGATCGTCTCTTGTTGTCTAAGTTAAATTCTCCATCAGAGAATGTCAGCATGAGACGTTTTTCAGCCCATACAGAAGTTTACCCCCGCTGTGCCCGGCCTATGTAGCTGCAGCGGTAAATCAACACTCCAAAGATGAAGCACACCTTGAAGTCACTGAGGCGTTGAATTAAGGCTGGGCCTCAGTGCAGCTTGCTTTAACAGTCATGTGAATGGTGTGCAGAGATGAGGAGGTTCTCTAATAAGGATTCATAATGCTCAGAATGATAGCGCATAGTAAACTGATAAGGGCTGTGCTGACACGGGAGGCAGTAAGTCATTAATTATGTCATTGTGCTTTTTCTTGGCAATGGCAGGCACACATTATTGGTTCATTACGCTGGCATGGATCAATGTAATTAATGTAATAAGTCATTCCTCTGCTGAAAAAAGAAAGGAGACATTTGTGTGGATATTTCACTAAAACATTTGCCAAGCAGCAGCCAGTGGGTCTACGCAGGCTAATTCAAGACCAGTTTTAACAGGCCTCTTGCTGTCAAATGAAGCTCACAGTTTTCATTGAGAGCGTGGGCCTCCACATTACTTAACTGGACACTTAACTATGAAGAGAAGCTGCATGATACAACAGAGGCAGTTTAATTGACAGTAATTGCACATGCACTAGTTTTCACAGTGGCTGTTTCCAAGCCCAGTTTAACACAGAGGGACAGGTGGACAGTAATAGGGAGAAAATAGAACAGGCAAAAACGGCAGGAAAATGAGACATATGGGACTGTGTTAAATTAGGAAAATCTGCAGTGGGAGACAGGCTGTTTTGATAACACTAATGGTATAAGGTCAACTCAGATGAAATGTATTTTCATAGCAGTTCTAAGGATTATTCTAACTGTAATTCTGATTTCACGAAATCTTGATGACAAGACAATTAAGACTGAACAATTGAGCTGCATGTTGTGCTTATTTGCATATATATTTCATTTGGATGAAAACATGCTGTTTTTCCACAAAAATGTGCCACATTGTAAGATGTGTGATGTTGGTCATGTTATTTGATGAATGGAATGCCAACACCCAAAGTTAAAATAGACTTAAACTAATGAAACAACTAAAAGTAAAAAAAAACAAAAAAACATTTTTATTTATTAAAATTGGAAAAAAACAAGCATAATAAAAGAAAACTGTAGATATACTTAATGTTAACTGCACAGACACATACACACCATGGCTGCAACATGTCTCCTGCGTCATTCAGCATGTTGGTTGTGCAAGTTGTCTAGAATTAATGCTACATGAGTCCACATGTCCACCTCTCACCAATCTTACACCTCTGACACTACCTCTGAAAACAGAGCTAAAGGGGAGTCAACTTGTTCCCCCATTCACTCTGATTCGAGGTGAAGTATCACAGGGGCACAGATGTTCAGGCTTAAAACAGCAGCATGAACAGGGCTCATGAAAAGGGTCGGATAATGAATGAATATAAATTGTAAATCAAAATAAAAATCACTTTATTGTCATTTTCTCACATCATTAGGCCCCAGCTCTGATATTTGTGGCGAAAAGGGTGCACTTTCCTTTCTTTAAGTGCATGGCGTCTGCAACCAAAAAAATCTGGATTGAATTTAAGTGAGGAGCAGAGGAGCCAGGGCACGTGTTCGCCTTTGTTTGAGACGCAAGAGAGCTGAAGATTATCAACAACTGAATAACAATGATTGATATAAAAAAATTTTTTGAATAGATACAATATAAAACACTAATTAATTTCAGAGGCAGTTATATAAAATATGTGTTTTTAGTTGTGATTAGATTGAAACATCAGATATGGGGAAGCAGTTTGATCTATAAACACGGGTCTTTCATAAATTTCTTCAGTGACTGACCGAAAACTTTGAGGAATTGCCCATATGACTTCAGCGATCATGTTTGAGTATCTAGTGTTAATATTTTAAACCCTTTAAAGCCTGAAAACACAAAGTTTAGCCAGAAAATTCTAATTTTTTGGAGCTGAAATGTTTATTTCACTTTCTACTGAAATCCTAAATAATCAAAATTTCTGTAAAATTTAACATATTCATTTTTTGTATCTCATTTGATACCTTAGGTGTTTTTGGCAACTGATAATCCATTTGAGGACATTTTTATCATTTATCTGATTGTATTCAGATGTTTTTTTTAGTAAATTGCTGATCATATTGATTAGATAGAGGTATCATCAAAGTATGTATCAAATATGATACAAAAGGCATTAAAGGGTTAAAGAATAGAGTAACCAATCACAGAGCAACCCCTTAAAGAAGTAATCATTTCCTTAAATGAATTGTAACTCAACAGAGGAGGGAGGGAAGGAAGAGTGATGTGCTCATGCTTTATATGCCCCACTTGAGGGGATATTTTCCAGTCTTGTCTGCATCCAGGCTGGACTGTGCACCTTTTGCTATATTTGACTTTTTGCTAAATATTTTACCATGTTGTGTCTGCTCTCAACCCTGCATGGAGGGCAGCAAGACCAAAAATCAGTGGCCTCTCAGAGGTCTGCAGATTTTATTTTGCTGCACAGCTGACAACAGATTTGACATCAAGCTTAACAATGCAGTCAGGTCCAGTTTTTAGCCCGTCCGCCTGCCTGTGCTCCATACCCTTCACAGCTCTGCTCACTTCTGTGCTCAATGCTGGCATAACTGTTACTTTATGTTAACATCAACGCCGCTGTATCTGAGGAAACTGAGTAAATAAAAAAAAAAGTTGCAGATAAACATCTGCTCCACCTGCATGAGCCTCCCTTAGCATGCAATCAACCTCCTACCCCCACTGTCTGCAGAGTAACTCCCCCTCCTCTCTTTCTCAACACAGCGTACACAAATCCACGCTCAAAAAATATTATTGTGGCAGCGTGAGTGTGTGAGTGTATGTGTTTTTTGCGCTATGCATGTGTGTAGGCAGTTCCTCGCTGTATTCGGTTCTTGGATTAAACCAGGCCAGCGCCCCAGAGGACTGCAGGTTAATGTGGCCTATTTCAAGCGATTATTCCTGCACGGTCACAGCGTCTCTCACATGAATTCTGGCTCAGAGAAGCATCGCAGCAAGAAAAAGCCTCAGGATGTAGTTAACACATTTGTCGGTGTTTGTTTGTTTTTTTTTTACAAGGCAGACATTGTGTGTTTTATAAAATCAGCCTGCAGTTTGTCAGGATGCTTTTCTTTCTTTATTCTTGTTTTTGACATTTTTCTCTCTTCTTCTTCTAGTTATTTACTTTCTATCAATATTTTGAACCAAGTCTTTCATCCGTCTTAGCCTCAGGACTTATTCATCATAGTCTTCATTTATTTATATCAGTAATATCTTTTGCTCTAGCCTTGAACTATTTCACTGTCCATGTCCTAATATATGTACTTTGCTCCTGAGTTCTTACTCAGTGTGTATTTGTAAAAGGTGCACTTTGGGAGTGGGTGTGCGGGGAACCAAAACCAGAGTTCAGAGCCAAATTTGGATGATTTCACATCAGCTAAAACGTTGCAACCATCAGGGTTTAGTAGATGAAACATGGTACTGGATTTTTGCTGCTAAAACTGATCTAAAATTCTCTGCTCATGTTTTAACCATGGTAACTCATATTCCTGAGAAGAGGCAATCCTTTGAATAAGTGCTCATTCAGTTTGCTTGTCACTCTCTTAAGATAACGTCAAAAGAAGATATCTGTTGTATAATAACGAACCCGTATTGTGCTCCTCGAGTTTTGTATGTCCCTACGTGTGTTTTTCATGTCTCTCCCATTTGATAGAGTACTTCTATGCACAAGACAAAGTCTACGGCATCAGGACTTCTCCCTCTCCTACTCTTTTCAGCCAGCAGCTGCCTAAAATGTCAAAGTGCCTTAGCAAAGTGTGATCTGATGCACTCTTGGGGCCGACTACATTTGGAGCACAAGAAGATGCTCTTGAATGCAACTCATGTGGAATAAGACACTCAACAGTGTTGCACCAAAATTTGAAGTCACAAAGGCAGAATAATCTTTGTGAAAGGGCCACTTCCTTTTTCCTCTATGTCTTTGGCCTTCTTGGTGTGTTTTCCCTTTCCCCTTCCTCTGCTCTTATCCTCCTTCCTTCCGTATTTCCTGAAAGCCACCTTGGCCTGAATTAATGACTCTGACCAGTGGGAATAACAGCGCCTCTGAATGAATGTGGTACTTTTTCTCTTTAATAGCCTATCATCAGACCTGCACGTAGCTCAGGTGGTGACAGTAAGAATGGGTACATTTACTGCCATGGCTGTTTGTCAGGTGCATCTGGTAGGCAGGTTGAACTATTGCTGTTGATAAGGGGTGTTATGTAGTTCAACATCACTCCCTCTGCAGTATCTCACATATTCTCTTACGACCATTAATCACAGCCTATGTGATATGTGTAAAAGTTTCATTTTGAAGCTTCTGGAATGCACAGAAAAGCTACTGGTCAAGAGCTACGTGGGAAAAAATGTTAGCATTTTTGCTTATTGTTTACATACATTTAGCATCTGACTGTCAGTGCAAAAGTAGTATGTGGACGATCCTGTAGCTCTGTTCAATGGCTTTTGCCTTATCACATGCAAACCAGACAGCTCTCAGATTTGTCTGTACCCACGCCAGAGCGTTGTGTTTGATGTCTTATAGTTCACTACATTATGTGGTGGTGTACATGAATGTAGGGAGAGTTTGCTGTAGGATTGAATTTGAACTGTTTGTTAGTTCTTAAAAGCATTTTGGAAAAATCCCGAAGCATATGTTTTTGGGTTTTTTTTTGCTATCTTCTGCATGCTCCATTCTAATTGGTAAAAACGTGTTGTGGGCAATTAATTTAGATTTTTAGATTAACTGTTATATATACAAACAAGACAAAGGGTAGGACAATGATGAATATAGTTCATGTTGATTTAAAATATAAAATATATCTATTAAAAGATTGGTTACAGTGAAAACAACAAGCAGTAAAATGCTCATTGATTAAAGTAATATTTCTTTTAAAATTTCAATCTTAAATGGTCTATATTTGACCTTAACTCTGGTTCATATGAATATTTTTTTACTGTTAGAATATGTTCACGGTTGCTAACTTCAAAAAGATTTTGAGTGCTTGGAGACAACCCAAGTATGCACAGGGAGAACGTGCAACTCCACACAGAAAGGCCCTGACTGATGGACACAGGAATCAAACCACCACCCTTTTTGCTGTGAGACACGTGCACTACCTGCTGTGCCACTGCCCACTAAATCACATATAAAACAATAAAAAAACACAATATGCACCCTTCTGTGGGGTATCATCCCACTATTAATTTTATTTGATTCTACTTCACTTTAATTTTATTTTATTTGAATAATGTCAAGTAATGTTACATCTGTTTTAATACCACCGTACCACCCAATATTCTCTCTTTTGGTTAAAGATATGATAGATTAGCGTTTAAAAGCCCATAGTTTGCTTTTAGATTTTTATAGGCCCCTTAGTGTGTCTTACATGTGTTCTCCATGTAAAAGACGACCTCATGCACAAGACAAAAGCTCTGTGATAAGCTCAGTGAAGAGCAAAGACAATAGACTAGAAGCAGAGCGAGTGAACAACATGGTGCAGAGCAGTTCTGAACTGACCAACAACCACAGAGTAGACCGGTGAACCAATCAGAGCAGACAAGGCCCGCATGAGAAATGGGACCTCAAAGTGACAGGAGCTCCACCAGAGCGTCACAGACAGACTGAGAAAGGTAGGCCAGAGGTACTCAGTATATGGAAGCTAAAGGGTGTTTTGATTATTAGTGATTTTGAACTCTAGCTATCATGGAAATTGAATACATGACCCTGAGATTAGCCAAAGTGTCGACTTTGTAAGCTTCTGTAATTGAAGAGCCCATAAATGTTGTAATTGCTTTTATACAATTTAGACAATACAGAAGCTTTTTGTTGAAATTCTTTTTTAATGACAGACACAAAATTACCTGACATTGGGATTCTAGGACTTCTGTATTTATTGCCAAGGTAGCAAACAGTTATTGATAAAGTTTGATTTTTACTAGAATCATATTTATGTTATAATTCTGGTATTGTGCCATCCATTTATTAGTTCTTTAGGAGAAAAATATAAATCTGTGTTTTGCCATTTAGCTGAAAATATCTTGTTAAATATTCATTGTAGAATGTTTATTTTCTTACACATAAAATGAACTGATTGATCTTTTGTGATGTAAGGTTTTAGAGGTTGACTTAAAGCATTTGCACTTATCTCTACCCCAACACTAACTGTGCTGCATCTTTTTTAAAATGAAAGCATGTTTTTGCCTCTCTTCATCTGTGCATCAAACCATTAAACCAATCTGCTCCCCCTTTAAATCTGCTGTGTTCCTGCTGTAATGAGATCTGGCATCCTAGTGAGGAGACAGTCAGGAGACTAGTGAAATATATTGAACACCCCATCCGGCGTGTCAGGTTAGATTGACCCAAAACTATAACATGATTTTTCAATAACCATCAGCAATAGGTTTCAAAAATGAATTAAAGGCAATGTCACTAAGAATAGGTCCATGTATCTATGAACAGGAGTCTAAAAGGAATATTCAGTAATTCCTAAATTGAATCAGCCATTTTTGTAGATTTGGTCTCGAAAGCTCTTTCCAAGAAATTGTGGTATGAATGTTGTTGGTCAAACAAATAGATCTCTCATAGGTGCCCATCAAACATCACTTTTAGAGAATTCAGCGCTGTGGCATGTGGCTAAGTCTCCTGTGGTCACTTAAGTGTGTCACTCACTAGTCTTTGTCCGGGCCAGGTTAGATTAGGTTTGTTTTTCCAAAATCAATCACAGTTTAGCCCTCGATCCTGCTGCTTTTTTAATGAACTTGCTGTCAACTGAACAGCAGGATATATAAAGATTGACAATTTACAATCTCACTGTCATGGTGACTCTACTGTGGAAAACTGTCATTCTCAGTTTATGATAGGCAGTTTTCTTTCAAAGGAAAATTTAGTATGCAGGGCTAGGATTAATCTGACATATAAACTCATAAACCACCAATAAAGAAAGAAAGGTGTGAGTCTGTAAAGAAAGATGGACAGCATGACAGCTCCCCTAGAGTGAAGCCAAAAGTTTGTAGCTTCTCCTATTTATTGTTACCTTTAAAATCAGCTCAAAATCAGAGCTTGACTTATTTGACTTTTGCCTCTTGATTCCTTGAGGAACAAAGAGCAAAGGACTCTTCTCCAACCATGTCATTGATGGAAGATACGCTTGCGGTTTCTGTAACGGTTGGGATTTTTTACAGGATGGGGGTGTTAGCCCCATGCCCAACTCTCCTCCTTTATCTGGGCTTGAGACCGGCTGTATGTACCCCGAAGGTTACACTCAGGCGGAGTTCAAAATCAGAGCACACATTAAATAAATCCGTCCTTAACATAGTTTCTGTTCTGTAATAGTTCTCAGTGCACTGATTAATGTCTAGTTTGATCTGAGACGTATAGTTTAAATCATCCATCCATTTTCTTAATTGCTTATCCCTTTTGGGGTCATGGGAGCTGGAGCTTATTCCAGATGACACTGGACAAGAGGTCACTAGCTGATCACAGAGCCACATAGAGAGACAGTCAAGCATTCATACTCTCACTTGTACCTAAGAGCAGTCACCAAGTCACCTGACATGCATGATGCATGTTGTTTGGTCTGTGGAAGGAAGCCAGAGTGCCCGGAGCAAACCCACACATACACAGGGAGAACATGCAAACTCTACACAGGAAGACACTGAGGGGCACAGGGTTTGAACCAGCAACCATCTTGCTGTGAGAACACTACCTGCCCAACACCACACTGCCCTAGTTTAAGTCAACTATTTGATAATACAGTATAATAACAGGCTAATACTATGACTGTCAGCTGGTGAAAAATTCAGATTCCTGGGCACTATGTGCTCTTAAATATGGGAGTTATTGAATTTTGCAAATGCATGAATTTCTGCTTTAGACTGATATATGATCTGTTCTCCTCTTGGCTGTACCGACCTAAGATGTGTTTGCACATTTGTTGATTTTAAGTAAAAGTTTAAGTTTATTTGTTGCCTACCACCATGCCAATATCAGACAGGCACAGGGCCATTGATCATTTGGTCTCAAAACCCTTTTTTTAATAACAGAGTCCTCAGGGTATTTAATATGAAAAAAGACTGCATCCTCACATATCCACCAGTGTAGCTTGAGTGTGCAGACTTAACAGACTCACTGTCACAGTCACTGTCACTGTAGTGATGAACAAAAAGGGAAGACCTAGGGTGAACTCACTGTGAAACCTTGGGCTGGAGCAATTATCTTCTTGTGCTCTAAACCAAGTTGTAAATATGTTTAACTCCACGCAATGTTAGTAACTGGAGGACCCTCAAGGAACACAAGGGGGCTCAGGCTTAAACTTCCTGATGTGGACGGGGGCAGTTAAGAGATCAGACCCACAATAGCCATCCGTACACAAAAAGTACATGAGAAAACATAAGACATACAGGGGTATGGAAAATCCTAAGCACATATGAAATGCATAGGTACTCAAATCACAACGAGCCGTAGGTTGAAATAACGGGTACAGCTCATGGAGTACATTCAATGTCAATGTCAATGTCAGTGTCAGCTTTATTTCTATAGCACATTTAAATCAGCCAGTGGCCTACCAAAGTGCTTTACAGTAGAATAGGCAGAAACTCAGTCATTAAAGTTCTGTGCAGTAGGTAAAATGAATAGTAATCATGAATACTCAAGGTGATACAGATAGACATAAATTCTCAATAAATAATCAAGGATTACAATTTAAAAAATCTAATCCACATATGCATAAATAAATACACACAAGAAAACAAGACGGGTTAATGAATATAGACTTTCAGTTGCATCAGGGATAAAAAGAAGTTCTTGGACACATTGTTTTGGTTTTAGGCATTTTGTAACGATGGCAAGAGGGAAAAAGTTCAAATACAGCAAAAAGAGGGTGATCAGGATAGTTTATTTGTTAGGCCTGCTAATGATGCATTTGCCGTAGACTTACTGCAGCTTATATTGCTGCACTCTGATCACACTGCTTACTACTTAGACCAGCTTTATAGTCTGTTTTTATTAGACAATATAAGACAACCAAACCAAGCAACTATATTTTAAAGGTTGATAATCTTATTAAAAAAAGTATAAATCAAAATCTTATTGCTTCAAGTAACTTTATTAGTTGTTTTTCCCCTCTGAGTTTCTTCTTCGATTAGACTGACCTATAATCCTCAAATGATCAAAAACTTAATTTAAAACTTGACTTCAGGTGGTTTATTCTGGGGATAAAACTCACGCAGTATTTCGAGCTTTTTGCTGTTATTTTGCTGAAGCCTCAAAAAGCTTTAATTACCAGCTCAAAGCATCTGACTCACTCTACAGATCAGCACAAATTCTCCCCATGTGAAAACATATGGCACTTCATAACTGCAGAACTTAGTGAGAGTTGGTGCCAGTCGCTCTGCAACACCTTCTCAGCAACACAAAAATGCATATACAAAAACCTCCATGGCTGTTGTTGATACACACAAACACACGCACAGAAACACTGACACATAAACACATTCTACTTTTGTCCCATACTGACTCAGTGAACATAATTTGCATATTTTCAGCTTTATCACCAGTCATAAATTCATAACTGTAGATATAAACATTCATGTCCTCGGAAATCACAAGGATGAATTTAATGTTGCTTGAATGCATTTTGATTGCCTCGATATGAAAAGGCATGATGGTATCTCTTAGACTCAAGAATAAGCATAACTTATCATGCCCTTCTCCCTAAATCTCTGTTGTTTCTTGTTTTTGTTCATAATTACAGTCAAGAAGTAAGGCCAACTAAGAACAGTCCCTCTAAAAGGTGTGTTAAAATAACTTTTCTACCAGGACTGTGCATCTTTGCTGGTCTCATGATTTAATCGATTGTGATTATCATGTCAACAATCCAATTTAATATGACAGTGCACCACAAAGGGTTTCAGCTGAAAACATTCCATTTGACTGCACTTGGCTTCCTATTTTGTTAATTATCACATGCAGTCAGATAAATAATAGCTTCAGCTTTTTATTACTTAGACACTTCTTTTGAATAGTTTTAATAAAACTAAAATGATATGAAATAAAATTGAATGGAAATTGAATAAATAGGCTCCCTGCTCTTTAGAAAAGTGTCTCAAGATTAGGGATGGGAATCAAAAACCAATTCCAATTGAGTATTGATAACAAAAAGCTAAATATAGCTATTAGTCTTTTTGCTTGGAGATTCCCTTATCGATTCCTCTCACAAGGATCTGGTTGTCTTACAAATTGAGGACATCATGCGCTCATCAGATGTAATCGGCTCAAGGGCAATAGAGAAGTAATCATGGCAGACAGGAGGCTGAAGTAGTCAAAACGTTGGCTCAATCTTGCACAACATGATGCTAACCGCAAAACATCCAACAGGATGTCAATCAACGGTGGAAACACCAACAGTATGCTGAGTCACTTGTCGTGGCTGCATAGCACTAAATATCAGGACAGCCACGTGTTTGGTGTAGTTGACCCTGAAAACCTGTAGATCTGATGTTTTTGGTACACAAAATCCACAGGGATCGATAAGGGAACCAATAAAGAATTGCATTGGTAAGCAGAATTGATAATGGCATTGATATTAACAAAATGTTATCAATTCCCATCCCTACTCAAGATAGATTATTTTTTTCTGAATTGGTGCTGTAAAGATAGCGATTGATTGATTGACTTAAACAATCCATGTGTACTTTTATCATTTAGACTTCATAAATCTAAATAAATACATTTTATTGGTTCAACATTGGCAGAAAAATCAACAAATAATGCTGTTATTCAATGATTACGGCAGGGTTTCCTAAAGGATTGTTATGTTTCATATTTGTAGTTGTTTTGCACTTCCCATTAGCTCATTTTACCAATTTCCTCTCCTGAGGCCACACTGTCTGGCCGCATGTCCTTGCATATGATTCTTAAAATTTTGTCCATGATGGCTTTTTTTTCGCACCTCTGCCACCTTGTTCTGCTGTGAGGACACAGTCGCGTGGGGCTAGGCACTCGACAAGGCCCTGCTGGACTGTGGTGGATAGAAGGCCAACAAATGGGCCCATGGATTTGTCATGGATGAGGAGTGGGCCAGCTGCGTCAAACATGGACATACAGTGGAGCCCAAAATGCTCCCATGGAGTGGCTTTGCCAGGCAGGAACCTTTGGGGCTGAAAATGGATGCCCATGTGTCCAGCAGCGCCAAAACCAATAGTGTCCCAAATGTCCGCTTGAGACTGGCTGCAGAATTCTGAAACCTTAATGAATTTATACAGGGAAAAGACAATTTTTACAGAACACATGTACATGCCAGTCTCTAAGAACAGCCACTGCCCCCTGACACCCCTATTGGACTGTCTATGTGATGTCAAGGCTTGGTTAGCCCAGAATTTTTTAAAGCTCAACAATGAAAAGACAGAGGTTATGGTGTTTGGCCATTCCCCCATCGACCTAGGACCCCTCACAGAATATGAGCGTCCTAAAGTCACCAGCCTTGGCATCACCATAGACAGTGATTTTAAATTGGACAAACAGATCAGCAGCGTTTTAAAATCGTGTTTTTATCATCTACGTCTTTTATCGAAAGTCAAACCGTTTTTACCTTTTAACCTTTTTGAACAGATCGTGCATGCTTTTATTTCAAGTCGTCTGGACTACTGCAACGCACTTTATTCAGGTGTCAGCCACAAAGCCCTCTCTCGTCTGCAGTTAGTCCAGAACGCCGCAGCACGACTTTTAACAGGAGCCAAAAAGCGAGAACACATTACCCCAATCCTTGCGTCTTTGCACTGGCTCCCGGTAAATTTTCGGATTGATTTTAAGATTTTATTGTTTGTTTTTAAAGCTTTGAATGGACTGGCCCCACAGTACATCAAGGACCTCATACAGATTTATACTCCAGTGCGCGGATTGAGGTCCGAGGGCCAGCTCCAGCTCGTTGTGCCTAGGACAAGACTTAAAACCAGGGGGGACAGGGCTTTCTCTGTTGTCGGCCCAAAACTTTGGAATGCCCTCCCCCTGCATGTCCGAACAGCCCCCACAGTGGAATGTTTTAAGTCTCGTCTTAAGACCCATTTTTATTCCCTGGCTTTTTAACCTTGCGTGAGTTTTGTGGTCCTCTGTGTCTTTTTATTAATTTTTACTTTTATTACTCTTTTATTTTATTTATTTTATTATGTTTTAGTTTTGATTTTATTGTTTTATTTAAAGCATCGTTTTAGAATTCTGCACTTATTTGTTTTATTCATTTGATTGTTGTTATATGGAATTGCTTTTCTATGTACAGCACTTTGGAGACGCTTTGTTGTTTAAATGTGCTATACAAATAAAGTGGATTGGATTGAATTTTTAATGGCCTTAATACACATCTTAAAGCCCAGCTCCAAAAATGGCTGTAGTCAAAAGCAATACAGCTATGTGTGCGCTCACTGTCAGGGGGTGAATTTCATTATATGATGCCCGCTTGCTTTGTTGAGGAATTATTGAGGATTTCCTTTTTTGGAAACACGATATCGCTATTGGATCAAACTGCTTTAAGTCCTGCCTTAACATGGCCTCTCTGTCTGTAGATAGATGGAGCTAAAGTTCAGTTGCAATGTAAATGTAAATGTAAATGTTCTATATTTAAACAGCACTTTACAACAACTCTTTCAGTGAACCAAAGTGCTTTACAATAGATAGTAAATAAAAAAGGAATAAATAAAAACAATAAAAGACAATAAGAAATAAAAGCAATAAAACTGAATAAAATGCAATAAAATACAATGCAATGAAATAAAGTAAAAGTGTCACCGCACTACTGGGTTTTAAAAGCCATCCTAAATAAATAGGTTTTCAGTCTAGATTTGATGAGGCCCAGGTCAGAAATAAAGACATGTGTAGTATGGTAGCATCCTTTAGAGGGCATCAACAGAGTCCCAAAGGCTCCTGTGACATTTAGACGACTGACGTCACATGGCTTTGTCCAGTTCTTTTACGGTCCATGGGCTTTGCCTGTCCTCCATTTTCTTGAGGTGTACTATCTGTTGTTGAGGTCAAGAGAGCAATGGATGGTCAGGGTGTACTGGTATAGCCCTCTGTTGGATTCACTGCACCATATGCCCTAATGTGCTGCAGAATTTTTAGTTTTCAATTAAAATTTATATTCATAGTTGTGGCTTTTTACCCCTGTGCTTGAACAGTTATTTCAAAAACCGAGTATAAAGTGACAGCCCTACTTAGTCAAAAAAGTGTCTCACTGTCATCGAGTCCAACTCAAACAGGTTTATTTGTAATTCATGTTCAAGTTCAGCATGGTTTCTATCCATCCATCCATTTCTGACCCACTTACCACTGTCAGGGGGCTGAACACAGTGAGCAAGAGGTAGCTTACAAGCAGAGGAGGAAATTCACACTGCACATCAGGACTAAAGAGTGTTCAGTCTTTCTAACCTGCATGTTTTTGGGCTGTCAGTGGAAAACAGAGCACCTGAGAAGCCACGCACTGGGATTGCAATGAAAGCTCTTACAGAAAAGCAGCAGCTGTCAAATTTGAAGCCTCACTGTGAGGCAACAACGCAGAGAACTGAGCAGCTGTGTTTCCCACAGCTGTGAAGCTTTACGTAGTTCCAATGACATGACAGAAACATATATGGAGATGATGACCGATAGCCAACACTATGACAATAGCAAATACAATGCTGACAGTGAAAGGCAATTGTTGATAAAAATGATGTTGATGACATAAGACCCCTTTTTGACCTGTAGAGAAATAGGGAAAATGGCAGCTTCCTATCTTTCTACTGACCAGTTAAATGCACCTTGTTTTCTTGATGGTGGTGTCCAATCTCAGGAGTAACCAAAGGTCAAAAGAGAAGGTGTAGTTCTCTAGTGGCCCTTTGTAATATTAAGAATAAAAATTGCCCCCAAGAGTGGCATGAATGACGAAATAAAGTTAAAAATATATAAGAAATAAGTGTAAATATGTGAAATATTTATGCATTGAGTGCCTTTATATGCTAACGTTTTGTTCTCCTGAATATCAAGCTTGACAGAACCTGATTTTAGATGTAATAAGGCTCGTCAATGAAAAATCTCTTTTTCAAGAGTGTCCTGGCCAAGACAGCAGCACGTTCAACAGTTTTACACAAACACACCGAGTCATCAAACACATAAAACATGACTTCAACACATTAAAAGAAAGAACAGTCACAATTTTAGACAGCCGATCTTGCTTGGATTGCCCATGTGAGAAAGATAAAGTGCATCAATCAGAACATCTGCAACCTGCTGTGTTCGCCTCCAAGTCGCTCAACATCATCTTAAAAGTGTCCAGTGAAACCAGATCTTTTCGTTTCAGGCCTTTTAAATGTAAATTTTGTTTCGATGTTTTGTTTCTCTTTATGGCCATACAACTTTTGATACATCAATCTGACATCATTACAGCATAAATATTCTGATTGCCCAGGTTGTTTTGATGGAAAATGATGTCTTTACCATGATTCTGATTTAAAGGGTTGAGGTTCTACACCCTTTATTTTAATAAAAAATCCAGGCCACCTAAAATTTGTAAACAAAGTGTTAAATGAATTGATGAATAGACAGCAGTCTTCCTGCTTGTAGTTACTATAAGCTTCATTTATTTTACTGACAGCATGTTAAATAGGGGCCAGTCTGCCAGACTGTAACATTTGTGTGATTCTCATTTTTTTCTTTATGTGTGCAGTTACATGAATACCTTGAATTCATGGAGTATTGATCAGTTAAAATTGAAGAGGCACTCATCTTTAGATGACTTACACTGTTGTCCTTCCATAGCTTGAACATTTAGCAGCAGCCGTTGGTTTGGAGGACCCGCAGAGGCTAAGTGGTCCACTCGGAGAAAGAAATATGTCACTTCTACTCACAATGATAGGTGTCCTCTGCTCCCACACTGTAAAATACTGTATACTTGATACTGACACTGGAAAGGAGGGCATCTGTTATTGTGTACATGTGGCTGCATGTGTGTTGTCTAGTGCTTCTGCTCAAGAACATCAAGAGCTGTGTGTTGGCCAGGAGGCTCTCCTAGGGATAAACAGGGAGAGGAACTAATCCTGACTCTCCTGCACATCCAAGTTGTGTGTGTTTGCATGTGTGCACTCCCTCTGCATCCACTACTGGCAAGGTTAAACACGAGTGTTGTTAGGTGACCTTAAGACATTGTAAAAGATGTGACACAGGAACACATGGTAAGCCTGTGTCAATCACTTGCATAGTCAGAAATCCCTGTTTGTATGCTCTCGCTTGTCTATGAGAGGGTATGTGTGTATGTTACAGCGATAGAGACTGTACTGAGGGGTTTTGTGTAATCGTGCTGCGCGCTGAAGCGTGTCGAGAGAAAGGACATGTCCTCAGCTCTGATCACATAGTCTACTACAACCACAATAGAGGGGGAGAGATAGTGAGACAGAAGGGTGTTAGGAAAGAAAGGGAGAGAAAAACATGAAATGGATGGATGATGGAGAGGGGATGACAAAAACAAAAACCTGAAGCAGAGCCAGTGTGAACTAGAGCAAAAAGGGAGGGCAGGGAATTTAAGGAGGAGTTTTAGAAGAGAAAAGATGGATGAAGATATAGACAGAGGGGGCCATATGGAAAAGGGAAAGGAGGAAGTAAAAAAAAAGAGTAAAGGGCAAGGGAGTGATGGAGAAGATAGTGACAGAGAGGGAGTATGTAAAAAAGTGGAGGCAGAGATGAAAGAACAAGACGGAGGATGGACATGGAAAGCTCTGAGGATTGGTTTGATCTCCTAGTTTTCCACTCTCTCTTATCTCTCTCTCCCCCTCCCTCCCGCTCCTGTTTTTTTCCCCCCTTCCATCTCTTGTACATTCAGCGAGAGCTCCTTTGCCTCTGCAGCCCAAAAGAAAAAAGTCAGCCCTGCTCTAAGCTAGCTGTCCCCTCGGCCGGCTGGCTAATTGCAGAGGTATCACTGTGTCAAAAGACTAATAGAGTTTCCCTTCCCGTCGCTAATCTGCCGGCAGGAGCACAGCCGCGATTTGTTTACTCTACGCCAGAGCCAGGGAATACAAAGAAACACCCGCTCTTTTATTTCCTCTCAAACACAATTTCACACCACCAGAGCATCAGTGCGAGAGGTGTTAGTGGTATGTGCATGTGTGTGTGTTTTATGTTTGTGTGTGTGTGTTTTCAGGCATACAAAAGGCATATTCATGATTTGTTTAATATTTCATGAAATAGCACAATACTGGGCCTTTAGCAAAGTCAAACCCTCTTACACTCATTCACATTCAGGATTTTCTTGCTGTACTTGAGAGGACCTTTGAATATTTAGTTGGCTTCATTATGCCACATGTCTATTAATAGATCCTGCATAGAAACTTGGAATTTGACTTTTGAGGGTAAGTTCAAGTTTTTCGAAGTGGGGTTGCTCGTGGCCCATGGCACTAGCTAATATGAGTGCCAGTAAAGTGCCAAGTTTTGTCCCTGGGGGGAGATATCCGGGAGTGGACAGTAGCTGGTACATAGCAGAACATGGTGCCACCAAAACCTCGTAAGTATTTTCTGATGCAACGAGGGGCTAAGTGTCCTTCTGCCAGCAACTCCCCTCATTACTTCAGGTTAGAATGCTGCAGCTGGTTCAGGTAGCGGTTACTGGAGCAAAAAAATTGATATATTTCACTAAATTCGGCTTGCTATTTTAAGTCTGGACATCAGGACTCACCTCTCTGCAGCGACAGAGCATTGTGCCCATTTACAGATCAGGACCAAAACACACAACAGCAGTTTGAGGGCGAATTAAAGAGATCTGATGAAAGTTCCACTCATGACAGCAATAGACCTCCATTGCTGGAGTTTGCCGACATGGGCTCACAGTTCATGCGTCTGCACCCCAGGTAACTTGTGATCTGTCCTGCTCCTCCGTTCTCCATCCCTTCTTCTACCTGTGACTCCATCTGCAAAAGTTCTTCCACTGTGCACTCCAGTTCAAAGAGATATCATCTCGTACCCACAGCTAACAGCACGTCGTCATTACTAGAGTCTTTTTTTGTTTTCGTTTTAAGTGATGTTCGTGTTTGTTGTTTCCTCTGACTGCCTGACCAGCTGATGGCGGAGGGAAGCATAACTCTTACATCCTATTAAGCAGAAGTTCTAAACACAGGAGCTTGTCAAGGAAGTTAAGCACTGTAAAGAACCTTACTGTATCATATTGGAGAGCAATTTAACCTGTTTATGGGTTAATTATGAGGCTTTTGGTGGCACCGTGTAGTGCTATGTAACGGTTACAATCTACCCACTGATATCTCCCTCAGTTCCTTTAGTGCAATAGGCCTTGAGCAACCCCACTTCAAAAAATCTGAACTAACCCTTTTAATAATTGACTTTGGTACCAGAAGTTTTTTTTAAACATTTCAAAAAGTTGGTATTTCCATTGACAAATAATGCTCGAAAATGGCTTTTTGACCTCTGACAGCAATCTGCTACTAGGGATTTAACAGAACAGTATTAAATCAGCAGATACAAACCTTTTATTCGGAAATTTACAGCTAAACAAATTTTGCCATACATCCCATTTCTTGGCTGGGATGTGGACAGAATTAACATGAACCGTAACTTTTTTACCTCATCACTAAATGTACACTTTCAAAAATAAAAAGTCTAATTTATTTAAGAATAGCCTGTTGTTTTCTTGCTTCACATCTGTCTTTAACTTAAACAGTCACAATAAAAATATCTTGTCAGTAAAGAGGCAGCTTTGTGCTCACGACAAAATATGTCGACATATCCAGTAAAATGCAACCCTAGCGGTAAACTTATGAGACTGAAAATTGTTTAAGGGCAAGGAAGCATCAAGTTTATCTAATTTTATCAAATAATATCCAAAAAATTAAGAAAATATTAGACAAAACTGTCAGAGCTATATTCAAAGTTTTCAGATCTAATATTGATTCAATACCTGGTGTCACAACCCGGCTCATAGATCATGACATAATGGAGGAAAACGCAAGCTGGCAAGTTAAACAATATATTGTAGAGTGAATGTGTGTAAATTTGTGTATGCTGAAAGTAATCAAACATACCAACATTTTAGAGTCAGTGCTTTGTTTTCATTGTTCTTCATGCACAAGCTAAGCAGTAACACAGAATAGCATAGACACATAGCAAGATTTCATTGTTTAGACCGAGCTTGTCAGAATGTACTTTGATCATTTTCAATACTTAAATGTTTTTTTAAATAAAATATATCTTTAAGTTTATGTCTGGTAATATCAACAGTACTTAAATGCAGTTCACATTGAGGACAATCATCTTTAAAGCTCTTTCCTCTCTCTCTCTCTCTCTCTCTCTCTCTCTCTCTCTCTCTCTCTCTCTCTCTTGCCCCCCTCTTCCCCTCTTGCTCAGCTTCACCTTAAACACCACGCTGTGCACTCTCAGTGTTCTGTATTTATGAGACATTATAGATTGAGGCAGACTTATACTCACAGCTAGGTAAAGCAGAAAAGTGCTTAAAGAATGCTCTTCTCCCTTCTCCAGAGGGCTGTTTTCGAAAAGGGACATTTATATGGCGCAGAAGCTTTCTTGAATGACTGAAATACATTAAGGGCTCTGTCTCTCACCCAGCATACATCTGCTCTGAAGACTGTCATAGCCTCCTCCCAAACACAGTTGCCTCTTTCCCACAGGGCAAACTGCTTCAACCCAAACGACGTCTACATTGTATGGATGTGCTTTCAGTCTCCGGCAGATACACACTCTCAAACTAACTTTTAGCGTCACTGAAACTCTTTATTAAGTAGTGGTGTTTTTACCTAACATAGGCTCCTTGGATTACAACAAACCAACGTCTAGAACTGAGTGGCTATTTGTCTGTTATCTGCCACACCAACATGCACGGTTTCTTCCTGTGTAAGACTAAATTGGTTTTTATTTCAATTAAATGAACTTTTTTTTCTTCTATTGATTTTGGGTTATTGCTGTTAAATGCAGATTTTTTTGGCTACAGCCAGGATCCTGGAGAACTGTCAGCCAAATTAATAACCCCTTTTTTCTTGCTGCAGTGACTTATCGACTGGTTGGTGTTATTTAGGTTGGTTGTGTTTTTCTTCAGTTAACTACAAGCCTAGTTCTAACCTTACTAACAGTGCACCTTGTTTTGTTGTTTGTGTATGTGGAAAGGGTCTACCAGTATTTTTAAGACCAACACTGAAACTGTGGGTCATGGGACCAATACGCAAATTTTGGATTGGCACATGGAGTGGCAAATCAAAATTCTAAGGGGGCTCAGGCCCCTATTTGGCCAGGCCCCTGCCTACAAAAGTGCTGCCACCTCCCCCCAGAGGTGTGGTCACTTGCTCCACTGTCTGAGAAACACTGAGGCAAATAAACATTTTTGAATAAATTAATTTCGGCAAAGGAGAAAACAAGAAGTTAATACCGATAATCTGCATAATGCTAACTTTTAGCCTTGATGATGGACCTCCATTAAGCGGTGTTTGTGAGTACAGTGAGTATTTGTGTGTGATCCAAAGATCTTAATTCACTTCATTGCACATAGTTGCATATGATGACTGTAAGAACCTTGTGTTGGGTTGAGCTGAATCACATTTCTCGCCTCATTTTTTCTTTCTTTCGCTAAACTGTCGAATTGGACGGTTAATAATGCAGCACATGGGACAGGAAGTCAAGGTGTAAGCCTTCGGAATTCATCTGACCAAAGTTGATAATACAAAAAAACAACAACTAATGAGTAAGTATTTTCATATTTGCATATTTTATTTTCTCTAAATACAAAAGTTGCATTACCCCCGTTAATACGTTTTTATAAGTATTCTATTAGCAAATCAGTTGTTTGTCATACTTTGTTGTGTATTTGTGGTTGAAATAGAGCTGTGAGACAGACTGTTAAGATAATATAACACTGCTTAAAGAGGCTGTTTTGCGTATAAATAAGGTTTGCCTTGAGAACCTTACTTTGTCTTGGATGTGCCTTGGGCAAAAATAGAGTGAGAACCACTGGTTTAGGCTACCCATTGGTTACAATAGCAGTGTCTAAAAGTCTCTCATACCCAGAGATGTACATTGTTGTCTGATGATAGCTGTTAGGTTTATACATTATTTTTTTTTAATCTAAGCCTATAGTTCATGGAAGGGCAACTTACAACAACGGGGCAACAGCTGTTGGGGAGCCACACTAGAATTGGCAAGATACTCCTTACTTAACATATATACTTACTTGGTTATACAAATAGAAAACATATAGCTTTTTATAAAATTAACCACACCAACACTCAAATTTTATAGGTCCCATGTCCTGTGAAATCCATGTTCTTTGCTTTTAATTTTGTTAAAAGGGGCTTGGGAAGCAAAAAACTCAACATATTGTATTAAACTCAGAGTTCACTGAGAAATCCTCTATGCCTCTTAAAGGAAAGTTCCCCTAAAATGCTCAGATTTTTACTTTTTGTGTTTATTATTTAATAGCTCTACAGCCTCCACCTACGTGTGCTCTCTGCTCATCACAGGCAGACATTGTAAAAAATTTTAAGTCTGCTTCGTGGCCTGCGACCCTTCCTTCCTTTCCCAACAGGTATTATTTGGGTTGACAATCACCTAAGTGTTTCTACAGGGGAGGGGAAAAGAGCTGCATCTGATCCTCTACAGAAATTAAACTTTATTTTTTATTCAACCGAAATCAGAGCCTTGCTTAATAGACACCCAGGACATGACGTAAACAGTCAAACACAACAGGACATGGAACTTTTAAGGTAGAATGCAAATAGTAACACTTTGTTAAATTAGCTAAAAATGGAATTCAAGCCAATTGAAACTACCTTTTCACTGTAACAGATAGGTCAGTTACAGTTTTCCGATTTAAGATTTGATAAAACAAACCAAAATGTCAATTACACCAGTTATTTCTTGTAGAGTTGAATCTATTTGAACAACAAAATATTATCATTGAATTATTTAAATTTAAAATAATTTTATTGCAGATTTTGACTTTTTTATGTTTACATTTTGTTGATATTTAGAATAGACTTTTGGACCAAACTGTGTAAGAGAGAGGGCTGCATGAGGCCCGTGGGCCTCATTTTGTCCATCCATGCTATAGTTTCCATATGCTTTCAATTTTGAAACTCATTTGAATCTATTTCTAAACATATGTCCATACTAAACAAACATCTAAAAGGCTACTAAACGTCAAGCTTGAAATGTCCAAAAACTCATCATGGTTCTCTATTAAACAGGAGAACAAGACAACATGACTCACAGTCATGCAAAACAGACACCCACACAGTGACTTTTGCGAGCCAATAATGTCCCCAAAGGTCAAGTCATCAGTCAGAACACACCATTACAAGAACAAATGATAAATCCTGCAGGACTCCATTTACTTAAGGCGAAGGAGAAGAAGAGAGCGAGAGCAGTCAGAAAGAGTAAAGAAGGAAGAGGTATGAAAGAAAAAGGCGTGAGGAGTCTATATACAAAGTAACAGAGCAAACAGTGCAAACAAAAGGACAGGGTTGAAAATTTGGCAGGACATTTTTAGGGATCTCTCTGTCTTTATGCTGCCAACAAACTCTCCCTATCTTTCATGCTCTCTTTCTTTTCCTTTTCAACTTGTAACCAAGGACATCCCTGTTCTGTTGTCACAGCACAGGCCAAGAGACTAATAGGACAGGCCAATTTTTATGTGTGTTTGCGTTCTCTCCTCTCCTTCCACACCCTCTTTTGCTCCAGGGTTTGTCCTATTTGGGTGTCAAGTTTCTCGGTGAGCACACACTGACACTGGTGGTGTTAGCCTGAAGCTCTTGCTACTAATGAGACATTCAGAAAGACAGACAAACCACAGACAGCACTCAAAGAGCACAGAAAAGAGCAGGATTTGTTTCTGATGGGAGTTACTCTGCTTCATTACCCCCTTATACCCTCTCTTTGACGCGGCTGTATTGTCACTAACTCCATCGTCTCTTGTTTCCCCCTCTCAGATGTTTTTCCTTCGTTCTCCTCCATCATTTCTCACTCTTTCTCTTTCACTGCTTTATTTTCTGGATCTTTGTCAAATTTGGGGCATCAGTAGAAGAGCACACACAGCCTTTTAGCCTCATGGGCTTTATGTGGCAGCGTCTGAAAGTTGAATTTTTTCCTGTCTGGCTGGCAAAGGAATTTTTTTGTTAACCTGATTTTTTGGAGTTCGGAAATAAAAATATGCTAATGTGGTTACATCATCCAAAAGGTTCCCTGTGCCTCTGGTGGGTCGACTAATGGAGTTTAACACACTTGGTGAGAAGAATTTAAAAGAGAGCTTTGGAGGGTGATGTTTCAGGATTGGTTTTTGATGTGCATCATGCTCTGAGGAGGTGGGGCGGATCAGATGTGTGTACAAGTGTGTGTGTGAGGGAGGCAGGTGAAAAGCAGCGAGATAAGAGGGTTGAGAAGGTCAAGTAAATGCCACCACTCAAGACAGCACTAAAGAGCAAAGTTGTTGGTCACATAACGATGAGATGCTCAACCGTAGCACACACACTTACATCAATATAAACTCTATTCATTTTATTATTTGGTGTTCATGTCTGCTGGGGCTTATAAGAACCATAAACATTCATGTTTATATGTGCCCCCATGCGTAGATGCGTTGAAATGCAAGTGCCCGTGCATATATTAAATGTGTGTGTTCTAATTTGTGCCCATTCCCCCTCAGACTGGGTTATAAAAGCTCATTCTCTTGGTAAGAGAAGGCGTATCGGCCTGTGTTATAGCCCCTGTCGGCCACATGGCTGCATATTGATCTCAAGGCTCCATGATTTATTGCCCTTTTCACAAAGAATGCGTTTATTGTGTTTTTTTGCATGTTTGTGTTTCTGTGCATGCATACCTTGGTCCTAATAACAGATGAGATGGATCCACCCCGCACCGTCTGTCTCAGTGTTTTTACAGCCCAAGAAACGAGGCCCCCAGACTCACATTAACACCTTGATATATCAGCAATCTGCTGCTCTAATGCGACAGGGAGAAGAGGTGACAACTACCGTGTCCCTGCTGGCTGCTTACATCCTTGAGCAAATCCCTATTCAATTTCTGTTTCAATTTGAAGAGGGATGAATTGGTGTTTTTGTATTATCATTATTATTCTATTTTGGGTGTGTTTTTATATTCCCAATAGTTCACTCTACAGGTGTCTGATTGTGTAGAAAAAGAAGTTTAAAAAATTGTCCTCCAGCTACCTGCAAATTGCCTTTCCAGCAAACTTTCTGTTTCATTTCAGGCAGCTAATGAGTCATTTGAGTGACAAAGATAACTGTTTACAGTGCCTCAGAGCAGTGGAAACCCACTGTTAGAGTAGGTTTTTACTGGGCTGCTGTAGGGCTGGGTGATATGGCCTGCAAAGAAAATCCTTGATTTTTCCTTTTTTCTTAAAACTGGATTTAAGATTTTAATTTGTGTCTTTCCCTCTCAAAGAAAATAACTTCATATGTCAGAGATTACATTAAACAAGTTGTGCCTCAATGTTATCAAAATATGACCCAAAAATAAACTGAACATTCCTCTTAAAATGAAAGTGCAGGCTGTTATTTTGTGATCACAGTAAATTATGTAATTAGGAAGTGGGAGGCTTCACTGACCCTTAGGGTTGCAACATTTTCACCATATATTTACATTACACTTTAATCAGTATTTAACCTCATTAAAAAAACACAAGATTAATATTGTGCCCATGCAAAAAATGTCAGGGCCTACCCTTATGAAAACAGTGAAAAATTTCAGTATTTCTGTCTTCAGTCAGTGCCACAACTTACAAGTTATTTTAGTGTCTCTGTCAGAGGGAAGTAGGAAAATGTTTTAACTCTGGAAGTCCAGGGTTTGTCGCAGGCAGGGGGCAAAATAAATGACAGCGTAAGTCAAGGGAAAACAATCCCCATTGTTATTTTATTAAACTCTTCAACAACTCTGCAACAAAAATAATCTGTTTCCAAGACCTAGTGGCAGGTCTTCAAAAGAGTTAAACCCTTGCCAAGCTGCAATATCTGCAAATTACACAAATTAACCATATTACTGCACCTTATCATCACTGCTTCTTACATTTTGAAATCAAGAGTTGCATTTTTTCAAGAGTGAAATGTTTTAAAACTGTTCATCACACAAATAGACTACTGTCAAGTTGAAAGACAAACAAGTCATTTTTTGTAAAGTCAAGGCCTTGTGCTCTTGACCAAAATATTGGTTTTGGTATAATGGTATATTGGTCAATAAGTTTAGAAATATCGCCATATCGTACATTGGCAAAAATCTGTTTATCATCGATAATCACCAGTATCACCAAACCAATACCAAAACCAATACTTTTGGCCAAGAGCACAAGGTCTTAACAAATAATCGTCATATCTGATGTTGACAAAAACCCTATATTGTACATCCCTAAGGCATAAAATCCCATCTATCAAAAAAATCTATCCTCTTTCCCCAGCATTGATCACAGGTCCTAGCTTCTGCCCTTAAATAATATTTCAGTTTTTCAATGAATTGTGTTAAGGTCAGAAAATTCACCTGTGTGTTTGTTTGAAGCAGAAACAGAACATAGTTTGAGTTTGACATCAATCAGAGGTTGGGATCATATCACATAAAGGTACAAAGATATGAAATGAATACAGACCATACATGAATATATGCATTAAATCTTATCTCCATGAAGTTGTCTTCCGGCCATCATTCTCCCTTATGTTTTAGTTGTGGTATATTATTAAGTTATCGGAACAATGAACAAAGAGATCTCACATTCACTTCTTTGATACTAGAAACTCATCTAATACTGACTCTTTGGTATTTCAGAAAAAGATGGTAATATGTTAATGCCCTTTAAGTAGGTCTGGTCTCTGTAGTCTAAAATATATCCGACCTATTTTGATCAGACACTTTTGATTTTTTTCTATACCCAACTATATCTAAATGATTTAATGTTTTGTCTGCTCTTTCTTCAATTTTCCTCTTTTCTCTTCAAACCTCTCCTTCTGTTGAACATCGCTCCTTGTTTATCCTGCGCATGTGGTTGATATTTATCCATCCATATTTAAACATGGTTGTCTTCTTCCAACAACTTGTTTGTCCGTTTTCTTCTACCTCCTTAATTTCCTTACCCAAAATGCCTGGTTCTACTTCATCCATTTTCCTCTTGTCTACTCCTTTTCTTTCCTCTAATCCTCCTGTCCCTCCCTCTGCCCTGTAGACTTGACCCAGCGTGTCCATGATCAGGTCCTAAGTTATGTCCTCTGTCCCTACTTTCCCACCATAGCTCCCTCCTCCCCTGGTGTCGACTCCGCCCCTTTGCAGCGCACAGGAAGCCACGGCACAGCGACAGGAAACTACAGCCGTGGCGGGAATAACAATTATGCTACAGTGGGACCGGGCTACACGAGCGGAGGTGGTGGAGGAGGGGACTTGTACGGCTCAGACCCCTATGTGGCCGACCCTTACCGCACCCTGCAGTACTGTCCCTCTGTGGTGGAATCACCCTACAGCAAGTCTGGACCCGCCCTCCCACCAGAAGGAAGCCTGCAGCGATCCCCTTCCATCGATTCTATTCAGAAAGACCCCAGGTAAGGTGAAAAGGGTGTGGAGTGTTTGTGTGTGTGTTTGCTTTGGCAGGTGCGTGTGTGGGTGTGTGTGTTTTTTGGGTTATGCTGCACAACAATGAGTAAAACATCATAAGTGAAGGGTCACATATTGAACTTCTTTTCAACAAGTTTGCATTAGTCCAATATGTCCCTCAGAACGTATATTTTGAAATCTCTTGTTTAACGAATCTCTAAGATAACAGAGATTCAGACAACTAGCCAAGGGAGTATTTTCATTATGGGGGAGGAAGCACATGTCCTAGTGACATCACTAGTGGAACGTTTTTAAGTAGACTGTCAAAGCATATTCCCTAAAAAGTGGATCCAGTGGCAAAGGTGGGTTTGTTCTCTAGATTTAGAGGTTTGCAGTTAGGTCACAAATACATATTTTTCTGTTATCATAGCCTTCTGTAGCCTCCCTGCCCCTTTGAGTGTTTCCAAAGAGGAGGGAAAACGAGCTGAATCTGATCCTCTACTGAGATAAAATTTTCCTATTTGTTAAACTTCACTAAAATATTTGCTTAATGGACACCAAAGACTTGATGTTAACAGTCATACACACCAGGACATTTGACCTTTAAATGCTTTTTGATAGTTTGAAGATGTTAAGCGAAGTATAGGTGGTTTTAGAGAAGACTGAATAAGAATCAATAGAATGCTATATTTAACACATTTAAAGCTGTATCATCATATTAACTAGGCCAATGCATTGGCCCAACTGAATCAACTCACCCACACACACTCATACATGTATTAGAACTGTTCACTAAAGAATAGTCTCATGGTAAAGCCATTGAAGTGATCTTGACAATGCCAGAATATGTGGGTTACACACATGAACGCCTAATCTATTTGTTGCACCATGAAGTGTTTTCATACATGATAAAGTCATTTATGTCACAAAAAGAGTTGTGTGTAACTGTTTTTGCACCATTCTGTAGAGAAGTGATACAGTTCAATTCAGAAAACTTTATTCATCCACAAGGGTAAATTCAGATCTACACAGGGCAGGGGCATGACTAAAACAGACAGGGACAAAAAACAATGGCACAGAAAGAGCAAGGTAGGTTAAAAATGTATGTAACAATTATTTAAAGAAAGACATTTTTACTTTATATATACATAAATACAGTCATGTGAACATCTGAAAAACATGTTAACAGAGCTCTTTGAAGAGGAGCTCTAAGCTAAACCAGTATTAAAGGTCTTCATAGTGTGATGGAGGACATGGTTCAACAGGAGATACCTATTTAAACCAAGCTTGAAAAGTAGATTATGCAGCGAGAATAAGTGATAATTGTTTAATGAATGACAGGAAAACAAACAGGTTATTAATATGTAAACAGACATACAGTGCTGTGAAAAAGTATGTGCCCCCTTCCTGATTTCTTATTTTTTTGCATATTTGTCACCTTGAAATGTTTCAGATCATCACACAAATTTTAGTACTGGACAAAGATAACCTGACTAAATGCAAAATGCTGTTTTTAAATGATGATTTTATTTATTAAGGGAAAAAAGCTCTCTAAACCTACATGACCTGATGTGAAAAAGTAAGTTGACTGTGATTAGCCACATTTTTTTGAATGCTGAGTTCAATTTTACTGACCACATGTAGACCTGATTACTTCCAGACCTGTTAAATTAGGAAATCACTTAAATAAAACCTGTCTGACAAAGTGAAGTAGGCTGCAAGATCTCGAAAAGAAACACATCCTGCCACAATCCAAAGAAATTCAAGAACAAATGAGGAATGAAGTGATTGAAATCAATCAGTCTATTACAAAGCCATTTCTAAGGCTTTAGGACTCCAGCAAACCACAGTCAGAGCCATTATCCACAAATGGAGAAAACTGGGAACAGTGACAAACCTTCCCAGGAGAGGTCGGCCTACCAAAATTACACCAAGAGCACAACCACGACTCATCCAGGAGGTCACAAAATAACCCAGAACAACGTCTAAAGAACTGTAGGCCTCACCTGCCTCAGTTAAGGCCAGTGTTCATGACTCAACAATAAGAAAGAGACTGAGAAAAAATGGCATCATGGCAGAGCTCCAAGGTGAAAACCACTACTGATCAAAAAGAACACAAAGACTCGTCTCACATGTGCCAAAAAACATCTTGATGATCCCCAAGACTTTTGGAAAAATATTCTGTGGATTGACGAGACAAAAGTTGAACTCTTTTTAAGGTGTGTGTCCCGTTACATCTGGCGTAAAAACAACACAGCATTTAATAAAAAGAACATCATAGCAACAGTCAAACATGGTGGTGGTAGTGTGATGGTCTGGGGCTGCTTTGCTGCTTCAGGACCTGGACGACTTGCTGTGATCGATGGAACCATGAATTCTGCTGTCTACCAGAAAATCCTGAAGGAGAACATTCGGCTATCAGTTTGTGACCTCAAGCTCAAGCACAATTTGGTTATGTAACAGGACAGCAACCCGAAACACACTAGCAAGTCCACCTCTGAATAGCTCCACCTCTGAAAAAACAAAATTAAGATTTTGGAGTAGTCGAGTCAAAGTCCGGACTTAAATCCAATTGAGATGCTGTGGTGTGACCTTAAACGGGCAGTTCAAGCTCAAAAACCCTCCAGTGTGGCTGAGTTAAAACAATTCCGCACAGAAGAGTGGGCAAAAATTTCTCCACAGCGATGTGAAAGACTCATCACCAGTTATCACAAACTCTTGATTGCAGTTATTGCTGCCAAGGAAGACACAACTAGTTATTAGGTTCGGGGGCAATTACATTTTCACATAGGGTCATGTAGGTTTGGAGACCTTTTTTCCCTTGATAAATAAAATCATCATTTAAAAACTGCATTTTGTATTTACTCAGGTTATCTTTGTCTAATGTTAAAATTTGTGTGATGATCTGAAACATTTAAGTGTGACAAATATGCAAAAAAGTAAGAAATCAGGAAGGGGGCAAATACTGTTTCACAGCACTGGATATCAAAAGTAGACAAAAACTGAGTGAGAGCAGGAAAACAAATTGGTATAGAAAGCAAAGCTGTGTAGGTTAAATACTGTTTGAGTCGGTGGTCATAGTGCAAAAAAGATACAATAAATGTAAAATAAATATGGATATAAAGCAATACCGGAGTGGATTTATTCTGAAAAGTCTGGGATCATTGGATCAATCCAAAACATTAAAGGAAAATAAATATTCAAACAGAGATTAATGATAGTATATTTATGGTAATTAGTAAAGTGATCATAATGGAATGAAAGACAAGGATATCACCTGTAAATAAAAATGTCAACAGAGCTAAAAACTAAACTTGGTTTGTGCTGAATAAAAGTAATCACTAAATATACAAACAGAAAATGAAAATAACGGTGATGATTGTCTATATACACTCAATATTCAACACTGAATTTTATTATTTATTTACCAAGTGGTTACCTCGAGTGTTGAGAAATGAAAGCAGTGCAAAAATCTGCTGTTCCTCACCAGAGACACCAGAAGTCTCATGCACACTTTATGTAGGAGTAATCTTTTTGTTTAGAAATAAACATGTTCTATAGCCAAGTTCATTCTTCGATGGAATAGTTTTTGTCTTTATTGGCACACACTGTTTATTGACTGATTTTTATAACTTATCTATTTTGGTTTTAGGAAGCATTAGAATTATTTATGATAATGGGCATGGCTGATATGACTGAACATGCCTTTGTTGTTGCTGTTTGGCTCAACTCCTCCATTTTGTCTGTTTCTAAATTGACTAAAAATCAATGAACAAGCGGCTGATATTGTCAAAGAGTTACTATAGTCCATGATCTTAACACGTGCATATAATTAAAATAATTTACCTGTTTCTGCAACACATGTTAAGCCTATGTTTTTAGACATTCATTTCAGTTCAATGAAATGTGGTTAGCAGGACTTTAATTGGTAATTCTAGTTGTCATAAAATAACTTTAATGTTAGCAGATACTGTACTTTATGATTCTCTTTCAAAACTCTCTCAAACTGAGTTGTCAGGCTGGAAACATAACTTTATAAAAATCATAGAAGCTTCACTTGTGTGTACACTCATGTTCCTGCAGGCATAAAGATAGACGTAACCTCAGCGGGCTGTGCCAACTAATGGATTCATGCATTTCAAGACAGATAACAAAACACAGCACAATAATCTTTAATACTTTGAGAAATCAGTAACCTACTCCCAGAAGTTCATGTCAGCAATAATCAGAAAAATGACAAGCCACCATCCCTACATACAACAACACAGCAGTAAAGAACACTAATAAAAGGCCTAGTTTCTGTAGATTAGGACAAGGTTGCTTTAGAAGCCTCATTTTACCTCCTTCAGTGTCACGCTGCGTAGAAAAGAATCCTACTGGGCTGTGATCACTTCTATCCTCTTGTTGCCACAATTAAGCAAAGCTCACTCTCCCCTCTTTATTTATATATATTTCACAGGACTCTTGATGTATAATTCCTTTAATTACAGAGTAAAAGGGGCCTGAGACGTGAGTGGATCAAGTCTCAGCAGCAGCTGTCAATCACAGAAGAAGGAGACAGTGAGTTACCCTGGAGAGGCATTTAAAGAGACGACAGAATAAGAGCGAGAGGATGGGAGAGAATGATTAAGAACAATGACAAAGTGGGTAAAGAATTACTAAAAAAAGACCAGATGACATGTGCACAGTCATTTGAATGAACAATCTTAGCACTCCATTGTGAGTTCGATAATGAGGTTATAGCAGTTTATTATTAATGTTATCTCAAGGACCGGCTTAAGAATTTCATTTGTTGTCTCCGATGTCTGTCTTCTTTGAAAAAAATATGAACAGGATGGATTTGGTTTTGCAAGAGAACAGATTTCAACAATGTGCTCTGCCTTTTCTTCTTTTATTGGGTGTGTAAAGTAAACACCTTCACTGTGACTCATGGAAGCCATTTTACGTCTCCTCTTCGTCAAGAGACAAACTTTTTTTTAGCTTCATTTTCAAACAAAGCTGAGGAAATGTTTGTTGTCTGTACTATACTGCAGTTACTTGTGTGTAAACAGCGGAAGTTTTTTATTATTGCAGCAAGAGAGGAAGAGCAGTTGGCAGTGATGTATACTTCTTTGTTGTAAGACGATCCATACCAGCCAGCTTCGAACAAAAGGCACATAAGTCATACACCTTTAAAGTTTCAGCAAGTGGTAGGGAGAAAGAAGTTTCACAAAGAGACACTGTAGAGAGGAAGGAAAAGTGGGTACAGGTCACCGTGATAGAGTTTCTTACACATTTTCATGGCAACCCCAGATATTAGTATTAGCACGATTCAGATTTCAGTGGCAGTCATATGCACTTAAAAAACTCCACTCCAAAGAGAATGATAGAGGGAGTGTTATTGAGGGATAGTCCTGTAAATACATGCGATTTAGCGATTTATGTAATAGGGCGATGATATGTATTTAACATACACTGAGTCTTTTGCTTCTGTTTTTATCAGGATAGGGACCACAAATCTCTGTTTTTGAGTTACATGGTATCAAAGATTTGAAATATCTACTGCTCAACAAAGTACTCAAGTTAGTTTTTTTATCAAAAGACGAAAACAAATAATTTTGTAAAACAGCTGGATCTGACTGATTCAGTGTCTATAATCAGGCAGATCCATCCTTCAAATATCCAATCAACAATTAAAGCGAGCAGCCCAAAGCAGCACAGACAAACCAGTGTCCTTCGGAGCATAAAGAGGTTGCAGTTACAAGCGAGATGACTGCAGGAAGTGAGTGATCATAAAGAGATTAGCATAGATGCTAACAGTTTCAAACCTGGACTGCAATTCTTTATTAAATGGAAAACATTGACAGCATTTCTCTTGATGGAAATTATATTTTTGCTACTCTTCTGACATGTCTTGCCAAAAGTTTGTTCTGGTAGGTGGCAGTAGCGCTGCCTACTATGTTATCTGATTGGCTTGTCCTCATTGTGATTGACGGAGTGAGCTCCGAATCACCTGCTGGGATATGCTTTTGAAAGGTTCTGCCCATTCCCAAACACTTTCTATGGGCTGTTGCCTAGATGGACTGGTGAAATATATTCTGCATAGTTAAAGAGCGGTCCATCTGGTGTGTCAGATTAATACCAATGAGCTCAAAGAACACATTTATCTTATTCCAACCACCCCCCATACACACACACAAACATAATTGTGTAAGTATGACTTCTGCATAACTTTAAATCAGCTAATATTTGCAACATTCAGCTATGTGACCTGCTTGCTAACTTGTTAGCAAGGTCAGCAAAATAAGATCCACTTTAACCAGGAAAAAAGGCACATGTCACGGTTTTTCCCCTGGTGAATGAATCCTGGGTCAAGGACAGTACTTCCTTTTTACTTATGTTACCATTGCTTGAATTAGTCGTGCATGTGGACCCACACGAAGGAGAGGATGAATGTGATATTTAAGTATTTACTTTATGGACTGGTAATTATAAATTGAATTCAATTTGATGCCAGACAGGAAGCCAACAAATATTTTCAGAACTGGTTTGATATATTTTAATTATTTTGTCCTTGAAAGCATTGTGGCGTTAATGTTAGTTGATCAGTTTGGGCCTTCCTGCTTGCTTTTTAGAAAGTCCTGAAAAAAAGTCAATGTAAAAATCATCAGTTTAGGACAGTTTTTCAGAGTCATTGGGAACGGGAAGGGCCTCAGTTTAGAACTGTGTACAAAATTGTGTAATAAAACTTTGGATGCCAGACTGTTTTTTTTTTTTTTTGAAAGAACATAATCTAGGACATAATCCAGGGTTTTCATCACATCATTTCCACACATTCCTCAGTCTATATTAAGAGAGAGAATTCTGTAAACACAACTGGCACTCTTTTTTCACATTTTACTCAGACCTGCAAGTTAATGGATGCAGAGTTGACTTTCTGAATTTTAAAATTACAGTTTTCACAGCCACACAAGGCTAAAGTGATTTCTTTTTCTCATAACTGCTAACTTTTATGACAAAGACTCAGCAAATAATACAGAGGAGAAGCTGCATATATGAACTTAATTTAATTTACAAACACACTCAGATGCAGACTATTATCTTTCCTGTACTTGCAGGAAAGTGTTTATTATTGTCCCTTTGGAATCATTAGCAGACTAACTTGCATTCACAAGCACACATAAGAGATCAGTGTCTCTCCCTTAATGTTTTAAGCCTCATATACTGCATATCCACAGAGCCTAAAAGACATCCTGTTTTTCCTCCTCGTACACTTTATTTAAGACAATAAACCTCACTGAACCACTATTAGATAAATGCAGCCATTTTATTCAGGACTCCAATGTTCTGAGAGTTATTTTGTGTGTTTAGTGCACCCTGCAGAGTTCAATAAAGCCTTATTTAATTGAAAGTTGCAAAGTTTTTATGACTACTTAAAAATTAGACTTCACCAGCCAGAGTCTGGTGGTGTTGAGGAGATTTAGACTCTGCATGTTTTTTCTTTTTTTAATTTAGGCCAGCCATTTACTGTAAGTTGGTTGTAACCACAGGAAGCCAAAGTTCATAAAACCACCAAATAAAACTGCAGTAATGGATTTTATCCGTGCCGCTAATATGTTGTAACTTAATATAAAACTGTTGTTCAAACAACAACTGAGAAAACAGACTTTACACAAAAAACTGCTTGGATGACTGTTTTTTTTTTTCTTATTTTAAACATCAGGATTTTTTTTTTTTTTTTTTTAATTCCTATTTCCCCTCAATATTTAAGGCCCGGGGGCCAATTTAACATAGTGACAGCTTTTTTTTCACTGAGTCTTAATCCAAATATTTGAAATACATAAAAAGCTGTAAAGATTTTTAATTTTATTAATAACAACTGGATTTAGCAAAACATTTAACAACTTTAATAAAGATGATAATGATACACTCACCCTTCCCCGGTATGGACCCCAAGAAGAATAGTTGTTACTACTGTGACCACTAATGGGGAGCCAGGTAAAGCAATGAAATAATAAAGGAGGACAGAAATTGTTCCACTTTGTAAAACCAAAAATCATGTTGAAGTAGAGCATAAATATCCTTGTCATTTTCAGTGTTAATGTTTGTTTTTCATTAAAGAAATGCAGTCCAGATCTGATGAAACTGCTACTAAACCTGTTAGCACCTATGCTAATCTCTTTACAAACAGTAGCTTCCTGCTGTCATCTCACTCATAGCTCCCTTCTCCTCCTTCTCTAAGGGACTCCCACTTTGGGGCACTCACAGTTGTTGTAGATTGGAGCTTGGCAAAATGGATCTCCCTGATTACAGACATTGAATCAGGCAGATCCATCTGCACTCCAAGATTTGTCTGGGTATGCTAGGCTTACCTTTGCCTTCACCTTCAGAGTCTGAAAGAATCTCATCATTACATCCAACTAAAACTCCATCCATGAATTTAAATTGGTTACAAGGTGTGTATGCATGTTTTTATTTAGTTATTCATTTACCTAAAACCAACAGAAAGAAATTGTTTGGGAATGAAAAATAGCTTTTTCTTCCAAATAACTCCTAACTGTTCATGAAAAAAATGCCTAAACCACCCAAGACTGGAACAAAGTAAAAGCACTTTGATGTCCAAAGCTGTCAAAACCGAACAGAAAACTATGACCAGACCAAACTGGGGTTCAGTGTATTGATGAATCCCTAATAACAAGGCTTCTGGTAAAGGCTCTGGTGATTTCATTCATCGACTACTGCAAATCCTTACTGGCAGGCCTCCCTGCATGTACATTTAAACATATATACAGATGATCCAGAATGCAGCAGCATGTTTGGTCCTTAACCAGCCCAGAATAGCACATGTCACTCTGCTGTTAATCTCTCTTCACTAGCTTTCAGTTGCAGCTTGATTAAAATTCAAAGCTCTTGCATTCAAAACAGTATGCCAGTACTCCTGCCTATAGAATCCCTCATCCAGGTCTAGCCTGGTGCTCCCTTCTTACACAACTCAAAATCACTAGCTAGGCTGTTATATAAGGTATAATGCCCGACGAGGTGTCTATTATCAGAAATGAATGGACGATGCGGAGGAGTGAACTGTCCGTCGCGAAGCAAAGGACAGTTGCTTCCGCGAAGTCCATTAATTTCTGATAGTGGACACCTCGAAGGGCATTATCCCGCTTATACCATGGTCACTTATGAAAAAAATAAGTATTAAATCAATTATTGATATGCTAATGTTGTTTTTTACCATTAAAATAGTAAGTTTTTCATAAGAAGCGGCTGAGTGGATTATTTAATCTCTCATTGTGACGCATTGCCAAGGTAACCAGCTCTGGCCACAGAACCTGCAGCTTATGGTAATGTCTGTATGCAGGAAACACTTACACTGATTTTACTCATGAGATTAAAGCAGCCTTGATACTCTGTTATAATGGCCAAACTATAACCTTTGAGTTGTATATGAATGCCATCATCTATCACAACTGTTATATTTAGATTTTGTATTTTTTAAACCATTATCCACTTACTGTCATTTAAATGGAGCTATGTCTAACATGTCTCCCTGTCATTAGGTTAAACGGCCTTCTACTCAGACTTCACTCTCTCTCTTGCAGTAATTGGATCTAGCTGAGCTAACATGAAGTGCTAAATGAGTTAGCAGCAATTAGAGACAAGGAACACTCTAAGTGAGGGCAGAGGTTATGTGTGTGTCTAAGTCAGATAGCAGTGTGTTTGAGGAAAGACTTTGTTTCATACATTAGTGTATTGTATATTTAACTATGTATGATGAAGCACTAGTAACTCATGGATGTGTGTGTGTGAGGCGGCTAGTAACACATTTAAAGGCCATTATTGCTGCAGAAGAGGGAGTGCAGTGGAGCAGAGGTGAGGACAGCGACACAAAGAGAAAACTCAATAACTGCTAATGGATGAGAGTGAAGAAAGGAGAGGAGGAAGAGATGGAGATAAAGGGAAGGGGTGGGCTGTAAATGCTAAAAGGAGGGAGGCAGAGGCGAGGGAAATACAGAGAAAAAGACGAGAGGTATTTGGCTTGAAGGGGACAATGTGAGATGATAGTTGGACAAAGATGAGAAGAGGAGCAGTATTATAGATAAGTGTTACCCTCCATTGTTTTGTTTTCCTCTCTGTAGAGATAATTCTCTCTCCCACTAAGATTCCTCCTTAAATTAAAATCTAAGAACAATGCAGAGAACAAAATGAAACAAGAAAAGCATGAAGCATTGTCTTATAATGGGGAGTTAAAATTGAAGACAATGAAATAATAAAAGAAGAGAGAAGGAAGAAGCCTGTGAAAGGGAATGGAGTAATCTTAAGTAAGTGAAGAAGCAGCGAGTGACGTTTGTTTAGGGAATAAGGAAGGCATACCTTGAGGGGCTGAAGGCAGAATAAGAAATAAGGGAGGGAACAATACATGGCAAAGTAGGAGTTTGAGAGAGAGGACAGTGAGGATAGAGAGATGAACATTAGCTCAGGGAGTCTGGGACCGGGATGGTGGGGGCTGTGTTACAAAGCTTTGGAGGTTAGGCAGAGAGAGCGAGAAAGTGAAAAACATCATGAATGAGGGGTTGCAGTGGAGTGAGTGGAATTTATATTGCACTTCAAGTATAGGGATTGACAGGAAAAGGAGGGTAAAATAGTCAGAAATGGGTCTGGAGTGTTGTTTCATCTGTGTGGGTGTGCTTAACTTATCCCATCAAACACTCAGTCTGATACGTAGACGGAGCACTTCAGGATAAGACAAATCAAAGTCTTCTTACTTAAATCAACATTTCTCTCCGAAAATCAGAGATGTTTTCACCCAGAAGAAAAGTGGTTGTAGTGATACTGTGCCTGGCATTGAAGCTTTGGTGAGAAACCTGTAATTTTTGCAGACTTAACAGTCTTTTTATCCCTTTGCTTATAATGCCATTTACATCTGTCAAAAATGGCCTCCTTTGTTTAACATCAGAATATTTTATGCATTTTCAGCATTATAAGATGTGAAATAGAGGCTGTTCTCCTTTATGCTTTCTAGTCATCCAGCACCTGCCTATGAGCATTGAAACTTCCTATAAGGTAATACTCAGGACCTGATTCAAAAAGCACTGAATAGTATTATGGCTGTTTGAGCAATACTAAAGGCCTCTGAACACCAAGGGCAATGCAAATTATCACACAAAATTGCAACAGTAGTGATGTCGATGCTCTTTTCTATTCACATTAAAAGCAATACATGTTAACTTATGTTGTGTATCAGTTGCACCAAAGAAGTCAAAACACACTCGACACCATGTGGATAAGACCCGGTGCTCATTCTAATTGAATATAAATTAAATGGGTGCATTTGATTCTGCAAAGCATAGGAGAACTTGGTGAGTACTAGTGTTTAGTACAAAAGCTGAAACTGTACCACAGCTGCACAACAGTAGGAGCTTTAGTGTACACTCACCATTCATACTACAGCTCCAACTTTGACATTATTTTTAAATTCATTATTTTTGCCATTTTGATAACTTTGGTTGAATGAAATGGGCTGCTGTGGACAAACGCACAATTAAGCAGGTTGACCATGTGAAATCTTTGGACTGGCTGTGACCTTGAAGATTCAAAAACAAGGCAACTGGACTGTGTTGAGTTTGTTGGGAAGACGTTTCACTTCTCATCCAAGAAGCTTCTTCAGTTCCAAATGGCTGGTGATGGAAGCAGATATTTATCTTGCTAGAGGGGAAACAACAACAAAGGAAAGGGAGGAGTTGGAGAACGACTCATAGCTGTAACGTACATGCTTACAAAGAATGCTTTCAATAGTCAGATGTGGGCTTATAAAGGTGCAAAACTTGAGAAAAATTGACTGGAAGACTGAAAAAAATGATTTTCCACTCTGCAACATAATGTTGTGTGAGCTTGCAATGATCAACTATAGACTTGAAATAAAAAGTAAGAAAAGATGTATCTAAGGTGCTGGCATTTACGCTATCAGGAGTTCTGGTTTAGTTTCTTTGTAAGTAACCTAGTCAAAGTTAACTGCTAGAATAAACACACTCATATTTTTGAACAGTAGTTAAAACAGTTCTGTGTGTTGAGTCATGGACAAGACATGAGTGAGGTTCAATTTAAGACAGAAAATAAGCGTATGTTCTTCAAGAGACACTAAGAGTTTCAAACTGTGTGTGTGTGTGGAGGCTCATTCTGTGCAAGTCCGCTCCCTTCCTGTCAGTATGTACAGGGCTTTAACATTAACCTAGATTTCATTTAATGTCAATTTAGACATAATTTTATTAAAACAGAATTCCTGAAAACCTTCAAAACAACTTAAACCACTATATCTATAAAGATACGACAACAAAGTTTGATATTCATTTCACAGCATGTAAAATAAACATTGACTAATTGTTTATTTCATATATCAATTACAGTTTGTTTTATCACATTGCTCTTCAGCTTTTCCTGTGTGATATCAGGCTTATTAAATTCAAGTTCCAGCAGTTTCAAATAGTTTTTAAGACAATGCAATTTTATTTGCAGAATTTGTTACACAACTGTTGCAGCATCTTATTGCAATAGAAATTGTTTGATTATTTAAAATTTTGCACAGATGTCGTGAAATCAAAGTGTAATCGTTCTTAATAATCATGATCTCATTATAAATCTGAAAAAAATTGATTTTATTTTCCATAATCTTAACCATGAAGCAGATGGGTAGAAAGGTAAATAAAGTTTCATATTACAGGGGACAAATCCCTTTTTATTGAGCTGTCTGAGAGTTTATTGTAACTAAGATGAGATATTCAATAGAGTAGAGTTGTCGTATTTTCTTTCAGTGTAGGAACAAGAAGCCATGGCAGTGAGTCCAGGCTATTGCTCCCTACTATAGTTGTAAATAGTGAGGGGACTCAACATAATCTAGCTGTAGTGCATCTCAGACCCAGAGCAAAAGCAGCAAGCATTGCTCTTGTTGAGTGAATCGTTTAGCAGGGCTTTGACGCTGATATTAGATAGAAGACTCTCTTCTTTAACCATCAACAATGTGACTGCTGCACGTCTTCCTGTTTTCTCGAAGAACAAACTGGGCCTAGGGTCAAAGATATTCAACACAGGTGCATTAGTTAGTAAAAATCTGATAATTCAAGCAAGATGTAGTCTGGATTCCAAGGGTTAAAACCAATTCACTGCAACAATAGATGTCAAACATGCACTGTACAGGTAAATACCCCAGTGGCCCCATTATTTACTCCATATAATAAAGCTGCTGACAGGGAACTCTGTTTACAGCAGCCTGATGTGATGTGATGTGGGTTGACATGTCATTGTCACAGCTCGCCATTCACTGACATTGTTAGCTGGCTCGGAGCCTCAACACGTCGCTCTATTCATGGAAAATGTGCACTGGTCAGCGGTGACCCATGCATATATGAGGTGTGTAAGAATGGCGAATGTGAGTTTGTGTCCAAGGCTGTGTCAGAGACATCGAGATAGTGACAATGTGTGTGTTTCAGAATATGTTTATTTATGTGCTATGCATTGGTCAATGTCACACAGTCTAGGAGACAATGACATCTCATTGCGTTAGTGCATGTGTGTGTGGGTGTCTGTCTGTTTGTGTGTGGGGGTGTTAAGCAAACACAGAAAGAACAAGAATTATTGTGAGGTTATTACTTTTGTTGTCAGCTGGGCACTAGTGTCAGTGTTTATTTATGTTCACTCGTGTAAGAGCTAGTAAACGCTTGCTTGTATTCCCTTCTTATAGCGATTGTCTGTTTGTGTAAATACGATTGCTCTGTCCTGAAAACGTATGGTTTATGTATGACTCACTGGTGGGATACCTGCTTTAAATGGAAATTGAGTCCACATGCAGCTGCATGTGTGTATATATTACTGTAGGATTACATTCAGAGAGGGAATCCTTTGCTCGCTGTTGTAAAACGCAAAACTGCCTCTTACCAAAAGTATCCAGTGTGCCACAAAATGCCCCTTGGGATTTTGTGAAATATCTTGTGTTAACTGCCTCCCTGTTTATAAAACTGTTCTACATATTCAGAGTATTGTAAGCTCCAGCAATATTTTTGCTTAAGTTGAAGATACTTTGGCACAACTGAGCGATCATACATTTAGCCTTAAATCAAGTTCATATTTATTATTTTTTATGACTGCCAAAGTGTGTAGACAATCACTATGTTCAGTCTGTCGGAGATCCTCTGTTAGAGGGCCTGCCCCTTTAAGCCTTCCTTCTCTACTAGGGCCCAGTCCACTCTGATTGGTTTACAGGTCAGCTCTGTGGAACTTGGTCAGTTCTGCGCTGCTCGATGCTATATTGTCAACAACGCTGCATTTATTCTACAGTCCTGCTCTGTACTGGGCTTGCTACCCTGAGCAAATGGGCTGAAATTGATGATGAAACACTGGTAGGTTTATTCAGTGGCTGGGGGAACAAGCCATTTCAAGCAGCTAATGGTGCCATTAATTTGGGGAGAGGGAGAAGTCCTGATGCCAGCTTTTTGTCTTGTGTGTAAAAGTGCTTAAGAGGAGACATGTAAAACACACTTTGGTAACAATAACAATAATAATGGTGATGATAATAATAATAATAATAATAATAATAATAATAATAATAATAATAATAATAATAATAATAATAATAATAATAATAGTAATAATAATAATAATAATAATAATAATAATAATATTAAAATTCATGGCAGCATACTTCAACAAGTGGAATTATGCTTCTTAAATAGTCTAGCTCAAATACAGAAATATGGAAATGCTGACATTTGAAGTCAGTGCCTTTTGTTTGATAAGTGTGTGAATGTGTGCCCATGTGTCAGGGACAGAGCAGGTGGAAACACACACACACATGGACAATAACCATGTAGGTTTAAAAACTACACAGAGACATTGGGTACAGACTTTCAGCACCTTAGACAGAGATGCATAAATGCATTGATTCAAACTTTTTTGTTCCATAGTGCCAAATTTGAGGTATTCAGCACCATGGACAGAGAATATATCTGTCGCTAAACATTTCAGCACCATGGACAGAGACAATGAACTGCATTTACACTTACCAAGGGGAAAGCACACTGCATTTTAGCATTTTAGCACCATTGACACAGACACAACAATCTGTTGCATTTTATCTTCTCAGAACATGACAGTGAGAGAATACCTCATTGACCATTTTTGATTTTACTTTTCAGCGCCATGGACTTATACACCATAACCACCCATCATTAAACATTTTGCACCTTTGACAAAGTTTTTATCAGCACAGACAGAGACATGTTGGCGTATTTGAGCAGAACTTTTCAGAATGGTAGGCAGAGATACAAAAAAACATGGATTTTAGAATTTTTTACTCCACAGAAGATACAAAATGTGAAAGACTACTGCTAATACTGCAACTCTTGTGCTGATGAGTGTGCTGGTGGCACACTGATTGAAAGTTAGCCAGAACTCAGGCCTGATTCTTCCATCTTAATGCTTGACTAGATTCTAGGCCTGTCGTCTACTGAGTAACAACTTGGTTGATCAAGCAATTGATTTGTTGTCTTTGGAAGAAAAGAAAGGCCATTCAAATAGCTGGTTGTCCAGAATTCTGTCTGTAGCTGTAATGAGCTGCATTTGACAGCAAAAAGCCAAAGAAAAGGAAGAAACACGTATGTGTGTCTCAGAAATGAGAATGAATATAGACTAAAGCCCTGTTTGGACCAAAAATTGGCCAGGCAACGTGACAGTTTTAGAATGTCACAGCTGTGTGAATTGAGACATTGCAGCTCGAATCAAGCCAGCTGATGAAGCAGCCTGTGATTTGGTTTATCAATTCGCCAGAAACTGGTTCTAGAACATCAGGTGTGTAATATGTTTTTACAGCTAAACAGCACCTCAAAACCAAGAGAGAAAATTTGTATAATGGGATATACCATAGTTTGTCTGCAGTATGTACAGACGTGGACAAAATTGTTGGTACCCTTCTGTTAAAGAAAGAAAAACCCACATGGTCACTGAAATAACTTAAAACTGACAGAAGTAATAATAAATAAAAATTGACTAGAAATTAAATAATGAAAATCAGACATTGCTTTTGAATTGTGGTTCAACAGAATCATTTTAAAAAACCAATAAAGAAACTGGCCTGGACAAAAATGATGGTACCCTAAGAAAAGATTAAAAATGATTAGACCATAGGGACATGCTAAACTAAGGTGTGTCCTAGTCCGAGAAAGTTCATTATGTCTACGTAGATAATATGCTTATACTTTCTTTTTAACAGACAAGTTTTTTGGCTCATACTGTTACATGTTTTGATGGAGCTCCTCCGCTTACTTCTTCCGCTAACCTTACTTGTCTGTTAAAAAGAAAGTATAAGCATAAGGTGTGTCCTGTAATTAGCATCACAGGTGTCTTCAAGCTTGTAATCAGTCAGTCTGCCTATTTCAAGGCTGAAAAGTAGTCACTGTGGTGTTTGGTATTGTGGTGTGTACCACACTGAACATGGACCACAGAAAGCTAATGAGAAAATTGTCTCAGGAGATTAGAAAGAAAATTACAGACAAGCATGTTAAAGGTAAAGGCTATAAGACCATCTCCAAGCAGCTTGATGTTCTTGTGACTACAGTTGCACATATTATTCAGAAGTTTAAGGTCCATGGGACTGTAGCCAACCTCCCTGGACTTGGCCACAAGATGAAAATTGATGACAGATTGAAGAGATGGATAATATGAATGGTAACCAAAGAGTCCAGAACAACTTCCAAAGAGATTAGAGGTGAACTCCAAGGTCAAGGTATTACAGTATCAGATCGCACCAACCATCGCTGTTAGAGCCAAAGTGGACTTAATGGAGGACATCACTGTTGAAGGCAAATCATAAAAAAGCAAGACTGGAATTTGCCAAAATGCACATTGACAAGCCACAGAGCTTCAGGGAGAATCTCCTTTGGACAGATGAGACAAAACTGGAGCTTTTTGGCAGGTCATATCAGCTCCATGTTCACAGACGCAAAAATGAAGCATACAAAGAAAAGAACACTGTACCGACTGTGAAACATGGAGGAGGCTCAGTTATGTTCTGGGCTGCTTTGCTGCATCTGACACAGGGTGTCTTGAATCTGTGCAGGGTTCAATGAAATCTCAAGACTATCAAGGCCTTCTGGAGCAAAATGTGCTGCCCAGTGTCAGAAAGCTTGGTCTCAGTTGCAGGTCATGGGTCCTCCAACAGGATAATGACCCAAACACACAGTTAAAACACCTAAGAATGGCTAAGAACAAAACACTGGACTATTCTGAAGTGGCCTTCTGTGAGCCCTGATCTAAATCCTATTGAAAATTTGTGGAAGGAGCTGAAACATGCAGTCTGGAGAAGACACCCTTCAAACCTGACACAGCTGGAGCAGTTTGCTCATAAGGAGTGGGCCAAAATACCTGTTGACAGGTGCAGAAGTCTAATGGAGAGTTACAGAAATCGCCTGATTGCAGTGATTGCCTCAAAGGTTGTGCAACAAAATATTAAGTTAAGGGTACCATCATTTTTGTCCAGGCCAGTTCCCTTATTTTATTTTAAAAATGATTCTGTTGAACCACAATTCAAAAGCAATGTTTGATTTTCATTAGTTAATTATTAGTAAATTTTTATTTATTACTACTTCTGTCAGTTTCAAGTTATTTCATGGACCATTGTGGGTTTTTCTTTCTTTAACGTAAGGGTACCAACAATTTTGTCCACATCTGTACATCAACGGTTATGGTTCCTCTGTTGAAAAAAAGTTGCAGCGTTAACATCAGCCACTACCTAGGTTTAAAACAATCCTGTCTTAAGTGTTTGCCTTCAGAGGCAGTATACATTCCTTCACTGACAAACTGTTACCACATTAACTGAAAAAAATTGCCAATAAATGGGATATCTCCTGCTTCAAACTCACTACATTAGCAGTGCAAGTTGGAATAAGTCCCTTTGGTATCTTGTTTAAGTACACATGGATGGTTCCAAAGTCTTGATCCCCTCTTTTTTCATTTTTTTTTTCTTTTCACAAGAGTTTAATTACAGCTTTATCAAGTCAATCACTGTCACTGTCCTCATTTATGTTGTACACCCAACAGCACCAAGACAAGCCTGCAGCGAGGAAGTGAAGCATAGGTAAATGACGTGTCATCTTTTGAAGTTGCAGTGGTATGAATGCAAACACTTTTAGAATGTTGCAGAGTGACGCACTGCTAACAGCATCATGTTTCAACCTGTCCTGTCATAAATCTCTGGTCTGAAGTAGGCTTTACATGAGATGAAACCATAAATGACAGTATGTTACATGAGAGACGTGGTCATCCCATTCCCGTTGCCCATTTAGACTGTAGGGCCTTGAAAAACATCACTTAGATTTGATCTAGTTTGCTCTAGCTTTTCTTTTGTTTTAGAGGGTGTATATCAGCATATGACTATATGAGCGCCTATCAGTGTGCTCTGGATTTAGTTTGGATCCGTTAAGTGAGTCTTTATGCTCTACAGGGATGAAGCAGCTGTTTGGGGAATGCTGTGACTGTTTGCAAGGTCGTTGTATGCCGTATGTGAGATGCAGACCTCCATTTATTGTGGTCATTTAAAATAGCTTCTGTGTCATGCATGCTGCACCAAAAGCACCAGTCGTAGAGGGGAAACACATCCTTCAGCTCTTTTTCTCAGTTTGAGGTCATTCAGTATTTACTTATTTTGCTGTTGGCTGTGTTGTTTTAGTATTTGACAGGCACAGTTATTTGAACAATAAGATTTTGGATGAATTAGACCAGCTAATCGATCAACCCACTGGAGAGTGCCAGATTCTCAGCAGGTTATTTGACATTTAAACTCTTCAGTGTGTTGTCAGTGTGATTATTTCACTGCCTCCCACCAATTCACAGCCTCTCTGATCTAAAATCTAAAAAAATTCTCATGATTGATATTTTTCATTTCAAGTTGAGCTCCCAACAGTGGAGTATCTGCAAGAGCCATTAAAGTGAGCAGAGAGGGACAGTTCACCAACCAGATGTTACATTCTCTTACAGCTCTTGAATGTACTAACAAATACTGTCTACTCTGTCAGGATTCACCCATACTCTTTTCTGTTTTGTTGAAAGTTTTGTCTTCCTCCACACTTGTTTTTTTGATGATGTCAAATTGATTGTGCCATTTTCAGCACAAGAGGTGCAGCTGAATTGTCCAGTGCTTGTGTTCAGATGATAAGTGTTGGAAATCAATTGAAAATGTTCCTTTAATGTTTTAAAACTGGTTATAATTTCAAAATTTCCCTTGTGTATGGTCAGCCTTTGAATCAAACCTGAAACCTTTAAGCTAACAGGATGATAAAACTAATGAATAAATCAAAAACTCAACATAAGTTAAATATCAGGTAGATTATGCCTACTTTGAAGCTATTAACCTTTCAAGGCATTAATACTGTGTGGTAAATTCCCCAAATATACGGTACAAAAATTGCTATCAAATTCAAAACCCAGCCCTGTTTTTCATGTTTGATATTATTTTAGACAAACACAGGGGTGCAGGGATGGCATGATTGTATTGTATTCTGGCCAAAGTAGAAGTTAGCATTGCACTGGTTCTCTTGACTAAAAGCCTTTAAGTTTTATTACTGTGGTAATAAGTGAGTAAAAAAAATTATTTTAAGCTATCGGAACTACAAATGGTGTTTCTACTTAGAAAAAGTTAAAGTATGTCCTACATATGTTGTCATTTTGCAACTGCTTGCTTGAGAATTTCATCAAACCAACTGACCTGGTCAAGCTGGTCCTCCTGGTTGTTGCATTGGTGTCATTGTTGATTATTATAATACAATCAGAAATGGTTGCATTTGGGTCCCCAGCCATTTTTGTAGTCCTCGTTAGCAGTTCAGCCCATATTCTTTCAGCCTTGGTAACCAGACTGTGCAAAATGCTAACTCACCTGTGTTTTGGACTCATTCCTGCATCATACTCTATACTTGAAAATTCCCAAACATGTATCCGTTACATTGCTAAATAGACAATTGAAACTGTGATTGCTTACTTGATCTATTGACTGCCATTTAACCTGACCCACCGGATGGACAGTTCAATAAATTTCACTGGTCCATCTGTTAAAGAGCCCATAGAAAGGGCAGAACATTTCAAAAGCCATAAATATTTAGCAGGCGATTGGACGAGGATTCTGTCAATTACATTCATTACTGGCAAATCAGATGATGTTGTGGGTGGACGCTACTGCCAATGATGGAAAGGACAGACTGTAAGCCACTTCATGAAACAAACTCTACAAAACATGTTGCAAGTTAAATGAAAATGTCCTTTCCATAGAGAAGAGTATAGTGTTGTTTTTCTTTTAATAAAGCAATGCAGACCAGATCCAATAAAACTGCTACTGCAGCTGTTAGCATCTATGCTAATCTCTGTACAAGCAGTCACTTCCTGCTGTCATCTCATTCAGAGCTCCCGCATCTTCCTGCTCTAAAGGACTCTGATGGGGCTGTGCTGCTTTAGGCTGCTCCCAGTTGTTGTAGAGTGGAGCTTGGCAAGATGGATCTGTCTGATTACAGGCGTTGGATCAGGCTGATCCATTTGCACTGCAAGTTTAGTGGCCATTGATAATGTCAGCATTTCTGTATCAGCTTAAAGTTTCTGCATTAATTCATTTTGATTACAAATACAGAAAATGTATGTATTTTGTTCAGGAGATGGCCATGGCTGTTAGCGGGAGAATTTAAATGTTGAACTTACGATGAACAGCTACTTGACTGCACTAAAAGAGAGGGGATAGAAATAGAGAACCTGTCACTCCTTTTTTTGTCTTTTGTCATTAATATGTATTTTTACATTATGCAAAGGCAAAGGGGAGAAGAAAAAAAGCAGAGCTGGCATTGAGTGAAAGATAAAGGAATGGTTTAGTAACAGAGTGACTCAGGCAGAGAGACTGAGGGACGGAGAACAGAAAGGTTGTGAAAGGCAGTCACAGGGTGAACGAGGGATTTGAAGAAAGAGAAAGCAGGAAGAGGGTGAGACAGATAGAGGAGAGAGGACACACTCTATTGGCTCTCAGCACGGCCCAGGGGTAATTTCCTCTCCACATGAGAAATGCATGCTGGGATATGGAATTACCTCCAAGGGAGGGTAATGATGCATTGCCAGAACCTTGGCCCTGAGGCACAGCTGTGTGTGTGTTGGTGTGTTTGTGTGTGTGTGCGTGCATCTTTGGCTTGGCCATCATCTCTGCCTGTTCTGGGTAAATTGCCCATTGTAGTTATTTTCCTTTTCTGTGGTGTCCTATCTGTTTGTGCGCCTGTGTGTACGTGTGTGTGACCTTGGGATGATAACAACGGGTCTGTCGGGTGTGTCCGTCTTCCTCTCTGCCACAGTGAGCTTCCTCCTAAATCTGAGAGATAAAAGGATAGACCAAAGACAGACAGACAAATGGACAGGCAAAGGTGAATTAAGTTGCCTGTTTGTGACCACATGGCCTCTTTTTCATGCATAAAAGCATTCAGATGAATTCGATAAACGGATTCACTGAAAACAGTAGAAGCTCCTGCTAACACTTGGCTTATATTTGAATATGAAAGAACAGACCAGAACACAAAGAATTAATTGCTGTGTTCACTGTTCTGTGTGCGCGTGTGCATTTTTCTGTGACTTGTTCGTGCATATTCAGACTTGGAAATGAATCTGTCAGGACACTTTTGATCCAATCGTTGCCGTATTGTTTTTTATGGTAATTACTGCCACTAACATTCTTTCAATTAACATCCATCAAACCCTTGCTCACACTTTATCCAAGGACAGAAACACACATGCAAATGCACCTATCCAGAGCTAGAAACAGACCAATGATGGAGTGGAAAAGGTTTACTGTATGTTTTTTTAAGCTGCTTCATAATTAACAAAAGTAGCTGCATTTTCCCCCTCCTCCTACCACCACCTCTCTGCTGCTCTGTCTCCTGACACCAGCGGCATTTGGGAGGGATTATGGGAAAATGTCACACCAGCAGAATTACTGTATATCCTCCCTTCTCCCCGTGCTGCACTTGACTTCACCTCTCCTCTAGCTCATACTTTAAAGCAACACAGCATAACTGTAATCTATCCACAGATTTAATGGCACACTGACAGAAGTGTATTAGAAAAATTTCACACTTTTAAATTTAAGCTTACAGCCTGTTAGCTTTAGCTAATATATATTAAATGACTTTATAATCTTGAGGTGTAATAATAAAATGCAATACAATAACATCTACACACTGGCTTTGGAGTTCAAATCCATCAAGATTTGCCATATTAGTATTGATTTGTAAAAGATAATGAAATACAACAAAAACAGTGTGCACATGTTGCAGAAGAGACTAGTCAATGACAAAAATAGTAAAACAAACATGAAGTGATAGGTAAAATGGTGCCACACTGTTCAGCCTGAGGGACAATAACAAAAGAAACATACATGTATGCTCGATAGTGGAATTTAGAATCTGGCTAATCCAAGCAACAAAAGAAAGAGCCAACAGTATTGACATGTTTCCGTGTTTTAGTTATTGGAACAACAGAGCCAGTTGTGATAAACGAGACACAGCAATATATTTTACAAGTCCACTGGTGCAACACCCCATAAAAAGTGTGTTGGAATATGTAAGCCATATTTCCCAGCACCACAGGGAGAGGTTTTGCCATGTGTACAGTGAATTATCTACCTGACAACTGTTTTTCATTTTGTGGTGCTCTAAAAATATGTGTGAAACTACTTTTATGTTATAACTTATCAATTTTTCAGAGCTATGTGACTGTAATTATTGGTGCCTACCCCATTAAGGGTTTTCTTTATATGAATTTCTGCACAGTGTCAAATGTGACTATTGACTTTACCTACCTGAAATGCTCTCAGATTTTAGTTACATCTGTAAAAGTGTTCTGTCAATGTAAGCACCCTCGTGAGACGGAGCAACCAAGATTTCATTTTCCTCTGGACTTCAGTGCAGTCTTCCATGAATTCAGCCATATTGACCCCAGACTCAGAGAAATGTAGCTTGTCTTTAATTACCTATTTTATTAACATTCAACACAGGCATTAATGTCAAGCAGCTGTACATCTTATAAGCTGTGCTATCTTTGAACAAGACTTAGTCTTCTGTGGAGCTGTGGGTGTTAAGGTCAGCGGGGTTGTAGATCCCATGAGCAGGAGAGAGATCTTGACCTTTCAGCAGAGTTGCTTCAGAAAATCAAGTGCTGAGTGCTTGTTATTGTGCCCAGTAGGACTAAGTGATGACCAGAGAACTGAAATAAACCTGTAAACAAGAGAACAACAGAACAAAGATGAGATTAAAAGCAGCAGAAAGCTGAATGATAGCCTTTTTAAGCAAAGCATTGTCCTCAGGTTACCAATTTTCTTACTTCCATGAAACATCACTTTTATTGTTTTCAGGGAGTGACCTCTTTAATAAGATTCTGACACAAGAAATACTTATTTTCAGGAGATGCCCAAAAACAGTGAAACAATGCAACAAAATGGAGAGATACCAAACAGATTTGAGAAAGACCTTACACAGGAGCATTAAAATAAACACAATCCAGCCAGTGGAGTAGTCATGCTGAATGCCCGTAGGAAGGTTGTGACTTGAAGGTCATTGGTCCGATCCCAAGACTGTTGGAATAAATCTTGACAGGAAAGTAAAACATCTGCACTTGAGCCTCCCTGCTCACAACCCTCCACTGTAATGACCCTGTACAAAACCTTTAACTCTTCCACTGTTCCAGTTGAGTCTCTCAGCGGACACCAGGTCAGGCTGTTTGTGTGTGAGTCGACAAGGGCACACCATGAAAAGCAACACCATGCACAGAATCTGTTCCTGTTAAACAAAGCTAAATCAGTGGATTCATTGATATTACAGTGCTTATTGTAGGAATCACTCCCAAACTCAGTAGTTCAGTAGTAATCTTAAAGGATTAGGCAACATGCTTTGAGGCTTTTTCAATGATATCACAGCTCTTGGATGCCAATTTGATTTATGTTCTAAAAAACGGCAATACATGAGATCTTTTGATTCAATAGTTTACATGTTTACAAGTTTACAAGATTTGTATTTCCTTTTTAAACAAAAAAAAAGTAGAATCATTCAGTATAACAGGGGTAATGATATCATAATTTCAAAATCAATGCACACTAGGTAAATTACTTGTTCTTTACTTTTGAACTACAACTTCAACTGAACTTGATCAAGGCAACGGGCCCTTTACTGAGTCTCACCCTCGTTTATTACTGTTACAAGGTTAGGCCATATCTCTGGTTGCATAAAGGATTGAAAAAAACACAGTATCAATAGATTTTATTTATGTTTTGTCGATGGTTTTACATGAAGTTGTCTCTGTTACAGAAGTAAAGCCAAAGGTTTAGTGCGATTTGTTTGTACATCTTAAAAAATGGCATAATAGTTTAAAATATTACCCATGGTGTAGTAGTTTGCAGACCATTTTTTCCCAAGGCACACCTGATTCATATCAATACAAAACAACCATTTTAATGCTTTGTCATAGTATCTTATCAGTCTGTTCCACATATTCATTACTTGATGTTGGGTTGTCTTTCTATCTTACGGTAGTACATATTCCCAAGGCACACCTAGACTTGCTTCGAGGCACACCAGCATGCGCAGCCACACCGTTTGAAAACCATTGTTTTCAGTTAGCTGTCCTGCTGCACATTAACAAAGTACTTATTTTACAAAAGAAATAAACAATATCTGTTGTACACTCCTATCTGAAACATTGACATCAAGTTGTATGTTGATTTTAAAATGTCTGTGTACTATATGCTGATTTTCCTACCAGTACAATGTTTGTAAGTTCAAGTTAATACCGTAGCTTTGTGTCATTAGCAGCTCATCATGTATTGTCAGTATGGCGAAGTATTAAGAATGTTTACACTTTAATGTTTTTAACTACTCTCAAACACCACCCAAGCACTAGTCCTGACCATGTTGAAGTAACAAAAAGAAGGTCACAATGTCACTGGTACATACTGAGAGGACTTGATCTTGACAAAAGTTTGTCCAACCAGAAGAGATCCAGCATCAGCTGCTATGAGAGCGGTCATGATTGGTTGGTGTAGACCAATTAGAGAGTTAGCAAAAGGTCAATTGGTTCCCCTAGAATCACTCTCTGTCTAGTAATAATAAGTATTCTAGCTACCAGTGCGAAGAGTCCCGCAAAATATCGTAAATGATTGGTCACCCGGTGCCAAAAGATTAGCAGAAGTATCAAATGTTCAGTGGAAGAGCCCCAAACACCCAAATAAGCTCTCAACTACCTCTAAATGTTTGGATGGTGCCCAGATGTTTATGATTTGGATCATTCCTTGTTTGGATTAGCTCTGCAAAAAGAGAAATGGGCGTCTGAAAGACACCTCACACTTTTTCAAAACATTTATCGCAGCAGCAGATCATAGTTTGAGTTTGGTGTTTAGGCTCCAACCTCGTCCCTCCTTGCAGATAAATTTTACTCACCTGATTTAAAAGTGATGAGGTAGTACCTTTAACTTTGTCAGAGCCTATAGATGGATGCTTAGGCAGTGGAGGGTTGAAAATACGTGTGTACTTCTTGTGCTTGACAGAGCTGGCAAGTCTAAAGCAGAGGAGAAGGAAATTCTCAGAGTTTAAATTACATGCATGCTAACTAAATGGATGTTTTCAGATGGATTCATGATAATGCATGTCTAGTATAAAATTTCTGCAGCTCAAGGTGTCTCACTGAAGCAACTGTAACCTCATATCCTGCATGCACAGTATGAGCTAGTCACAGCTAAAGCCGTCCGGCTAACTTTAATCAATGGTCGCCATCAAAGCCCTATGTTTTAAGCTCATTTACTTACTCGGAGCGCCTTCCTGTGGTTCACCAAAGAGTAATTGGCAATTCACTTTTTTTTTGTAATTGCAGATAAACTTTTTAAGTTGTTTCTTTTTAAATGAGTGTTAATTTTTTGTAAGCCTGTGTGCTAAATGGCTACCCAGCCTGCCTGATCAAAGAGTTAAGACAGACACAAGCGAACAACCTGCCAATTGTTTTGTTCTATAGTCCGGTTAAAACAATACTATGCTATTTTTTGACATGTTTATTATCAGATCTTCATTAGCAAATCTTCCTTATTTATCAGCCAGTACAGTGAGAGACTGATGGTTTATGACAGTGTTATGGCTTGATTAAAACCTTTAAGACATGGGGCTCTTGGGAAAACAGTGCAGTCTTTCTATGCTCTGTCTTTCTGTCGGCCTCACTTCCCCCATGTCAGCTGTTATGGATTCAAAGAAAATACTTCATTCAGGGTTGTCCAATGAAATATTGCGATGCTTAACTGAATCCATTTTTCCATACCTCTTATTATTCACTGTTTGGGGAAGCACTTCTGTCGCCCGTGTTTAAAAAGTGTTTGGCAGTCTCATTATTCATTTCATTATTTATATCCACCTTGGGAAACTCTGGTTTTGATCACAGACTCACTGCTTGTGATCTGCAGAGTCAGTCTATTTTATTTTATTTTTTTGAGTCATGACAAAATAACTCTGATTTATCCTCTGGGTGCTGACTCAATTTTAGAAACACTCCTCTATCATGCAGCTATTGCTCCATCGCTCTCTCTTCTCCTCTCTTCATCACACTTTTGGAGAAGGCTCGACACTGATGATGGGTTGGGAGGTGTCAGCATCCATCCTGCACCCTGAGTGTTTTCTCCCTCATGCTCTCAGTAAAAACACAAAGATTCTCAATGCTCCACCCTGTTGTCCTCAGTGTCTATTAAAGCAGGCTGCCTCTCTTTTTAATCCCTTTCTTTTTCTACCTCTCCCAGCTACCTCTCTCTGATCCCTATTCACTCCAGGGGCATGAAGTGATTCCTGGGGCTGTACTTACCCTGCTGATGATAGTCTAGTAATCTCAGTATTCGAGAGTGCATTTGTGTTTGCACTCACAATATGCGCATGGGGGTGCTTGGGATGGAAAAGACTTTGGAATATTTGTACATACAATTTCAATGAAGATTTTATACAAATGTTATCTCAGTTTAAAAGTATACGTTTTTTACATTTGACGGCACTTGGCTGCAATGTTGTACACTGCCAGACATTGACTGAAGACCATATGAACGTTTGCTAGTCACCATTGGATAACAAAATATCAGTTTGGCAGATATGGAAATTTCTCTTATTTCTTGCTAATATTTTAGCCTTATTTATCAGCATTAAGTTAGGATAATTTTGTTATGTTAGTTGTTGACTGACAGTAGTGATGTACAGATTGTGAGGATAAGGGCCGAGCTTTGAAGTTTTAAGTTTTGAATTATTGGAATTTCAGACAAAAATTTAATATTGTCAAACCCCAAAAGAAAGAGAAAAGCAATAAAGTTTTGTGACATTACGGTAGCACAAGAAGTCAAAGAGTACCAATGATGAAAGGGGAAAATGGTAATAACTTAAGCTTGTAGAGAACTTTTCTGAATATACATTCATATTCAAGGTTCCTGCAGATCCTTGAAAATGCTTTAGGTGCTTATATTTTGCCTTAACTTAGGTTCATATATTGGATTTTGGTAACTGCTAGAGTATGTCAACTATTACTAGTGTTTAAAAATTTCCCAGGTTTCATACAAAGTATCCCTGATCCACCTGTATTTTATTTCCACCTGAGATGCTGTGCTGAAGCTCCTGTTTCTTTAGCCCCTCTTCCCCACATGGGCTGATTCTGTTCTGATTAGACGTCCAGTAGAGGTGTTAGGCAAATCTGATTCATGTAAAAGTCACGATTCTTACTCACAAAGATTCTGAATCAGTTTTGAATTAAAAATAATCAATGTTTTAGATGACGCTTGACATCCAATTTCAAGCACCCACAAATGTGTTGCCCATGTTGTTTGTCTGCACGGGCTTCTGCACATCTGTAGTAAGGTGTATGTCGGTACTAGTCCGCTAGCTTGCTGTGTCTTCAATGTATTTATATGGAGCAGTAAAGAAAAATCCAGCTGTCAGTCTCCCCTTCATTAAAAGCAAGTGTGTAGGTGTATTTTGGATTCTACAGTGTCCCCAGGTAAGACAGAGTTTGGTACCACATACTCAGATACAGACAAAATGAAATTTAAGTCATCTTACACACCATCACCTGGAGTTAAAATAAGCAGAACAAAAGCCAATGATGATATGACTAATGACCACTGCACGATGCACAGCTTTTCTCATATTCCAGTCGCCTGTGAAAAGGCTAATAGAATTACTGTATCAAGTGCCTTTTCATTGTAAAAACTTATGCCCCAACAGTCCAGTACACAACTGAGACTTTAGTTTAAGAAACAGCTTCTGAAATCCATTTTTAAACATAAAAGCTGAGTTGCAACATGTTAAACCATTTATTCTGAACTGTCTGTCAGTTTCAAGCAGACAACAGATTGTAGTAAATCCTAATATAAGCATCCTTTGTGACAAAAGAGCTTTGATTGAGAACCATGAATCAAAAATTGATTCTGATTTCAATCCTCACCTTTAGAATTAAAATAGAATTGAATCATGAGACAGAGAAAGATTAATTTCTCTATTGTCATGTGAAATGCATTTCCTTAGTTGAAATGTAATTAAGATGTGCTAAATTTGTCAACCTGTCAACAGAAATTACTTTTATTTGTCCGCATCAAGCCATCAAACCCAAATGTATTTCTCAGTCTAACTCTTACCAATTACTTTTACCAAACAGATTTTCTGTTAAATGCATTTCCTTGGTGAGTGCATCTGCTTCAGACGTTCCACAACAATTAATGCTTAACTGGTCTTTAAAATGTTTTTTTTGTTTTTTTGTTTTTTTTTCTGTTAGGACCATTACACAAGTTACATATGGCTGGGTAAAGAAGTGATATACAAAAAGAGAGAGAGGACTGATTTGAAAGAGAGAGGCAGAGAGAGGGAATTGAGGAATAAGGAGCAGGACAGCCCATGTATGACTCATCAGACAAGGTTGTTGGTGTTGTCTTACCCCTCTTAGTGAATCTGTTTGTGTGTGATTTCCTGAGGGCGTTGGCACAAACTGCAGCAAGTAACATGGGCACTCATGCATGTTCATGTTTACTTTTCCCTGTGGACATTTTGTGCCTTTTGTTTATTTTCCTAAATCACTTCATTCATGTCACAGTCTCAGGAAAAAATGTTAGCGCCAAGGCCCACGCCCTACACACCTGGTATATTTATGTCAAGACAGATCACCTTAATGGACAAGCTTTGCATCTTTTTGTGCCATGTTGCATTTAATGCTGTCGAGTATCTCAGGAAAAAGAGGACACTGATGAGTTCAGTGAGGGAGGCAGTTTGATGTAGCAAAAAAAAGAAGGGTCTTAACTACATTTGTAAAAACAAAAATTCAGGAAACCTTAAAAATGGATTCACAGGGCTTGTTGTCAGAGCTGTCACACAAGAGTCACATGAGCTGAAGTGTAATTTCACTCCTTCATTATTCTTTGATTTCAGTAATCATTTACAAGAACGGATGGACAAAATAGAAGTTTTTTTTTAACAAAATGATACCCTTAAAAAAATAAAAAATAAATGTGTTAATTAAGGGTTGCTCATTGACTATCAGTCCAAAATGAAATGACACCTAGGATCAAACTGATCTAACTAGAAATTTAAAAAAAAGAATAGCTGTTATTTAGATCAGTGTTTCTCAACTGATTGATGACGACCCAGAATTTGGTCACGGAGTTGTGTTCTGTATTAGAGCCTGAGGAAAAACACTTTGTTGTCTATTTTGCCATGATGGCATGCGCTTGTTACATATTATATTATTATTATCAAAGTCAAAATGTATCTATTTTGTTACTTTAAGTTAGTAAACTGGTTTGCCCTTAGTTTTTTCCATAGATTTTATTCAGTTCCGTAGTACACTACAACAACAAATTATGAGACAGACATAACTAAACCTAAAGTAACAACAACAAAACCCAACAGAACAGACCAAAAAATAAGAACTAAATAAAAAACAACGTGCAAACAAACATACAACAAAACAGAGACCAACACTAGTCAGTTTGATTAGCACAGCACCAGAATGTTTCACGACATATTTTGCAAAAAATAAAGTTACATACATATATGATCAGCAGTATTCTGGTTATATATTGTTTGTTTTTGTAAGAATAAGGTAGGGTGGGGCATGTAGGCTGGGGTATTTAAGAAACAATGAGAGGGATAAGAGCAGTATCCAAGTCATGATATTTTAAAGATGGGAATTGGTTTGTCCATAATAATTAGTTAATTTCTTGAGTTCTGTAAAGTATAAAAAAAAGATTTACATGTTATCACAGAAAAATGGCCTGACATGGTGAATGGACTTGAGCCTAAATAGGGCTGTTCTAGTCCCTCTGACTACTCAAAGCTCTTTGACACCACAGGTCACATCTACCCATTCACTCCCGCTTGCTCTCACATTCACTCACTGATTCTTCACGTATGTTTTCCATCAGTATCAGCCACACCATTTCATAACCATTTACAAGCCACTGACACAGCAGTGGGGGGAACTTGAGGTTAAGTGTCTTGCCCAAGGACACATCAACATGAGACAGGCTGAGCTGGGCTGGAACCCTCGACCTTCAGATTGATGGTAGATGGTTTTCAGACTAAGTCACCAAGGCCTCACAATTTTTTATTTTTTTTGATGCACATGACAAACATGTTTGTTTTGTCTTGTTTTTCTCACTTATATGTTTTGTTCCATCTAAGATCAAAACAGCTACATCTATCCAACCATCCGTCCTTTATCTTCAAAGGTTTATACCAGGGGACGGGGTTGGAGGGATGGGGGCTGAAGCCTATCCCAGCTGATCCTGGTCAAGATGTGACACCCTGGACTGGTCACTAGACCATCATATAAAGCTGCTCTCATTTGTCTCCATCTTAAGTGTGAATACAGTCTGCTTCCCAACCCAATTTTCAACTGACATGAATATAAACCATTCATTTTGTTCATCTTTGTTCCTTTTTTGCTTTTTCTTCATCCCAGTCTCATTTAAAGTTGATAACTGCTTTATATCTCACTGAAGAACTAAACTTCTGCTTTATTTGTTTCTTTGTGTGTTCAAACAACCATATAGCTGTATGAAAATAGGCACATCATTGCAGGCAATTTTCTCTTCTTACCCTTCCTTACACACACCATAGATTCTTACCTTCCTCCATTACATCACTACTTCCTCCCAGATTTCATACTTACCATGAGTGTTGTTATGATCTTTGTATGTCTGCAAAGGCTTCAGACTACACAGCAACACAAGCCTGTGAAAAACAGGCTTAAACATGGTTATAACAGACATTTTGATTTGCCCTTCTGCAAATACTTCCACAAATGTCTTTTTTGTGATGTTTTTGTTTTCTATTTCTGGCCTTTGAGATGTAAATGACTTTTGATGCATACAGGAAAATGCCATCAAAGATTTTTAGAATGGAATCCATTTTACCTGTCTGACAATTATTGCAGTGCATTATTGCCACTGAAAATGGCATGTCTGGTAAAGTCACCTATAAATTCTCTTTGCGTCTGAATAAAGCCGTCTTGTTATTCCTTGCCAAGTGTGTATTGGGTTTTGACAACCTACATTTTTCAGATTTCCCAAGAACTTGCTTGCATGGTTAAAAAATAAGATCAGAAATGTCCAGTGCCAGTAAAATATACATTTTAAACAATCAAATTTAGTGCAGGATAAACTAACATTAGCATCACCATTTCCTCATGTTGGTTATTTTCTCTTATAGTATTTTGCTGTCTTTCTTTTTAACACATGCATTTTTCTTTAATTATCCTCATACTTACAAATGTCTTTTTTATCTGTTGCCTTGTAACTTTTTATCCACTGCAGTAAAACAACTTTCTGCCCTTATGTGAACTGATGAGAATAGCCAGTGCATAAGTATCACTACTTCATTATTTTTTCAAGCCCTGCCTCATCTTACAGATTAATATGCACACAAACAGTGCACACAAGGCAATACTAAAACATTAATATCCCTCATCCAGACTCACGCTGTGCTAAATTGACTGTTGAGTCACCTGAAGGTAAAGTGTCATCTAAGTTGAAAATCACCCTGTAATGCTGGGCGTGGAAAATCAGGATGAATTACGGAGCCTTTTTTTTTCATAAAATATGTAATAGGTAATAACAACCTGTTTTAGAGAGAGATTTGAAAGTTTGTGCAGGTTTAAAAAGAACCCTGCTGCAGCAGACCTTGAAATATTGGAAATAACATGTTCATAGTGATGATTAAATTGCATTAAATGGTAAAATGGTGAATGGAATTGATCTTGTATAGCGCTTTTCTAGTCTTTGTGAATACTGCTTTTAAGTTGACAGCTGAAGTTTCTGCGTAAGTTATCCCTCAACGTTTGCTAACACATCCTTGCTCTTTCATGCCCATTGCCCATTTATATGCCACTGACGCAGCAGTGGGAGCAACCTGGGGTTATGTGTCTTGCCCAAGGACACATCAAATGTGACAGCTGGAGCTCAAATCCACAACTTTTCTGTTGTTGGTAGACTGTACTTCCAGACTTAACCACTCCCTTGTGTTAATGTCTGGGTACTTGAATTGCTGCAGAGGATAGAATTTCAAGTGAATATGTTGGCTGCAGACTTTGGGGAAAAGAGGATACATGTTTCAGAAGTCCCTTATTAAGCATCTGTTCCACTATTTTCTTTTCATAGAGAAACTTCATGGAGAAATTTCATAGTTTAGGGAGAAAATGCCAAAAACGCCTTCTGAAAGTTGGTTTGAGCTACAAGCTATTAACTGTGCATTCTGGGAGTGTGATTCTGTAAGGTCACTCTTAACAGCTTTTCTCTCCTTTTGTGAAATTCATCCATGAAAACCACAATGACAGTCTATAGCTTTGTAAATGCACGTTATGCAGTTTCTGTTGAAAAGGAGTCCTCAGTACAAAGATATCATTTGTAACAGTGGCTCTTCTATAGCAGCTGCTTTGATGAGACATAGTCCATTAAAATGTTGAGAACTTGTCTGGACTGACCTGTTTAACAAACGCTGGACTGTTTTTAGTTGTCAGACACTGGGTAAAACAAAGTGTTGGCATTATAGCAGTGGTACACCATAACACAATGAAAAACCTGTGTCTCAGTACTAACCTTGATTTTAACCAATGGGCCACAATGATAGTAACAACCTCTATTTAACCAGGTAGATCAGCTGAGAACCCGTTTACATGTACAATGACAATCTGGCCAAGAGGCAGCACAAGAAGCAGATATAAAACAGTAAGAACATCACGAAAAACGGAGAAACAGATTATACAATTATACCTGTCACATCAGTCCTGAAAGCAGATGTCTTAAAACAGTAAGGACATAAACATAATAACAGCTAATACAATTTTACAACATGTCCTACCAATCCTAAAAGAAATTGATTGGTACATTGTATATAGTGACATATTTTAAGAAGAATATGACTAAGGGTGAATCCCAATTGTACCCCTTACCCCTTGTCTTACCCCTTACCCCTTGGTTTTGCAAGTTCACGTCTAGTGAAGTGGTTTCCCAATTCTCTGTAGGGCTAAGGGGAAGGGCTAAGACCAAGGGCTACACAGCCCTCGAACAAAGACAGACCAGGACCTCACTTGAAACGAAGGGTTATGAGAATTTCCCATAATACACTGCGCCCACCGACACAAGGCACAGCGGAGACTGAAGGAAGCTCTTAACTATAAGTAATTATTAATTCATCAAGTATATATTAATCATGTTTAGAACTGTTAGTCATATTTTAAAATTTCTCGTTATAACGAGCTAGCCTTCGCAGGGTGCTGTAGCTACGGCTATTGTCGCATCTGCCTTTTGTCACAGCCAGCGAGCTCTGGGTGATGACGTAGCGGGAATCGAGTGGTGTCTCGTTTCCCAGCAGTGGGTTTTCACCCTTTCACCTTGGCCCTCAAAACAGAGGGCTAAGGGGAAGGGGTAGGGGAAGGGGTAAGACGAAGGGGAAGGGCTAAGGGGTAGCACTGGGATTCACCCTAAGAGCAAGTGCAATGATCTTGTATTATTGATTGTATTGAATTTTTAAAAGAGGTGACTGAAATGATTAAACTAAGCTTTAAGGTCTGTTGCGATGATTCCAGTCATCTGCAGCAGGAAACTACAAACTACAGCTACTCTACAAAGAAACTATGAACTCCTTATGCTCTTAGGACAGTTGGTATGGCCCCTGGACAGGTAACGTACTCCAAAAAGACAAAAAAGGGAAACGCCAAACCAATTAAATAGACTGTATGTTAGCCAACGTTAGATACTATTGATCAGAAGAAGGTCATGGGAAATGCCTTCAACCTGCCACTGAGTGACTGTCCATTTTGTGCTATTAAAATGTACATATACACATAAATGTGCATAAAAACTAGCTGACCTGGAGTGATAAAACAGGTAAAACAAGACAAAATAAAAAATGGGCTACTAAACATATTAGAAGATTTCCAGAGTGCTGAATATTCCTGTTCTCTCTTTTTCTCCAAGTGTGGGAAGACTCACTCTACCATTGTTGTGCACATCTTGTTGTAACCTTTTGCATGTTTTTTTTATCTTCAAGTGAAGGAGTCAGGACAATCGCAATATGTGTTTAAGTAAGCAGGAAGGGGAACTGCCAGGCAGGTCAACCAAAAGTTGTTCTCAGTCTAAAGGAAACATGGGGACTAACATCCCATGGGGCCCTATTTATTTGTAAAACATGTCTTCAAACTCAATCATGTAGCTTCAACATCTTTATCAATGTCTGTGTGCTTGGATTTTCAATTCAGTTCAATTTAAATAGCTTCATTGGCATGCATGTTGTGGAGCATTTTGCCAAAGTATTTTAAAAACATAAATGAGTAAATATATTTAAACAAATGCTGTTGAAAATAATGTTACAATTTTTTATTGTTCTAATGATATGGGTGACAAAACTATTATTTCAAAAAATGTCTTTAGATAAATTAAAAAAAGCTGAAAACAAAATAAACAAAAATAAGGTGTTTTATTTATGTGTGTGTGCATATGGTTGTCTGGAGTTGTGTGTGCATATTTATGTGCATTAACGTCTTTTGTGTGGTTTCTTTGGTCTTCAGGTCCTCACACACTTTGAAATATTTGGCTGAAATCTCACAGTTTTACATTTCTTCCAGTGAATATGACATTTTCTGAGTATCAGTTGTATATCTAAACTCTGGTTGTGTGGTATTTGGGGATAGTATCTCTCTCCCAAAGCCTGGTATTTCGGAGAAAGATAGATGTCATAGTGGGGGCCTCATCTAGGAGCCAGCTCTATTTGTGACGACCTGTCTCTATAATTTATCTGTGTATAATTAATCACTAAGTCTGTACCTTGTCAAGAATTACTTAGTGAAGGATCTTTTACAGGCTGTTATCTGTACTCTCTGTTAAGGGCCAGAAACATTTTCATTAGCTTCTTGGGGATTGGTCCTTTCCAGTATTTCACATAAATCTCTTTTTGTTGGTTAATAACTTAATTTGTTCTAATATGAGTGTTGCTGGGGTCCTAAGTCTGAATTAGACGTATTGAGTAGTTGCTGTGGTCCTAGTGCTCTCCAGGCCAATTCATGTGTTTTGGGAGAAGTATTTGGACCAGCAGGTTAAGGGGACTTTTCTCTGTCTTCAGCTCTTGTCAGCTCAGGGCTATGAGACTTGGGTCACTATCATTGGACTCACAGGAGATGTTCATCTCTGTATATCCAGCTGTCTGTCTTTATTTGATCTTTAATCAATCCAATGTTTTAATTCAGAGCTATGTAGGTTATCACCTTTGCCTCCATTTATGATTCTCTATAGTGTTGTATTTGCTTTATTCTTCCTTCCTTTGACGTATCAGAGAAGATAAAAAAAAAGAAACAGCACAGAAAGAGGAGGGGTAAAGAAATAAAACACTGCGTGGGACAAAAATGCTTTGTAAGTGGGTTGCCTCAGTGCTGAAGTGAATTTACCTTCACTGTGTGGGGGCGGTTTGAAGGATTCACAGGTGTGTACATGTGTGAGTGTGTGTGAGGGAGTGGGAAATGAGGGAAGCCAGAGTGTGTTTGTGTGTGTGTGCGCTTCTGAGTCTGTTCACGTTGTTTGGAAGTCATCTCTCTTGTTTAATGTCAGGGCAGGCTTCTGACCTCTATTGTAAATGTCTGGCTCTGGAATCTGAATCTGGCAGTGGGGTGATACATAACACACACTTGCATACATAATCGAACACACACACATACACAAACACACACATTAAGTTGTAGACAGTGCTAATATCCAGCTTGACCTTATCAGTGGGGTATTCACATGACAAAATAATTCAGGATAATATGCAGTTGTGTGATACACATGGACACACAAACTGACAATGTGCATCACCTTCATAAGTGATTGGGCATACGGTGCATTTGTTGCTCAAACACACACACGTACATACACACACAGGCTTGCATCCTCATTAGCATAATCAGAGTAAAAAATAGCTCACCTTCCTTGTTTGTCATTCAGAGGCCAGCGTTGACTAGATGACATGATTGCATCTCAGCTTGCAAATCAGGAGACAATGGGGCCATAATTTTAGAGCAAGCTCTCCTCCATCCACCAGCTTAATATTCTAGCTGTGCTCTGATTGGCTGAGTGCGCTGGCTCTGTATTTGATCCATCAGTTTGTTCACTTGTGTTGAATCACTGCTGAAGTTTCTGATGGGGATTCACTGATTTCGACTCTCTTATGAATCACTTAAAAACTCACCCAGCACTTAAAGGGCTTCTATCACACGGCATCAAATCATTGTATCAATGAAAGGTAGAACTCAGTCAACCAGTGCCTTCAGAAGAACACTACAGCCAGTTTGAGCCAGTGCAGCACTCTGCAGAAGGCAACCGTGGATTAAAGATGTTGGCTGTTGAAAACTAACCTAATCATATAATTATAATTGCTAGCTATGTAGTTAGCAGGGGAACTATATGAAGGGGAAACAATGATGTTTCAAACAAAAAGAAATCATTATAGCCGAAATTAAATTTATTTCTAATGTAGCTATTACTGTCTTCACCATAATAAAGCTTAGAGAATCAACCTAAAACTTAAATAAGAGCCTGACAATGACTGTTTGGTTACAAAAATCAAGGTTAGACAGACTGTTTGGCAATAAGGAATAATAACAGTAGCCACTTCCTTCACGTCTATTTGAAGAAAAGGATGTTCCACCTCCAAACAAAAGGATGTAAAATTAAGGGCAAAATAGGAAAAAATGTCACTGTGTAATTGAAATGTAATGTAGATGAAAATCAAAACATGCTTTATGTAGATTTCTTTTTGAAAAAAAGTATTATGTCACATTAGAAAAAAAAATTGCTGGAGGTCGCTTGTTTTGGGCTTGTTTTTATCAACCTGGATGCTTATTTCACTAGAAAAATTTGGCAACACTGCACAGGTCCCATCAACCCTTTCAAAAGCATTTACTCTCACGTTCACCCGCTGATGAGTGTGGATGTAAATTGTCCATCTGTATTAGCTAACACATCTACAGCCTTTTACATGCTAGTGACGCAGCAACTCTGAGCTAAGTGTGTTGCCCAAGTACTCAATAACATGTGACTGCCAGAGTGCACTACCAGACTGAGTAACCAACAGAATCTACATTGAGAGACTATTGTATCATTGTGATCCTAATGAAAAATCTCAACCCATTTTTGGTTTCAGGTCTCATTCAGGGAGAAAATTTAAGGTCCCATGTCCTGCAAAATCATTTCTCCCTTTTATGGAGAAATGCGCTATGCTTCTTTTCAGAACATTGCCCTTTAAACACTCCGTTTTATACTTCCTGGGGTTTATGAGGTAATAGCTACTTGCTTTTTCTGCTTGTAACAGGCAGAAGCCATGACTGATCTGAAAGTCGGTGGCCTGTAACCCCTGCTTCCCCTCCCATCAGACATTGTTTGGTCTGCCAGTCAGCGCAGAGCTCATTATCATAGCCTCCTGTAGCCTCCCCACCCCCTCAGATTAGATTTCTAAAGGAGAGGGAAAAAGAGCTGCATCTGATCCTCTACAGAGATGACATTTTACATTGTTTTATTCAAGTTAAATCAAATCCTTGCTCAATAGACACCAAAGACATGATATAAATGGTCAAACATACCAGGACATGGTACCTTTATGGAAGTAAATCTTTCTATGTTATGAACTTATGATTTTTTTTTAAGTTAGAGTGTTTTATGGGCCCTTTTTTGATAGCATGAAGCATGTTCTTGAAAAGCATGTGGGGCCAAACAGTCTGGGTAATCTCCATCTATATTCTGCTTTTTGACAAAGCAAAATCCTTTTGGAGACGGTGTGATTGGCTGGCTGGTGTTTGGTTATTTACATGGTGGATTTCATTGTTTGGCATGAATTACAAATTAATCATTTAATCACTCTGCTTTTATTGTGCCACTAATCACACTGTACAAACACAGAACCCTGTATATAATATGTTGATTCCCAGAATAGAGAATATACCGTTGAAGCATTTCTACAACATCAGAGACAATCAAAAGAAAAGTTAGATACTTAAGTGTAAGCATGTAAGCATAATGTTATTAACTATTTAGATCTCAAGATAAAACAAACAGGATCTGACAGGTTAATGTATAACAGATTGTTTATTAAACTACAATTTACAGTTTGCTTTGAACATTTTATCTCATTTTCTGTGTTGAATTTCTTGGCTGCATTCTCTAACCCCCAAGTTCCACATAACACGAAAGCGCCGCTGCGCAGCGCCATGGTCTTGCTCTGACCTGCAAACCCCACTGGACGCGTCGTGCCGAGCTGCGCTGCGGCGCGCAGCCCTGTAGGGAGGTGGGCTGATCCCCTGAGAGTCACAAGCTCTTGTGCAAATAGCGATGTCACACGTCAATAAAACATGGTATAGACTGAGAAAAGAAGTAAACAACACCTCACTTCGCTTCTCTAAGGTCCCTTTGCTGGTCCCAACCTTACAGCTTCGTGATTTATTTCACTTCTATCTGCCTATATCCTTGTAGAAAGGATGTTTGGTGTCATATGTACAATGTTATATATTTCTGTACCTCTACGATTCACTTTTCTTCGTCCATGGTGTCGAGTTGCCTCTGGGACCCTCTGACCGACTGTTGACCTAATGCTCGTGCCTCCGGTTTGAAGTAATGACAAACTATTGAGGAAATTTATGTTCGAGAGTCCGTGCATTGTGTTTTATTTTGAAAGTTCCGGATACTCCACACGTTGACTTCCTGTCTGGTGCTTTCTCAATGACAGCAAATTCACGAGGTTTTGAAGCGGTAATGAGTATAACACCCTGGATAATCTGCATTAATATCTGTGAGTAAAATTATGAGTGGCATTCAAAAAAGTGTACCCACATATTTTAAATGTTTCTCTTGTTTCTTGGTGTATTAAGCCAGAAAAGGTGTAGTGCACTGAGGAGCACTTCAAGGCAATCATTCTTTGCTAAGACACAGCATGCCCTAGTTACTCAGTTTGCTTATGAAAAAGACTGAGGTTTTTTTTTTATAATTTCATTGCATATTGGCTTTTTAATCACATAATGCAGGCAATTTCCTTCAGTTTTTAAGTGCCAGTAAATTAGAATGTTTGTTGCAATTTATTTTAAGTTATTTGGTCAGTTTGTGTCAACAGCAATAGCCTTTTAATGTATATGTTTTATTAACATACATAGTCGGTTAAACTGTGTCAAATAATACCAGATTGTCTTGGAACAGCAGCAGCACAATATTGTTGGCATTTTATTTAGGGCACAGTAAAGAATAAAAGTCATACTCAAACAGGGTGTAAGCTTTACTACAGCAACCTCAAGCCTCATTGCATTTCCCCGTATCTGCAATCAAGGAGTTCTTGTGTGGATGGATTTTCTGTGGGAACCAGATTGTGCATTATTATGGCTCTTGATACAGTATCATACACAGCTCAATCTTAATGAGTGTGTGATACATTATTATCGTCTGGGTCACCTCGACAGCTATTGGACGTCTAATGACTGTTTGACTGAGTGTGTGTTTAACTGGACTATTGTTTGCCTGTGTAAACATCCAGTAATTGTGCTTTGTAACGGGGGAATAGTGCCACCGGGTTGAAAATTACCGATCAGCAAATGTGGAAAAATAGCTGTGTGAATGTTTGTGTGTTTTGGCCTCTTTGTAGATAGAAAAGTGTGTTTGTGTCTAAGCATATGCAAGGGTATGCATTAGTGTGAGTCTGCATGTGTGTGTTTTATTGAACGGCCATGTGTATGAGCATGCAAACCTGCCCCATACCGCAGTGTGTGTGTGTTTCTGATACACTGTGTATGTATGTGCACTCTCTTCTCTGCTGTGTTTATAAATGAACACCTGTCTGTCAGCTTAATGCCCGATTCGATTAGGCCTCCAATTCTGTGTGTTCAGCTAATTGCAAGGACTTGTGCCGGCATTTGTGTTTTCCTTAGCCTGGCAAATCACTCCATGGCCCTGCACACTAATGTTCTCCTTCATCAGTCCCACCAATACCAGATGCACACACACACACACACACACACACACACTGATAAATGAAATTTTCTACATTTTAGTTTTCAAGTAGATGCACTTACACAGAGCAAATTATCAAAAGGGCAGAGTGGAAAAAGCCAGCGATCACAAAATGCTGTTAATTGGTGAAGTATTTGAATGATAGAGTGCTTCACTGGACATGAATAGATTTGAAGAACTGAAAAAATTTAGGGGAACACTCAAAGATGAAAAAAGAGCCATATCCTTTATTGACTTTAGATAGGCCTCACTTAGATTTTCTACTTTTTGCATGATTATTATTTCCACTAACTCAGGGCCCTTATTAGATTTGAAGATTAAGTACTGTCAAACTTAAAGATACTCTACATGAAACACTTTCCTTGATCACATACTGAGAACCTGGTACAAATTCCATGTATGTAATTTTTTTGGTAGTTTTGATTGCCAGTAAAAACAACAACAACAACAACAAAAAACAGAATTATTTGCCAATCAGCTTGAGAAGAGTTTTAGTAATAATTGTAGCCTTAAGTAATTACCACTTTGGCAAACTTGAACGCAGATTTTGATTCTCACACTTTTTTGAAACAAACTGAAATTGCTGGAACTTTTTAATTACAGTGTACCAAGACTGTTCAACTATAGCAGAAATCAGAATCATATCTGTTAATATTTTTATTATCAAATGTTATCACTCATTTTACAAAATATGCATCACATAAACTGATCAAAATTTAACACTTAATACTCAGGCATTCACTTTGAAAGCAAGCGTTAAATGAAATTGCTGAAGTGAAAAAATGAACATACATGATATACATTGTCTGGCCTGGGAAGGTTATGGGATCCCCCCAGGAGGAATTGGAAGGTGTTGCAGGGGAGAGGAACTTCTTGGTTGAAGTGCTTGGCCTGCTGCCTCTGCAACCAATTTCCAGATAAAGGGAAGGAAGTGGATGGATCAGTGGATAAGTAAAACTTAACTAACTTTGTTTTTGAGGTATTTCAATTTACTGTTGTGGTCTAAACAACAGCAAACACTATGGGGCTATTCACACGGAGACAAATTCAGGGGTATCTGCAAAAGTGTTTAATCATATAGGTGTTTCGCCCACTCGGATATGGCATTTGGAGATCTGAAAATGCACATTTTAGAAAACAGGTCTCAGAGTGGATAAGTCTGAAGCAACCAGCCTTTACTTTCCTTTCCACCTCTCCGTTAATCCCACACAAAGAACTCTGACAACAACAGAAACAGTGGCAGAATACATTGTTGCATTCGTGCTGCAGAAGCTATTGGGCCTCTAGATATAACAGCATTTTCAGTGTTATCATGTGGACAGGCGCGTTTATTAAAACATGCTGTCTTTACAGAGAACATTTTAAAAACAAATCACACATTACACCTAAGACCAAAAAAGACCAACAAGACATTGGGCATAATGCCACACACTAAGAAAATTAAGAAATGCCATGATGTAATGCTATATCCCTCCTTACACTCTTCTCAAGGGTATACAAGCCTTTAGAGCACAGTTAGCTCATATTCTCTCCGGGAGAATGGCTGAATTCCAGTAGAATTAAACAGGCTCCCAAAGCATACAAAGTTGATGTTGGGACTCTCTGTCTTTCATGAGAATGGAAGCAGTGGAGACTTTGACAAGCGCCATATCATTTGCATGATATGCCACATCAGAGTCAAATGCTCATGTAGTCCAACAAATTTGCAAGCACATACAACCAGACAAATGTAGCATAACAGTTGACAGCTTATGTGAAACAGTGGATACCTTTATTAGTGTTCATGTTGGCATTTATTTTGGTTTTAGCCTTTGTGTCTCATTTTGTCTTTGCCAAAAGCATTCATACATATATATATACATATATATATACATAAATATATATACATATATATATATATACATATATATATATACATATATATATATATATATATATATATATATATATATATATATATATATATATATATATATATATATATATATATATATATATATATATGTTTCACTAGACATGTAGCACTCATATTGTTAATTGTGTTGTAATAAGCATGCCCTCTCATTTGTGGGGTGTGTCAGTCTAAACTTGTTTTCTTGAGGACACAGAAAATATCTGCCCTTTAAACTGCCTAAAACCTGAGTTAAGCCCATACCACGGTTACCTTTTTCTCAAATATAATATGATAAATGTAATCTCTAAAAAACATAGTAATATAAAAGAAATCTTCAAAGAATAATCCAAGCGGTCTTCCTTGTGAGAATAGTAACAAACCATTCATTTCATCACCAGCCCTTTTTCTCTGTCATCTCCCTTCATCCCATTCATGTTTCTCACTCTCATTCAGCAGCACTCATTCCACTCACTCCGTCCTTTATTCGCTTTTATTCAACCTCCCCAGCCTCCTATTCCCAGCTGGAAGATGCCATAGAGAACACCTATTGATTTTTCTCTCAGTCTGTGTGGTTGCCGCACAGGCTTAGACGTGGAAAAACTCCAGACTCATTTAAGAAAGAGAGAGGAAGGCAGAAGGAGTCTGTGAAAAAGAAGGGTGGTGCTCAGTGAAGACAAAAGCCAATATATAGAGAAAAAGAAGCCACATGCGACTTCTTATACAGCAGTAAAGCAGAGGCCATCAACCATTCAACATTTCCTCCTCTGAAAATGTTCTGTTGCTCTAGTAGTTGCCACTTATTTACTTTTCTCCCTCCTCTATCGTCCTCCAGTTCGTTTTTCTGTATGATACACTCTTTGACGTGAAACCAGTAGTTCTCTGTGGTCTGTGAAAACCAAAGTCATTTCATTTGACCATCTCTTACATGGTAGCAGCAGGTCAAGAGGAGCAGAAAGAAGTTAGAGGTGTTATCTCTGCAGTCCTCTCCTCTGTTTCGATCCTCTGTTTATTTCTGGATGGGTTTCATTTCAAACTTCATTCACCTAACTCCGATCTATCCATTTGTCTGACCAGCGTTTACCAGCATCACATCATTCCCCTTTTTTATTGATCCCCTCACTGTGCCTGGGATTTGTTTTCAGTTTTCCCTCTGCAAAAGTGCTTCACACTGTGATCCTTTCAGCAGAGGTAAACACTGAACAGAAATGCATCATTATTAAAGGTTGTTGGAGCTATGGCAATATAGAAAAGTGTGTACGGTACAAAGTAGATATTGCACCTCATATTCCAACTGCTTCCTCGGCCATTATGGTCTGCCTATATCTTTTTGTTTTTTGTTACAGATTTTCCAAAATAGTTCAATATGTACAGCGGCTACTGGAAGCTACTGTTCTTTGTCTGTTTTGTGTTGTGTACAACGGTTTCACACTTGATGCATTTTATCTTTCTGGTGCTATGGTGTATGTTATGTAGAGCTTCATTAGCAACACATCGTACATGGTTCCTGCACTGAAAATATCAGGAACAGAAGGCTTGCTTCTTTTTTTGTATACACAAACAACTTATGTCTTCATCCAAAAATGTCAGGAAAATGAAAAATAGAGAGCCATATTGACCTTGATTCTGCTGATAAATTGGCCCACAGAGGAAAAATATGTCCCAGACATATAGACAGAAAAAGTTTAGCTACACTTCCTGCCTCTGCTTTTCAAAGTTAGAGAGAGAAACTTCCCTTGTTCATGCAGAATGCTTTTGTTCTGAAGTTTTCTTAAATCAGTTGTTTAATTAACTAAGTCACTTGTAGAGAGGTTTCGTGTTGTTTTTCTTAAACTTTGTACTGAAGCTCCACATTGAGTTGAAATTTATGGAGAGACAGAGCTGTGACTGCAGGGAGATGAACCTAAAATGTAACACATGCAGACTAGGGCTGTCACTTCATTCTTGATTTTCAGATATATGTTCTCACTTGGCAGTAAAAAATTGTACTTGAAGTGTAAAAATACATTATGCACAGCCACAGCCCATTATGGCACCTAAAGCATTGAACCAGACTCCTGTCCTCTAAAGTCAGCAGGTGATATTATTGTAAGTCACAAGAGAGCAGGACTCGATCACTTGACGAACATACAAAACAAAGTAAAACAAGCTTTTGCCCCAAATAAAACAGGTTTTATTTGGTGGAGAAACAAGAGCCCTAACGCAATCACACCTGGTAAAAAAAAAAAAATAGCATCTTTAGCTGGAGCTGTTGGCCACGTCGACCTCATGCATCTAAAATGTTGCTAGGTGATTTTAAGCATGATTTTTTTTTTTAACCTAACTTGGCCTTTTAATTTTTTAAAATTCTTTTAAGAGAGTGTCTTGGAGTCTTTTCTTTTTGCTTCAATGTGTGGATCCTATTCCAAAGAGCACCTCAAGCATTTTTTTTTTTTTTTTTAATTCCAGGACTTTATCCCATCTCTAAATCTTGTTGGAACCTCATCAGTTTTAAATTTCAAACATATTTGATACTAATGACCTCAAAGTATAAACCATTAGATGTTACCAGCTTTTTCAATTTACAAACACAAACTGCTATTTTTTCTTGGGTTCGATTACATAGCCAAACTCTCATCAGCGTAGCAAGTTGAAGCCGTTGATAATCAAGGGGCTGCAGTATAACATGCTGTTTGGCTACATTTGATCAAAGAAGAAACCCAGACACAGACTGTTCTCTTGCTTGTTTGTTGGTTTGTCTTTCATTGTAAACCAACAACAACGAAAATTAAGATGAAACAAAAAGAAGACTCTGATTCACTTGTGTGTATTTTCTTATGAAAGTGGTCCAAAAGTCGATTGAATTTTTGAACCTTGACCACTGCTCTCTCTCTGTAAGAGATCTTGTGTCTGTTGCCAGGCGTATGTTCTCATTGTCTGACTGAATCATTATTTTTTGTCATTGTTTTGGCTAAGAGCCCCCTGGCAGTTTAGAGGTATTTTGCACTTTCTTGTCTTCACCTGATAGAACTGGAAAGTACATAGGTTCTCAAGAGGATTATCAAAAGCATAAAATGACAAGCAAGAAAGAGGCCTTAGGCTGGATAACAACCCAGACTGCCTTTATTTACATAGACATAACCACAAGGCCACCTGGATCCAATTTGCTGTATGTTTTGATGATAATAAATGCAAATGTAAAACATCTCAACAAAGAAATCAATACAAGCTATTCAAGGCATAGCTGAATTACACTGACCAGGCTGATTGTGTAGAAGAGAAACTTAAACTTCTCCCATTTGTCAGAAGAGCTGGCTGTTTTCCTGGATACAATCTTAATTAAGTTGCTCTTTTAATTAACGGGACCCAACTCTGCTCTTTGAGTCAATGTTTCTGTGTCTTAACCACAATCTTATTTTGACTGCAGTTTATTGGTGAAGCTGCTGGAATCTCTTCTCTATATTGACTTACCCATCACTAACTGTGTTTGTGTTCCCAAAACTACAAGTTCACTGTACTGTGTGTGTGTTTGTGTGGGGTGTGTGTGTGTGTGTGTGTTTGGGGGGGGTGGGGGGGGTGGACGACAATGGCACCAGTATGTGAAAAGCACAGCAGTAAAATTACTGTTTCATTTACATCTGCATCCAAATGGATATTATAATGTAAGAGGACTATTAGTGCGAATGGAAAGAGATGGAGGGACAGACGATGTATACATAGAGGGTTTTTTTTTTTATTTGGATGTTTTGGTTGTTCACACAATTGATGTAATCGCACCAGAGTTAGCTGATGGCTAATTTGCATCCATTGTTATTGGGCAGGTAAAATACTTTATGCAGTACATAACAGGATATATGCATGATATAAAAAGCAGAGTATTTTAGAGGTCCATTTGCATGAAAATGTAGCTTTATAGGACATTAAAATGAATCTGTACACTATACAAAACAGCATAACTACATAAAACCATCATTAGTATAATAATTAGTCACGTCTTGGAGGAAAAAGGGTCTGGGTTTGTTAAAAAAAAAAAAAAAAGAAAAACAAACTTTCCATTATATACTACTAATACTTTTGAGGGAACAGTTTGCATGTTTGTTTGGTGCATGTACAGATTCCCCCTTAGCACTCTGGACTCCTCCAATAGAACAGAAAACATGGTTTTTAGTTTAAGTGGTGACTCTTAGGCCCTGACCACACAGAGATGAAAACATTTCTGTTTTTTTTGTTTGTTGTTTCAAGAAATGTCCACATAAAAACAGTGATAATGCTCTAGTATATGCCAGGCCTGTAAGTGGTGCTGTAATGCTGCTGCAGACATTCACCAAAATCAGAGAAGAAGAGCTGGAGCATGTGCATAAATCATGAAAAATATAAATAAACACTTAAGTATGCTGTTATGTCCTTTTCTTGCTCTCAGTAGTAGAAGAGGAGCAGTAGATTTGTTGTAAAAAACAATTAAAAAAAGCCAAAACAAGTGAAGACATGATTTCTGAAGATATCTGTATTTGTTGCAGAAAAATTCCGGCAGTGTTTTCAGATTTATTCAATCTTGGACCAGTTTTCAGAAATGTGCATTTTCAGGCACCCAAAAGTCTGTATCCTTGTGGACAAGACGGCCATTCAATAAAAAAAAGCCTAAATTTGTCTCGATGTGGACGGCTTCCTGTTTGCCCCATGTGAGTGTGGCAGAGTTTTGTCAGCACTGTGATTGACTGTAGGCCAGTCCAGGATGTACCCTTCTGTCTAAATTTAAAGACATCCATCCATCCATTATCATTACCTGTGATCTTGTTCGAGGTAACAAGGGCTGGAGCCTCTCACTCAGTGGCGTCTGGGTTAGGCTCCAGCCCTTGTAGTCTGGAACAAGATTACAGGTATAGGCAATGGATGGAGGAATGCATATAAAAGTTCATGATGATGTTTCGTCCATCCGTCTGCCTGCTCACCTGAAATTAGAAATATGGGCAACTATCGATCTAAACCATTAAAACTTTCCATTCTTGGTAGAAGGCACCAAAATTGCTTATTTTTGGTTTGAAAAAAAGTATTGAGTCATCATATGTTACCCATCGCTATCTGCTGGCAGTGGCCCCTATTTGTTGGCCCTCCTCCTCTAAGTGTGAAGTGGAGATACAAATGTTTGTCCACTGCTTTGGCTTGAATGATCTAAAGATCACTGGTGTGCATTACCACGTTCAGCACAGGCATGTCAACAATAACCTCCAGGGAGGTGTGAACACTGGTGGTATAAGCTCCTCTACCCGCCTTACGTTAACTGTGATCCATTATGTCAATGTTTTCCCACATTTACACAAAGTGTGATTAATCTAGACTGTTTTCTGAAATCTGTATAGTAAGTTAGCTACTTGACTATTAATGTTTAACCAGCTAGAACATTTGTCTGCTGGGAACATCCATTACTGGCAAAAAATGTGCCATTAAATTCTTGTTACTAAATCATATAAAGCTTCTCTGTAAAAAAAATCCCCCCCCCTTCCCACACACCCTTCACTTTGCCCCCCTCCCATTCCACCACAGTGATGAAGATTGATGTTCAGGTCCTAATTAGCATCTGCTCTAGTATGCACACTGCCAGTCCGTCCCCTCCTGACCCTCCAATCAGTTAAGAATCATGACAGGCCTTGTCCAATCAGATTAAGGCCAGCGGGACAGGCTTCCTGTGTGGAGCTGTCACTCCGAATGCATTGTGGGCCCTGCTGATCAGTGTGATTCGGGCCAGGAAACCTAAATCATGTAACCTTGAGTTTTCAGAATTGTGAGTATAGTTCCGTTCCATATGTTGTCTGGATGTAAAATAATAACAGCGGATATAAGATAGTCATGCCACTATGATGTCCTACTGTTACTTCATCAGCAACTCAAGGTCATTAGCTCGGAATTGCAAGCCCAGTGCAGAGCACGGACTATTGAAAAAATGCAAAGTTGTTAATAAAAAAAGTGCTAAATCACACTGAACTGACCAATTAGCATAGAGTAGACTGATTAACCGATTAGAGCAGACTGGGCCCACGTGGGAGAAAGGGTCCTAGAGTAACAGTCACTCCAACAGCATCTAAGACAGAGTAAGAGTAGAGGTGGACCAGGGGTACTTAATATGCTAAAAGTGGCAGGATTTTTGAACATTCATGATTGTTAACATGCCTGCCCACCTGACAATCTTCAAAACTGAATAAATCCTAGTTGAGGCAAAATATGACCACTAGACATCTCATAATGGAGAAAGACAATGCACTTTATCTAAATATTGTTAAATTATAAGTTTCAACTGGAAAAAAACTTAAAGGAGACTTCCACTGCTGTCTGAAACTCATATTGTATAGTTTTTTTGGCATAAATACAGGAGAAGCATAATTAAATGGTTTTTCCTTTTTATTGTCTCCACCACATACATCAAACAGGAGGTCAAATGTCATTGTCAAGAACAAAGTAATGAATTCAATTCTGACTCATGACCGTTTCACTAAATACAACAAAACCCCTCCAAACCTAAAACTGTGTTCATTCTGATGTCAAGAGTGAGATGAACATACTTTGAGAACCTTGTGCTACTGGCTTAGGTTTCGTTGCATGTTCCACATCAGACTGCCATCTTGTTGCTTTTCACCAATAGTTGCAGACGTGACATTTTGTAACTTAATTTCACTCTTGAAGGATGGTTTCATTTCCAGCATCAGCTTGCTGCCCATTTGTTTTCCTACGCGGTGTATGTTGTGTGTTCATCTTTATTACTGTAATGTATTGTATGCCCATGGGACAGGAATAAATGCATACTCCAGATTGGCTGTATCCAAGGCCATTCCACTCAGCTGCGTCTCTGAGCAGTTTGACTCTTCATGAACATCAGACACTAAATTTCATTACCTAGTGGCACTCATTTTTCAGCTCTGTCTTTATGTATCACAGTCTCTGTTTCATAATTCATCCCACTGCTCTTTGCCTCTGCCATTTTATATGTTTGAGTTCAGGGATAGGGAACATGACAATAAATGATGCATCACAGGGAGATAAATTGCTGTCACTCATTTCTTTTCCCTGCACCTTCTGTGTATGTCTCTCAAACAGAAAAACTAGAAATATACACAACGGCAATCAAGCGGTCTTTGTGAGGAATCAGCTCTTGTAAACAGAAGCAGCCCTGTCATGCCAATTAGTTTAAGCAGAGTACAAATTACATGATAATTGAGCCGATTTTGTGCTCAATTTCCCCCTCTGACCAAAATTAGCATTATCTGATGTTTCTTAAAATGATGATTGCTGATTTTTCTATACTGTGAGATGTGTTAAGAGAGATTCTACCTAAGGACTAAGGACGGTAAAGCATGCATTGTATGTATGGTCTCAAGCTAACCGAGGAGGGAAGCACAGCAGATGTAGCCACAGTGATGATAGGATATCATGAAGCATCTGAAAATCAGAAATGATGACTGATTTGTGGCTATTTCTTTTTCACGTTCTGTGGAATATTTCACTATCATCCTGATGAGGACAGGGATTGTTCATACTAAAAGTACCCCAGCAATGAATAGGCCAGGTAGCTATCAGCTAGCTTGCCTGTCATGGGGCCTTTACAGGGTTTTTCTCATTTGCACCTAGTTGCCATTTTAGCTCTCATGCTCTTAAAATGGAAAGTTAAAAAGGGTTTTTCCATCTGTAGTCCCTGAGCAGATAAATACAAGAAAACTCTGACTTAGATACACATGGAAAAAATGCACACATAGTTACAAATACACAAAAATCATCATGGTATTATTCCATAGGAGTCTCCTTGTTCTTATCAGCTTTTATTTGTATTCAATCATTGCCCAGCCAGGAATCACTGAAATCCAACATGTCTGATATTTATATTTTAAAACTGGAGGGGCCCAAAACACCAAACACTTAAGGAATATTTGGTTGAATAATTGGTTGTGACAAGCCTGGAATGATCATGCCATCTCAAATAATTAAGAGGGGCAAATTGACTCAAAAATGTGGTCCTGTGGGGTCCTGTGACACAAACTAAAGCTTAATGTTTGGCAGTTCTTTAAAATCGGGGTGGATACTTGGAGTGAACCTCTGTGGGGGCCTCATTTTGAACCCTGTGCAACGATGGTGCTACCTGTGTGATGATAGTGCCACCTTATTTATCCTCAAAACCCACTGCTGTTTCATTAAAAAGAACTTGAAACTTTGATTCAAAAAGGCAACGAGTTGCTTCATGGACCATTTGCTGACATGCAAGTAAAAGCATGGCACATAAACTAAAGCTTATTGTTTGGCAGTTCTTTAAAACAGTTTGCAGTCAGCTTTAGACTGTGCCTGGCTTTAGATGAGCCCATTATGTTGGTGTGCATAGAAATACACATGTACCTCTACTGTAAACCAGTGGTCTTGCTGGTAATCCTTCTGTCCCTTGAGACCTGGACATCAAACAATAGAGATATACAGAGAAACTAATAAAATACGGCAGACATCCTTTGATAATCCTTTCATTTCCATGTGTTGTTTTCTCACCATCCTGCGCATGCCTGTGTGTGTACGACTGCATCAAAGCCCCACCATCACACAGCAGTCTTTCCTTTTGTCCTAGTTATATCACTCCGTCTCTGCCTCCGCCCTCCCTCCCCCATGAACCCCCTTGCCACCTGCCTTTATTCTCAATATGTCAGACTCACGCTGCTGCCATGCTTGGAGTTTCCGTTGAAAGTATTTTGCTGCATCACGCCTCCGCATGCCCCAAGAAATGGCAAAAGTAACTTGTCTAACCAGGAACCCTGATCCCTGTGTGATGATAGTGCCACCTTATTCATTCTCAAACCCACTGCTGTTTTGTGAAAAGAACATGAAACTATGATTAAAAAAAAGCAAGGCAACGAGTTTCTCCATGGTGCATTTGCTAACATGCAAATAGGAGCATGGCACATAAACTAAAGCTTTATTGTTTGGCAGTTCTTTAAATCGGTGTGGGTACAGACTGAACCCTGCAAGCTTTGCCACTTTGATCAGGTCTCCTTTCTTTGGGCTGTTTCCATTTTTGTTTGCATCCCGCTGTTTCACGCTGTTAGCTTGTCGCCTGGTGGTGAAACTACAGGGGCTGCAGCTCTCATTAGCACCTGCATTGATTTGACTGGCATCTCATTTGTGAGATGTTTTTTACCTTTACTCTAAGCTTTTTTTTTAAATTATATGATCTCTACCATCTTTTTGCCTAGTGTACCCGTTCGTGCCTTCAAATTCTCTGTCTTATTTCTCCTTGCTCTTCCCCCTCATTCTCATTCTCCCTCTGTGTTTCACTCCCTCTCATTCTGTCTCTCTCTACCAGGGATTTTTAATTAATGGTGAGCCATGATGCCTATCTTATCAGCCGATCACTCCGCTTTCTATTAACTACACTGACAGAGCTGAGAGGCTGCGGGGAATGGATGAGCACGCACACAAACACACACACACATACGCAATCATATACCTTAATGCATGGTTTAATGGGAACATGCTCAAAGACAGACACACATGAGTATGACAACACTTATAAGAACACACACACTAATCGACACAGACCTGCAGAGAGGCACACACATCATGGTCCTATCTTAATCTCACCGCACATACACACACGTATAAACAAACAAACTGCCCTGATGCTATCTATAACTGTGTGATTTAAGGAGTGTTGTTTGAGGGTCTCTCCTCCTAAATCCCCTTAAATGCCTTGGGAATCCCTCCCTCTTCTTCCCTCTCTCTATCTCTCCTCCACCTACTTCGCTCCGTCTTGCTTTATGGCTGAATGAACACTTATCATTCAGCAGATAAAGAGCCGTCCACGCTGGGGCTCGCTTTATCTTTGAGAGCCATGTTTACTCCCCTCGAACACTCCGCTTTTCACAGATGTTTCATAGAAGGCGTTTGCTTGATCCAGCAGAGATGAGAGTGTGGTGTCAAGGCTTCATTTTCCACTGCAGAAAAAAAACTTCAAACACACAGGCACATGCACAATCCTCCTATCCTCTCAATTTTAGCTCTCCAGGCAGGTCAATTCTCCCATATTTACCACATTTTCATGTTTGGCAATGCTGAGCCAGGAGGCAAAATAAATGGACCTTTTTCACGATTGCTTGATGGGGATTAAGTGAGCTGCATTTTGGCATGGAACAGTGAGCATGAAGGCAGAAACAACAAAATCAATCCTCAAACACCACAATCGATGGGAGCCACAAAAATTTCACCAGAGGTTTTTCGAGAGTCGACAGTTCTTTGAAAGCGCTGGGAAAAGGAGAATGAGAAAGGACGTAACAGAAACAGCTCACTGAGAGGTTATTGGAGAAAACATAACAGTAGACAGACACTCTGGTGTACACACAGTCGCCCACACTTTTTTGCACACTCATAATTTCCTCATTTGGGGGACCGTAGCAAAACAATTATCAGGAGGGAATAATACAATAAAGGAGACCATTTCCTGGGTATTACCAAGGGACAAAACATTTATTTAACTTTGTCCAGTGTGCTCACAGGAGTGTAAACTCTTAATGGTAGGAAGTACTGAACATAACTCACACTGTAGACAGCATACAGGCAGTGGTAATGCTGTGCTGTGCAATTTTACGAAATGTTACCCCTTTTTCCACGTTCACTCATCCAATATACATGGCTGCAACAAAATTATTTCTATTGAAGCGTTTGCATTGTTTCACTGCAATGATATTTTGAAAATGGTTTTATTTTTATAGTACTTGGAGTTTTTTTTTTTTTTTTAATGTGAAGAATGTGTCACTATATTTCTTTTAACACATTTTCTGATGATCTTATGTTCTAACTTTAATGTGGAAATTTAAATCAGCACTTAAGTTTTCTCTGCAGGATTTATTACAAAGCATTGTGTATTTTCAGTGCTGTCATAGTGAATGGTTTATTAACCAGTTAAATTATTTCTAAATAGCAAGCGTATGACATTTGCATGTTTCATAAAGACATGCATAGTGACCTAGCCTGTTGCTTGAGAGATCAGGAAACAGCGTAGCTGTGACGTCGTGGATGGCACACAAAAAAGAATATTGAAAATGGTCAATCAATCAACCCTAAGTGTCAATATTTTGTGTGGCCACCATTGTTTTTCAGCACCGCCTTGTGCATGAAGTCTGCTCTAACCCTCTTGTGCATGAAGTTCACCGGAGCTTCACAGGTTGTCACTGGAATCATGTTCCACTCCCCCATGATGACATCAGAGAGCTGCTGGATGTTGGAGACCTTGCATTCCTCCACATTTTGTGTGAGGACTCCCCACAGATGCTCAATAGGGTTTAGGTCTGGAGACATGCTTGGCAAGTCCATCACCTTTACCCTCAGATTCTTTAACAAGGCAGTGGTCATCTTGCAGGTGTGTTTTGGGGTCGTTATCATGTTAGAATACTGCCCTGGGCCCAGTTTCCGAAGGGAGGGGATAATGCTCTGCTTCAGTATGTCACAGTACATGTTGACATTCATTGTTTGTTCAATGAAGTGTAGCTCCCCAGTGTTGGCGGCACTCATGCAGCCCCAGACCATAACACTCTCACCACCATGCTTCACTCTAGGCAGGACACACTTTGTCTTTGTACTCCTCACCTGGTTGCCGTCAAACATGCTTGACACCATCTGAACCAAAAAAGTTTATCTTGGTCTCATCAGACCACAAGACAGGGTTCCAGTAATCCATTTCCTTAGTCTGCTTGTCTTCAGTATACTGTTTGCAGACTTTCTTGTGCATCATCTTTAGAAGAGGCTTCCTTCTGGGACGACAGCCTTGCACTGACAGGGTGACCCCCCCACCCCTTCAACCTCTGCAGCAATGCTGGCAGCACTCATACATCTATCTCCCAAAGACAAACTCTGGATATGATGCTGAGCACATGCTCTCAACTTCTTTGTTTGACCATGGTAAGGCCTGTTCTAAGTGGAACCTGTCCTGTCATGACCCCAAAACACACCTTCAAGACAACCACTGCCTTGATAAAGAATCATCAGTAAAGGTGATGGACTGGCCAAGCATGTCTCCAGACCTATACCCTGTTGAGCATCCGTGGGGCGTCCTGAAATGGAAGATGGAGGAGTGTAAGGTCTCCAACATCCACCAGCTCTGTGAAGTCATCATGGGGGGGTGGAAAAGGATTCCAGTGGTAACCTGTGAAGCTCTGGTGAACTCCATGCCCAAGAGGGTTGGGGCAGTGCTGGAAAATAAAAGTGTCCACACAAAATATTGACACTTTGGGCCCAATTTGGACATTTTCACTTCGGGATGTACTCAATTTTGCTGCCAGTAGTTTAGACATTAATGGCTGTGTGTTGAGTTATTTTGAGAGGACAGTAAATTTACACTGTTATACAAGCTGTACACACTACTTTACATTGTATAAAGTGTCATTTTTTTCAGTATTGTCCTATAAAAAGATGTAGTACACTATTTTCAGAATATGAGGGGTGTTCTCACTTTTGTGAGATACTGTATAGTTCCCCCATTTTGTCTGTAAGAGTGTTCTTGGATTCTGTTAAACCCTGAAGCCTTGTCCTTACATTCTTGCATCTCCTGTGCCAGTTATTTGATGTAAATGATAGTGTTTTGGCAAATTGGGCATTTAGTGTAAGGTTTGCATCATTTGTCTCCCATTTTATTGCTTAGCTCAAAACTAAAACTGTTCTCTGTAGGAAGGGAGCTCTTTGGATGAAAAGCAGAACAAAGTGGATTGAAGCTGAAAAAGTCTCTTCCATTTAAATGTATTCTTTTTATCTGTGTGTAAGTGAGTGAGTATGTGTAGCTTTAGGTGTTAAGAATAAAATCTGTAATTTCATTGGACTACTTTCAGGTGATCTCTTGTGTTTTACGGTGCTGCTGTATGAAAGTGCTGAAGGAATCAAAGTTTACGTCTGTCTCCCTGCAGAGAGTTCGGGTGGAGAGATCCGGAGCTGCCAGAGGTGATCCAGATGTTACAGCACCAGTTTCCATCAGTGCAGTCTAATGCTGCAGCGTACTTGCAGCACCTCTGCTTTGGAGACAACAAGATCAAAGCTGAGGTAGGAATCCATGTGTGTGTGTATGTGTGCGCATGTTTAATTACAATGCCAGCTCTAACAAAAAGAACTGTGAATATTAAAGCCATAAAAAGGTGTACAAAGGGAACTTAAATGCATGCAATGAGTTGCAGTCAACACTAAGCTCAGCTTTTACAATTTCCTGCAGTCAGTTCCAAGAAACAGTGATTTAAATAAGCAGTTCCACACTGATGTTTTGCATGATTAAACTCACTGCAGTCTCAGTCCCTGAGCTGTGCCTTCTATTGAGTTTTGTCTATAATGGCTGTATAGTTCAATTAGTTCCAAAGTCACGAGTTGTCTCTCAAAAGCAATTTTGTAGGAAAGCCCCTTTGGAACTCTCTAATAAACCCTTTAATAAGACTAGTAGCTCTCTAAACAATGACAATTTGCACCTGCATTTGCACTCAAATGTTAGCTCAGAATTACACAAAGTCTTTCCTTTTCTTTCTGTTCCCTCTCAGTGAGTGTCAACACACATACACACTCAGGCACAGTCATGCTGTCTAATCTTATTTGACCTTAAAATCAATTTCACTGCTCATACTAGAGGGGCATTGACGATATCTTTTATTTTCAAATTACTTTCAGTATGCAGTCATGTTGCTACTATAACCTTGTTGAAAAGTGGTGCCATGTAGCTTAAAAAGTGCTCATTCACATGCACACACGAAGGAGCAAAAGCAAACAAAACAGCAAATAAATGAATATCGAGAATCAGCAAATGCAAGCAATTAAAAATGTAAACACAAAGACACTTTTATTTTTCATTCACACCGACCCACTAACCCACCCACACGAACAAAGGCAGACGCACATGCAGATTAGAAAATGCAATCACACAAACATACCAAAGCATCACACTTGATTCCACTCCCACACCCTCATCTGTGAAAGAAAGCTGAAAGTGTTCCTGTCTTTTGTAATGGCTGTAATTACTGCCTGAATGGGAGTGCCCAACAATGGAGAAAATAGCAACTGTGTATTGACAGTGGATGCTTTGGCCTGCATTCATCATTCTGTTTGATTGTCTTGCTCGGTGCCCAAGGCACCGCTAAATACTATTTACACAAATTAAATCTGGAAGAGATATCAACCAGCCACTGTTGAGGCTTCACATCGCATTAAGACAGGCGAGGCGCTCACATGCACAGACTGCCACATGTGTGTCTGTAATGAAATAATGTGGCATATGTGTTATGATACAATGAGCAGACCACTGTGCTTTTTCTTAAATAGTTTTTAATGTAATAAAATTGTGGTAATGACAAAGCTGGATATGGGATATTAGTCCGGATAAAGATCCTTTTTTCTTTTTTTTAAGAGCGAAGTAGTCTTTTCTGGGGCTCGTCATTCTGTTCTGCTTTTGTTCAGTGTTGGGAAAAATGAAATGTGTTTTCTCCTGATGAATAAAAGTATCATTTATTTTAAAGGCCCATGGAACAAAGCAATGAGCCCTTTACTGTTAGATTAAAGAGTTTACTTTTTTGTTTTCTCCATTTTAACAGTTCTTCTTATCACAGGGAGTAGGAGTTACAATGCACTTGTCACATTCAAGGACGAAAACACTTTTTCTGTCTCCTCTGTTTTATTAAGTGTTTTATTAAGTGTTTCAAAACTTAATATTTAATGCTTGATCCTCCTTAGAGGCTAGATCTGTGTATGAGCTCAAGGAACCTCACATTTGGCAGTGGGGAGAAACATCTTGATTGTCATTGGCCTCTCCTCTCAGGGTTTTCTTCTTTTTGTTGAAGTAGATTTGTTTATTGAAGTTTTGTAAAAGACGTTTTAAAAAGGTTCTGAGGAAATACACATTGCATGGCTCTTCAAAGCAGTTTTCGAATGGTTGATTTAAGCATTGACGTTTGGTTATCAAGGTCACGTACTACAGAAACATGCTCACAGGAGTTTGCATTCATCTTTGCAGATCCTCAAGGTTGTAAAAGAATTCCTTTATTTTATCAAGTTCTACAATTTAATACTTTAAGTTTTTTTTTTATCTCTATCATTGTTAAGTACATGCCATATAGTGGTACGTAGTAGCATTTATTTCTTTAGAGTTATGTTTAAGTTTAGTTGTAGTACAAACATTATATATATCTATATATATATATATATATATATATATATATATATATATATATATATATATAGATATAGATAGATAGATAGATAGATAGATAGATAGATATAGATAGATATAGATATAGATATAGATATATAGATATATATATGTATATACACACATATAAACACATATATACACTGCCTGGCCAAAAAAAAAGTCGCCACATTTAACTAAGCAAATAGGTACGAGCCTCCTATTGGATAATTACCGCATGGGCGATTGTCTTTCAGCTGGCAACAACTTATTAAACCCCAGCTGATGCAATGAGTAGCTTCTCATTTCTTACACAACCATGTCGAAAGACAAATCCTGTGTTCATGGAAAAGATGTTAGTCTGTTCAAGAAGGGTCAAATCATTGGCATGCATCAAGAAGAGTAAACATCTAAGGAGATGGCAGAAACTACTAAAATTGGATTAAGAACTGTCCTGGAGGAAGGTCATGTGGTCTAATGAGTCCAGATTTACCCTGTTGCAGAGTGATGGGCACATCAGGGTAAGAAGAGAGGCAGGTGAAGTCATTCACCCATCATGCCTTGTGCCTACTGTCCAAGCCTGTGGGGGCAGTGCTATGATCTGGGGTTGCTGCAGTTGGTCAGGTCTAGGTTCAGCAACATTATGTGCCCAAAGAATGAGGTCAGCTGACTACCTGAATGTACTGAATGACCAGGTTATTCCATCAATGGATTTTTTTCTTCCCTATTCCAAGATGACAATCCAGGATTCATCGGGCTCAAACTGTGAAAGAGTGGTTCAGGGAGCATGAGACATTTTCACACATGGATTGGCCACCACAGAGTCCAGACCTTAACCTCATAGAGAATCTTTGGGATTTGCTGGAGAAGGCTTTGCATAGTGGTCAGACTCTCCCATCATCAATACAAGATCTTGATGAAAAAATTAATGCAACACTGGATGGAAATAAATCTTGTGACATTGCAGAAGCGTACTGAAACAATGCCACAACGAATGCATGCTGTAATAAAAGCTGAAGTTGGTCCAACAAAATATTAGAGTGTGTGACCTTTTCTGTGGTGGCGACTTTTTTTTTGGCCAGGCAGTGTATGTAGTGTCCAGCACAAATGAGTACACCCCCTTTTAAAAGTAATGTTTTGATCAATATCTATAAAAGAAAAGAACAATTTCCAATTTCCAAGTGCATACAGAGCACTGACTGAATATTTTTCCTCTTTTTATCTTAAATAAAGAGGTCATGAAGAACTACACTTCCAGTAAAAAAGTCAACATCTTCATAATCCAAGAAATTAACTCTAAAAAGTACAATCATTTGTCATCTGTAACTGCTTTTTCTGCTGTGTTGTTGCAATACAATGTAACTAGAAAGTGATAGGAGGATAAATATTTTATTTGCACGGGTTCCAGATTTTGCTCCCTCTCTTTCGCTCTCTGTCCTTAAATCTCTCTCTCTCTCTCTCTCTCTGTCTTTTGGTCTTTCTCTCTCTTTCTCACACACAAACAGCGCTACATCCATTGCGTGAATCCACACTCACATAAGAGATAAACAGAACAGTGTTGCTTGAACTTGTAAAATGTGAAAATATTGTGAAATATTCAAAAACAAACTAGTGCGAAAAACTGTAGAACTGAAACAATGAAAATAACACGAACAAATGATCAACTCGATTAGTAAACAATTAGATAAAACAGGATCAGCCCTGTGGAGAGCTCAGCGCCACTACAGCGCAAAAGCTCTTAGCCCTCTCAGCCGTCATCAGAATTTACCACACACAGGTCTGTCGCAACACTTGGAGGTGACAAGGGGCTTATTTTTTTTTTGCACAGGCAGTTTATTTGGCACTGCCTTCTGTTTGCTGGTGCTTGTGGCTGCTGCAGCTCGTGCTGTAAACACGATTGGAGCGGGAAAATCACCTCCTTCATTAAACAATCTTATAAGCTTCAGAAAACATGCAGAACACATATTGAGGAACACTCATGGCATGACCGGCTTGTGATCAGACCACAGTAGCAGTTCTAGTGTTAACTGGAGTAGCAGCGCCCTCTGTATGTCCGCGACTGTCGGAAAAAGTGCTCAATTAAAATCTAATCTTGTGAATTTATCAGAGATTGGTCGCGGGTCAGGACAGAACCATCACTCGGTCTGGATTCAGACCAAGGTCCACCATTTGGTGATGCCTGGTATAAACATAAGTTGGGGCCAAAACACATGGCAGAGTATTTGAGCCTCTGAACGCATACCTGCAAGTTTTCGTTCATGGAGCGCCCTTGGCTGACTCTGTAGCTACTGGCACCCCGGAGGTTGTTTTTCAACACACCCTGTATTCAAATATGGTCTGTTGTCTCTTTCTCGCATGTCAATCACCACTTTTTCTTGCTCGTAGCTGACTTCATCCACTGTATCTTTCCATCTTCTTGAGGCCTACAAAGACAAATGAAAGAATCTTTTAAAAACACTTTTAATGAGGTATTGATATGGTGAAATCAAAATTCATGACATTTAGTCTCCAGGGAGCTTGTAAGTAATGTCACAAAACATTCTAGAGATTAATTTTTGCATGTTACACATTTTTAGAGAGTGAGGGAGGGGGGCTGCCTTTAAAAAAAAAATAAAAAAATCCTGACGGCAGTAGCTGAATATGCATGTCACTGGCAAACACTGCGACAGCTTCATCACCATGGGATTCAACACAATGCAGATGTCATGAAAGATTATATAATGCAACTCATTTGCCAAACTGGCAGACTCTACCGATGAAGATTTCTTAAAGGGCAAAATGATCTTTCATGCACGGTGAGGGTTCCTTTGAGGGTAACATGTGGCAGTTTTGTCCTGCAGGGAAAGTTTTTCTTCTTCTTTTAGTATCACAGCTGCATCTTTAGTTGTTTGGAAAGAGTGTTGCTCATGTAGGTAGATGCTGAACATAACCGAGGAACAAAGCTTTTTGGTAGAGCTTTTGATGCTTTTGGTTTTAAAACCTGAGGTGTTTTTAACAAGACTGTTTCTCAGGAAATAGCATCTAATGATGTTGTTTTTTAAAGTGAGGTATCATATCTTGACAATCTCTGATTATTGTTTTATGCTAGAATACCCCCTATATCTATACACAGACAAATTCTTTTGAAGGTTGCTTTAAATTGATCATCTGCAGTCAAAGAGCGATGATTTCATGTTATCTCACAGCTGCTTAGAGATATAATTAAAGCAATTTTAGTCGTTCAATAAAAGGCATGGTGATTGTGAGCTTTAAGTGGCTTGTTACTTTTACATTTGACAGTTGTTGGCCTGTAAAATCTCATTAAAAAATTTGAATTAGTCATGTTTTGTTCAATAGTCTAATAACACTAGGTTTTTCAGTCTTCAGATGGAACAGTGGAAGAATTTGGTCAGAAGCTTGATATAGCTTGTGTGTAAGATGGGCATCATGGCTCATATATTATGAATATTTGGCAGCTCTTTGTTTTAGGCTCTAATCTAAAGACTTTTCTCTTATTTTCAGTCTGCCAGACAGACACAGATGGCAGGGGACACACTGAGCTGCTAAACACAGCCACAACATGGCTGCTATTTGTTGCTAAAGAGACCCTCTGCAGGGCCAAAGAGAGGGGGAGGGATGAAAACAGAGACAGATGAGAGAAAGAGAAAGATAAGGAAGGACAGAAGGAAAATGTAGTTAAGATGAAGAGAAAGAAACAAGAGAATATTGCTTTCCGTTATCTTAGATCAGGTTTCAAGAATGGATTGTGTGGAGATGATTTAGCAGCAATTTGTCTTCTTATGACTGCAGAAGTGCACTGTACTGTGTGTGCATTTGGATATGTGAGTGTACATGTGATGTGAGTAAAGGCTGTGTGTTTGTATGAGTGTGTCAGGGCACGGCCTCAGCTTTGATTACATTTGGCCACAGAGGAGGCTTGGCAAATTCATCTTCAGCTACATTTATAGTTGCTGTGGGCACATACACATGCAGTGTAAGACACATGTGCACACAAACACACAGCACAAGCCCATTGACATGTCAGGTCATGCATCCCCTTCAGGTACACCAACACACAAGCACACACACCCACTGTGTCGGACTAAAGTTCAGTCACATCAGTAATTCATTTTGGGTAGCAGTCTTGTCGATATGCATTTATCCAACGGAGGGGCCGAGGGAGAGGAGCGTGCCCCCTCACTCTGTGTCATTCCTCCCCAGTCCCTCCTTCTCTGGTGCCTGTTTTGCTTTACTCACCACAGTTGACCATACACCTCCACCATTTTATTCAGATATCAGTGACATCAAATGTTCTTCTTTCATCTTGAGTCAAAATCATTTTCTTTTCATCAGATCTGTTTGATTATATGGCATTATGTCAACTGAATAACACTACAAGTGCTGCAGACTGCCTTCAATTCTCCAGCATTTAGAGTTTGGTATATTCTTGCTATTTGTTCAGTTTGTATTAGAGACAAGTAAAAAGGCAAGACAACAGAGTGTATAATCTAGTTTAAGATTTTAATGCTATGAACTGTAAAATCTGCAAGCTTTGATTATTCAGCCAATACAGTATCAGCATGTAAGATGAGAAAGACTCAATGAATGATCCCTGGCTAACACTGGGATATACTGTGTGCTTCTGTCCCTGTTTAAAGATGAGAAAGATGGGGACAGATGAGAAAGACTCAATGAATGATTCATTTCTGTGACACTCCAGCATTGTGGGAAGTGTAGTTTAGCAGAGATCGAAAATGTGCTTTTCCTCATAACACAAGTTTGATTCAATACAAACTGGTGTCTTCTATGGGAGCAGCACCGATCCATACGAGGCTGCTGGTGTAAGTGCACCTTATCTGGATTAGGACAGTATGGCTACCAATCTAATCCACTTTAGAGAAAAAACAATGTAATTTTTTGCTTTCAGAGCCACACTTTTGACCGCGATGCTATTTTAATTACAACTTTTTTTAATGCCGGGTTTGCTCTTTTAACTTGGCAACAATATACCTTGGCGCCCCGATCGACTGGCTAGTAGCCTATTTGAGGCCCGTCTTGCTTTGACAAGTGACGATTTTCACCTCATGATTATCACAGGCAACAAAAGTATTCCAATAATGATATTATTGGGCTATTGAAAGGAAACCAGAGATAAAATCTATAATTTAAATTCTTTCTCTGCTTTGGCAAAATACTCTTTAAAAATGCATCGTGAGGTGAGAAGACTGTCTGCAACCAGACTGTACGAAACAATCTGCAAGAAAATACTTTTACTTGAAAATAATTTTACTTTATTCATTTATTAATTTATTTTGCTTTGCTCTCTGCAGTAATGATATTATATCACCATATTACAAAATTATAAGACACTGAACAAAACAAATAACAAAAAAAAATACACCAACTCAAAATAATACATTGTAACAACTGTACACGTCCATCAAATAAAGGTACGCCTGTGAGAACATACACATGTATGTTAACAAAAAAAAAACAGTTTGAAAAGGGACAGAATGAAACAAAGAGCTTATCTAGTCCTGCCCCTTTCTTACAAATCAAATCCAATACTGAATTAACATCATATCGTGTTTTAAAAGATGTCACTGATTCAGCACACCTATTCTCCTCCAGTAATTTGTTCCAAAGTCAAGCAGCTGTAACAGAAGAGGCTCGATCACCTTCAGTCTTTAGCCTGGACTTACGAACAGCCAGAAAGCCCCCACCCGGAGATCTGAGGCTGCAGACTGGCCCATTAGGAGTCTATAGTTCAGATATGTGATTCAGGGCCAGACCTGTAAGAGCTTTAAAAGTGATCAGTATAATCTTAGAGTCAATTCTAAAATGGACAGGAAGCCAGTGAAGAGAAGGAGGGACAGGAGTGACGTGATGTGGTTTAAAATCAGCTATTCACACAATGAATGTCGTACAGTATTAAAAAAAAATAGGTAGATACAAAGAAAAAGTTTTGGGGTAAGATTAGTTTAAGTGACAAGAAGCAACAGTCCTCATAATGTGGTGTAGTTATTAAGATGTCACTTAAATGCCACTTTTTTTTAGCATGAATTTAAATTAAATTTTCCTCCACAAAAGTTAAACAAATGTTTCCGCTGTCAAGAAAGTTACAGTTCACACAATCATCCATAATATTGGCAGATCAGACCTCAAAACCATCAAATGCTAGACCTTGCCGAAGATATTGCAGACAGTCACCCTCGACTTTGTCATTTAAAAGAACCGGCTTTGTCTTTTAATTTCTAATTTTTAACATTAAAAAGCGTATTTCTGGAACATAAGCAAAACCTGTATCATCCCTTGCCTTTGGGTTTCCACAACCTCCAGGTAACCTTGCATGTTGTGTTTTTCTCAGTTGACCGAGTTTGTGGATGGTTTCAGAAATACTACACCATCCCTTTCTTTTGCAGTTTTCTCTTTGACTTTCCACAATCTGGTACAAAAAAAAAACTATTTGAAATTCAAATATGTTAGTCAGTTTTAAAATGTAACTATGAAGCTACTGTAGACCACCCACTCATCAACACGAACACTCACACGTTGGGACTTTCCTGCCCCCCTGCTGAGAGAAAAAATGCTTTGTGTTCCTGTTTGTTCTTTTTGCTTTAGACAAAAGAGAAAATCCTCTAGTTTATTTGTCAAGGTAGATTTTCATGCTTGTTAATCCTTCTGTTGATACTGTTGTAAAATTTCTGCCTCATAAAAAAAATTAACAAACAAAAGGTTCCTGCCATTACGGCCCAGTTTGAAATGCTCCAGAGGGAACCGCTGCTTTGGCCCCCGAAACACAATCAGCCAAATGTTAAGAGCTCTTAAAGACAGCCCACTTTAAGACAAATGTCAAGCTAAATAAAAGGCCTGAGTGTGTACATGCACAAAGAGGTGGGACACATCTTCACCCTGTCATCCTTCTCCAATAGAAAAACAGAATCTGACTACAGCTGATGAGCTTTGGCGATTCACACATGGTGACACACACACACTTGTTAAGCTCCCCATGCCACCATCCCAGGTGTGTGTCACCCGTGTCTCCCACTGCCAGCTTACACACCAGCAGCACCTCTGATTCCCACAATCCCAGCTGTCACCACCGCTGACTGTTACCACCGCAATGCTGTCGCCACGGGTTACCAATAGCCGTGACCGCCGCGGAACAGTGGGAGACAAAGACAAATCAATCTGTGCTTCTAATCTTCTTTACATGGAAAAGGAGGAATAGGCACGGAGCCGGCGAAGCCTTGTAGGTGGCTCAGAGGCAATACAAAGTAAAAGCAGTGTGGCTTTTATGGAATAACAGATTAGGTGTGACACAAGCATAAAGAGGAGAGGGGAGAGAAGAGGAGATCAGGATATAGGAAGGAAGCACAGTAAGGGAAGGAGACGGAGAGGAGCAGAGGTGAGGGCTAGAGGGCACAGAAGGGACAGTAAATCAGGTTGAGGAAATTGTGGCCAGCGGAGCAAGGTTAGTTTGCCATTCATTGCATCCCTTAATCCATTTTAATTGAATAGATAAGCAAAGTCATTTTGCTCAATAAACTCCTGCTGTGTCATCAAACGCCCCCGCGCTCTTACTGCCTGGCTTCACTTCCTTATGTTTTCTTTTTTTTTTCTTTTCCTTTCAGCCTTGATTTCTCTCTCACTTCCCACCTCCCCAACCTTTAGTACGATTGCACTTTGAAGATTTTTAACCGAAACATTACTGTAGATCTTTTTTCTGAGTCTTTATTTTTTGATGGCTTCTGCCAGATGTGTGAGTTTCCTGTGAGAAACAAAACAAACGAAATAGATCACTGGAAAAACATTGGTTGCATTGAACCTTAATGTTATCACAAGGTTTTAAATGGTACGCGTTGCAAGTCTGTTCTGTTGTTTATGGTTTAACAGGCAGTTGAGATCTATGGTTTGAGGGAGAAAAACTGATTTTATGCTTTTTCAAGTTTAATAGGTCTCTTACATTTCTTCTTTGTGGGATTGAGTTCTTCTTATCTAGTGCTAGCCAATTGAGGGCCTGGTTGCCTGCAGGGAGCCAATGAGGTGACCCCAAGGAAATTCTTAAAATTAGTTACCACCAAGAAGCTTGAAATAAAGCACTCTTTTTATTTCAATTTTATGCTTTGCCAATAATTCACACTTACATACCGGTAAATACTTTGATATTGCTTGTAAAGCTCTTATTTATTTAATTGTGCTTTTGTAGCTGGTTTAGCTCCTTTTGTTCTAAAGTTGTCAAAGCACTTTGTAAACCTAGATTTTTAGAAGTGCTTTACAAATATAACCTTGGTTCTGCCCATTCTGAAACACTTTCTATGAGCTCGTTCCCAAATGGACTAGTGAAATATGTCACACAGTCCATCTGCTGGGTCAGGTTAAAGGTGGGGTTGGTAGTGACAGAAAACTAGCATGAATTTGAATGTAGCATCTCCTCAGGACTCCATCTTTGTTTCGGCCTTCTCTGCCTCTGTCTTTCTTTTCTTGCTCTGTTTAGCAGGAGGAGCAGTTACCAGTAATCGTAGTATAGGTAGTTTCTCTGCCATTCTCCAGCATACTTGGATCCCTCTCAGCATGGCTGTGCGCATTGAATCAGGGTCAGTGCACGCCAGCAAAATGTATGCGCAGAACGTTGGCAGAACGGCAGTACGGGATATGATTGGTTTAATAAATTTGGTCCGATTCGCCGTGATTAGTTGGTGTTTTCCCTGCTTTACTCCTGCTGTAGACAGCGGCTATTTTTCTTTCTCTTTTAAGAGCACATAACGCATTGATTGCCATCGGGACGTAACGATCATTTTAACCAGTACAACAAAAAGTGTATCTAAATCTGAGTACCAACCCTGCCTTTAATACAAATAAGTACAGAAAAAGAAAAAAGACGGCAAGATAACTGGTAACGTGTGCTACATTTTAAATCCATTTATTTTTTAACATGCAATCTCTTTTTTGTGTGGAGTTTGCATGTTCTCCCCATGCATGCTTGGGTTATCTCTGCTTGCTTTGGTTTCCTCCTGCATGCTCATTAAGTCAATTGGTGACTCTAAATTACGTGTAAGGTTATTATGCATCAGGATGGGACAAAAAAAAATAGACGGGAGGGTAGATTTTGAATGATTACAACTAACACCATGTTCTAACTGAACTTTTTTCACTTTTAAACTGTTGTCAGTTTTGAACTTTGGTCAGTTTTGTTGCTTGGCCAATTACATGGCACCATATGCAAGTGTTCCAACTGTCTGCTAGCAACACAGCATTTTGCTGAATGACACAAGGCAATGTTTTTGCCTCAATGCCCCACTTCTAGTTTCCTCTTCTTCACTTGCTTTGCCTCAGACGGGGCTAGGAAAGAGGGATTCGAAGAGGTGCAGGGGGGATTTTCACGATTTTCTTTGAGTTTTCTCACTCAATAGGGCTTGTCATTCTGTTTAACATAGTGGAGATAGTGGAGCATTCATCTCTTTCAGTGAGGGAAATGTTTTACTTTGACCTTCAACACAGAGGGACAAAACTGTTTGCCTCACAGAGAGCTGCATATTGACGAGCTTCACAATCAAGCACTCACCAATACAAAGCACTACTTGCCCGTTCCTCCATCTATGCAGTTAAAGCTTTTGATGTACTGTTTACAAGGGAAAACAGCGCATAGATATATAGTTTTAATGATTGCAGTATAGGCAGCAACCATGTAATGGTATGCAATGCTGTATGACATCTGACATTCACGTTGATTTAGTGTTAAGCTGTTTATTTTAGCATCAAGATTTGAAATAAACAGCTGTTTTATGGTAGTTTTCGTTGGTAAACTTTAGGTTGTTTAGATTGTCAGTACACTTGAGGCTGCGCAAACACACACCGCTCTCTCCACTGATACACAAACCAGCCCTTTCTCTCCAGCTTTTTAGTTAATGATTGTTTTTTATACAACAGTTGTTTGTTGTGTAAAGTTTTTTAATAAACAACATGACCTTGTGAGGTCTCTGTGAGCTGTTGGTTTCATTCCTATTATATTTGTTGTTGCTCCAGATTTAAGTTGTTGTAAGTGGCAGTCTGTTTAATCTGTAATTTATTTGATCCTCAGATCCGCAGGCAGGGAGGCATCCAGCTGCTGGTTGACCTTCTGGACCACAGGATGAGTGAGGTTCATCGTAGTGCGTGCGGAGCTCTGAGGAACCTGGTTTATGGAAAGGCCAATGATGAGAACAAAGTTGCGCTGAAGAACTGCGGTGGGATTCCTGCCTTGGTCCGCCTGCTGAGGAAGACTGGAGATGTGGAAATCAGAGAGCTTGTCACAGGTACAGTATAGTGACAAATTTTACAACTCAACCCTCCACATGTATTTCATGGTGTAGCTGCAACTAGTATCACACTTGTACGAGCCTCAGAGATTATAATGGTACTTACAAGTCTGTTTGTGACATAACCTTTTTAAAAGCCTTGTGAATCTTTTTTGGGGGTCGTTGATTTGAAGTTAAGAATTTAAAGGACTGACAGCTGGTTTGGGAAGATTGTGGGGTAATTTAAGAATTTCACTTTTACACACTTTTGCCAGTGCTTTAGATCCTCTGATCTTTAACACTGTGTCAACAGGACACTTGAATAAGTGCTTAGAACTAGAATATGTTAACTTATACCAATACTAAAGGAAATCATTAAATACGCAATAACTTATTTTTTCGAATGTATATGTCTTTTATTAAAATACAACAATAAACAACCACCAAACTTAAGCAACATAAGCTAAGCATTATTGGATTTCATTCATGGAGAGACCATTTTTTGTTTTTGAAACACAAGCTTGCTGCTACATTTGTTGACTAAAGTAGAAAAAACTGTTTTGAATCAATCACGTTTTTTAAATTATTATTATTTATTTTTTTATCCAGACTCTTAGGTATGGTGTCTCTGATTACTTGTTGAGTTTGCCATTTTATTAGTGTACTCTATTTGGAAAACACCACTAGATCAGTGCTGCACAGATCAGGAATGAACTAAACTCAACTTAATACTCTTTTCTTTCTGCCTTCCATGTCACCAATGGTATAAACTATCATGTAGTTGGCTATCTTCGTTAAACACTTCACTACAGGAATAAATTCCATAATGCTTGTAGTCTTGTATCTCAGTAAACTTTTAGCTCAACCAATAAATCAATATAGCAGAGCAAAGAAAGTTGTAGGCTTAGTTTGATGAAAGCCAGAAGCTCATTGTGCAACATATAGACTGTAAAGATAGCTGATCCCAGCTGTTAATTTTGTGCTCTATCATTTTGAGACCTGGGGTTTGGCACTTGGTACTCACATGCTGTTGTTTACAGCTAAGTGAGACCAGATTTGATTGTGAGGTTTCAAAAAAGAAGAATATGGGTCAGCAAACCCTAACTTATCAAATATATTAAGTTGAGGCAACTTGCAAAATTCCAGGAATTTTGAAAAGTTGGAAACTTTCCATGGGAATCAACAGGAATTTATGGAATTTATGAGAATAAACTGGAGTAAATGGGAATAAACCTTAAATTTACAAAATTGACGTTGGCCCTTAACAGGGATTTTAATTATGGTTGGGAAAAATATATTTTAGCACAATATGGACTAAAACAACCAGATTTCATGCAAGTTTACTTAAGAATAGTTTTGCTATTCCTCAGTCACATGCTCATGCTGTAGCTCTCTGCTAACTTCAGTGGTATTAAGGCCGCTTTCATGCACTGTGCATTCCTCCATCACATACTCAAATGATTCTAAAACTCTAGACTGTTGAAGCTACTTATTTGAGTCCGAGGACAACACAAAGTGAAGTTTAAATTAATTGTCCAATAAGATAATTCAGACTTGATAAAGTTATAATTAAAAATTAATAGTTGAAATAAAATGTTTGGTTTTTTTAATTGTATTCTTTTTTTGGCATGAATGTTTTCCAAAGACAAGACAGTGTGTCATTATTTATGTTTGGATATTATACAGTTCATTTAAGTTGCCCCCAATTTCCACTTAATTCCCTGGAATCCCCATAAATGTCCATGGAAATGTGGAATATTTCCAAAATTCACAGCTTAACTTCCCATGAAAAGTGTCTGGAAGTTGTCTAAAATCAAACAGAAAGTTTTCAACCCGAATGCCAGCAAGCCAATTTTGTTACATTTGCCTAAGGTTTTCATGTATCGGACCATTTTAAAGGATAAGTTCGGTTTTTTGACACCTGGACCTTATTTTTAGGATTAAATACGCTCGTAGACTCACCCAGACAATTTTGGCGGAGCTCGGAGCCGTTTTTGAGCAATCCATCCGACGGCGTTTTTTCTCATGCCATAGTAGCAGACGGGGCCAGAAATGGAAGCCCCTAAATTAGATATTATCTGCTGCGAAACTCACTCCTCCTCTGTTGCCATTGCCGTGCAATGTCCACAACAACACCACCAGTTAGCCCCCATTCGTGGACGTACAGTGGTTGCTTGTTCTCTGGCCAGCTGTTGGCTCTTTCCCTCTGCATCCTCCTTTCAAAAACTTCTCCTCTGTATATTCTGGCTCAAAACGATACGGGCATCCATTATACTCAAAGTCGTCGTCAGACACTTCTACATCGGATAAATATTCCGCCATGTTGCACAAAAATAGCCGTGTAGCCGTGTAGCCTAGCAACAACAGCGGCTCTACTCAGCTGCGCTCTTGCGGTGCATGTCTGTGACGTCACCAAAAGTTACCCGTCCTTGTAAAGCCCCGGATGACCATAACAACAAAGTTGAGCTGACATGGTGATAACACTGGCCATTCATTTATAAAATGTAGCTGAAATGAGCGAGTTTGGCAGCAGATAATGTCTAATTTAGGGGCTTCAATTTCTGGCCCCGTCTGCTACTATGGCATGAGAAAAAAACGAGGATGGATGTAAATTGCTCGAAAACGGCTCCGAGCTCCACCAAAATTGTCTGGGTGAGTCTACGAGTGTATTTAGTCCTAAAAATAAGGTTCAGGTGTCAAAAAAACGAACTTAACCTTTAGGTCAGCTTGATTAAAATGATTTAAGTCAGACATTGACATAAGCATAGTTTTTGGTATCATCAGTGCTGACTTACTTACTTTCTCACAAACACTGTATTTGTTTACACCAGGCCTCAGAGAATAAGTGTTCTAATCTGCCTTGGCAGAGCCACAAGCTGTTTTAGCTGAGAAACTTTTCTGCATTTAGAATTTTTGCATTTAACCTCCACAGCTAGGATATTCTTCAGAATATGCAGAAACCAAGGCTATCCATCCTGAGCTCTTTCACACGCCAAATATATTTTACATTCAATAAAAGTTCTCTTTAATAGTCTAATAGGACTCCAGGCACCACTTCTTTAAAGAATGGAGAGTCATGAGAAAGGTACAGACAACTTTTTCTTCAACATATCACTTCTCTATAGAAAAGAAGGTTTTTTTTTAATTTCTCCTCTGCCTGTATTCTTTAGTAAGTTAAGCATTTGCACTTGAACGTCTTCTCTGTTCTGTGTTGGTGCATGCATACAATCATGAAAATGTATTCATCACAAATTCAAGCTCCCACCAGAGAGTGTGTGGAGCTAGAATCACGGGTCAGTTTGTTTGCAGCCTTGAGGGCTGAAGCAGCTCCCGTCAGACAGTACACTGCGGACACACAAATGCAGCAGAGTGCACACCCACACACAGTAAGAAATGGACATGCACCGGCAAACTCACACAAAAGTCCTAAGATGTGCATTGCATTCTTTAGAGACACAAAATAATCTTAATAGGCCAAAGAAGTTTAGATACATTTTAACACCCACTTTAGCAACCAGATATTTATGAGGTGCTACAATTTGATCTGCATTTCTCCTGGAATATTTAGCAATAATCCTCCCACTAGGAATTAGTGGTCTAGTTGAGGCCCTTAAGTGGTTCAGCAGCTCTTACACATGCACCACATATCCCTCCGCCTAACTCAAACACAATCACACACATACACCTCCTTAAGCACATATGTAATCAAAAAGTGCAGCCACAGTTATTCTGCAGCTTGACATTGGTTCTACAGCCTCAGGACAGGTAATAATGATGAACTCACATGTGTCCGTGCGTGTGTGTGTCAGTTGTGTTGGGGTATAAGTGTCACAGAACTGTCTCTAAAAGTTCACATTTGTTATGCCAAAAAACCCAAAAAAAAACATCAGCAAGACAGCAGAGATATGGACTAACATTAGACAGGTTACAACAAAAGTTGAAAACATTGTAGACAAACTGAGTGAGCTGTGACCTGTGATAAGTGCCTGGAAGCAGCAGAGAAGATGTGAGAATTATCCGAACTTCAGTGTATTAGGAGGATGTGCCATTTTTTTTTTCTAATTAATAAATCAACCAAAATGAAGGACATCAGGTCATATTTCCAAATAAAGAAAAGAAAGTCAATAACTATTAGCTTTAAGATAATATTAGCATTCATCCATCTTTTTGCCAACACTACAGTGGACAAGAATTATGACAGAAAATCGTTTACTTTTATTTTTAGCCTCCAAGCCAGAGTAGGAAAGTAACAAATGACATTTGCTAAAGGTCAGTTTAATTCAGAAGCTTTTTTTCTGGACTTGTGCTTTTTTGGTGATTTCATCTGACTTTTTACCTTACTTCAGATGAGTAATTTTTTAAGCCATACTGGTTTGATGCCTAATAAAGCAGAAACAGAATATCCCCAAAAGCTGGACCTACTTTGAATTGACTTTGACTTTGGAATAAAATTGCAAAATATACATTAAAAATTAAATGTAAATGATAATAAATAGGCTTTGTATGTCAAAGAAAATATTTAATTTTTAATGATTTAATCAATAATACTTTTTCTCAAGGAAAATCATATTTTATTCTTTAAATCTCTATTGTGCTTTTTTTTCTCATTTCAAGTCCAAAGATTTTTGTTAAGTACTCAACAATCTTTTTGAATATATTTTACTGAATCATCCTTACTATCATTTCCAAGAAATTTTTCTGAAATTATCTTTGGTGCTTTATAACTTTGTTTTAGCATATTGCTGAATCGGCTCTTAGGGCCCTAATTTCCTGGCACAGCACAGGGTGGCGCAGGGTGGCAGAGCCTGGCGCACCACGCGCAGTGGTAATTTTGTCCAGTGCACCGGCATGCGCAGCCAATTTGGCAATTTGGTAGACCGCCTGCACCGGGATGGATGTGACGGCGCACCAGGGGGAAGTGTAGACAGAATCAGCTTGGCGCAGTGACAATTTCGTGCCAAAAAACTGCGTGGAAGGTACGCTGAAAGCTCACTAGCTCCAACCTGGTCTATTCTCACTGCAGGCAAAGCGCACCAGGTGAGGTGGTAATTTGGCTGACGGGCGCACAGTGTGCACATGTCACCAAAACCTCACAGGCAGGTACCCACAGTGTCGGGCACATTTCAATGCAATAAACAATTACAGCAACAAGTATTTAATGTAACCGTCTTAACCAGCACATACATTTGTATCTATATTAATTGTCCCGTCACATCTGATGTCAGATCAGAGACGTTTGTCATAGTGGAAACTCAACCTGACGGCAGCTGGAAGAGTGACGCAAACTAACAAGTTCACATCTCTTAGCCAACCACAAACAGCCACATCATCCGATACGGAGTATCCGGCTTCTCTCATCTCATGAAATGTAAAAGAAAAGAAAAAAGAGAGAGACGCTCGATGAATAAATGTAAGTCACTCGGTGTCTTGAGGATTTACCCGTGATTGACCATATTTCTCTGTTTTAATCTTTATTCTTCACGTGATCTAAAAAAATGGAGTACATTATTGCATGGAGGATGAGGAGGAGATACTGGGAGAGAATATTTCACCAAAGGTTCTGCTATTTGGTGATGACAGACCAGGAATGCAGGTGGATCACAAGCATGATGAATGGATTAGCCTGCTGCTGTGTTTAAATGTAATTATCACTTAATTTTTACTCCTATTCATGACACAGGAACAGATTACATCTGTCCCGCGAGGTGGTCCACACGGTGACGTGCATCGTGGCCTCCAATGCGCAGCCTGGTGGCCCCTGCGCTCTCCCAGTTGCTGTAAAAGTGACAGCGGCTCTGACCTTCTTCACCACCAAGGTGAAATTGTCACTGCGCCTCGCCCGCAGTGCATTTAAAGGCGAGGAGAGGCGTTCATTTGATTGGTGAAGATTACACTCGGCTGTGTTAAACCCACTCACGCCTTCTCTCCTCCCTCTCTGCCACTTGCGCCAGTGGGAGGGACGGAGGCTTGGGTGTGCCTCGCTGTGCCGGACTACGCCGTGCACGAAACTTGCAAAATGCCCTGGACAAACCCTGTTGGCACGGCGCAGGGCAGGTGCGCTACGCCTGTGCCTGGTCTACGAGAGCCCATTAGAGCCCTTAATGTTCATTGTATTATTTAACAGAGTCTATTTTTTACTAATATCATTAATATTGTACATTGTATTCATCTGGCGTTATATTATTTGGACCAAATGTCGTTGTATAGTGTGTCATTATACAAACACAAAAATGTTTTGACTCAACCTATCCATGACAGGGCGGCACAGTGGCACAGCAGGTAGTGCACGTGTCTCACAGCAAGAAGGTTGCTGGCTTGGTCCCTGTGTGGAGTTGCTTGTTCTCCGTGTACATACATGGGTTCTCTTTGGGCACTCTGCCATTCTCCCACTGACCAAAAACATGCTCATTAGTGTAATTGGGGACTCTAAATTGCCCTTAGGTATGAGTGTGAGCCTGAATGGTTGTTTGTCTCTCTATGTGGCCCTGCTGGCAACCCAGAATGGGATACATGTTTTATGGATGTGTGGACAATTCATGATACAGAAAAGTATATTAAAAATACTCGTTTCTTTAATTGCACTTTAATTCAATATTTATTTGCTTATTCTTGAGTAAATTTATAGAGTGCTTCTTTACTTAGACTAGGTCAGTGTCAAGCAAAGAAACTGGGATTTCATTTGTGAACAATACTTTTATATACTCCCGTGCTTGATAGGTAACTGCTAGCTTTAACTGTTGCATCTCAGTATTTCACTACTTTTCTTATCCCAAGGACTATGCAGTGTTTTACGTGACTACTGTGAGACACATCAACAAAATTTTAAATGATTTAGTTATTTTAAACATAAAGATCCAGGGAGATGGCACAGTGAAGGGGCTTCACAGATGAGAGTTCATGTCTTGCTTATTGCCACAGAGCAATGGAAGTGTACTGGCACCTCCTAAGGAAGCAGTCGTGATTTCCATACTTGGTCTGCGCTGACACCTCACTCGATATATTGATTTGGTTTTGAACAATCCAGTGTCTTGCCAACATTTGACAAGTGTCTCTTCTTTAACTTATCACCTTGGAACAACAAGTTTTTGCTTTGGCAAGATTGATTTCTAGATATGTATGACATTATAGCAAAGGGCTGTTTCGATCATGGAAAAAATTGTAATCATGGTTATTTTGATAGATATTGAGTCATGATTATTAAATGGGATTTCTTATTGACTTTACAAATGCATGTGATTATCGAACTTTAATGATTTTAACACTACTGTTCTAGACATTAAAGTGTCAATACCTAAAAGTATATATGAAAAGATACAGCTCAACTCACGTGTCCTGTAACACAGTATCTTTAATTTTGATTGCTTCGTTTTCATAATTGTGAGAGGCAGTAATTGTTATTCTTATTTATTATGTTATTGTTATTTATTGTCCAGCTCTATTATCACAGCATTGAAGCCTCCCATGCTTAGAAGATGGTTGTGGCTCCTTTCGTCACATTCAGCCACACTGAGTGTATCTTGACTTGATCACCGTTGTTTTTCTTGCTTTGCTCAGACAACTTTCCTCTGCATCAGGATAGAACTGAGATAAGGGAGAAATGCTTGGCCTCATACAGGTAGATTGGACATTTACAAAGATAAAGTGCAGTCTCACTCATTCAATCATACAAACACAGGCTCAAACAGGCACAGAGAGCCAAACAAAACTACACAGGCACACACTGAATACTGAGATAGATTCGGAGAGGCTCCCTCATGTTCAATCTGACCTCTGACCACGTTGTTCCTCAGCGGGATAAAGCTCATCTCCAAGCGTACACACGCACGAGCACGCTCAAACATTCATCCTTAGACCCGTCCCCAAAGGTCACTCTCTCTGGGGAAAGGAGACCCGCAGGATCACAACAATGACAGTCAGCAGACCAGCGGACCCCCTCTCATAGCGATAAAAGCTCACTGGAGAGTAGTGGAGATAAAGAAAAAAATACATGACTTTTTTCTCAAGGGGGATTCTGCCTTGTCCCGCCTTAAGGTGCTGTGATTGGCTGGTTACTGTTGCTTCATAGTTTGCCTGCAGGGCTCTCTGCCAGAGAGCTCTTTCACCCAGAAGACTGCTGCTCTAGTTCTGTACAGAAAGTCAAAGTTCTGCGTTTGACCCTTTCAGCCAACCTGACCGTTCCTTGCATAGACTTTATTGAACTATACACTTCTGCATCACCAGGCTGCCCTTACTTGTCATGATAGGGAAAAAACACTTTCCTTGACAACTATAGCACAGAATTGAAGGACTGAATATAACAAAGCTGTCACTGGTTGTCCGCAACAAATTGAAGTTAAGGATGGTAAAACACAGTTAAAGAGGGGGTGGAGAATAAAAAGGACTCTTTTTAGGAAACTAAAGGACAGTGGGAGGAAACCAAATTTGATCAATAGCTGTTTCAAAAAGTCTGATCGTTCCTGTCTAAACCTGTGTACATAACCCTGCTGCTCCATAACAAGTTTTTTTTTTTTTCTTGAGAACAAGCAAAAATCTGAATTCTCAGTTTTTATCTCAGAAAATGTTTGGGTCTGAGTGTGGCTTTTGTGAGTAAAACTTGCATAACTGGCTCTTTTGCTCCTTGCAGGTCATCTGCTGAATGTAGACAGTCATAGTTGTGGTTGAATGGCTGTATGCAAGTATTAACTCACACAGCATGCATAATAAGATACAAGGGATGCAGAGGTACTCAGTAAATTGTAATTCTGTTTGGTAAAGCATCCATGGCTTTGTATGACCTTGCGAACTGCAGAATTTTTGGTTTTTTATCGAACTTGTATTCATTTTTTTTTACCTCCTTTTGGTTCATGTTGGCTCTGCATTGTGAGGCCTGTTAGGAAGATGTTCTGTGATGCAGGAAGAACTGCTTTAAGGAAAGATCCAACTAATAAAGTTTGGGCTTGGCAATACTGCTAAGCTAACAAGTCCAGTGAAAAGCATCAATTTATTATACCATTGGTGCACAAGCATTCAGTAGTCTTACAGTAGGGGTCATAACTTGACCCCTACTGAAAGTTATGGCATTAAACTATTAATGCCATAACTTTCAATTGTCTGTCTGAAAACACGAGCACTCTATCAACTCTAGTGTTCATGAACGTGGTATGGAAAAGTACTAATGTGCTTATCAGGCTTGTATTAAATGAAAAACAGCAAAAAAACGTTAATTCCTCTTTCTGTTTTTTAAAGCTTGTTTGGTGGAAAGTCTTTGTTAATGGGGTCATACCTGCCATTAGTAGCATTAAAGTTATCCCATCAGTTGATTGTGCTGGTTGCAAATAAGACTTTGCCGTGGGATATGCTTCTTTAAATGGTTCTGCGGTTAAATGGTATTATGGTCAATACTAACATTTAAAGCTTTATTATAACACTCCACTGCACACCAGGAGATAACTCTAGCTGAACTTGAACATAACAGTTGTTTTGTGGAACTACAGTCTCTAAATATCATTAAAATTTAGTGAGTCGATAGTTTCTTTTCCTGTCTAACCTGTATACATGATATATTCAAATATCCATTTGAGCATGGGGGCAAAAACCATACTCCAACTGTCAATAAACATTTGAGTTGAAAATATACAGTTCTGCAGCACATTAGGGTGCCCGGAGCAGTGAATCTCCTGATCCAACAGAGGGTGCTCCCAGCAGGACCAAACCTGCCATTCACTTTACACATGAGTAAAGTACACCTTAAGCTGCATTCACGCTGATCGCGACTTGGGCCACCTGGGCGACCTGGGCGACCCACTCTATGCAAAGTCAATGTATAGCCATGATCAGGCATGACCAGATCTCAGATGATGCAATGGTGGGTCGCGATCTGGGCGACTTGGTCACGTCTTGGGAGACATATGGTGGCGCCCTTGTCCCTGCAGACAGGTACTCTTGGGGTCGCTTTGGACGCACGACCAGTTTGCAGTGCTCGGTTACCAAAGTTGAAAAATTTGAACTTTTCAGGTGACGTCGTGTGTGACTGTGCTGTGACAGCCAATCAGCTTTGTGTGGGTGTGTTACGACATCCGTGACAGACTGTTTGTATTCCAGTTCACAGAGTGACAATCCATGTCTGTGTGGGAACGTTAGTTAGTGAGTACATTAGTTCCGCCTAGACAGGGCCGCAGAGAACTCCCTACTCGACGTGCAGCTGACAGATGATGCTACTGCAGGGCCATCAGCTGCAGTGTTTTGTGGTTGGTAGGTGTGTGAAAAGGATACAGTTGGAATAATGTCAGCTAATACATCCTATTACATGATATGATGTGATCGCAGGGTGAAACTTGAGTGGGCGTGACGTCACTGAGTGACGCGACGGCAACCAAATGAGCTATTTATGGACAGGCGATGAGACTTGGGCGGGCGACTCAATCTTGGTCGCCAAGTTGCATTCGGTGTGAATGCACCTGAAGAAAACAGAGGCTATGTGTAGATAATTTGAAAAGCAGCTGGCTTAATCTTCATCCACGACAAATCTATGGATCCATTTGTCATCCTTCCACCCAAGTAAGGGGGAGCAGAGGAGTTTTCTACCCTGTGTGACCATGTCATCCTCAGCAGGCTCCTGCCAGAGGCACAGAAAAAGGACATTATGGATAAAATTACAAGATTTATATGCAAGGACCTGTGGCCTACTGGTGTGGCCTCTGGAGAGATGAATAGTGACATGATCTGATGGAAATGCCTTGTGTCTGTGTTGCAACCAGACTGCTGGGGGGCAAGAAGGGTTGGATAGCTCAGATTATTAGCATGTTTACTCAAAAAAAAAAAAAAAAGAAAAAAAAAAAAAACAATCGAATATGAATTTGGGAAAAGTGATAGCCCTTATAAATAGAGATTTGTGAACTTTGAAGATCACGACCTCTGTGCTCGGAAACTATATGTTGAAGTCACAACTTTTAAGATGAATGTGTCATTATTTGTGTGTGATCTTTAAGAAGATCAACAAATGAATGAAACACGGTGTAAGACATGCTGCTCCGAAGTTGTTTGAATATTCATCTAGCACAAACACACACTGTGAAACTCCATCTCCTCTCTCTTCTTCCCTGGGTCCTCACATTTCTTTCTCTGTCTGACTCTCCCTGCTGCTGGCTAAGTGAATCACTGTCATGCATGACTCTATGCTGTTGCTTATTTACCCTGGTACTTAACATTTAACTCCTAATTTTAAGTTGTGTCATGGTGATGCAACCACATTTTGAAGTGAATCTTCATTTGCTTTATGCAACACCCAGCTGGAGCTCCGATTCACCTCTTGGTAGTGTTTCATAATTAGGAGGTAATTCAATTAGCCATGTGTTTTAAGTGTTTTTTAAACTATTACAGGGAATGAATAAAAGGAGTTGAAATTATTTTAATGCTGCATTTGGCCATCGTCAGAGCTGTAATTAAATTTCCCCTCACACACTCCTCTTGTGTGTTATTTCTCAAATCTGACTTGAGACCACCATCTTATACCAACTACAGAAAAAAAGTAATCACACTCATTTATGCCCATTATCATTTTCTACCACACAGTACCATATGTTACTTCATGGTATAGTGTAGTATGGTATGATATTGTGTCATATTGTATTTCACGATAATTTAACAATTTTTTATGTATAGTACTGTATTTTATTATATATTATATATGCCATACTGAAATGAAAATATTTGATTTTATCACTCTTTTTTGATTATCAGAGTCTGCAGGGTGTTTTATCGAAAAATGAATGATGATATACTCGTATATCTGTGTGTGGCTTGACTGTCCAGAGTTCTGGATAAAAAAGCTGTTTAACTTTGTGCTTGTGCACTCTTTGGCCTGTGTCATAAATGCAGTTGTATATATTTGTCTGTGCAAAATCTGTGTTACTGAAGGCATGCAAGACCACTAAGGCTGTATACAATTTCCTGATATGGAGGGTCAACTTTCTAAAGTGTAAGGAGACAATTCAAAGGTTTGGTAACTCAAAAAGAGCCCATTAAAAATCATTTGAAATGTCATATTTTCCTTAACATTACAGTGTTATAGTGTTATCATTTACTGTGTTAACTGGTGTCTTACAGTTAATTGTATGCCTAAATAAGGTTGTGACTGCTTGAATCGTTGAAACAATTGTGTTCCATGTGTTTGTTTTTTTCCCAAGAAACAAACCTTTGGGTCCTGCTAATCCTGTTTTTATGAACATGTATGGTTGTTTGTACCCCCACCCACCACCACCACCACCACTACCACCAGTTTGTCTGCCAGTATAGTCTTGCATAAATCAGAGGCCATAACACGGCACAAGGCAATGCCTTACATCAGATCATATATTTTATTGCTTAATATCCTTTTATTTATCATCAAATGGCAATGCAATGTAGTGTATCATGTCCTTTTTTTTAATATCAAACTGTATCATACTGTTCCCCCTGGATCAATCATGTGTTATAAATAATTTGAAGTTGAGGTTGAAAGATCATGTACACTTAAAATACAAATACTATCAGTCTGATGAATCACTGTTCACTTTTGTTTGGAAGTCACTGGATAATTCTGTGTGAATGTGTGTAAACTCTGTGACAAAGTCCTTTTCTCTGCCCAGAGTGGCAAATGCCATAGGTTTGATAAGCAGTTCAAAGAAATGCTTGTAAGCTCCAGTGCACTGATTCTTAGCGAGAAAGCATTGGATCTATTGCTTTGCAAAATGACATTCCCCTCAAAGCCTGACCTTCAATATTAATTGGTGGCTAAATGACTTGAAAGGCAGTTGGTGACCACCAGAGGTCCATCAGGGGCAATGGTGCATACTCACATTACATCAATAGACAATCCTCAACTGCTGGGCTCAAAAACAGTGGTTGTGTGAGAGTCAAAACAAATCAGTCTCCTCATTACTGACTCTGTGTTGACAGCTTTGTCAAAGCACTTTCCTATTCTCTTTGATTAAAGAATCTGTTTAGGTCCATGTAAATGAAACAAGGCATCTTTTCTTCCTTTCTTCATTGTTTTTAAGTGGCCGGAGAAAACTTCCCTTCAGCAATTTACAATCTCGCTGTCGGTTTTAAAGCTTAAATATAGGCAGGCTTTATTGGCTTACTGAGTCTCAGCGTGAGGTAGAAAGGACGAAGTGGATGCTTCCGGACCTGTCAGTTAGAGTCTGATCAATGCAGAGGGTTTGCATGTCAATAGGAGACACTGTCCTCACATGTGGGCTCACCTTGAGGCACTGGACCATCTCCTGACCCTGCTGCAGTGGCTGCTGCCTGCTCTGAAATGGTTGCTTAGCTGAAAAGCAATTGTAGAGACAAGCCATGTGTTCAGCATGTAGACTTCTGTGCAACCATCAAATTAACACACTTAAACACACATTCTGTACAGTCCAGGGCAGGGGTTGGCAAATAGCAGCCCGGGCCAAACCTGGTACTCCAGTAATAATTTCTGGCCTATGATCTGGAAAATAACTTCTATACATGTATTTTCTCATTTTTCTTAAACAAAACTTTAATGATCAGAAACAGATGAACGTAAACGCCTCAGGCACGGCATCACTGCAGACAGCTGACGCCTCCTCCTGCTGCAGCCACTCAGTGCCTCTACACCAGCATAATGTCACCAAACAAGACAGAGACTTTTATTTCCTAAGATTGAGGATGATTTTTTAAGTTGCAAGTCCAATCAGCACACATCTGATTAACCAGAGTGCTTCTGTGGTGAGAGTTGATGAGGGGCAAAAAACACGAATAAACAAAAATGTGCTGTCTAATGCAGGAGAAGTTGGCAAAGAGACAGGACTTTACCAAAGCGAAACATCAACAATGACGTCTCCTCTGACCTCAGGCTTATACAGCTCATCACTGCCCTGGTTTTGTCAGATTCCTGAAGTCCCCCTCATCACAGGCCCATAACGCAGAACCATGATGCCTACAGCAGCTCACCTTGAGTGAGCCCTTATTAAAGTAATCATGGGTTTTTTTTTAGTACTTATGAACCTAAAGGCCACCGCTCTTTCCCACCGACCCCCACTGGTGAGAGATTTCTGCAGAAGAGAAATAAAATGACATAGTCATAACGCACAGAACGGGTCATAGGGCATGGTACAGGTGAAGAAAGAGAGAGGAAAAAATTGTTTTATCATCTGTTCTTATGTTTCTTAGTTTATCTGAGAGTAGATCAGACAGGAGCAGACTGTTCGTTGACTGACACTGTCTCATAGAAACATACAGTGTGAGATAGACAGCAGTGGATCATTAGTGATCTGTTAATTAAAGCTCAATGACATGTCCGTGTGAACTTTCGCTGTGAATTCTTTGTTTATTAGTTAATCACTTTAAATTAGTGGAGAGCTGTTAAAAGCTGCTTTCAGTGTGAATTTTCCTCAATATTGCAATAAATTAATAAAAACAAATAACTTTCCTTGACTTGAAAAATGTTATTTCTGCCTGATTAATCCCATTAAATATGTTGGTGCAGTGTTGATAAACTAAGTTTATCAGATACTGTACAATAATACAAACCACATAAAGACGTATTATTCATGTTTTTCAATTATTCTGTGCATAATGGAGACACCAAGTGTGGATCGCCCCAGGGCTCTCTCACTCTCTACCCTTTATACATTATTTAATGCTTATAGAGGCAACATCAACTAAAACTCTTTATTTTAGGAAAACAAGGGTAGCAATTTCTTGATAATCCCCTCTATATGTTAACTTATGATTATGTTCAGGCCCCGATATAAAGTGACTTTGAAAAATTAGGCCTGAGGCAAAACTTGATTGCCGACCCCAGTCTAGGGCCAGAGTGATCTTGATAGCATTGCAGACCAAGCCCACTTTGAAGATGTTTTTATACTTTATTACGTAAAATGTATCCACCAAAGAGAAACAAAACATGTTTCTTATGTCATCAGTGCACTTTATGGGGCGCAACATTTGTTATGGAACAGAGACCTAATTTCAAAAGAAGCAGTGGAGGCAACAGCTAGTGTAGGCTCACCCTGGGAATGTCATTCATTAGCGTGAACAAAACGGCAGCAGGTCCCACTTTTTACGTTTCAGTCATTGTATAGTGTTTCCACAGCAACATTAAACAGGGCATGCCTGTCATGGCCGTTTCAATCATAAGACATACCATCACAACTACAAAACATGTTCAGTATTCAGAAGCCAGGCCAGTAAAGACATTATAACCAATAAACCATAGTGACCGATATAAGAGGGCACATTTATTTTATATGAAAGGAAATATAGCATTTATTTCTTCAGCTGCCCATTGTTGCAAATTGTTTGCATAAAGAGCATTCATATTTAACTGGTACAGTGTCCGTTGTTTTTGGCTAAAAGGCCACTTGGGAGTGGCTCATTTATTATATGCTAGTTTAGGTATCTTGTATGGGCTTACTTGTTCAACAGAAAAAGAAAATCTTGATTACAGCGGATCCAACAAACAGGGCATGAAACTTAAAACAAGGATTGAACTCATCTGTCTAACAATAACCGGCTCAGTGTCTGACTTGCAGCTTGTTGTCTCTTGAGGTTCTTAGGAACATGCCTTGTCTTGTCTTGTCTGACTTTTTGCTGAGTCCCTTCTCCCTTTTCTTTCTCTAGCCTCCTCCATCTTTTCTCTTTCATCTCTCAGTCTTGGCCAATGTGGCATACAGAACAGATATTGGCTCTACCTCTCCTCTCGGCTAATTGGCTTCCTGTAGTTGAGTGTAAACTTGAACTTTAAAGTGTTCTTCACTTCTGGCAAAACGACTGCAACTTGCTGCCAAACCTACATAGTGCTATATGCTGGCAACTGGGGTGCTCTGAGGGAGAGGGAGATGTCATTTTCTCTCTTTAAATTCTCACTGCTGCTGGACTTCAAAACTACTATTTTAAAGGGAAGAAATTGCATTTTGTTGGAGTTTAAAGATGTTACATTTTTTAATATACACAGACTGTATAGCAGATAATACCTGAATGAAGCGCTAAAGTCTGTGTTACCCAAAGCCACAGAGGTGAAGTCAAAAGTCACAACCTTTTCTCAAACTGTTAGAGGAAAGAAGTCCATTAAAGTTCCTGTGAATTTCTCTGCGGAAACAGGATGCCTGTGCAAGGATGTCTTATTTTGCAGCTGCTGCTGTGATGCTATAAAATTGTTGGTATCCTGCAGAAATTTCTCTGTTGGATTTTCACAGTGGGTGGCCTTGGTGGGAATGAAACCCTCAGTGCAGGCAGTGACAGTTTACCCACAATACAGCATTTTACCTGGTGCTGTCAAATGTTTCTCCTCTTACCCACTGCAGGCTCAGAAGTTGAGTGACTCCAGGGGTTATACTGCAATTGTTAACCTGCTGCCAACTATAATGTCATCCATAATGGTATTAGTTTTTTGATGACAGATTTTTGTAGGTACATTAGGTGTGGAATTTGTCGTCTGTGGCTTTACTCATCACCAGGTTCTGACCCTGTGGCTAACTAATTCACATTGAGTCACACAGATGAAGGCTGTTTAATAAAACATTGCCACTTGAGGCCTAACAGGCCTCACTCTCGCCTTACAAGTCATGCTCTCATTTATTCATGAATTCATGCAATCATCTCCCCATTTCCCCAAACCACCCAGCTCCTCGAAGAACTGCCCGTCAAGTGTCCAAGGGGAATTAGATGAAGAAAGAAAGAGAGAGCGGAAGAGAGGGAGACACAAGCACGCATGCACACACTTTCTCACACATTCAGGGCTCCCAGAATGATGTCACTGTCTGATGGTCACCTGATGTTATACCCATAAGGACTCTGAGCTTAGCCAAGCATCACAGATCAATGTTTCTAGAGCGGTCAGGTGTGTGTGTGTTTGTGTGCATGTGTATGTTCTAGCCTTGAATTTGGCCACAGTTAGACAGTAGACATGATGCCCTTGCCCTAGAAAACACAGAGGAGTGTATTTCATTGTGTTTCCTTCTCCTTCCCCTCCATTTTTGTCTTTATTAATGACATTATCCAACACCTGGTGGTGCCACTATAACTACAGCAGAAACTGGGGTGACATTTTTCCTGTTTAATATATATTTTCTTATTTTGTCAATAAAAAAAACTACAGAAGTTGATGTATGTTTGAATTTTGTTTTATGTACATTAATAAAATTTCAGTTAAACACTGATATTTCTTATCATTTGTGTGGTGGAGACTGAGCAACATCACTGTTACACATGCACGCAGACTCTGTGCACACAGTGTTCATGTCTTAGACAAGTAAAGCTAATATTAGACAGATTTTTTTTATTATTATTTATTTATTTATTTAATTGTTTGAAGGATAGTCCCTTAAGATAAATCATCTTGTTTTCAAGGGAGTCCTTAATATACACACATACATTTTCATTTATTATTAGTTATTAAAATAAGAAAACAGTCCCTCAAGTTTCCCATGAACCACTGCAGAAGTGGCCTCATGACGTGATGTAGGACACGTGACCAACATCACCTCCCCTTTGATGTGACTGTTATTTGTATGTGCTCATTGCAGGCACTGCAGAAAAACAATATATCATTCAGCCCGTAAAGGAGATGCCATTTAGCTGAACCTAGTACTTCAAAGAACAAAATGGGACCTCATTAAGTGCTTCGATATGAAGTTGTGTTATGCACAAGTATTCTTATATAATTTAGCTTTATTTTTTTATTTCATAGTGCTGGTCAATACATTTGTTTAAATACAATTTTAACAAATGTTCATTATGTACATTGAGTCTGCAGGTTCTTAAAAAGTGTTGAATGTTAATTAAACACTTTTGCAAACACTTTAAACATTATAATGTACTTAAAAGTCTTAAATTTAAAGTTATTAATGGTTATGTTTTATATTTACATTTTGAATTAAGCTAGATCTGATGTTATTTTATGTGCTTATTTTCTGGTTGCTCTCAAGTTAAGTGAATGCGATTGAGAGCCATTTGCATGATTGATGGACAAATGTAAGTTTTCTTAGTGGGAAAGGGAGTCACGGTCATGGCAGTTGACTGTACTTGGCAAAATTCTTCAGACATTTCAGAATAAAAAGAAACACTGAGGTGTAATTTGTTAACCTTGCAATGTAGATAGATCTGTCAGATTTAATGTCTGTAATCAGGCAGATCCATCTTGCCAAACTCCAGTCTACAACGATTGTGAGGTGCCCAAACCGGGATGGCCCAATCATTGTTTTTTAGAGCAGGAAGAGGTGGGAGCTATGAGTGATCTTGACTGCAAGAATGATAAATGAACAACAAATAACAACACTACTGACTTTTCCATAAAAGATGTTTTTGTTCCACTTCCTCCATGTTTTGCTGAGTTTGTTTTACAAGGTGGCCAATGTTCTGTCCAACACTACATTAGGGCCTGCCTACTACATTATCTGATTGGCTGGTAATGAATATGATTGATGGAATGATTGCCCAATCACCTGCCAGATATGCTATTGAAATGTTCTGTCCTCCCCAGTCACTCTCTAGGGGCTCTTTCCCAGGTGGACTAGTGAAATATATTGAACTGTCCATCTGGTGTGTCAAGTTAGAAATTTGTACTGAGCATTATAAAAGCACACAGAGCGGTGATGTTTGCACACTCTCTCAGTTGAAATATTTTTTCATGGCTGAGTCTATTTTGGTTGTTTTGTTCATTGCTTAGATGCTGGTTTCATAAGTCTTTTATGAACCCAGCATCCAAACAAAGTTACATAGAAAGTAATGTTAAAGATGAAAAATGTTCACTTCCTCAGTCAGCCCTTACTTAAACACACAAATGTTGGAGTAAACCACTTCCAAACCAGCTTCTTTGTTGCCGATAAGCTTAAATTTCCTGGCAAATAATTCCTTAAATTGAGCTTACCTTTTCTTTCGTAAAAGTACAGACAAGTTTGTGTGGGCTCTTCAGAGACCGCACTGTTCCAACATGATTGCAATCACACTCTCCACTTGTGAAAAATGCCGACACAGGAAGACAACATACAGAGAGGAAGACATGTTTGAAAGCACTGAGGCTAGGAAGTGAAGTGGGTTTTACAATTCCTCTATCTTTACCTTTGCTGAACGAGCCAACTTGTGTTTACAGATGTTTGAGCTCTCTACCTTGGTTTTAAACGAGCCGATGAATAAAAGAGAACAGCTGAAAGAAAAAAAGAGAGACATGCAAATAAGAGTCTGATTAGTGGAAGTGGAGGAAAATGTTGCAAAGCTCCCACACAAATAGTACACAAATGCACAGAGTCACACAGTCAGCCTGAATGTAAGCACTTGATTCCTGCCAAACACCACACAAGGTTATCACCCTATTATCGCCCTCCTCCTCCTCTGGTCTTTCCAAGCTTTGCACACATACAAACACACTTTGGTGTCCTTTTTTGGCTTTGTTGCTTTTCTGTTTGCAACTTTTCCCACATTCAGATCTTCTGTCTATATGTTTACTTATTTCAACCTCTACAGTCCCTTACTCAAAGTTGTAATATATGTACTTTGATTAGAATCAAGCCTCTCTGAATCTTACCATTGCTGTGCTGTTTTTCTCTAGTCTGTCAATGGCTGTCATTAGTCATCTCATTTTAACACCTTTTTGTTCCTCCTTCTGTTACATCTACAGTTCTTTGATGTATTTCTCTATTGTTTTCTCCTTACATGTCTTTTTCCTGGCCTGATTTCCTCCCATGCTTCTGTGTGCCACATGCAGATTTTTATTGTGAGTGACACTCATGCAGTATCCTGTGAAACCCTGAGTGGTGTTGCTGTGGGCAGTGCAAAGCTGTCTGCTTTTCAACACCAAGAGCCTCCATGGCAGATTGTGTACAGTGATTCAGAGATGTATCAATTATTTCTGTCCTTTTTTTTATACCTCTTTAACAGCAAGGGTTCGAGGTATTTCATTCAGCCCCCTTTTTGTTTATGCAGTCTCTTAACAAAGCTTTGAGGGACTATCTTTGCACTTTTCCCAGATCTTAAATCGTTTCAAGGATGAACTGAATGGAGTTTGCAAGATTAAGGTCAAATGTCAAAGTCATTAGGTCTCATGTTCACCCATTGGAATGTGATGTTTCATGTCAGATTTCCTGAATGAATCCATTCAACTTGGAATTTGGAGGTCAGAAGTTAAGGACATTTGTTTTCATTTCCATCCCTTGCTGGTGAATGCGATTATTTAAGAATGCTTAAGGGGATTTTAATCAAATTAGCAGGAATAGATTTGTCATTGGAGGAGTAGGACCAAATTTGAAGTCATGTAGGCAGAATTAAAAAGACAGCATAATCCTTGCAGTGATGGGAACTTTAAAACATTTAAATATTTAATAGATTAGTACAAAAGTCCTTCTAGATATTGCTAGAACATTATGTATTTAATAAGACAAATATCTGAACATTCATTAGTGATTCATTTGTCTGGGAAGATTTCTTAAATGACACAAAACATTAACAGTTTTTCATAATATTTTACTTTGAGCCAAATGGTTTAAACTCTGATGAGCGTGCATTCTCAAGAACACCGTGGGGTACACATCCAAAGGTAAGAAATAGATTTTAAAAAAAATCTAGGATTTCAATTTGTGAAAGATAAAAAGAGATAGCCCTCATAGTGTGTATGTATCCCCTTTTATTTATTGTAAGTTAACAGCAAAAGCATCACTAACTTGTAACAAATGTAGTGGAAATAGTCAAACCACAATATATTGTCTTTGAAAGTGTGAACACATGTAGTTATTTTAGAAAGCGAAATCTATGTGTATTATTAAGTATACCTAAACGTGAGAGGGATGTAAGAAAATATTTCTTTTTTTTATGCTGGCTGTAGGCTGTAAGATAAAATGGGTTGGGAATAAATCCAGTCACTGTCTCTGATGTCTGATGTTATTACTTTGGATAAATTTATTGGAGGAAAGTCTAATTGGTCAAAACAAAATGAGATTTCCTGAATCCTTTAAACAGTAATGCAATTTAGCATATGAGTGAATGGGCTTATGGATCAATCTGATAGAGTAGGAGAACAAACATCTGGGCTGTAATTGTTTTGTTTGTAACATCCAATGAAATGAATGTTCAACAATTTGCATAAATGCCTCATTTTACTCAAGTATGAACAGATTAGGTTCTGGAGATTAAAGGTCAAGGACTTTGGGCCCCATGTTAATGACTTATTTGTAAATGTGATGTATCTGGAACACATTACGGGTGCTCTTACACCAACACCTCAGTCATTTTACCCTGATAAACGACAAATTGATGCATTTTCATTAACATAACTCAGGAGAGAAACAAGCCACACATTTAGTCACAGCTACAACACTGAGAAATTAATGTGCTGAAACTTAAAAAATATAATCCTGCGATATAATTGACAAATGTGAGTTGAGTGTTACATCACAGGCTTATTTAAGGGGGGAAAGAGGGTCACAGCCCTTCAAAATTAAATTTAATATGTGATTCACTTTAACTTTCAGAATACAACATTATGATATTCTGACTACAGGAAGTAAAAGAAAAAAAAATGACTGTGAGCCAATATTTAGGTCATATTGCCAAGCCCTACATTTTAATCATTATCCGTTGTTATTGTGTCCTATGCATCATCAGAAGCTAGGTGTAAATGTGTAAATGTAAATGGTGCTGTTGTTTTAGATAAACAGCATCCCTGATCAATAACCTGCTCAGCCCCTTCTCTATTTTGATTTAACATTTGCTCCAAACAAGGCCTGAGCAAAAATTGAATTGTGTATGTTCTATCTGAGTGAACAAGATATTTTTTAGCTGCCTGACAGCCCTGTTGAACACGGCCTATTGCGTACAGATCACAAGAGCAACTTCCCATATTTTATTCCTGTGGTAACTGTGCAAATTAATGACATATGCCATCTGGGACCGGTAACATCTGGAGCCTGATATCAAATCTGTGAGATATCCTGACCTTAAACCCTGCAGCTTTTTATAGTTTGTCAAATTAAAACCTGTTGCATGTCCCCTCTGTGGTCCCCAATCTGTTCCTGTCTCTCTAAACCATCACTCAGCCCTGTCAGCTTTCCTCTTTTCTTGTTAGTCTTCTATTTTTGTGTCTGCTGTCACTGTCACCCTCGGTTCTCCACATTTTTATGTTGTTGTTTGTTTCTAAATTTAGTTTTGCATCACTTGCTTGCTGAGAGGGGATGACCAGAGTGGCAGCAGGGACTGATTACCATATTTAGAATGCAAGAATTCAGATGAGGCCTTCTCTTTGTGCATGTTTGTTGTTGAATGTGTGATTCTCTTGTGCACAAGTTTGTCACTTCTGACCACTAAGGCCAGTGCTGTCACCAGTCTCTGAAAAGATATCTGGTGCACCATCTGATAAAACGAAAATGTGATTGTGGGGAAGCAAAATGTTTGTGATCAAGTGTTCCTGCACCAGGATGGACTCTGTGTGTGTTTAGACTTTATATCCTGGCTGATGATTGAACTGGTTCTGTGTAACTATATAAAGGCCCACTCCACTCCACTCCAACATTTTACTTACTTTCCATCTACAGTATGTCTATGTGGCAATATTTATGAAGCCTGTAACACTCCCTACTCGAAGATGTTTCAGTCCAGAATGTGCCGGTCAAGAAGAAAATGAACCTGAGAAGTGGATAACGTGTTTCGATGATGTGCTAGCTTAGCTAATAAGCTGCTAAATAGCCAACAGGCCATACCCTTCAATCACTAACCTCTAATTGCTAATAGAGTTTGTATGGTTAAAAAGAACTTATGCGTCTTGTATTAACACATTCCCTATATAAGTCATGTTTCTTGTTTACTTGGTAAAATATTGTTTAATTTGGTTTAACATTATCAGTTTACAAGCAAAACAGTGTTACCTAACTTTGTGCAGCAGCTGAACCTGCCTGTTTCAATGTCTGTAACCAGGTAGATCCATCTTGCTAAGCTCCAATCTACAATGACTGTGAGCGATCCAAAGCAGCACAGCCAATTCAGCGTCGTTTAGAGCAGGAAGAGGGGAGAGCTACGAGCGAGACAACAGCAGGAAGTGACTGCTCTAACAGAGATTAGCATAGATGCTAACAGCTTCAGTAGAAGCTTATCAGATCATGACCGCATTCCTTTTTTAAATAAAAACAAACAGCAACACAGCAAACTTCTAATTGTAAGGATATATTTGCTCCACCTACGATGTAGTTTGTTTACGAAGTGACCTACATTGCTGGATTTGCTGGTGAAAAATATGATTGACTGAACAATGCCCAAACACCTGCTGGACATGCTTGAAAGGCTGCGCTCATTCTGAAACACTTTCTTTCCAAGATGGACTCCTGAAATTTATTGAACATAGTGCCAGGTTAAGCATTTTCTGCTTAATATAAAATAACATCAAATTTAACATTTAGATATGAGTTAAAGTCAGATTGTCTTGTCAGTTTAATATGTATTTCTGCTTTTAAGTAAAATTGTTAAGGGTTCCCCTCCACAAAAAGAGATTTAAATATCCATGAGGTATAATGTAATGGACAGCTATGGGTCAAGAGGAAAGGCTGGGTGGTTTTATTAATAGAGTAATTTGTAGAACTTTATGTGTGTGCATGAGTCCTAGAGACTTTGCGGTTGAAGTCCAACATGTAATCATTTTTTCATTCTTAAGTCAAAGTGGGAATTTGGGCAAAATGAAAAGAAAATTTTATCAAGCATGCTTGAGATAAAGCAATCACAAGATCACTTTAACAAGCAAGTAATGAACATAAGGCCTGGAATGGCAGCTAGACAGTTCACAATAAATCACACAGGATTCATTTTACTAGTCATCTGGGCAACAGCCCATGGGAAGTGTTTGGTAAGGGTAAAACCTTTCAAAACCATATCAGGAAAGTGACTGGGCAATAATCCTGTGATCACATTCATTATGGGCCAATCAGATGATGGGGTAGGCGGAGATTAGTGCTGCAAAGGTAATAACTGTGCCAATTCAGACAGTAAAACTCTTGCTAAAAGACAAGAGAACAGGGGCCAGGAATGTTTTCGTGGTTGTTCTTTGTTTTTCATTTAATGTTAAGATATGATAAAACTGCTACTAAAGCATCCAGCATCAGTGTTTATCTTAGTATGAGCAGATATTGGTTACAGGCCCATAACAACTGTCCTCACACTCATAGTTCCTGCTTCTCTCTCCTCAAAGAAAGCTGATTGGGCAGTGCCTCTGAAGACCAGGCTCATTCGTTCTGGCTTGGAGCTTTGTAAGACGGAGCTGCCTGATTACAGACGTGGTATTACGCAGATCCAGCTGCACGACAAGATTAGGTTTGTTTAAAGCTGGAAAAATATACCTCAAAACATTTTGGGGATAATGTGTTCAAAAAGAAGGTAAAGACATAAGGGTTTCATGACCTCGACATTTGAGTGATGACCTCCAAAATCAGGTCTTCTCTCTGTCTAAGAGGACATTTGTGTAGAGGTTTAAGGAAATCCCTCAAACATCCCAAAGAAATCCCACTAACAAGAACTGGCTTTGTGTACAAAGATGCAGATGCATGGGCAGACAACCCTAAAACAAAATGTCTTCAGCCACAGCTGTCAGTGGAGCAGAGGCACAACAGCTGGTTAGTTAACAAAGGGTGCTGGATGCAGGTATGAGACTCCTTCATCTGTTCATAATACCCTTTAATGAAAGCACTCATATAACATGCCTCATCCCCGCTAACATCTTTACTTTGTGGAGCCATGCAATATTGGTCCTGTTTGTCCTGGTAAATTACCAAACACATTCTCAAAACTACTGGATTGTGAAAAAAGACAAAATTAGTTCCCCCTCATTGGTAGTTTAGCTTTGTTTGTTTTCTATCCATTCTATCTGCCATACATCAGTGAAGTTGGATACTCTCTGATTGTGCAAGAAAAAATATTTGCCAATTTTAAACAACAGCAAGCAAGATGAATATAAAACAATACTACTATTCAATTCCATTTGTGTCCTGATGTGTGATGGCATTATTACAACAAGTGCAGTTTGATGTAGTCCAACAAATGCTCGGCCCTAAATTCTTCTTCTATTAGCTTCTCTTCTTTAAAAATGTTTATAACATTTTGTCTGCCTCGTGTATGCTAATAAAGTGAGCATTCATATACAGAGGTGACAGTTTTCATCACTGTCCCCCACTCATTTTACCCACATTTCCTGTCTCTCTTTAGGCAAACAGACTAATCTTAAAAAAGCCAATCATGTTAATCCTTTGCTTTTCCCTTTATTTGGCAGAACAAACTCTACAATCATGCCATAAATGTCAATCAACCACAATTCCTCATAGTAAAGTGTTGGCATTTTCCTGTCATTGCTCAGGCTTAGTGCTTTAACATATATTCTTTTCCATCTTTGTCCAGAAATGTTTGTATTATAATTCATAAACATTTGTTGGCATTTACTGGGAGACAAAAACCCTTGGTAAGTCCAAAAAGAAAGTCGGCTGATATGCAGACCCACAGAGTGTCTTTAATTGGCAGTGAAAATTCGGAGCACAAATGCTCATGATGTTTTTTTAGTGGGACAGCACGAAGAAAACACACACACACACTACACAGTTCCAAAGTCTGTGAGTGTGGAGTACTGTGGTACAGAGCCAAAGTCAGGTTTCCTGCCAACTTGCTTATATGTGAATACAGTTATATCCATTTACAGTTTATCACTGCTTTTTTTGTGAGTGTGTAATTCAAAATGCATGGTGTGTGGTAAATGATGCACTGAAGGGGAATTGGCATTCTGCCTGGACCATCAAACTCATTAATATCCTCATACACACAAGTATCAGGACAACTGTTGAGCTGGTTTCAGGATAAAAGAGTGGGTGTCATTCTAAAAAAAAAACAATGGAAAAGGGAAGTTATTTCTGTCCCTCATTATTATTCCAGCAGTGCCTCTTAGCTTCATTTGAGATTTTTCTGAAATAGTGAGGTCTGACTAAGTTCAGAATAATTATGAACAGAGTTAAAAAAAAATGTTTTTGCTGCTGTCTAAAAGCAACTGAAAGTTCAGCATTGTCTACTCTTAACCAACAAAATATAACAGAATCTAACTCTTATGACATCTCTGAAAGGTTAATGGAATTATTCATTTTAAATCCCATTAAAATAAATGTTTATGGATAACACGTTAAAAGATGTAAAAAATAAATAAATAAATAAAAATTGTGCAGTCTTTACTTTTCTGGACTCTGAAAACACAGATTCAGCTGGAGCATTAATTAGAAACAAAGGGAGAAAAGCATGAATCATACTGCACACTGTCAGAAACCAAATAAAGAGAAACATCCTTTTTTTGTAAATTTATTCAGCGAGTGACTTTAACTGAGCTTTAACGATGAATACAAATTTACTTGATGGAGTCATTTATGATGAAGGAATTATTTATTAGAGTTACTAAACCAAGTGAGACTCTGGTTTACAAGAAGTATAAGGACTACAGCAACTTCACTGAGATTGTTACATAGCAGAAATTCTAAAGTTATCCAAGTTCTTCAGTGAAAAACTTAATAATCTGAGCTTTTGACGTGCCTATTAGCAAATGTTCTTTCTGTCATTTTTTCTTTCTTTCATCAATGCCATAAAAATGTCAGAAGTTGTCCATCTCTAAATAGGAAAATAAGCCATCCTGTTCACAATAATATCATTTTTTTTGTATATGCATGTTTTTCCTTCTGCCTCTTGTGGAACATTGTTCAAGGTTCTGCAACCTGAGACCTGTGTATACTAAGACTTGTGTCTAGACTAAGGAAAACAGAAGAGCTTTTTAGGCAAGAGTCCTTCATAGATCCTTTCAAAGTTTTGAGATTCAAACCATTCTGCAGGTATTATAATTTTCATACCATTTATAACTCTACTGGCAAGTCCAAAACTAAAGATGTGTCATTTTTGCAGATATTTTCTATGCTGATCTTTCTGGATTCATTTTGACTGTCCATTTGTGCTGCAAACAAATGTGAAAAAAGGAAAATAATGATTCATCCTCTTATTAATGATATCTGTAATTTTTAGATGTCATTCAGAGATGATAAGATAAAGAATTATGGCACATTTGTACATTCAACAATCTGTCTCTCTTGATCTCATAAACATATTTCACCAAGGTTTGCTATTTGCTCAGTAGAAGTGAAAGGTAGTACTGAGTGTATTACACTCAATTATAACATTCTGTTGAAGAGTTTTTTCTTTCTTCCTAAATTTCGAAACTTCAAAGATGATTTATAGTTAAAGTGTAAAGGATTCGCTGGATTTATAGTGACAAATGTAAAGACATTTGACAAGAACTGCGTCTAAAATGCCTTTACATTCGTTTCACTGTAAATTTGTCAAACCAAGCATGACATCAGTGTTTCCTATTTCCTCTTTGTGAACATTTGGTCTGTCAGCAAAAAGTCAAATGAAATGTACATACATTATCTCATAGACAATAGCATCCCAGTGCCCATGGATGTGATGTAGCTTTGCTGTGAAAATGGTTTCAGTTGTTATTCATGAATAAGTCCATAATCACCTTTCTAATATGGGTCTCCTTCCCCTTATGTGTGCATGCAGGTGTGTTATGGAACCTGTCATCATGTGATGCTCTGAAGATGCCAATCATCCAGGACGCCCTGGCTGTTCTGACAAACAGTGTCATTATACCCCACTCTAACTGGGACTCCTCCCCAACTCACCATGAGGACCGCAAGCTCCACCTTCACACCTCGCAGGTGCTACGCAATGCTACAGGCTGCCTCAGGTAACAGAGCACACACACAAACACATGCATTTGCTTCCTTTGATCAGTCCCATTGAGACAAAGAGACTTCCTCCATATTATAAAGAATGATCTATATAATAATACTTGCTGAGATTTATGGCAGTGGCTTTGTTTTTGTTTATTCAGAACATTATAGTCTCTTGTTAAATCATCACCGCTGTAATGTGATTATAGATGCATATATTCACAAACTATAAACAATAATCTGTGAGCCTCAAGTTCACTTCACGTCTCACTCCCTTTTCTCTCTCACTAGCTTTTTTTCTGGTAACTATAGCAACAATTCCTTGCACTTGTACATGTTTTTTGTGTATGAAGACTTTGTTTTGGGTACGTTTTGGAGATGAAGTATTTTCTTCAGTTTTTGAAGTGTGAATAACTGAAGGACACTCAAAGTTTATTAAATTACAGTTCTTTCTGATTGTTCAAATGTAAGAAAAGTTTTGTCTTATCTGATCACCCTCCTTGGGGGCGAGGGCAGGGGGCCAACAATGGCATAGAAAGGAAGTATGTAAAGGGAAGATGAGAGTTTTATACATCAAATGACTCTGACAGGAAGTCCAACCCCTGGTCAATACTTCAGGAACTATGGAGTGGTGTAGGAATGAGTCCAAAAACATGTTAGCATTTTAGCAACTCTGGTTTCCAAGGCTGAAAGTATGCAGGATTTTACAACAGCCTTATGAACAAATACTTGAAATATTGCCTGCGATAGGCACATGCAAACGAGACGTAAACGTTTGATTTTGCAACATAAAATATTTCTGATAATGCCCCCACTTTGGGATTTTGAAGTGTCATTGTCTTTTTTAAGGAATAAAGCCAGTCAACTGCTAACAAGGACTACAACAAAGGCCGGGAGCCATAATGCAATCTTTACTGATCATTTTTAGTGAACAGTTGTACATAGATCATAGCCACAGCCATGGGCACCCACTTGCTTAGGTTACAATGTGGCCTTATATGTTGTAGGTCTGGCAGTTGCTTTCAAGTCCAACCACCATGTTGTAGTTCCCTGATAGCACATGTGGCAGGGGACTTAGCACTGGTGTTGTTTGTACCTTGAGCTTACGTGAGCAGGGACTTGGTCTGTCAAAGGTGGCAATGCAGTGGCATTGCCACCTTTAACAGACTGTTTGGTAGTTTAAGCAACTTATCAGTAGACTGACTGTTTGGTAGTTTAAGCAACTTATCAGTAGACTGACTGTTTGGTAGTTTAAGCAACTTATCAGTAGACTGACTGTTTGGTAGTTTAAGCAACTTATCAGTAGCGCATTAAGGAATAAATGAGCATAGGGGTCTCTCCCTTGAATGCTTATGCTGAAGTAAGGGCGCATGTGTCCTGTGTTTAATTCAAACTGTGATAAAAACAGTGATTTCCTGTGTTAACCCTCTTTATTACATTTTACCAAAGTAATCCAAATTTTGGCGACAAACACCATTATTATCTCAATATGTTGTGATAAGTTAGTCTGGATCTTGATAAATTCAATCTCTAGTGTCATAAAAGAATGCATTTCTATATTCGGCCCATTGGAGACCAACTGTGATTTTGCCCAAAACTTTATTTGTGCTTATAACATTATAAAAAGTTATCTAATAGCATTGTCACACTATTCTACTGTTGTTGTGAGTCCATTTAAGTCAAGACATTGCTAATATTCAGCACCCTGTTATATCTGTAAAAGATTGACTCAACCATATTTCATTCTAACATTGCAATGACAATGTGCATTGTCACATCATAGGAAATGCAATGTCAGTCATGTGACTTAAAGCATGTCATGCTGCCTTTTGTGTTTTGTATGATGGAAACCAAAACCACAGATTTCTTAGTTTACTTAACTATCTGCAACAAAAGTCTGCATGATATCACCATCAGTAAGACCTACTTAGAGAACTGACGGCGCATAAGGAGCGTGCTTGCTTCCTGCACATGAAATACACAAAGAATGACCTGTTAAATCAAAAATAGATTTTATTTTTAAGCACCTTTCTTGACACTCAAGGACACTGAAACAATAAAAGAAATGTTACAAAAAGATAAAGGAGGAAGGAATTATGAGGAGAGGATGGTTACAGTGAGTAGGCAGTCTTGAACAGGTGGGTTTTGGGACTGGATTTGAAGGTGAGTAGTCAGAGTTATGGATGTCTGGTGGCAGAGAGTTCCAGAGCTTGGGAGCAGAGTGGCGGAAAGCTCTGCTCCCAATGGTGTTGAGGCAGGAGGAGGGCTCAGTGAGGTGAATGGAGGAGGAGGATCTGAGGGAGCAGGCTGGAACGGCGATGTGAAGGTCAGACAGATATTGAGGGGCGAGGTTGAGGATGGCCTTGAAGGTGCAAAGAAGGAGTTTGAATTGAATTGTTTGCTTTACTGGAATCCAGACTGTTCGTTGATTTTTTTTTTTTTTTAATTTCTTTCATGATAATTAGGTAAACACTATCATATGTACCTTTGGAGAACATATCAGCAATGGGACATTGGTTAAGACAGTGTCCTCTAAATGGCATTGCGATTAGACACTCAGATGTACAACACAGTGAGCTTTTAAAAGTTGCAAACACAAGGCTGCTAATGGAAAATTCACTTTAAACATGGTCAGAAACAGGTGGTACTTAGTGATTGGAGTCGAAAACCAATTCCATTTGAGAATTGTTAACAAGTAGCTCAAGGAACCAATATCATTGATCTTTATGCTTCCTTCCATTTTGTTTTGCATGCCTTGCGAAACAAGGCCATGTTCTCATGATGGGAAAATCGGAAGGAAGGATAACAAAGTCAAAGATGTGATCAATGGACAGATTGTGGCTTGATTGTACACAAACTGGTGCTGAAGGCACAACATCCTGTGTCTGTGTGTCATTTAATATCATGAGTGCCATGTGTTTAATATTGTTGGCACTGAATGTCTGTTTAGGCCATTTTTGTCCATTCACAAAATCAGCAATCACAGACAGTGTTGGCAAAGAACCATATCAATAAGCAGAACCAAAAATAGCATTGGCTTCATAAAATAAGATCACTTCCCATCCTTATGTGTAGCAGATAATAATACAGTTGCAACCTGGTGAAGAAGCAGGTGGTGAAATGCTCTTCTCTTGTGTATCTGTGCATCTATCACGGCGGATGGAGGAATATGCGCATTTTTTAGAAAACTGAAAGATAAGATTTAAATACTGCACATACAAGGACACATTTATCTGCAGAATTCCCTTTAAATCGTAACATATATTTCATATATACATATTTTTTCTTCAGTCCTGCTGCAGATTGATCTTGCATATATACATGTTAAATCCCCCTTTAGGTGAGTTTTCCTCCAAACAAACACTTCTATATAGTTTGGGTTTTTTAGTTTTGGCTTTGTGTTTGACTTTTATGTCTTAAGTACAGAGAAAGAGCTCTTGTCCTTGATCCTTTTAACAACATTTGTTCATCTATGTACACACACTCTCACAGCAACTCCTCAGAGGGCGAGTCTGCTTGGAAAAAAAGAGAAAAACTCCATGTCCACTTGGCAGTCTCCCTTTGAGCTGTATACTCAATCAACCACCAGCAGCCTCTGGATTAAACCTCACCCCACTCACTGTGCACAGCTCCTCTCAAGCTGTTTCAAATGGTTATCTCACACTATTGAATGGCTCTCAAAGCGCTGCAAATCCATTTTGAAGATGTAACAAACAGGTTTTTGTATGTATTCACATAATTTTGCCCATAAGGTGCTACACTGTGTGCATGTTAAAGTGAATATGCAATCACTGTGCCCAGACAAAGGCCTCAATTGCTGCAGTTGTTGTTCCACTTCAGTCAAAACAGGATGACAAGCCTGCAAAGGTGTAGTTTCCCAACATATCTAAAATCCTTAATTGTGTGTATTAACTAGCACATTTGCATATTTCCTACTGTGAATTTTATGATTGCTGCTTTCTTTGTCAGCCTCCTACACATCACTGGGAAGACTTTGATCCAACAGCAGTGCTTCTGTTTCTAGACTCATTCATCTGTATCAATTGTTATTGTCTGACTCTTCCTCTGGGATCTACACTCAGACTGCAGTCTATTTCTTTGATGCAGTCAGAAACAGTGTTGCATAAATAAGTATTTGGAAGGTGAATCAAGCGTTGTTTATTTGTTATAAACTTGCACAGCTTTTGTTTTCAGGATCCTGATACAGCAGCACGGAGAATGCCATGAGGGTTAGTTGCGCATGATTGATAACACATAACTCAATAACACAAGCGCCTGCTCTAACCTAATTCAGTCTACTTGAAGCTTTGCAGTGCAATAGCCACTGCATGGGAAAAGAGAATTGTACTTTTTGAACATGACTCAGAGTATGGCTTGTGCTAACTTTACAAAGATGTTTTTCCAGCTCAGCCTGGTGGTTTCACTTGTGTACTTCAGTATCATAGCTTTGTTTACACGTGTATGGATGAGGATGGGAATACAAAATATGACTAACCAGAGTGACAGCAACCCAATTTGAGTGAAAAATAGCTCTGGGAATACATTGTCAGAATGATAGAATCCATTTCCAATCTAATTCACTTTATTTATATTGCACATTTAAAAAAAAATCAAGTTTACCAAAGAGCTGCGCAGTGACTACCATGCAGGAACAGAATAGTGTGAAAATAGCACAAAAACTGAGAATTAAATCCAAATAAAGGAGTACTAAGAAAACACAAAAAATTGTAACACGCACACATATACATAAATGAAAATAATAATAGTAAAACAAAAATATTACAAATAAAAAATGATACAATAAAAACAGATGTAGCAATTCCACTTAACATTATTTCATAGCGTTTTATGTTTCAAACTCTTCAAGTACAATATTGTTTTCATCCTCATAAGACTAAATCAGTGCTTCCGAAACTGACAGGCCACAGAGGTACAACAGATGAGCTGTGAGAGGTCATTCACAATAAATCAAAATCACACAGTTCAACTGGTGTTGAATTAACTGGGGACATTTGATTAAAGATATAACTACACTGCTTGGTTCCTGGTTTTAAGAATCATCCATGCTTTCACAGGCTTGTGAGGTACCGTGTGAGAGTTTGCAGAGTGAATAACCAAACTACGATAAGAAAATACAGAAGCAAAACTAATCTGCATTCAGAAATCTGTCAAGGGAAGTAAAAGAAGGTAGTAAATACTTTAAGTCCCATGTAATGGTTATATAGGCTTTTAGTGGACTTGTTTCAAAATTGAAGATGTTTCACCAAAGTCTGGGAAAAGTTCGACTAAAGACTGTAAAAGAAGGGCTTTGTGGCTTTGGGCTGAAACTAAAGAGAAGTGATTTTGTGCAGTGTGGCACCAGCGTTGTGCTGCTGTGCTCCAATGGCTTTCTGATAGCTCTATCTTCTTTACAAGTTCAAAAAAAATATGATATACAGTATGTTAAGTTTTAACTCAGGTGACAGGAATGAAATACACACAAGACACTTAATGTCAGGTTATGACATTCCTGGTCACAGGATGACGGTTCTTTGGAGTGTTAGGTGATGACAGACACTAATATATACCAGCTTGTCTGTTTATTTTATAAATTATGATGCTTGTCCCCCAAAAGATGTTTTTTTTCTTTTTACCTTATGGGCCATTTTATTTTGGCTTATAGAAAATGTTAAACTGCCCTTTTGTCCTGTTTTTAGCATTTCGTTTGCTCTAAACCTGTTTTCTCCAATTCAACAGGTATTTTGGTTTCCTCCCACAGATCAAAAACATGCTTGTTAGGTTAACTGGTAACTCTTTGTCCTTTGGTGTGTTTGAGTAAATGGGTTGCAGTGTGACTGTCTAAATGTGTCATCCCCAAAACTGGCCAGCGATCAGTCCAGGATGTACCCAGGCTCTCACCCAGTGACAGCTGGGATAGTCTCCAGTGCCCTACAACCCCAGAGGGGATTAGCAGAATAGATAATAGATGGATGGACTCTGGTTTGTATTTGTTAAAGCATTTATGCCCCAGTAACACATTCCAGTTTCTCATGGCGATTGTGCACGGTTGTACATGATTGGCAAGGCTGGTTTGATCAGCGTGGTACGGGAAGAAATGACTCTCTCCCCCTGACACACTCCGTACATACACCGTCAGTAACGCTTCTACGGCGCTTCTATAGCACTTCAGGGGCGTTCATCCCGCTTCAGTTAGGTCAATACAATGATACAACAAGGACTCGAATTTCCATCTTCCTAGCTGGAGTACAAGAACAGTCATTTTGCATCTTAAATAACCTGCCAACTGGTAGAATGTTGGGGATTGATGGATGCATATCAGGTGTAAAATCATCGCAGCTCACGTTGACTGGCTGAACTAGCTCACAAGCATTGTCGTATTTTTGTCAAAAAAGGATCATAGATAATCCTCATTTTATGCCCATGGACAGTATTTCCAAACAGAAGAGTGTTTTAAAGAGTTTTTAAATTCAAATCAAAGTAAATGCTTTTTATCCTGAACTTCTATTTGTATTTTTTGATGCAGATTTGGAGGAGTTTGCTCTAGAGATTCTTAAATTCTGTCTTAGAAATCTACATATCACAGACTGAATTCACCTCTGCTACACTGCGTTGGCAGCAGAAGTCTCAAATAACAAACCTCTGAAAATAGAAACCCCTTGTCTTCAGTCTCTCCTGCAAAGCTATCATAACCTTTTTGGTAATTCTTCAGTTGTTTTTGTCTCAAACTTCAAATATTTTTCTTTACTTTTGCTGCCACAGACTTGACTTTTTGGTCAAGTTTATTATTTCTGAACTCACTAAGGTGCTTATAAGAGCTCAGTGTGTGCACCTCTGAAGATGCAGGGGAAGACGAATGGTGCTGTCACTGTACAGCTCCACACACTGAAGTTAAGAATCGAATTGCGGGAGCTGGTAAAGGAGTGACAGCGATGGAGAGGAGGAAAATGGCCAAAAGTTGGAAAGATTAGAACAAATGGAATGTAGAAGTGGAGAGCAATGAGAGGGAGCCGCTAACAGGATCCCACAGACGGGAGACAGAGAGAGAGTAATGAAGGTGTTTGTGCCGCTCTCCAGGGTTGTTTTCTATCTCACTATCTGTTCTGAGGGGTCAAAGTGACACAGGGCCACAATGTTCAGGCCCCAGTGTACCTCAGCTCAATTTCAGACCTCTCACCTTAATCATTATCGCTCAGCCGTGTTGGCTTGTGTGTTTGGGTAGTACAGCAGAGTGTACACATGGTTATTTATGTCAATTTGTCTGTCAATTTAACCATGTTTTCCAGGTTAAAGGCTCAAAAAGTAAGCTTGTATATGTATTTATGTGGGTCTGTGTTCACGTAAAAGAAAAGCAAAGGAACTGATAAGTCTCAGGAAATCAGAACTGGCATGTGGAGGCTGCATATTACCAGAGCGAGGCTGATATGTGTTTCAATAAGGGATGTTTGCCAGTGTGTGAATGGCTTTATTTGTAAATTTTTTTCATACCATAGAAAGTGAACTGTCATCCTTGAACTGTCACATTATGCTTTCCATACATAATGTATGGGTTCTGTGCAACAGTGTGCCTTTTGTTGTGCCATCCTCTTTTGCCATTAAGATTTTGTAATTCAACAGTCAAAAACTGGCAGTGCCCACGTCCTCCTGTTACTTGTGTATTTAACTAAGGATTCTTTTAAGCAAGTAAGCACATTTCACAGTTTATTTGCTTTACAGTATACCACAGTCTAAATAAAATGCAGAATCATTGCATGATGAGGAAAAAAGCTGCTTAATAGTGTCGCTGCCCCCTGCCAGATTTGGTCTCCACTGCTGTTTCCCTGTGTTATAATAATAATGATGATAATAAATAATTATACATTTTATTTAAGGGTGCCTTTCATGACACTCAAGGACACCTTACAAAAAGAACAAATACAGAAAAGTGCATTAAAACAGGCATAAAAACGGGTATAAAAACAAACAATACAATACAATTGGCAGTGCAAAAGATCAGAGGGGGTAGGAGAGTTTGAACAGATGATGTGCTTTGTATGTGTGGAGTAGGATTTTGTATTGAATGCGGTATGTGATGGGGAGCCAGTGGAGTTGCATGTACAGTGCAGTTTGTACAGTGCAGTTTGGCAGGAGGTTAGGCTGTGTCAGGATATGCTGACATATTACTGCTGGACCAAAGCAGCAACCAACCACATTCAGACATATGGAGGAAAGACTGAGAGAACAGCCAGAACAGTGATGCTAGCACAGCTTACACCCACACTCCACTCTGCAAATTAACTTCACATTATTTACCTGTTGTGGCTGTGAGTCAGTGTGGAGCTAAGAGTACTCTGTCCAGATTATTAAGAACATAAGGTAAATGCTCTATCTATCTATCTATCTATCTATCTATCTATCTATCTATCTATCTATCTATCTGTCTATCTATCTATCTATCTATCTATCTGTATGTCTGTCTGTCTGTCTATCTATCTATCTATTCAATGTGGCACTTAATCTTTTAATTTCACAACTAATGGACACATATGTTGTCTGACTGGATAGCAAACATTTAGGGCCCCACCATTTGCACAGAAACCCCCCCCCCCCCCCCCCCCCCCTCCCCCCCCCCCCCCCCCCACACACACACACACACACACACACACACACACACACACGGTGTTATCAGTTGAAACATAAGGCCTCCTGCAGAGGGGTTTCCACACCACATCCTTCGTTCAGGGGCTGCTTACCTCCCTGCAGGTTATTGGTCTGCAGCCAAGTGGGATAAAACCTGCTGAGTCAAAACTGGATGCACTGTTTCAATAATCATCTCTGCATGTGTGTGTGTTTGTGTCCTTTTCTTTGCTTTCCCGGATCACTTCTCAGTCAATTAATCAATCAAAAATTATTTGCATAGCACTTTTCAGACAAGATGTAGCACCAAGTGCTTTACATGAAATACAACATCTACAACACCAACAAACAGAAATGTGAAAAAAGAAAGAGAACAAATGAAACTAATAATAATAATAGTACTAGTTATAAAAACCTTGGCCACCCTTCCAGTCCACATTCAGCATGCAATCACACTCACACATCCAGGAAGGTGAAAAGCTGATGAGCAGCTTTTTTTTCTTTTTGTTTTAAATTTTGTGTTTGTATTTTTCCCAACTACGACAAATGTGGTTGAGCAGTGTGTTTTTTTAATTCTGAATTGAGGATAAAAGGAGGAGTTTTTCCTTTTCTTTATATTTGAATAAAAGTAATTAGTCTGCATTAGGGATGTAACGGTATGAAAATTTCATATCATGATTATTGTGACAAAAATGATCATAGTTATTATTATCACGGTGTTGTTGCAATGTATTCAAAATGTTCAAAAGTGCACACAATTGAAATCATTTGACCCTTTTATTATTATAGGTATAACAGGCTGCCTGGTCTTTTTTGCATTTTTTGTCAATACATGTGTCAGGAATTGTCCTTTGAGTAAAATTGTTCACTTTTTTTCATGAGAAATAAAAATAAACAATTCTGGCAAGTATTTGTCTTTATTATGTTATAAATGCTTAAAGCAGTGTGTAATTACAAGAAAAGAAAAACAGATTTTTAACTTTGAACAGGTTTCTCTTTGTAAACAATTGTAAATGAACATGTTCAAAGTTTTTGAGATGACCGAAAATAAACTTAGTGTCCATGTTACAGCTTGTTATAGACCATGTCCATGAGTTTTTTCAGTGATGATAGTTCCTGATAGTCCCCCCCCCACCCTGCTCCGCTTCTCAGGTTTCAGAAACGTTGAAAGTACATGGATAGCGTGAATACTCGAGGAGTTAGGGTAGTTTGAGTCAGGCATATCCTTTTCATACGCCAGCGGCAGCTCATACTTTAAAATAGTTTTATTTAGTTAAAAATACCTGACCCTCTTCACCTCTCTGGTTCCTCGCCGAGCTCTTTCTCAACAATCCAGCCAGTCCACTCTCCTCTGATGCTGCTGTGGGGGGGGTTTGTGGCTCTTCTTCTTCCGCAGACAGGGTAACCGTCTTCAGTTAGTTTCCCCTCAGAATCCTTGTAATATCCAAAATATGAATAGACTTCAGACTTTATCCGTTTTGTGGGGGTAAAAACTCTAAGGTCCAGTGTCCGTGTAGGCGTGAACTGCCATACTTTCAGATGCCAAATAATGCAAATTGCGCATGCGTGCTTGCGTCTGAGGGACCGCTGCAGCTTTGCCGAGGAGCAGACACATAGTTTTGGATTTTCCAGGCAATGAGCAGCATCACCGTGAGTTATTGACAATGTGTCAGAATCAAACATGGTTTAACAGTATTTAAAACAGGAAACTGTATTTCCTGTTTTAAATACTGTTCATCATTTTACCGGTAACCATTACATCCCTAGTCTGCATGCATTTTCACCAGATGTGCCCCAGTTGATCAAAAGCCAGTCATTACTGGCTATCAGTTATAAAAACTACATGAATGGCAGATTGAATTTACCGCCACTGATGTGATTACTTGTGGTTAATACAGCTTGTTGCTTGTATACAAACCTGCCTATTCATCCATGTGTCTCCTGCTGTTACTACTTCTGATGCTCTGTCATATTCTCTGAAATGTGAATGAAAATGTGGTTGAAGCCCCAAAATTGTTCTCAGTCCTGTTTGTAAAAAAAAAATCATGAAATTTGTGTTGAAATCTGTGCTGAGACTGAATGTATTAGATTCATACCCATTTACAGACCATTGACACAGCAGAGGGAACAACTTGGGCTTAAGGCAATGTCTGCACTGAGAAAAAAAGTTCTCCATAAAGAAGGCATCGTTTCGAGAAATGTGTCCGTCCACATGAAAACACAAAACTCTGCTGCAGACAAACAACCAAACCAGAGAAGAAGACATGGAGCATTTTCATGCATAATGAGACATGGGAAAAAACACTGGTGTATGGATTTCTCGGTGTCCTCTTGTTGCTCACAATGGTTGTAGAGGAGCAGAAGATTTTGCTGTTAAAGCCAAAACAAGCTTAGTGTCTAATGCCCAGCTGGTGTTTTCAGATTTATCCACTCCGTGACCCGTTTTCTAAAATGTGCGTTTTCAGGCACCTGTAACATCGTATCTGTGCGGATGAATATACTAAATTGCTAAAAAAAAATGTGCAGATACGCCTGAATTCATTGCCGTGTGGACTGCTCCTAAGTTTTTTGCCCAAAGGTAGATTGATATGGTCAAGCATACTACAAGACTTAGCCACATACACCTTAGGACTGACATGATCAAAGTCAGTCAACTATCAAACAAGCTTCTTAACTGCACTTTGTGGGCTGTGGTGCATTTATGGCCCACCAGGAAACACTAAGGTGTGTTTATGTTGGCTTGGAAAAATAACTATTTTGGGAAGAATAGTACATGATGTGTTTATAGGTTATTTAAAGAGAAGGGGATTTAGGTTGTGGCCATGGATTTGATTAAATAGTGCTTTTTGAAGGTTTTTTTGTTTGTTTGTTTATTTTTCTAGCAGCATGAAAAAATTAACTGAGTTTGATTTTATTTAAAGTGTCATTTACACAGTTTAGCCTATTGGATTTACTGAATTTTTTTTTTCAGTCTAGCAATATATTGTCAATTAATTCACATGTGAATAGTGAATCATCACATTGTGTAACTTAACTGTCCTGTAGTGTCTCATTTTCTCAGTAAATACCGAATGAGCTGGCTCGTAACTTCTGCGCAGGAATGGCAGCTAAGATGAAAAACAGATGTAAAAATTTGTCCTTTCGCTGTTCAAAGAAGCATGAACGCAGGCAAAGTCCACTTTCCAGAAACTCGTTTATTACTGTCACAAGGTGAAAAATAACAAACGGGAGATGATTTGTGTCACGACACCCTAGAACAACTCCTGAACAACTCCTGAACAACTCCTGAACAACTCCTGAACAACTGAAGCTTGAGTTATGGTATGTACGTTATATAGCCGATGGGAGGGACTCCTCCCGTCTTCTCGAAGGTTCCAGAAGGGTCCCTCCCCCTCTCCTTTTAACATTCACTTTCTTTAATTCTTAATTATAATTTTGTAATTTCTCCTCCCATAGGCCTTTATACAATCCCATGGAGTCCAGAAGTTATTTATATTTAGCTATAAGGCACAACCAGGCATATTTCTTTCTTAATTCTATGGTTTTACACAAAATGGCTGACATGCTCCAAGATGGCTTCCCACTTGGTTCCCAATATGGTCGTGCTTTTCCTGCTCCTGGCTTTGGAACAGAATGTTCTGTACATGATGTTCTTTCTTTGAATACTTGGCCTTAGTTTAATAATTACAACTTTGAACCATGGACTCCATTAGATATGTATCAAGGCTCTATGGTGTAGGAAAAAAACTTTTAATTATGTTGGTGAGATCCTTATATTTACTCACATATATAAAAAATGACCTTAATATGACCAAAAAACCTTTACAGGCATAATATTCCGTGTGATACTTCTAACTACATTGTGAGATTATGATATATTATTAAAACAATCTTGAAACATACATTCTGTGGTCATTTCTAACTAATGTAAGACCCTGAGTAGTCAATACACTCTGAACCCATTTCTACATTCAGTAAGGACCTCTCAATAACATTAAATGCTGGTGTTTGACGTGTATATGTGACCAAATATTCCAAAGAATATATAAACATTATAAAATGTAAATGTAGGAATATTATAATAATATTATTATGGCTGATATAAAATTACACATAAAAGGCTTAGGTGTCGTACAGGACCAGTATATAAGGTAACCTGACCTTGAATGCAAAACCTAACATAACAACATAACAGTGATACCAACAAGACATCGTACGATAATTTTACACCACAGTCCTTACTGTGATAATTGTTGCATTGATCCTTTGATGCTTTTTGAACTTTTCTGTAGAACAAAAACTCAACCAATTATCAGAAAACACACAACTGGTGTCAGTCTCTTGTCTAGATGATTGAAATTGCAAAAGGCCTGATCGGTGTATCATTAATATACACCATGAGATGCAAGCCTCTTGCTCGCCTCATGTCCCCACAAACACAGTGAAGCCAACACACACATCATGATTGGACACTTGTGCAGAGCTGCTGCATGCCAGATGTTGTAGACAAAGTCATTTTTTCCTCAAGCCACATTAGACAGCCTTCTGTCTGACACTCATACAAGTCTCACCAGGACATGTTGCATATTGAAGCTTCAAACTACCAAAAGACGAGCGAGAACTGCCAGTGTGATATGCACAGTGACTCAGCTTAGTCCAGAAGGATATTTCTGCACACTGTGAAATAGTGATGAATTCAAATAAAGAATGCATCACATGTTCGGCATTTTTTGAAGAAAAACTTTTGCCAAACAAGCTTTTCTTGTCTTGCGCCGAGTCTTGCAGAGGCATATCAGTGAATTTGTATGTGTTCATATAGGTGGGTGTTTCTACTGTAAAGAAAATCATCACTGATTTAAGTTGTAAAACCTGAAAGGATCTCTTGATTGTTTATCATGATTCAATACGTAATTGTACTTTTTAAACTAACTTTTTAACACTAATAGCGTTATTTATCTTATTATCAATCATAAAAAATAAATATTGTTCTTCTCTAAGCTCATATCCACCACCGCTCTGTTTGTTTTTCCAGCCTCCAAGTATAACTTTGTTTAAAAAAGAACATATTTCTCTGAGTCCACTGGCTTTAAAAGTTATTTCTACTTTTTTTCAGGCTTTTTATGCCTTAATTAAACCACAACAGCTGACAGGAAGCGAGGAAGAGCCATGCAACAAAGATCCTCAGCTAGAGTTGAAACAAGGACGATGCATTTTATGGTCGGCGTTCTGTGTCTTTCTGTACTTTTAATGATGCTAGCCCAGCAGTGCTCCAATAAATATTTTAATTTGTTTTTAATTTGTTTTCCTGAAAGACGGCTCATGCCACAGCATTGCCACATTTCTCCCCATGTTCTCCCACAAAATTCCCCACAATAATAAACCAAATTTGGATTATAATGCTTGTGGATAGAGAATAAATTATGATTTTAATTTAATGGCAAAACATTATTATGGTGCACAGTGTATTTTGAAAAAAATCTTGTTAAAATGTGTAAATGGTTTATTATTCAGCAGTTGCACAAATGGCAATTTCCTGTGACTTAACTGCGGCTAAAATAACAACTGATTAATTCTGAATGGGATGCTTAATCAAGCTCTGTGTCTTTTTGCTCAGTAGATAATTAATTAATGATGCAGACTAATGACTTAGAATGAATTAATGAGAAGTGACATCAGATAGGTTGAAGTTTAAGCCTGTAATGGACTTTTTAATAGGGGGGTGACCAGTTTAATCGAAGGGCATTCAGTTGCATACACACACTCATACCGGCTGCATCAAACTCAATATTTTGCAGCAGTAGGTGTCCTCTGTAAAGACATTGGTTGAAATGTTAATTTCAGTGTTTCCCAGTGAAATTTTCTGTGCCAGGGCAGTTGGAGTGCAGGGTGGGGGGGATGGGATCAGGTCATCTTGCTTTCCTACCAACATAGCCGCCCTCTAAAGCTGAACGACATGCCTATGTCACAACTCAATTTTATCAATTACTGGGTGCTAAGTTATTGTTGCTGTTTTATAGTATTGTATTTCACAATTTGGTGCAGAATACTGTGATTTTCAAGACCCAAACAACTGTAAAATCATACAATATGTGAGGATATAATGATGAATACAGTATACTTCCAAAGACAAAGTGCATCAGGTGTCGATCAGATTTTTTCATTTTCTTACTTTAAATGAAACATTCAGGCACAATTCCAAGAGATTTCTTCCCACATATTCTTTCTTTCCTCCACTTTTATGGTTTTCTATTGGTCAACCTCTATGTTGGTTTGAGGGTTTTGTAAATGTTTAAATAAATTAAAGTGCAAACAAATAATTTGTACTTAATACAATACAAATTTTATTAATTCAGTAGCTGAACTTTTTTCATTTCCTGAAAAGAAGCAGATATGGAGATCGGAGGCTTGTGCCTAACAGCAACAAGTCTGGAGCATTTAATCAAGCAATCAAACTTTATTTATATAGCACTTTCCATACAAGAGAATGTTGCTCAAAGTGCTTTACAAACAGACAGATAAATTAAAAGACGATAAAATGAAGTATGACACAAACCCCCCGCCCAACCCCCTAACCCACCACCCCCAATCCATACACAGTATTGGTAAAACGAATCATAAATAAAAGAAACTAGTAGAACAGGAACATTTTTGTACCCAGGAAATACCATCTTAAAAGTTTAAAATGAGTAAGCAGTGGAGGTTAGGTTGAAGTGTAAAATTAAACATATCATCAAATAGAATAAAAAAATATACTGGAATGAAGTAAAGAATAAACAATAATAAAAGACTGCTGTAATAAGGATAAAAACACTTGAATGTAATGGCAATAAGTTTAAACAGGGAAATAAAATACTTAAGAAGAACTTGGGGAAAAACAATAAACCTGAGGGTAAACTTCTTAAAGATAATCTGAAGTTAAAACATCAATTGACTTACTGGGTAGGACTCAGATGCTTTGGTCTAAGTACCCAGAACGGCCAAACCAACTAAAAAAATTAAACAAAACAGACTCTGAACACTCCAAAGAGGGCGCTGACTGCAGCAGGTACCTTCAACTATAACCTGCAAAAATAAACAGACTAAAGCAGCATTAGAGCTAGCTGCGGCTAGGATAACAGGCTAATGTTGGCTGTTATACCTTTTCACATTCTATGCCTTAAACTAATTACCAACATTGTTACTAACCAAACCTGAGATCTGTGGTTTATTGGGGTCAAATCCTTCATCAAATTTTTAAGGATTCAGCAAACATTCTGAGCACGACACAGGAAGTAATAGGTCAAGTGTCAGGTCATGAAGTCTTACGGTCATCCTTTGCTTGTTATTATTGCAATATCTCAAGAACTGTGGAAGTAATTTCCAACAAAATATGCTCAAAGTTTAATTTGGACTCAAGTATTATCTGATTAGGTTGGAGTTCAAAGATCAAAGGTCAAAATGACTTAGCCTTATGTTTGTTGGAGAAAACTGATATGAGAACTCGATGCCACAGAAGTGCTTTAAGGAATTTTCTTTGATTTTGCCCGAATGTCCAACATGGCAAAGTAATATACTGATAAGATTCAGAAGTTCATCGGTCAAAGATCGGGGTTATCAAGTCCTTTGGTCACGATTTGCTTGAGAAAACAAAACGTTTGAAGCATTTTACACAGGCTCACACTGAGACAGTGGTTCAAAACTATCCGCATACCAGTTAAACAACTAGCCCTCATTTGTCTTACTGTAGTTATGGTGTAACATTTTGATAATCTATTCAATATCCTGTCATAAACATATGATTTGACATTTGATTATCACCTAAACTATGAAGGGCTTAGAGAAAACAAGGTATGCATCTTCTCACTCGCTGGTGTTGGCTTATAGCGCTGCTGTTTTGCTAGCATAAATGGCATCAAGATTATTAAGCCTTGAAAAATGTACATTCAATTAATAATTGCTACATAAAAGTAGACCATTTTTATGCCATCCCTATCTGATTCTTTTCTTTGGTTTATTTGACCTGTCTTTTTCAGTTTTCATCTGCAGTATGTTGTGTAAACATGCTAAAACAATGTTACTTGGGTTTTGAATTGCTTTGCTCCATATTCTGTAATCACAGTGAATACGCTCTGATTGTGGTGGCACATTCTTGATGAAAAAACATATCACAAAATTTGTGCCAGAGTGCTGATGTGCAAGATCATATTTGCAGCAGCTGAAGATAAATGTTTCAACCTCAGCATAATGAAATGTACGTTCACAATGTAATAGTTTGTGCATTTTGGTAGTGTAGGAGGGTCAGAGGACATCGGTCTTTTGTACAGTTGGTTATTAAATTTGTCTTTTTTATTCAGCTGTTGGAAAATTTATTTGGGTGACCTACTAAGTGTGCTATAAGTTGTATTTGTGCTCTGATTAAATATGCCATGAGCTCTTTAGTCTGAGATGTAAAAATACAGCCATGGTCAATGAATTCCATATTATATAGTGAGGAAGCTGACTCAAACAAACAAGCTGTTGTTATCTGAATATCAAGTGATTCCACACAAGATGTGAGAAAGCCTGAGGAGGCATTACACCCCCTTACCCAAAAAAGTGACCAGGCTATTTTCTGCAAAAAGAATTCCTCTGTGTAAGAGAGCCTCTTGGTGGTGCTCCATAACTAGCACAGAAGGAAAGGAGTGTGCAGAAAGGCAGAATATTTCATGCCTCATTACAGAAACCACTGGACTAAGAAGCACATGAGCATGGGCAACATCCACACACAGACACAAACACTTGTACGTTCACAATGTTTCTCACAGGGACACAAAACTTGTGGGAGTGCTCTGCTTCACTCTGTTGGGCGGCTGTTTTCAGGCCTTTTCATGGCAGTGTGTCCAGACAAACACATGCTTTTTAACAGTGCATGACTGGCAGCCAGCGCAGTTATTTAGACCGGCTTCAGCATTGTGAATTACAATTTAGTTTAGGTATGTAAAAGATTTTACAGGAATTTGCATCAAACTTTACTCCTGAATTTTCCATGGGATCAAAAATAAGACCTATCATTAGTCTATGCACCTGTTTCTCTAGGAACCCTGTTTATCCTCCTGTTCATCATTCCCCAACAGGCTTCATGTTTGCTACAGGGTTGAATTTAAAGTTTTGTTGATTGCTTACAAAACAGGATGACAGTCTTCCCCAAGTGAACTGGTGTATGTTCCAAAACAGCCAGAGCACTTCGGTGTACCAACCAGCTGCTCCTGGAAAAGCCCAAAACAAGGCTACAAACATAGGATGATCGGGCCTTTGCAGTTTAACTCTCCAAATCATGGGCGCAGAAGGCACTAGAGACGAGGGGATATGTGCCGCTTAGATTTATAGTGACACCGATCTGTCCCCGCACTTTCCAAGCATAAGAGGACAAACATCACTGGTAAAACAGAGGATTAATATTCGGGCTTTACCGTGCTCTCAGCAGCACACATTGAGAGCCCGGCGTTTGTGTGTTTGGACCAATAATGCATTCCAGTTGTACACGAATGTCAGAATTTCCAAGCTCCGAGTCCGTTTTTTAATCAGAAACCCCCTTGAAGTCAGATCCTCAACTTGGAAAGTCCGATTAATCTCACCAACCCGACATAGAATTCAGGCTATCTTCTACTTACATAAAGAGTAGTTACATGTTTTGTTGTATGCCTGTCAGGCTGGGAAGTGCTGGGAGCACTCAACTTTGTGGTTACGTTGATCAGAGCTCCAAGTTACGACTCCCAATTGGACACACCATATGGCAAACTCTCACTTCCCAGGGTCCTAAAGAGGAACTGGTATGGCTAGTGTCGAGGTCGGCCTGTGTTTAACAGTGTTCATTGTTGTTTATCCATAATTTCAAGTAAGAGTTCTCCAATAGCTTCTTAGTGCAAACCATTGACTATTACAAAAGTAACTGCTTGAGTGCTAGTTAAAGCCCAAATTACAGAAAAATAACTTATTGAGTTGAAATCATTTGCTGACAGCTTGGTCCCCCCAGTTCAAAAATCCCATCTGAACATTTTAAAACTTGTATTTTTACAAGTTTACAATCTTATGTTACTATTTTCTAAACGGGTGTGATTCTTTTATTATGTCAGAGTGAAATGCAGTTCTGATTCTGGAGCTCACAACTAGTTTCGATATTAATTCTACTTTTATTTATCTAAATGTAAAAATAAAATAAATAAATAAATGAATAAGTGATTATTTCAGGATCTGATTCTGTCTCTTTAAGAGTATATTGTCGTTCATCATTAAAGGCACAATAAAACATGTTCAAGATATCCAGCACATACATTTGTAATTTTCAGGCTATTTCTAGGCAATACTTGGATTTAATTGGTCAAAATGATTTTTTTTTTTTTGGTTTTAAAAGATATGAAAATCAAGTTTTTCCTTACTTGACTTTCTCTGCTGCTCATTTTCTTTCCCTGGGCTCCTGTAGTTAAAAATCCTCCCCCACATTTCCTACCAGCAGAGACACATTTGATGTTATGACAATTTGAAGGCTGAGACATTATTTAAAGATAGAAATACCGAAACATTTCACTGTTTTTTTTTATAATAACAAGGCCTGCTGTTTTGTGCGCCAGTGCATCTCTATAATTTTATTTTCTTCATTGAGATTAAATACTGATAATGGTGCAGCTTTCACTGATGATGTAGATGATCTTAGCTACATCTAAACTAAACAATGTAGCTAAGAGGGAAATTCAGTTAATATTTGTAACTCATTTTGGCACAATTAAAGCTAAAAAAAAGATTGAGATTTTTTTTCTTTGAGAGGGAAAAAAATGAAATTAGAGGCTTTGGTGACCTGACACAACAGATGGAAAATTAAATATATTTAAATATATTTACGTTGAATATATTTAAATATATTTTTACTGTCTTAACTTTTCACTGATTGCCACTATGCATCATCACTTAAAATGCTTGAGCCAATTTTGAGTTGTGTATTTCCTAATAAATTTTTTTTAATTACACTGGCTATTGCATGCTCCCCAGTGCATATGCCACATTCAGCTTATCAAGCTGTTGTTTTCTTAGCTGGTCGTGTGACCAGAGAGAGGGACAGAAAGAGAGAGACAGAGACAGAGAGAGAGAGACAGAGAGGCAGAGTGACAGAGAGAGGGACAGAGAGAGAGAGAGAGAGACAGAGAGACAGAGACAGAGAGGCAGAGTGACAGAGAGAGAGCCAGACAGAGAGAGAGACAGAGACAGAGAGAGAGAGGCAGAGAGACAGAGAGAGAGAGAGAGCGAGAGACAGAGAGCGAGAGACAGAGAGACAGAGAGAGAGGCAGGGAGACAGAGAGAGAGAGAGAGAGAGGCAGAGAGACAGAGGAGAGACAGAGACAGAGACAGAGAAAGAGAGAGAGAGAGAGAGGCAGAGGGACAGAGACAGAGAAAGAGAGAGAAAGAGGCAGAGAGACAGAGAAAGAGAGAGAGAGAGACTCCATATCGTTGGTGGAATAAAAGTTCAAAGTTGTGTGAAGCAAAGCAAAACCCTCAAGCCTCAAAATGTCAGTTCAGGGGGCAGCTCTAGATCAGTGGTAAAGCCAGTCATTTCTCATCTGAGTGTCAGGGCTTGACCCTCATCTCAACAATGATGTGTCCTTGATTCAGACTTTCAATACCAAATCACTCAACCACTGTGCCAATGGCATTATAAATGTGTATTAATGAACTAGCCAACACTCTAGAGAAGTCCCATGCAGACTCAAGTTGTTGGGCATTTTTTTTCTTTTAGTGGTAGCATCGAGCCAGTTAATGCAGATGTAACTCTCTGTCCATCTCTGATTCTTTTAGTTTCTATGAATAATTGCGACTGACTTCCAAGAAGAGGTTTTTCTATAATTGCATGTTCCTCATGGCATACAGACACAGCTATAACATGATAAGTAATAATAAGAGGAACACAATGCTTGTCTTTCCAGGTCATTTAAGACTGACACTTTGTCATTATTTGGAATAGGTTAGACCTATAAGGCCCCCTTTCCATATTATAATAAAACCACAGGTTATGATTTGTGTTTTCTTCTCCAATTGAAACATGTATTTTGTTTTGAAGAGGTCATACAGTATATCTCATTAACCCTGGTTCATATGTTAAAAAAAAAAAGCCTCTAGTATTCACATACTGAGTACCCCTGATAGTGCTGTATTCCCTCACTGATAGTGATTCTGCCTCTTCAGGTGTCCTTCTCCACATGGGTTCAGTCGACTTTAATTGGTTTACAGGCCTGCTCTGTGGTAATTGATCCATTCAGCACCATTCAGAGCCATATTGTTAAAAACTCTGCATTGATTCTGATGTCTATGCTCTTCAGTTGACTTGTTCCTGTGAGCCACTGAGCCACTGGGCCTAAACGATGCTAGGATGTCGCAGTGGTAGGTCTATTTGGGGGGCTGGGGTAAGGAGACGTTTTACCATAAACTTGAGAGAGGATTGTTGCAGATGTTTTGTCTTGTTGATAGAAGTGTTCTATCACTCAGGAGGAGAAACTTAATGCACTACAGGGCATATTTAGTTTTGAAAAGCAGAGTATGTGCTTTTCAAGGTGTCTTTTTGGTAAAGCTTAGGTAAAAACACAACCTGGTCAGGGTAAATGAAAACCTCTTTTGATGAATTTCCTGAGAGTTTGGTCCTGTAAATGGTCATAGAAATTTATATCAGACCCATTTGTCCCTTCAACCTCCACCTGAAACAGACACGGTTAAGATTTCTTCTTTCCCCAGTGGCAGTTTCCTTATGTAAGTCAGTTTAATGGTGGCAGAGAAGAGTTTGTTATAAGTACTGCAGTGTGAAGCCTGTTTTGTCTCATGAAGACATTGAAGGATATGATTTGCGTCTTTGTGTGACGCCAAAGGCTGTATCAAAGCATTGATATTCAAAGCCTCTGAAATGGGAATGTGTGAAGAAGTACTTAAACATACTCTGTGGGTCATAAACTACCTGCGGCGTCGGCCATTGTCCTTGATTTGAAAAGGTAATGAAGAAAAGCACACTTCAGTAAAGGCTCTGACTGTTTGATAGTTAACTGGGCAGATATTCAGTATAAACAAACAGCACTCATTTGATATCACCCTATCAATGAACCTTCAAGTTTCAAGATGTTTCTCACATTTTAAAGTTAAGAATAAAGTGCCTCCACAAGTGTTTATCCTGTCATCAATGAAAAAGTTGTCTCAGTGAGGCATTTATGTTGTAAAGCCAAGTGCCTTCAACTCCACTTAAATGAAAAAACTTGATGGAAATCTCAGTAGCAGCGAACACATTCAAGGCAAAGCATTTAAACACAAAATAATCCACCCTCACCCTCCCTTCAGCCAACCATCTTCTGTCTCCAGTGCTTAATGTTAGACAAGGTTAAGTGTTTTCATTGTTCTGTTGTTTCATATAGACTCAACGAAGGATTGTGACTCTGCTAAGCAAGTTTTCCATCCACTGCTTGTTTGCCCATTAGCATTCAAAGTGGGTGAAAATAACTTGACCTTCTCCTAGAGGCAGAGAGCCATGAACGTTAAGTTTTAATTGAGTTTTTTCTGTCTTCCTCTCTCTCTCTCTTTTTTCCCTTCACATCAGTACAATAAATGATTGACCTCATCTCATAGACTGGTGAAACAGCTGTGATCTCTTCATTATGCCAGTATGATGGATGAAGGCACTCAGTCATACCATCTTTGTCTCCCTGCTCACACCTCTATTGTCTTTCTTGTCAGCCATTTTGGCATTTCACTATTAAGTAAAGAATTTTAAACTTTGTTACCAAACTTGTATGATTGGCTGGTTAACCTTTGGCTCTCTTGCCTTCTGTTTGTCTTTGCCTATGTTATCTTATTCACAGTAGGCAGTATAATACCCTTTTCAGACTGACCAAAAAACCTGTTTAAACCCGGTAACAATCGGCTCCTGCCGGCAGTTTGAAAGGATTTAATCGGCATTTCAACCCTGGGTCGACTGACCCTGTGAGCAACACAGGTTTTTATCGGCTCCCCTCCGATCGGCTTCAGTGGGAACATCACACCCGGGTCAACCCGCTAATTTACGGATGACGTCGGCGTAGCGTGCCCACGGCATAATATCGCGCCCTTCCCCTCCGTCTGTAACTTACATGACTCTTTGCCATCTCAGCAACAAATTCCATCCGCCTTTGTACCAGTCTGCGTCGAGTTTGTACATTTTTAAAGAGGGACAAAAGTACAAAGTACAGAAAACCGTGTCCACATCTTCCATGCTCCTTCCCATTGTTTACGTGGTCGTGTTTCATCGCGCTGATGATGTCATCAATGTGATGACATAAGCTTGATGCACAAGAGGAAAAAAAAAAAACAGCCACGCAGCTCGTCAAGAATAACCTTTTATACATGAAACAATTTCATTTGGGCCAAAACCCATCTGCTCCGTCCAGGATAATTCTACATTATTGTGTAAAAGTAATCCTCACCCCACTCTCGGGTTTTATACAGCTCTTGATTTTATTTCATCCTGACTAATACCATGATCAGTTTACCTGATCCCATCCGAAGTCAAAGCCTTTTTTTTGTAATTAATTGCATTTTGTAGATTTAATCCAGTTAAGTTACCCTTTAAAAATCAGACCCTGGCATTGATGCAGATATTTCATGTCATGGTGCAACTAATTATCACAACAAAGTCTATGTTAATACAATGTTAGTGTCAAAAAAAGAGATGCTTTCAAAATATATATGTATTGCTAAATCCAACAAATGTATTGTTTTCAAGTAGCCACACATGATAAATTTGACTTTAAACTAAGCAACACATAGATCAAAACTATAAAAAAATAGGTATTAGAAAGGTTATACCAGGTAGTAAGGGCTAATCTTTCAACAAGGACAGTAGCTTCCCAACATGGTCACACAAGAATTCACAATCTCACATCACCTCAGAAGCTTTGTAGCTGCTGTGTGTTTATGCATCCTCTGTTCAACTTCACTTACAATCATATCTACTGTAATAGTGTCAATATTTTGAAATATAGATTATTTTTGAGGGCATGTCAATGCTTTCATAATTGCTATGAACTAAACTGACAGGAAATGAATTTGCTTGTCTGAGGAAATGTATTGAGTGGCTTTGACATTGAGATTTTCAGTGTATACAACAGTCTCAAGGGAATGTACAAAGAGACATTCAGCACTCTGTGCTTGTTATAGCTTGAACATTGATTTCCCTTAAGACTGTCTATAAAGTGACACAGAGACAAAGCACTATGCTTATTTAGAAACATCCTTATTTTTTTCTCTGTTTTTCAGCATAATAATGACTGGAAGTGTTCTTGAAGTTCATTGTTTAAGTAACCTAAGGAACTTAAATACATGAATATCACTTTGTGTAGAAATGGATTTTTTTGGTCAAGATCTGCCTTTTATTAAGCCTATTTAGTATCACACAAAAAATCAATTGTAAATTGTGTCACTTTCCTCATCTCAGTCTGGCAGGACTTCTCTCTAAGTTTACAATCAACTTTAAATATTGTTATTACTTTCCCAAACCAAAGATCACATTTTAATGATAAAATATGCTGCAGTCATATTTTTTTTCTTATGCCAATGTAAAGAATAAATCTAAGATGTTGGTTTCCATTTTTTTTCATCCACAAAATTCCCCTTGTCTATATTACAGAAGACACACCTGACGCTTCAAGGTGATGAAATATGGATATTTTCAAAGCATGTGTTAATTTATTTACACATACATACATACATATATGAGAGGGCAAAAGTTTAAGTAACAAGTTTATTCATCTTTTGTCCTTAGAACAGACTGAGCTCCAAAGAGGGAACACAAATATTCTGTGTGGCTCATGCTTCACACCTCTGTTTCATATTTATTTTATTGACTGAGTCACTGTCTGGTACTGAGTGTAACTTTCTGGCAGAAGCCCAAACAGATCCAACCTTTACCTTCACTTTGATTAAGGACCTATTCATTTCTTTCTGTCAGCATACTGGCAACGCTTCTAATAATAAACGCTACAACATTTTCCAATTATCCACGTAATGCTGTTGTGTGTCTGCTGTGAAGTTCAGGCACAAGCCGTCTGACTAAAGCAGCTTTTTCTTTTCTTTCTTTTTCTTTCTTTTTTTTTTTTTTGGATGCAAGTCAAGTGCTTTAGATTGAAGCTAGCCTTCGGGGCATGGATTGAGATGTATCCAGAATTTTAATGCCCCCCTTTCAATTGTTTAGTAGAGGGAGAGCTGCCAGATTCCCCGCATCCGCCTCTCTCCTCCCTCTATTTTCCTCTCTTTCTTTCTCTCTCCATCTCTCCTACACCTTACCAGCTTTCATCCGTCTTCCTATCCTATCTTCCCCTCACAAACTCTTTTCTTTTCTCATTTGTCTTTCCCTTTCCATTTGACAAAACACACAGGCACATGTTACATTCATTCTGACCAGTTTTCCTTGTGTGTGTGCTGCAGGAATGTAAGCTCAGCAGGTGAGGAGGCGAGACGGAGGATGAGGGAGTGTGACGGCTTGACGGATGCTCTGCTTTACGTCATCCAGACCTCTCTGGGCAGCAGCGAGATCGACAGCAAGGTGTGTGCATGTGTCTGGACATCTTGGCCCATATTAAGTAATGAACATGAATCATGACTCATGACTCTACATGCATAAATTCATTCATGTTTTCATTAATATTTGATACCCAGCCATTTAGCCACGGATTTAAACCACTGTTGGATTATTTTTTGTATTTCTAAAGTACAAAAAAGAAAGAAAACAATAAGGAAAAAGAAACCATCTTTTAAACATATTCATCACAATTCTTCCCCATTCTCTGCCCTAAGTAAAAGTTCAGTAGATGTATTTTCACTGTGTGTTAATGTTTTCTCATGTTGGCATGGAGTTTAAAATGTGTGTACATGACAAGCGTGTGTGTGGACCAGTCAATACTACATAAACAGTGTTGTGGATGGCTGCCTTCTCAAGGTCCCCTTGTCTCCCTGCCTCGCTAAATGGCCATCCTTAATCACTGTTAAACCGCCCGCCCCTCTTCACCGTCTGACTGCACTCACTAGAGAAGTACTGCTGTCGCCACAGTAACGGAGATTGATTGGCAGATGAAACAGCAAGTTGACACTGCTGAAATAGCGATGTACATTTGGAACAAGCTCATTTTGTTCCCTACTTGCTTTTTATCTTACAAGGTGGTATAGTAGGTAGCTCTGTTGTCTTAAAGCAAGAAGGTTGCGGAATTGACTCCCTGGGTTGGACGGGGCCTCTCAGGTTGGAGTTTGAATTCCTCCCTGTGTATGCATGGGTTTTATTTGAGTTCTCTGGTGTCCTACCGCCGGCCAAAACCATGTTCATTTTGTTAACTGGTCACAATCATTTCGACTGGATGTCAAAAACGATGCCGACCAGCATGTAACTTAATGGACGTCTATGCTGAATAAATATGAATGTCCCAGGGATGAACTCTAACCTACATATCCAACCATAATGATCTTCTGTTTTGTAGTGGACAATCCTAACAAAGCTTTAAACGTCAGTTTATGTATCTGTGAGTCATTGTATGAAGCTTAAACTATCATTTGCAACAGGAGCACTCAGCTGGCTAACACCAATGCTAGCAAATGGCAAATAAACGTATCATTACAAAACATGGCTGTGTCTGTATCCAATAAACAATCAGTGTAAGCCAAATACTTACTTTAAAGTAAGCCCTTCTGGTTTGTCTTTATAGTTTGAAAAAGTTTGTTTGGGTCCAATCAAGTATAAATGTTCAGTACTGCAAGGAACAGCTGAATGATAAGAGACCGCAGACTGCAAATTTACACACATCTGATCCCAAAACATCCGGAAATGTCCTGAAGTGTTTCCTCCAAGACATGCTGATATTTCACCCAATTTGGCAACACAAGCCCAACGTTTATTCATCTGCATCAACAGGTAGCCTAGATGTTCCCATGTCCTCCAGTTTCCACTGAGGTTTCTGCCATTTATGATTTAATCATGCCAAATATTCATCAGCAGTCCTTGCTGTGTGTTCTTTGTGTTCATTCAAGTATCCATATGCATGTTTTCTTTTGAGCCTCCATGTAAACAAACGATCCACACACTGTCTGACTGCTGTGCAGAGGCTATTTTGGTCCAGTCTATGCTCAGATTTTTGTTTGTGAAGCAACCAGACTTATTTGACAGCTTCAGTGACATTTTTGTCCCCTGTTGATGATACTTTCTGTTCCTTTAGCGGCTCAAATATGCATCTCTGTGTAGTTATTGGCTGAAATGCTGTACAGCTGTACTTCCACTATTCACAGGACTGAGTGACATCATCTTAGTTATGTGCCTGCACGTTATGTGATCATGGTATTCAGTCTCTATATGTCAACCCTGTGATTGGCAGGCAACCAATTGAGGGTGTTTGCCACCTCTCCCACAATGTCAATTTCTTTGCCTGGAAGACGCACAGACATTGAAGCATTCATTAATTTTTTTATGTTAAAACAATCGTTTACAGATGGGTAATATACTGAATTGTGAAACCATTTTATAATTAATTGTATGCAAAAAAAATGTATTCAATCAATTGTGCATTTGATCAACCTTAAGGATGATCTGAGACAAATATAAAATCTTATATGCTTGTGTTTTCATCATCCTAAAAGAGTAAAATTACTCAGACACAAGCCATTGTTGTACAACCTCTATTGAAACATTATTACCATTTAATTAGCTCATGCCCTTTTTTAATCAGTTCCTTTTCTATCTCACAAAAAAATCTGCCTCACCGTTTTTCTCGCTCTCCTCGCTTTACTTTTTGATCAAGACACTCTGAGCTGTCTCCATTTTTCCTTTCATGTTCAAACACGCAGACAGAATTGCTAAAAGATCAGAAGAATATTCACCATACGTAATGTGACAATTACATTTTATAGTCAACTCACCCATTAAACTCAATCTACAGATTGCTGATATTATGCTGTGAGGAAATGCACAGATGTGAGGGAGTTTTAAAGACATTTAAATGGCTTTCACAGCATGTACTGGCACACAGTTAAGAGTCAATTAACTTCACTGATACAGTAATATAAAATGATGCTGTGAGACTTGATACACTAAGCACATCATCCTGCACACACAACCGGTGGGAGTCATACATTTCATGGATTACATGATGATATATAACAGCCTACATTAAATGCAGTTGCACTGCAGATATTTTATATTATAAGTCAATTTATGTTTAGACAACTTTATTTATCCCAAAGGGTAATTCAGTTATTGCAGTCTACCCAGACCATACATACATTTACAAACAGTAAAAACAGAGACAATAATAAATAAATAAGTCGGTACATGACAGAGATGCTCAATTGACACACATCAGCCCTCAACAGACCCTTTTAGTATGAGGGTCAGGCAGATTATAATGCACATTAACGATTAACGGAGGATCAAAATGAACATGAAGGAATATACTCGGCAGTATATTGTGTGTACTTTGTGTCCCCAGGAGACGGACACACAGATTCAAAAAACACAATTCAGACCGAAACACAAGGTCATGCAGGCCAAACCTTACAGTAAATGAGATGGATGAAGTCTTGCTAATGCTTGATTCTTCAAACTTTTACCATTTTGAGAGTAGAATTCCTCCTGTTGGGCTGCTATTCAGTAACTTACCTCGACCTTTGACTGTCCTGTGGAGACAAAACATAAACTGAACTGAAATAGAGTTTCTTCACACTGCAGAAAACTCAGTGTACTGAACAAATGCTAATAACAGATGGAAATATTAAATGTCAAAATAAATTGCAAATAAAAGGTAACTTCTCCTACATGATTGTGTGATAATATGAGAATAGAATTTCAGACATGACTGCAGCTCACTGGAGTGAGACATTGTTTTGTTTGTCGCATCTCTCCAGGCTGTTCAATTACACTCCTTAGTTGTTTTTTTGCATAAACCAGTGGTCAGACGAAGGGAAGACTGATGATTTGTCTTTGTAGTTTCCACTCTGGTGACTCAATGACTCCCCTTTTCTAAAACATTCGCATGCTATCACATTCACTCAGCTAAAGTACACCCTAAGCACAGACAACATTCACTGTCACATGGCCCTTGGCTGGTGAGCCTGTTTCTAAACTTGCTGTTTAATGGGCTGTGATACAATGTATCGACTTGTCATTTTTCCTCATTTACCTTCGTTTCTTTTTGTAATCTCATTTGAAAGTCACAGCCAACAAAACACAAACCTGTGAGTTTACGTTTCTTCTGTTTTTTTTCTCTCTGTCCCATTCTTCATCTCTCACTCCCTGCCTCTGTCTGACTGGTGAGTGGGGGTGGAAGGCCGATAGTGTAAAAGTGTGAGAGTGGGTGGTTTTTGTTAGCACTTTGAGTTTGCGCTGAGTTTTCAAGCGATATGTTTCATTAAATGGCATCAAACACATATCTCCCAGCTTAATTTTTTTCTTTTTTTTTAATCCCCCCACCTCTTCCTTCCCTCCTCTTCCGTACACTGGCTTTGATACCTCATTTCTACCTGTCTCTTTATCTCCAGACTGTAGAGAACTGCGTTTGCATCCTGAGGAACCTGTCATACCGCTTGGCTGCGGAGACGTCACATGGCCAGCAGGGGGGGTTGGAGGAGCTGGACAGCTTACTTTGTGATGCCAATGGACGCGATGGAGAGAGCTCTGGTTGCTGGGGCAAGAAGAAGAAGAAAAAGAAGGGAGCTGATCAGGTAAAAACTTGGATGAATTGAAACAATGAGGACAAGATAGACAAGACCAATGGATTAACATGTGGTTCATTAGCAAAAAAGTTTCGTTTTGATATTTTTTATCCTTTCTCACTTTGAGGTATGAGTAGATGTCGTAGGTAACGATGCTCAGTCTCTGGTTCATGTAAGCACCTAACACTTTCACGTTTGGAGAAAACAAGAAGAGAGCTTTAAGAAAAACATGCCACACATAGATTGTATGCACATGTCACATTTAACAGCAGATCATCTACATCAAGTTAATACTGCAAGAAACAACTGCATTTCATAGAAAACTATTGTTATTATTTCATTTAATATATGATCGTCACATTAAATTCTTTAAAAGTCTTAAATTTGAGAATTGAAATTGAAGGTCATAAAGAATCTTAGAAAGTCTTATTTGACCTTGTGAATGGTGGAAGAAAAACTGTCTTTAACACATCTATTGGACTATTTTAAGGGCTGCCACAGAGAACAATGTTAGCAACATAACCCTGGTAAGCAAAGCATTAAAACCTTTTCTGTCCACATGCACTCGCTCTCATATCTTCATATGCATTCTCTCACTAGAGAGAGAAATTCAACTGGATACCCTATTACATTAATAACTAGAGGTGTACTAAGAACACAAACCTCTGCAAAGCCATTGTTGACCTTCTTATTAAAGTTATTATTGAAAAGGTGGAAATCTGTCATATGTCAATGTCAACAAAACCTGGGAAAAAAATCCTGGATCTGCATCTGTTTTCAGATAACCACCAAAAATCTACTCACTTCATCACTTGGCCATGACCAGCATTCCCGAAAAAAATCATCAAAATTGGTAAAAGTTTTTGAGTTATTAGTGAAAATGTGGGAAAACTACCTATCCTGCACTGTTTTCAAATCCTTTGTAGGAAAAACTCCTGGATTTGTTTCTTTGTTTAGATCACCATCAAAGTTGGATTAATTCTTCCTTTTATATGACGAAAATTCCCTTAACATTCTTAAAAAATTTTATGGATGAACATAACCTCCTTGCTGGAAGTAATTAGCACCTGTGCTCAAGTTTTTTAGTAAAATAACAATCTCTTTATTACTATTAGCATTTAAACACATTGTATAAATACGTTAAATATACCATTCCCTATATTAATAGTGTTTGCTCTGTGTTACAAAAAGCTGCATCATTATTTCCTAGGTTTGGGTCTTTTTTTGTAACTCTTAAAAAGCATTTAATTCTATTTTTAGATTTTTCGAGGTCATAGGTTAAATGTTAATCAGGCACTATATTAATTGCCTGCTTGTAAATGGAGCATCTTATAAAATCCCTTAAAGGATTTTTTTTAGGAATTTCGCCCAATTGTATATTTTGACTCAAAGACAAACTGATAAGAATTTGGAGGGACAAAGCCAAATTTCCTTGTGTCTTATGACCTTTCCTTGCTTTTAACTTTATGAGACAAAAATTGTTTGGGAGATTTCTGTCAAACTCTGACAAATACAAATGTCCTCTCTAACTTGACAATGAAGTGATTTTTTTTTAGGGAAAGAGTCAGAGGCCAAGTGTCCCATCACTGAAATAAAGTTGCCATGCAGTAGTTCTAGATTATATCTATTTTGATTTAATTGCTGCCCAGTCAAATTCAACATGTTCTGCATCTTTTTCACCTCTTTGAAATGGGCATAATGCATGTAATTGACATATGTTGTATTCATTGATTTAAACCATTTACACAGACAAAGGGAGGGGAGAAGTAAAAATAGAAGTCTTTTTGAATTACTGCTTTAAACAAAAAAAAAAAAAATCAAAATCATATTCAAACCAAAAGTTCAACAGACCAGTCAATGGCAAAAAAAGTCCCATAATCTGCCAGATTTGAGACGAAATGCAAATCTCACTGTGTATTTGGTATACTGTTCAGAGGTCTGTTTGTCCAGTGTATAAGATAAACATCTGAGAGGACTCAAAGCAGACCAGATGAAGTAAAAGTGACCCCTATTAATATTAGAGTGAAGGTAGTTTGATAAAAACGGACAGACACGAAGGTTTAAGGAAAGGGAATGAGCCAAGAGGCTTTGTAAGACTAAGAATGTGATGGGGGAAATGATGTAGAGAAGATACCGGCAGAGAGAGAGCTAGAGACCACTTGAAGGAGGGAGACACAAGTAGTTATACTGTAATGTAGTCTCCTTAATCATTTATTAGAAGATCAGACAGCGAGGCCAAGGAGCAGCATGGGAGTCTGAATCAGACCTTAGCACATTTAATGGACTTCTGGAGCACACCCATAGAGAAACATGAATGAATATTTTTGCCAAATGGATTATTGTATATATTTTTGCTTTGCTGAGTGACACTGATGAAGGTTCATGAGGTAAAAAGACGTGAAATGAAAAGTGTAATTTATGTTTTATGTAGGAAACATAACAGACAGTCCAATGTGTTTCCTTTATTGAATTTACTTTGATGTACCTTCCCTTTGTATCACAAGAGCATAGAGGTGCAGCATATGTGGACTGAGATTGTTGGAACCTTCAAAATCTCCATCAAGAATGCTAGCTAGCCAAGAAGCTAACCACTATCCTAGGGCAGTACTTACTGTTTAGTCCAAAAGGAAGCAGGATGTTTTGGCTAAGTATTGCTGTTAAACAATGTAGCCTAAAGTAAATCCCAATCTAAACATGCAGCCATGTATTTTAGAGAAAAACACTCCAAGGAGGCGCAGCAGTTTTATCCATATGACTGAAAAGAGCCAGAAGTCTGCCATTAGCTTGTGCCTGTGGTTAGCTCAAAAACTAGCTTACAATAGCACACTTTCTGAAATCCTCCATCCTGTTTTCTGTCTGTTTATTTTTCCCTTTTGCTCACTTTCATTTCTTAGAGAGGAAGACATGTCAGAAGAATTCTTGCTCGCTCCACAAATTGAAAATTTCTCAGACGTACACCTTTTTGTCTCCCTGCCAGTTTGTTAGCCTGTTGATCTCTGTTCGGTACCCATGAAGCAGACAGTAGTTTCTTTTTATGACAGTCTTGTCATGTAACAGCATAGCATTAGACAGCGCTAAAGAGTCATAAAATATTAGACATGCTTTATTTTGTCATAAGGCCATGACTAGAGAAAAAAATCTTTAAACTGCAAAAACCAAATCACAAGCTGGGATACTACCACTAGGTAGTGCAGTGATGACATATTTTTGTAGGCCAACATAGAAGTTAGCATTGTGCTGGTTCACTCGACAGCAAGCCTGCTAAAAACCAGTAGGATTCTTCACTGTGTTTTGATCATTGCTGATAATAAACTCGATAGAGAACAAAAAGTGCGTTCTGTTCTTTATCATCTTAACATACAAACCCACTTTTCACAAATTTTAAGCTTAAACGAAATCAGGGAGAGTAAAAAGCTGTTATTAAGCTGCTTTGAAAATACAACATAGCAGTTTTAATTAGAAGCATTTAAAATTTTTTCAATGTAGGCTATAACATCTTTCTGTACCGTGGAGTTTCCTCTTAATCAAAAGACCTAATCAAGTTGGTTCTCGTGGCTGTGACAATGAATAACTGATTATTTCAAAAACAATCAAAAACGCTTGCTGATGCATTGTTGTAGTCCTTGTTAACAGTTATCAACCATCGTTTTAAACACACAGCAGTGGTTTAAGAATCAAAAACAGGCAACATCGGATGCATTTTATTATTTCCTATTAAACATTGAAATTTCATGTGCATGTGTTCATTTTATCAATTTAATTCATATTGATGTTGATTCAAACAAAGTTATTTGCTCAGCCCTTTCACATTAGCATCATACACTAATATTTAGGATGTAGCACATCTCTTGTGGGGGCAACAGAATGAGTTCTGAAAAAGGGTTGATACTTCTGGTTGTGATTCCCCCAACACTTTGAAATTTAAGATATAACACCATCAGAGAACCTATGTTTAGATCCAAATTTGCATCCAAACACAGAGGAGCCCATGCACACTACATTGCTCCTCTCTCAAGACCCACACTAGCCTAGTTTACCTTGAGACAGGGGGAGGGGGGAAGCAGCAATGCGAAACAGAGAAGGTCGATGGGGAGAGGGAAAAACTGAGATCTGGAAAATGGGGATGGAAATAGAATAAGAAAAGAGGGAGAGTGGGAGGCAAGAAATATAAGACAGGAAAGTAGAGAGAATCAACAGGAGATAAATGGGATGAGAATTCATGACAAGCAGAAGAGATGAAAGAGACAAAAATACGAGTTACAGGGTGCTGAAGGAAAGAGAAATAGATGTGGGTTCATGCCAATATGAAAGAGGTGTGGGCATGTCACTCGAAAAGAGTTCATCATCAAGGAACTCCATTGTAGTGGAGGAAAGGACGAGGGTGGAGTGAGTTAAAGAGGTAAAGTGCTGTGCCGCTTTAGCTTTATCTCAAAGCAAATGTAAGAGTAAAATATTCATTCACAGTCTCTTTTTTCTCAGGCGTCTCTTTTCTTCCTGTGCCCTGACCATCCTCTCCCTTCAATCATAATTCTCCTTTACATATATCAGGTTGACAAGGAGTGAATTACTCCATGTCTCTTTAGGCTATAGCACAGAAATGACTCTTCTTCAGATATCTTTCTTTCAGGAATATTGCAGGTGTGGGATCTGCTCAATTGCCAAAGGAAAAAGGAAGAGAAGTTAAATGGAAAAAAAAGATGCACAGAGACTTTTAATGTTACTAAATATCCAGTAGATTTCCTGTGTTGGTTTAATTGGATGTGGACAGAGTTGAGCATGTTCAAAAGTTAAGAGTTGAGTGAATGTAAAAAGTCTTATTGCAAGTAAAGGGTTGAGACCAAGTGCCTGCAGATCCTGGGAAAGTCTTAAAGTCCTTAGTCTGGAGATCCTCACACCATAACACAACCAAATCAGGCTCAGGACCAAAACACTCAACTTGTGCAGCAGCTGGACCTGCTGAATTCAATGTCTGTAATCAGGCAGAGCCATCTTGCCAAGCTCCAATCCACAATGACTAAGAGCGGCTCAAAGCAACACAGCCCAATCAGAGTCCTTTAAAGCAGGAGGAGGTTGGAGCTACGAGTGAGACGACAGCAGGAAACGACTCTACATACAGACATTAGCATTGATGTTAATAGCTTCACTAGCAGTTTTATCAGATTTTGACCGCATGTCTTTGTTAAATGAAAAACAAATAACAACGTTACAAATTTCTCAAAGGATATTTTTGCCATACTTCTGACAAATTTTGCCAGGAGTTTGTTTTACAAAGTGGTTCACATTCTGTAGTCCCGCCTTCTACATTATCTGATTGGCCCTTAATTAATGTGATTGACAGGATGATCATTCAGTCATCTGCCAGAAATGCTTCTGAAAGGTTCTGCCCTCCCCAAACACTTTCTATGGGCTCTTTCCCAGATGGACAAGTGAAACATAACTGTCCATCTGGTGTGCCAGGTCAACAACACTCCAAATCAAGTGATTAACTTAGAAAAAGAATATTATACAAAAACAGAAAAGAAAACAAAGTAAGTTAGAATGTTATTTGACCTTTAACAGAGGAAAAAAATGGCAGATTACCTGGGCGCTGCAAAAGATTCTTCACTGAGAGGACAAGGTACAGATTTAGTGGCCACAGACTGGCAATAGAGACAGGTTGTCCCAGAAAGAGCTGGCTCCCAGAGGAGGACAGATTCTGCTTCCACAGTGACACCCAACAGAGGTCCACTTTCTTACATCGTGCTCTGAATTGCCATTAGAGAGAAGTACTATCCTCAGATAACACACACACACGCCCAGAGTTCAAATAAACAACTGGTAACCAGAAGATCCCATATTGTCTGGGGGGAATGCAAAACTGTGAGATATGGAGGCTACATTAATCAAAGTGTGTGAGATCTTGAGGACATGCTCACAAAACCACACAAACACACGTATGTTCCTTTTTTTCATTTTTAGATTAATTGTAATAAATATCACGATGAAAATGTTTTCATAAATGTATTATTACATTTACTGTTGTGATGTTTCTCATTTAATTCGTATTTATTTGATATTGTCTTTTTATACCTGTATTGCATTTGTGTTCAGCAACATTATTGCCAATGAAGCCCTTTGTATCCAAATTTTAATTTGAACTTAAAGGTTTTTTTTAATCTTAAAATGTTTTAGAATTTAAATGCCATGTTGACAAAGAGCTTCTTATGCAATTTTTGGGGGTGTTTTGAGGGCTGCCTAGTAAAAACAATAGGAAGAAAATAACTACGGAGGTAACATAATGATTGTATTGTACAAGTACTTTTGCTCTTTTGGAAGATCAAGGCAACTTGATGTCCTGTTAGCAGGCTCATATTTAGCAGCTTGTTCCGTTTAGGGAAATAACAAGTTCACTCCAACGAATCAGCATTTTTGTGTTTAATAGAAAAAAAGGTTAATATACCACATCGGTGTTAAATGTTTTTCCTTAAGCACGCAAAATGTCATTCTTTTTTTCTGTCTCCTTGAATATAAGTTTGAAAGATGCGTATGAACTAGGGCCGAACGATTTATTGTTTTTGGATCGAAATCGGAATTTCAGACAACACAATCATGTAATCGCTAAAGCTACAATTTTTTGCAGCGCTCCTGACTGACCCATGATCTGTTGTGTCAACTATATACACATACTATTTTACAAATTTTTAGGCAATTTGTTTAGGCAATTTATGGAAGTGCTGGTAAGCAGGTCAACCATACAAAGCCTCTGTTTCGGAGTAGAAGTTGGAGTAGCCCTTAAATAATAAAACCAGATTATTTATCATCAATATTAGATGATGAATAATTTGATATGTGCTTTTGATCATTGATTTACTTACTGTTGTCTATACTGTAAACATCGTGAATAGTGCATTGAAGCTTGATTTAAAGAAAATTGTGAACTGAATTGATATTGCAATATCTGCCAGAAAAATCGCTTTTAGATCTTTTCCTGAAATCGTTCAGCCCTAGTATGAACACTGTAAGAACACACGTCTTCATTGATAAAAGTTACAAAGAAAGTTTACTATTCTGTCCCATCTTTTTCAGTGGGATGGCGTTGGCCCCTTCCCCGATACGGCGGAGCCTCCCAAAGGAGTTCAGATGTTGTGGCACCCCACCATTGTCAAGCCCTACCTCACTCTGCTGTCTGAATGCTCCAACCCTGACACACTGGAGGGAGCAGCTGGGGCTCTGCAGAACCTGGCTGCAGGCAGCTGGAAGGTAACAACTCCACTCAAAAAATATATTTCAGTATACGCCTAAGGTCTTGGAACACTTAGTCCTTTTGTCAAATACATGTTTTAAATTCATAATCCAAAGGAAAATGTGAAGAACACTCACTTTGGACAGCGAGTTGGATTATTCATTGCAAAAATTTGCTCTAAGAGACAACAAAAAAGTCAAATTAGTGATATTGTGGTTTATGTAGTACTTAAATGGAAAAGACAGCAATCAGTTCATCCATCCCTACAGAGCAGTTTAGATGTGTCAGGCTCATGCATAACAGTTTTGTGCCAAGTACCAAGCTTTCTGAAGAGAGAATTCATCTTTTATCTTCAGTCTTTCTTGCCACATGTAGTCGAGGGTACAGGTTTTGCTCTTATCTATGATGTTTCATGGTTGAAAACTACTGCTGAAGAAGGATTTTGGGAGAGAGAGAAAAGGGATGCAACCATGACTCTTGTCACAGCTGCTGCTCGAAATTGTCAACAAAAATAAAAATTTACTTGAACAGATGACAATATGTAAAGACGATAAAAACTGTACCTTAAGAAAATCCAAGACAGAGTGTGTCCAGTAGTCATTGTGCAATCACCAACATAACGAGAGATTGTTTTTCTTTTTCAATAAATACTATTTAATTCAATTGTATGGATTTATGTGCGGAGGCCTAAAGCCTTCCTTCACTCCAAATGAGAGTGCCTCAGAGAAAAATGAATGTCATTTTGGTGCCTGTAGAGAATGATAGGAATGGACCAATAACAAAATTGTTTATTTTTTTACTTTGTGACTGTCAAGCAGATTATTTAAAGGTAAAGCTGATTGTGATGTTACCAAAATAGGTCCACATTTTCAAACAGGACATTACAAATATAAAATATTATGTCATTTAAAGTGCATTTTATTCTTTATTTGAAAAACAAAGCTTGTTCAAATTCAGTATTATAGTGATAACAGATACAATGTGCACAAACTGTGCACACTGTACTCGTGCATTTTTACTGAGTCAGAGGTAGCCATATTGGTCTATACGCTTGCCTCTAGATTTTGTCGGTGTGCAAGTGTGCCAAGAAAGCTCAGCCACTAAGACAGGAAAATAAAACTAAACCTCGGGACCTCTTTTTAGGGAAAAATTATTGTTAATGTAGATTTAGTAATGTTGATCAGTTATATTTAAATCTCTACATTTAAGTCTGAAGTATTGTAATTCTACATATATTTTTAAAAGTACACATTACAAGTGCCCCCTGTAAATAGAAACTGGCCACTGCAATTTAAATTTGCAAATGACATGTTTTTTTAAGTCAGATAATGTGGGGCGCCTAAAAAAGGGCTTAACAATTCTTTTGCTATCTAGTTCAGACAGGTTAACTGAGTGTTTAAACAGATATCAATAATGATTATCAGTAATGATGGCAGCAACAGTGAAACTCTTTGTGAAGCTGATTAAAACAGTGTTTTCTTCAAATTATACATTATAGAAAATATTTTATTAACAAGTGCACTAATTTTTATGTCTTTCATTAAAAATGTGGATTTATCACAAATCATTTTTGAGTTATGAGTGGAAATATAGAGTAAACGTGTCACAATTTCTCCCAGTCTTCACTATCAAAAAAGCTACCTATTTGGTAGTTTTACTGCCTGTTGGGTATTAATTATTCAATAAACAAAAAACAAAACAAGATAATGTCAAATTAAAGCAAAAAATGGGTCTCTGTATAGCAAAATTAAAAAGTTCGCTTTTGAAAGCAAACTCAGCCTTTTCATGTTTACTATAGAGTTCAAACTGTTTTTTAAAGCTTCCTCTATCTCTTCAACCCTTCCTTCCACATCCAGAGGTTTTGTTAAAAACAGCATGGATGAGTTTGAGGAGAGGGCAACAAGGTGCTACTGTGCTCATACTTTTGTTCAGATTTTCTTTTTCATGTATATTGAGGCCCTGTTTACAGGGAAACGCTCTCACCTGAAACGCAAAGGTTCTTCTTTTGCGTCTTCAGAAAAGATCTGCGTTCAGACGGAGACTCGGGAAGACTGAAAACGCTGTAGCGTGCTTGCCAGTCCAGTAGATGGCGATGTAGGATTGCTGAGAAACAGCGCTGTTGCAACACACGTACGAAGAAGAAAAACTTTTCGCAAACAACAAAGGCGAGTGGACCCACGAAGATGCAGGAGTTTCTTGTCTGGACAACAAATCTGTCGGGACAACAAATCTGTCTGGATAATTTTGTCTGGATAACAAACCGAGCATGGTGAGCAGCACACGTTACTCGGCAGACGGCCGAAGCAGTTGTTGTTCCTGGTACGCGCGCGCAGCCTTCATGTGAAAAAGTAATGCGCATGCGTATCCATCAGCGTTTCACCTTGAAACGATGAATGCTGTTAACATGAGTCCGGGTGGCGATGCGTTTTCAAAGCTCTCCGCCTTGGACCCTGGTTTCAGATGCCCTGCTTACATGGTGGCGCTCTCACCTGAAACGCAAAGGTTTTTCCTTCGCGTCTTCAAAAACGATCTGCGCTCAGACGGAGACTCGAGAACGACTGAAAACGCCGTAGCGTGCATACCAGTCCAGTAGATGGCGATGTAGGTTTGCAGAGAAACAGCGCTGTTACAACACGTGCGAGGAAGAAAAACTTTTCATAAACTTTTCACAAACAACAATGGCGAGTACTTATCTAATATAAGGTTAATAACATAACTATCCATAACTTATTTAGGCTCATATAACATTAGTTTACCAATTATAAAGTTTGTAGTACAGAAATGATTGTAAAATTTTGTAGATGTAGCCAACAGTAGAAATACTGGATGTAAGTATGAGCAGGCTCCACCAATCAGAGCTCTTTTGATATTCTTAAACCATTGATGTTGAAGTACATTTTATCAAAATTGCATGAATTCATGAATTTCTTAAAATGAGGTGGATGAAATAGCATTTTTTGTCTTTTACCAGAGCATTGGCTGATTGTTCCCTCCCACGGAGGTAACTGTAAATATACATGAGATGGTCATGACATTATGGACGACATTTACATGCAAAGCGGTAGCTGTAGACCTTAATATTCTTTAGCTAATGGAGGGGTCATGAGGGAGTGAGTGGATGTATCCTGTATCTCACCTCCTTTAGCTCTGTTCATGATGTTTCAGAGGCATTTTTGAAGTTCTAGGATAGATGCAGTAGAAACCCTGGACTTTAGTTATTCTTTAAATGCAACAGCATGTAAGGAGCACTTGAAAGAAGGCTTTCTATTCTGTAAACTTGATCGACAATCCACTGACTCCAAAAGTATTTTTTTTTCTCTCTTGAGCAAATGTTGGTTAATCTTCTGCTAATTGAATTGTTTAATAAGTTCAATTGCTTTCATTGAACAAAATAGATCAGAATCATAAGGTTTTATGGATTTAAGGTTTATTTGAAAACTTGCAAATTCTTATTAAACTACTAAAAGGACTAATTATCAACAGGTACAATAAGACAGGTTGGGTGTGTACAAACAAACAGTCTTTATAAATCCTGAACATCTGCTTAAAGTTCACTCTGTATTAAAATTCAAAGCCTGGCTGGAATGCTTTAAATGTCACAGTGCAGCAGATAAACAGCTCAAAGACTCATGAAGTTGGAGTATTGCTTTATTGGCTCAGTATACTGCAGACTTTGAACCATTCTGAGCACATCTTTTCTGTGTTTTATAGTATATAATACTGTTCAGGGATGGTGCAATAACTGTAATAATGTTAAGACCCCAAGCCTGAATACACCAGGGAGTAGAGTGAGGGTTCAACAGCAGCTGAATGATGGGAGCAGATGGATGGTAATTATGTCTAAGTCATGTGGTTACACTGAAGAGTATTTTGAGGGGGGGCTATAGCTCTGAGGAAAGTTGATATAAGAATAAAAAGTGAGAGAGCACGTTCATGAAAGAATTTGAAGTCATGAATGCATGATGTAGATCTCTGACAACAGTGCCCCCTTAATTTTGGTGGCAATATTCAAAGCATTATTGAAAAATCAGTATGTTTCTTTTACTGCACTCCATTAAAACACTTGAGCTCAACAATGGCCAAAAATGAAAAGTCATGAAGGCAAAGCAAGAGGCAAATGAAAGCAGAAGTTACTATTCAGGAAGATGAAGAAAGGAGAAAATGATTGGGGCAGTGTATTTTGGTTGTCAAAAGCACTCTCAGATTGCCCCTGAATGTAATATTTTCCCCTGGAACACATCCTTCTGTTGTGTCCATCACTTTCTTCTTTTACCTACTGCTGTTATTAAGGGCAGAAGAAAACAGCCAGGTGACTAAAGCCCCATTCACTCTGCCATTTCAAGCCATAATATTTACTCCCCTTTTTTTATTACAAAGCAATGCTGTTTAACATGTGCAGAACATGGCTTGGCATTTTTTTTTTTGCTGAAATAAGCAGAGATGACCATGAAAAAGACGTGCGTGGATGGCAGCATATGTTGCTCCAAAAGCTGTCTGTACCTTTCAGCATGTATGATGCCTTCACAGATATGCAAGTTACCCATGCCATAGGCACTTAAACACCCCCATGACATTAGAAATGCTATCTTTTGAATATTTTTACTGATATCAGTCTGGATGGTCCATTTACTCTTTGGACATGACGTCCATGATTTCCAAAAAACAATTTGAAATGTGAACTATGTTAATTCACAATGATTTTCTGAAGTGTTCCTGAGATCATATGGTAATATCCAGCTTTTGTGGAACGTGTGGCAGGTATCAAATTCAAAATGAGTAATGCATGTTGAAAAGGATTTTCAAGTCATTATAGTCAGTTTTTATTCATGTTTTACACAATGTCCCAACTTTATTGGAATTGGGGATTCCAATGTCCAGTCCGTCCAAGCTGTATCACACTGTGAATTAAAACAGATGTTACACTCTCACAGAATTAATGTGAGTGTCTTAAGGTGTAATAATGATGGAGCTTTGTTGTGGCACAGTCAGTTGCACCTGCATAAATGAAGTGTGTTAAAAAAAAATTTAATAAACGAAAGATAAGGTAGTTGCGCTGGTTTTCGTAGTGCAACCACCTTTGAGTGGATGTGCATCTCATATCAAATGTCCTATTTTATCACGACAGTAAGAGCTAATGTGATGAAATTTTTTATGCTATAACTGACCTTTGTCTTTGGCTTCAGATCTTAACAATTTGTGTCAAAAAACTCTTAAAATGCTTTCCCACATCAACACCATCGATTCACAATGGGATTATTTTTTCCCCTTGATATTATGTTTTCTCTTACCTTCATTTTGAGTAAACATTATTTTTTCTCCCTGCTCTCCCCCTCGTAGTGGTCGGTGTACATTCGGGCTGCCGTGCGTAAAGAGAAAGGCCTTCCTATCCTGGTGGAGTTACTGAGGATAGACAACGACAAGGTGGTGTGTGCCGTGGCCACCGCTCTCAGAAATATGGCCCTCGACATCAGGAACAAGGAGCTCATTGGTAAGTACTGATAAAAACCCTCTCAATAAATTATATTATGTGGTACCACGGGTAAGTGGTCATTTCAAATCTCAGAGCCATTCCGTAATTTTAACACCTGCACTCTCATGCTTGGTCACAGTTTTTGTTTGTTGTTTGTGAAGAGCAACCTAAGGCCCATTTAATTGGCTCATTTAAAAATGCTGTCAAGAGCCTGTGTTTAAATGATGAAACAGAGGAGTAAAGAGCCTGTAGCTACTTGCACCAATTAGACATAATGCAACACTATTGAAGTCTGTCGTCACCTCTGGCTTTTAGCACCAACATCGCATGGCTTATTTTACCCCGAGCTTAGAGACCTGTGGTGCTGCTGCTTGTTTGTGATTTGTAAATTATGTCATGTTTGACTTTATTAATTGGTGAGTAAGGATTACTCCGATACTGTAGATTGAGACCCCTTGGGGTTATGGTGGATTAGTGGTGAGGTTGGTCATCTTTCAACTGGAGGGTGGGGGGGTCTGATCCTCAGCTACACCAGTTATTTGTTAATGTGTCCTTGGGCAGGGCGCTTAACTAATATCTGCTCCTAGGACTGTAAAAGTGTGTGCCGGTGCTCATGCAGGGGCTTGATGTTTTCATTTTAATATCAATATTCGGCAGTTTCAGGTAGGTGTACTGTATTGCATCAAGTGCCACTTTAGAGATTTTTTTCTTACGCCATTTCCAACCATCCAAAATAGAATACAAATTTGCGTACAGGTGACACCATCATTTAATAAAGGATCTGTTCACATTAATCACATAAATACTCTTGATTGATCTAATAACAATGTATATTAATGTTACTGAACAGTTATTTCCTGAATTCATGCTTAACTCACTTCCAGTCTTCACCTTATTAAGAGATAATTACCTCAGCAAAGGAGGTTATGTTTTGCCAGCATTTGTCTGTTTGTTCATAATAACTCAACTCAAAAAGTTATCAACAGATTTTGATGAAAACTTTCTTTGTGTTGGCCATGGCAAAAGAAAGAAGTGATGGGATTTTCATGGTGAACCAAATATTGAACATTTCATAATATAGCCTGACAGGGAAATTTACAACACTTTGGCGAATAACCAGGCTAATTAAGGCCTTGGCAGAGACTAGTCCCCATATCTTATATTTAATCAGTTATTATGTTTTCTTTCTATTTTGTCTCCCCTTTATTGACTGCTATGATGGTAAACATGTTTGTTTATTGTAAAAATATTTTCTGGTTTAATAGCACAAAACAGTGAATTAATCAATTAAAAGACTTTGTTTATTTGTAAAAAAAAAAAACAAACAAACAAACATAAATTACAACAACTGAGTAAGTGAACTGCTTACCATCTTGTTTGTTTCAATGTGATAGTACAATATCACTTATAAATGATCAGTGATCAGTACAGGCAGCATAAACCTGATTTGGGCACCTCGAGCATGAATGTATCAATGGATTGTCTTATACTGATGGGCACTCAACCAAAGTAACCTCGACCGATAGTGTGTTGTGGTGTGAATAAGCGTGAATGAATGAGTTTGACCTGACATGTAAGAAGTGGTCAGAGAAGTCAGAAAAATCTCTAAATAAGCTCAAGTTTGTTTCCCAGTGACCATCCATTTACTCTACTGCACCACTGTGAAACCAAGTGTTGCCATGCTCCTTATTTATTCAGTATACGAAGGCAAAGGTTTGTCTGTTGTGAGAAAGTTGGGTAATAAGAGAAGATAGTGAAGGGATGAAAAAAGGGAATACGTAGTAATTAATATGTTTTTGTAAAAGAAAGCGAGAGTGTGCAAGAGATACTGCAGCAGATGAGACGTGAGAATCAAAGGCTTGCGCACGGCTTTGAAAATCTCACTGTAGAAATGAATGAGATTCAATCAGGCTAACAGACGGCAGCATCCACACATCTAAGGAGGACAAGGGATCAAGAGTTTCTGACACACTGAGACCCTTTTCATCTGCTCATTTTTCTGTTGTAGTTTCTCTGTTGCTGTATATGCTTAAATACATGCCAAGATTCAACTGGTGTGATTACAAGTTTGTGAGTATACACTACAGTGTGTACTGTATGACATAACTTCCATTTTTCTTGGATATCTCTGATTATATTGGCCTCCTGGTGGGCTTAGTGGTTTCTATGGCAACCCGACTACCCTATGTCTCAGATTAGGGGTCTCTCCAGCGCCTTTGTGGGTTTTTAGGCTGTTGTGAGGACAGTATCAATGCTTGCAGGAACGCTCAGCATGTGCTCAACACATGAGTGTGAATGGTCATAAATAAAGCTTTAAAATTAAATGAAGCTGTCTCAGGAAGATTCTTAACAGCCTGTTAGAATGATGTATTTAATGTTTGTTTGGTCTTGTTTTTCTTTCTGGAAATGTATTAGAGAATGTAAAGAGAAGCTGATTCAGTGCAGAAAGATACTTATAAGTATGTGTTGCGGGATGCTGGTTTGGCGGATTGGTAAACAACCAGGTACAACCTATATATATGGTTCTGCCAGCCTGGGTTCAAATCCATCCTGTGGCCTGTTTACAGAGCGTCCTCCCCTTGCTCTCTCACGCCCCCTTTCATAAGCCTATCCACTGTCTCTCTCTCACCTATCAATAAGGAGGACAAGGCACAAAAAGCCCCAAAAATAGTCTTAAAAAAAAAAAGTGCATTTGCCTGTCTAATGGTTGTTTCAGGCTGTTGATCTGAATTCCCTCTGGTAATTCTCAATGTTTTGGGAGCTTTTTTAATTGATAGTGGAGGCAGCCAGGATTGGCTTGTAGCCAAACCTGGGCTGCCCACACAAAATGAGAGCCTTTAGGATATGGTTAGTGGTGATTCCCACCCACTCTGCAATAGCAGCACCCCTTCCCCCTGATATTTTATGTTTCTTTACTTAAAGTTTTTATATCACATCTTTGATCTGATTTCAGACAGGGTTAAAAATATAAGAAACCATCAAAAATGATTTGTGATTTTGATTAGGGGATTTGTTTGTGCCCTTATTTGTGTGTCTGAATGGCCGTCTGTCCTTCTTAGTCAGCCTTGTGAGCATAAATATTGTTTTTTTAACAATTGTCTGTTCAAAAACATGTAAAAACTTTTTTTAAATTATAGATCCTTATGCCAGCGTAGAGTATTTTTGACATGCTCAGTTACATCAGTTTGCACCATACTACACTGATGCTGTAACCCTGCCATACACATAGACCAGGCAGATCTATCTTGCCAAGCTCCAGTCTACAACAACTGTTGTAGCAGCATGGCCCAAAGGGCGTCATTTAGAGCAGGAAGAGGTGGGACCTGTGAGTGAGAAGACAGCAGTTATTGACGGTTCGCACAGTGATTAGCGTATCTATATATAAGATCTTCAGTAGCAGTTTTATCAGGTCTGGACCGTATTTCTTTACTAAATGAAAAATAAACAACAACACTTCAAACTTCTCCATAGAACACATTAAAAGATAGAAAGGAGAGTTTAATTTATGAAATGGCTCATATTCTGTCCTTTAGACCGCAGCATTAGTATCCGCCTACTACATTTTATGATTGCCTCATAATGAATGCGATTGACGTAATGATTATTCATTCACCTGCTGGGTATGCTTGTGAAAGGTTCTTCCCTTTCCCAACCCCTTTCCACGGACTCTTTCCTAGATGGACTAGTGACATATATGTAATGGTCCATCTGGTGTAACAGGTAACTGATGCAGTGATATGAAGGCCGAAACAAACTGAAACAAACTAGAGGCATGATTTGATTATAGAGTAGCTTTCCAAGATCTTAATTGAGAATATATCTTTACATTAACACCGACCAAGCCATCTGCTTTAACATTGTCATTGAAAATGTTTCATTTGAATAATATTAGAGTGAAAACTGGGCCCCCAACCCAACATATTTATTCAATTTCTTTGGCTGACCTTTCGCAACATGGGGAGTGAATGTTTTTCTCAGTGAATCAGTAAAATGTTTCCACATTGGAGTTAATTGGTCAATTTTTACTTGATGTCTTTCACATCCATTAGCTTCAGCAGCAAAGACAGAGACAAGGTTTGTGGAAAAAGAGTCAGACACTGTAATGAGAGTGTGCTTTATAGAGGCAAAAAGGAAAACACACAGATTAAATAATGTAAATACTTGCAAATTCACTGTGAAAAATCAATTCAATTGTGTTTGGTATTTTCATCTGAATACACGCCTGACTCATTCGGTTGCAGGCTAACACCGGTAACATCCTGCATGTGATTACTGCTCCAAGTGTTTTTTTTTTTTTTTATGAGAATTAAAAGATTGACAAGAAGACAAAGACAGGATGATGGAGGCAAATTAAGACGTATAATAAAGAGACAGGGAAAATTATCCCTCCTCTGTAGCAATGATGATGATGATTGAAAATAAATTTGCTCTGGGAAAAAAAAATCAATTATCCAGTGAGAGACTGTAGGTATTGTAACAGTAATGGTTTTAGCGGTTAGCTTTCTTGTACAGTAAGAGCCAAATGTTCAGTAATTAAATATTTACTATGACATTTATTAATTCAATCAAACCTAGATGTTATAAATGTTTGTCAAGTAATCTAAGCATTAAGTGGCAAAAAGACACCTTAAGGGGCCATCTTTATTCGCACTGGTATGACCAACAAAGGAGCAATTAGTTTGCATATAAACTTCAACAGTGTTAGAGAAATACAGGTACTTTGTCTCACTGATGGCTTTAGCACAGCATTTATGTCAGCTGTGTAAATACGAATGTACCATCAAGAAACACACCTTTCTATAATCTCACGATTTAACTAGCAGTATAAAGATGGAAACAACCAACATGCATATCATGCAAAGGTTTGATGGGGGTCGGGAAATTAAGAACATCCAATTTGCCAAGTAAAAAGTTTATCACCATCATAAATCACTCAGTCCTGCTGATCCCCTGGTACACGCCAAGCCAACAAAGGTGTATAGAAGGCCTGAAGAGTTCAAATACTTTGTTTGAGAAAGAGGGTCACCTAAAATAATATTGTGACCAAAACCCTTCAATGACAGCAAACAGATATCACAGAACAATGCCCCAACCCACTTTTTTGATGGAAATACTAATAAGAGAGATCCACATGCCAATCATGTTTTGTGTTTTACTACAAAGGGTTGAGTATTTTCTCCATAGAGCAGCATTCAAACCTCTTATCATCCAGTAAGGACAACTGAGTTACAAAACATGATTATTCATTAATAAGGTGTGTTAATATTATGAATTAATTAACAAAGTCATTTCTTTTGAAAAAATATGTCTGTTAAAAGGCTTTACAGCTCAAATTGACTTATGGTGCTTTCACACTATAGGATTTGGTTATAGATATGAGTAGCCTACACTTGATGTTAAAAATCTGTTCATTGTGCAAGTGTGAATTCAAACCATACCCTCAACTATACTGTACACTACTTGACCAAAACTCTGGAATCGGCTTATTATGATGGTCTGGGGCACAATTCAGAGGCAGTGGCATACGATCTTCAGGAAATGTGAATGTAAATGTGCTTGAGTGCAGGATACTCACTGTTCAGTCTATCAGTGCTTGCCAGCATGTAGTGTTGTAAAGGCATTTTCCAAGCATTGACTGTCATTCACATTCTTTTGATTCCACTCAGCACCGGCTCATTGCTTCATCTGAGGCGCAGTCAATGTGGAGGTAGGAAGGGGATCGTTATTGCCCTCTTAAAAATGCTTAAAATGTCCATAGAAGCAGGTCAGGCACACAAACGAGTGGTTGGCATGGCTGATTTGTCTTCAGTCTGCTTTTTGTCAAAATGCAGGTCAACTATGTAGGGGTGGGCAAAAATATCGATTCATCAATGCATTGCAATTTTTCCCCTCCCAATTCAATATAGATTCAGCAAATCCTCTGAATTGAATCACCTCCTGGCCAGTGGGGGGCGCTGTGCACCTTTTCAGTGTTGATCCCACCGTCGCCAGTTGTAGAAGAAGGCATGCTTGCAGAGTGATAGGATTGAGAGCCGACCATATGTGTGATTTAACAGTGGTTTATCAGTATTTTCTGTGTAAATGATGCAAAATATTGTAAACAAAAGCGTTAGTATCATTCTGAAGTGTTTTCTTTCCGTTCTTTTGCCGTATTTTCTCTGTGTTTTGCCATATTTCAGACGTATTTTCCCCGTGTTTTACCGTCTTTTTTGTCATTGATCGTCTTTTTCATCATAGTTCGTTTTTTATGGATTCCATAAATAGTAATATTAGAAATACTGGAGGAAGAAATGTCGAGTTCTCTGTCTTCAGCTGGACAGGAACTGCTTCAGGGACTACCATCAGTAAAACAATGCCTGGACATGGTGTAATATGACAGGCTGTAACTTGGACAGTAAATGCTGCAGTCTAACAAAAATGTTTGAGTTTATGTAAAATCAGTTAAGATTGTTTTTGGTCATCTCATAAAACATTTCCACATGTTCATTTACAATTGTTTTTGAAGAGAATACTGTTAAATTCAAATCCATTTTTATTCTTGTCTTGTAAGTACACACTGTTTTAAGCATTTGTAACATAATAATGAAAAATACTTGCCAAAATTGTTCACTTTTTCAAAAAAGGTGAAAAATGTACTTAAAGGACAATTCCAAACACATTTATTGACAAAAAAAAAGACAAAAAAGACCAGGCGGACATTTATAATTATGGTATTAACTGTCATGTTTTTTACTTTTGTACTCCAAATGCACAAATAAGTTATTTTTCTGCAAATTTTTATTTTCACATGTTTGGTTGCTCAAAAATGTGAGGTGACCTACCACATGTATTTAACATTGGCATGAAAATAAAAATTAAAACATTTTCAACAGTACTCTGATTATTATGTTTCTGCTTCTTACTGAATCGATACTGAATCGAATCGCAACCTAAAGAATTGAAATCGAATCGTGAGGTTTTTAACAATACCCAGCCCTACAACTATGTGCATTCCACCTCCTACTGTATTATAGTGTGAACATTATGGCTGTCACTTTTCCCCAAAATCAAGCTTTATTAATTTTTATACACCCAATTACTAAATATATTTGATCCCACTGGTATGGCTGCAACACAGATTGTGGTCATTTCTATCAGATTATTTTACTATTTAACTCTCCTTCACTGGCTACACCAGTGGGCCACATGTTCTTGCATGTGAATCTTGAGCTCTTGTCCATGATGACCTTTATCCATGCCTCAGGGGGGTGCCACGGGAACGTGGTCTCACAGTGTTTAGCGCTTGACAAGGTGCTGCTGGCTGTGATGGGTGGAAGGAGTGGGCCAGCTGCTTTGCTCATAATCAACACACCGGCTTGAATTTTTCAAAATGATTTTGCCATGTAATTTGCGATGTGAAGCTCAATGTGCTTCAGTGGAGTGGTTTTGCCTGTCTTCCATTTTCTTAAGGTGTACCTCCTGCTGTGAGGTCAAGAAAGCAATGGATGGCCAGGTTGTGCTGGGAGCGCCGTTTGTTGGATCTGGCGGTTCAGTGCTCAAGATGCCCTTATGTGCTGTTGAGCTGGTCATTTTATGTTTAAATGTGTATTTACAGTTTGAGTGTGAATTCTTTCCCCAATGCTCAAACAAATATTCGAATATTAAGTATAAGGTGACAGCCCTAGTGTACAAATGCAAGTGTGCCCTAGCAGAGGATGCTTATCTGCATCTACGGGTCTAATTTTACTAAGTCTACATAAACATATCATAATGCTACAAACTAGACATTTAAAACTGTAATTAAATTTTGCCACCTTTGTGTCAGAAAACATGCATTTACCCTGGAGGTCATGGCTTTGGGTGTTCTACTGAAATAAGACAATCGTGTTTGATTTGATTTATTCATATCACTAACAGAGAGGATTTCAATTGTTGCTTGTGATTTGTTTGCATCACTGAAATTGAGCGTCAGTCCAAAATATCCTGAAAAAATAAACTTGTCATCTTAAATGTTGGAACTGCCAAATGCCAAACGTTATCAAAAGAGACAGTCAGAGTTAATAACACGCAGTGACACAGTACGACAGAAAGTCTCAGTAATGCAGTGTGAAATGAAGGGAGAAAAAGAAAAGTGAGAGGGATCACTCAGGGTTGAGTCTTTGCTCCTGGCAAAATGGGAGTTGATGCGTGCCGACAGAAAAGAAGTGTAGTCCAGGCACCCCTAAGAGACAGGCCCCATTTGGTACGTGTTCCCAAGCTTTATTCATCGCAGCAGCTCCAACCTCTGAGTCAAACACCTTTATACTTACACCCTGCATGCCTGCTAAACAGCAGCTTAACCACAAACGACAAAACCATTTTCACAAAGCACCTTTTGATGGCTTTGTCAGATCAAAGTTTCAGCCAATTATATTATCATTTTGTGTGGCAAATCTAGAGTAAATCACCTCTTTCTTAAAAGTGGAAAAACCAAATCCTGGTGAAGTGTGTCATAAGTTGTTAGTGCCGGTGAGTTTGGCAGCATCACTGTGGGGGAATGGTAGTTTGCATGAGAGCACAGCAGAGTGAGCAGAGATGAGAATCATTTTCGCACACAATAACCTCAGAGTGTCAAATCCTCTGGAAAGTACTGTATGATTCGATGGCAGCGAGACAAGCGAGAGAGGCACAGGGCTAAGGAAGGATAGCTAGAGAGAGCAGAGAGAGGCCGAATCAGGCTAGATAAAAAATAAAAAGATGAAACAAGTGCAGTGACAGCTGAAGACCTAGCCCCGTATGTAAGCTTATATTCCAATCCCTCTGTAATGGGATTTAAGTGGCATATTGACACCACTGAGAATCATTCTTCTTGTCTGTCAGTGTTTTTGTCTCTCTTTTGATTTAACCTCCTTCATAGTTTGTGATTTGCATAATACACTGTATGCCTGTGTTGCAGTGAATGAATCCCATTCACTGCTACAGCGTCTGTCAGCCCAATTCCCCCCTGTTTACTTACAGATGGTAATTTGACACACATGAATTGGGAAGAGCACTTGAATGCCAAAAAGATCTCATATTTTCAAATACAGCAGCCATTTACTGAAGATTCCCATAAACACATGCTGTGCTTGCAACCAAATCCAAACCAAAGTTAGTATTCAATGAAATAGTGATTAATGCAGAGATCTGTATTAATTTAAGACATTTAATGAATTCATTTAATGATTTTTGTATGGTGTTATGGGCTCCGACTGCTCCATCTAATTGAGTCTCTGGATTCTGCAGTAAGGTTTTAATTGGAATTCAAAACATGAAGTCCTGTCATAAGGTCCTTGACTGGGGATTACATTGAATATTTGATGTAAAGAAACTTTTCAAGTTTCACTTCTTGAAAAAACAAGTCAGACATTGAAAAATAGATCAAGTTCAGTTCCACCATCTTTCAGCCTTTTCAGTACATTTGATGACATTATCCTTCAGTCAGAGATGGAAATCAAATAATAGAGCTTCAAGAATTATTCAATCGTCATATTAAGGATCACAAAAAAATAAGATGTTTGAACATATCAAATCTAACCACCCAGCTCGTGAATACTAAGTTTACTGGCTGCTGTCCTACATTTGGACTTTAGAAATAACCCAAACATCGGTGCTCTTCATGTTCTCCTGGAGGGTGGCTCAAAATCAACCCTTCAAAACAATCTAAGGGTGGTTAATTTGGTCAGTGTTTGATCAAGACCCTCTCTTGTTTGACAGGTGTAGAGGCTTTTCAATTCTGCTTAAATTACCAAAGAAAAACTTGGTATGAACTAGTCTAAAGTCCCCAATGTTTAAGTTGATTTTGGTCTGAGCCATCAAAAAGAGTAAAAATTAGCCTACGACCATTGCCTACCTAATATTTTCCTTCATTTCCTTCATTCCTTTGTCACTTGGACACAAAATACCAAAGTAGCTTTGTAATAGCAACCCCAAATTTCATGTAGTCCATCTTCACAATGGTATTAGTCTAATAGCATGTGCCCTGGCCCTGTGTCTGTTTCTTGGGTGTGTAATCAACAACATGTCATCTTTACTTATCTGTGGTGATTTGCTGTCCACTTGGTTTCGGGTTTGGTGTGAGGTGATATAGTAAAGGAATAAATGATCAGCAGTCTGCACATTGTGTTTCATTTTGAGATGTATTTGGTGCCTTGTACATTCCATGTCTGATTTTCTGTTTTTGTGAATCTACTCGGGATCAGCTATTTTGGGTTGAAGCGTCTCCTTCTGAAAATGGACTTGGTACGAATCTCCAAGCAAAGCATTGCAGAGAGGCCTGAATCACTGTGCAGGACGTGGAAACCAAATTATTGACTAGGAAGTATGACCATGTGGAATTTAGGAGTAATGTTAGCATATTTCTCCTTAAAGATACAGTTTAGGTAAACAATCAGAAAAACCCTGGCCTGATCAAACATCTGATCCAGTGGATGAGTTGCTGTTAGTTAGCCATCAGCTATCAAACTGTACTATTGCCAGACTTCTGTTTCACCTCAATGTCTGTAATACCTGTTGAATGAGCTGTTCTCCTGAGGCCTGTTTTTTAATGGAAAAAGTGGCTACATCCAGACTACCCATGCAGCCATTATACAGAGTTAAATGCTGAGACACACGCCCATTTCCAAAGGTGCTGCTGCCACCAATTTACATGAGACACAACCTGACAGGAGAATGAATTTGCCTTGTTTACTATGTATTACAAAGAGGCCGCCTCAAGTCTGCTATGCATAGACTCTGATCAGGCTGGTGGCAGCTGCTCAGAAAATAAACATTGTGGCCTTTGCTAAATGCAGCAGAAACCATTACACATAAGGACAGTTTAACATTTACCTCTGTGAGACCCTCCTTAGCAGATTGTATCATTCAGGGTTGTGCCTTGTCAAGAATCTGGCAATATGATACATTATATGATACATGAGTGATGATACAATTAATCACAATATTTCTCGATACTATAAACAAGGCAGTATAACATGACTTTTTTTCCCTGAAGAGTTTTTTTTTGTAGCATTAAGAACTCACAACATTATTTGAACAAAAATCAGTTTCTGATCACAATTACTTATATGAAACATTGTCCCTGCAGACGTATAAACGTTATTGTGTGTTTCAGCAGCCCAAAAATAACATTAAATTAGGGATGCACTATATTGGATCTCTGCCAATAGCCAACATATTAATATTTCTAAACGTATCGTCACCAAAGCCCCCACTTAACTAAAATGCTATGTTTCTTCTGTGGTGACAGTCCATTTGTGTTAGAAACAGATATGAAGCAAGAAAAACAACATTTTATTCTTAAGTAAATTATGATATTGTTTTATAGAGGTGGACACTCAGTGATGATGCTGTAAACCAATATGGTACATTTGTATATTCTGCCAATATTATCTTTGTGGCCAATTTGTAAAGCTAAATATTAGCTGTAAATATTGCAAAATGTTCATATATGTGGATACTGATAATCAACTTTCAGGCAATTATCTGGCGATGCTGATATTGTTCCAATGTTATCATACGTCCCTTTAATAAATGTAATGAAGAGAGAGGAAGTCAAATGGCTGAATGTTTGCTGCCAACTAGTGGCCAGAGGATGTGATAAAATGCAAATGTAAAAAAATTCTAAACGTTATTGATGGGTAAAATTTCAGGATATTGCACAAAAATATCAATGCAGTTTATTCACAGTACATCAGTGTGTCAGTATTTTCTTACACCCCTAGTATCGCGTGTGATGATACTTAGAATCTGGATTTTACAGTACTTTGAGCGCATTCTTATGTAATGGATTTTTTAAGGCGTTTATATACTTAGCTTGTTTGCTATGTCCAAGTTTGTGTGACAAAATGGCAACATTATTACATTTTTTCTTTGTTTTATGTTCACTCTGCAGTATTGTGAAACAAGCTAAAGCACGGACCAGCATTGGGCTGTCATAACGTCAGCATGCCACAGTCTGCTTGTCCCACTGCGTAGGTGAACAAATGCCCTTCCAACGAGTTGCATTCAAGCAAGCCTGCCAACAAAATTAGTTGTGGTTTAACTTCAAGCAAAGAAGAGGTCAAATTTCTCATCAATGATTTTACAGATGAGCAGATTTGTCGTACATTTCACATGACTTATGATGTAAAAGTTAAACTCTCTGAACTAACTAAAGAGGCTTTTACATTTAATAGTGTTGCCAGAAGTAATAGCAGAGGCCACCAGTTCACACGGTAACTATTTAGACCTCAACACATGTAGCAGAAATGATCAATTCCCCTGCTGCTTCAACAAGATGGACAAAATGCTGGGATTCAGATATGTTTTGGAGGCAGCTGATGTTGTGGAGTCCTTTGCTCTGCTGACCAGATGGTGGGTAATGTTGGCCCAATGATAGTTTTATGCTGATTAGTGCCTGAGGGCCAAATACGGTGAAAAACCCTGCCTGATTGCAAATCATTTTTATCATACTTAATACCCACTGTCAGTTGTAATCAAAGTTGCCTGGTAGACATGTCACCATTACTGCTGCTTGTACTATCAGCAGGGTGTAATGAGTTAACCAGCTTAAGTTCCAGGAACGAGGTTGCCTGTGTTCTCACTGAAAATAAACCATTTCAACGTTTTATTGGAAACAAACCACCTCTTCTGGGTAATCTTGGCCTGGTTGTTTTTTTCTTCCGGTACAGAGTTTGATAGATTTGTGCTCATGTATATATTACCCTGGACAGAGGGGGGCACCCACTGATTTTGGAGCAACTTCTTTAAATGATCCACACATGAAAGCCCCCTTAGTTTAAGGTTGACCCTTTACTTTTGAACAAGAAACAGCTAAGCCTTGGCATTTACCTGCTGCATCCATCAGACTGTTGGATAGAGCGGCCGAGTCTCATGCCCTCATGAAGTGTACATGCAAAGGAAATGTCAAGATTAAAGTCTGGAGAAAGTGAGACCAAGGCTGTTGTTAATGAGTTTTCTAATGCTGAATTATACAAAGACACATACTCTGTGCAACAGAAAAAGATTAAGGATGTGAATGGGTATAAATGCAATGCCATCTGCATTCACAGGTATATGTGGTAGTTCAAACTATACTCTTTATAACTACGTACAGCTCTGCAAGGCTTGGCCGCTTTATTTATAGAGCACCATTCATACACTTAGTGATCCAAAGTGATTAAAGGAGCTTAAAAAAGACATGACATGAAGAGCATTAAAGACATAGGCGAATATAAAAATAACCAACTTGGCGCTGTTGCTCAAAGCTCAATAAAGGCTTTTGAAAGTGTCAAACATGACAGAGACGTTTAAGTTTATTTAATGTTTGACCACAGACACACCATTATATAGTTACTTAACAAATGTTGAAATTCTACTTTCATTTGGTACAAAACTTTTGAAGGTGAATGCATGGTTTGTGTCAATCCTTTTGGCATTCTTGCAGAAATGCGAACATGCATGGTTAAAAAGACATGCCCTTGTTTGTAAATGAACAAAGCACTATTGCCTTATTCAGAAAAAAAGCTGCAAACAACAATCTGATAATCTTTCTCCATGAAAGTCAAATATATGAGTTTTTTAAGGTCTCATGCCCTGGTGTGTTTGACTGTTAACATCATGTCTTGGCTGTCTTTTGAGCAAGGCTTTGATTGAAATTGAATCAAAAATTGAAAAATTTAATGTCTGTAAAGGATCAGATGCAGTTATTTAATGAGGTCTGTGCTGATTGGCTGCCCAAACAATCGCTGATGGGAGGGGAGAAGAGGAGTTACATGCTCCAATGTGGATTTTAAAGTCATGTCCCTTTGACAAGCAGAAAACACACATGTAGATGGAGGATGTATAGCTGTTACATAATAAACCCAACGAAGTGAAAAACAGTTTTAAGGGGCATTTTCTTTACAGAGGAGACAAAGTCCATTTCTCTGTGAACCGAGAGTTTAATAAAAGGTGTCATGTTCTTCTGCTCCCCAAATCCCTTCTTACAACAATAAAAGGAAAGAAAGTTGATTTTGCAGGACATTGGACCTTTAAGTCTGAATTTAACGACTGCTCAGCACAAGTCCTAAAAATCTGAGTCAGAATCTTGGACTAGTAGTGAGCATCTTTCTTGATGCACACTTGTTGTAAACATATATCTAAGTCTTCATAGATATTAATATTTAAAGATACTAATATTTTGTACGCATATGAAGTATGACATCTTCCTTTGTAAAAATGAAAGGCAATTTCCAGAAGCTTTAAAGAAACATCAACCATACACTTAGACATAATCCTCTCCTCTTTCTATGTCCTTTTCTCGCCACACCTCTCACTAACTAATGTCTCCTCTCTTTGTCTCCTTCTTTTTAAGTTTTTCCTCTCAATGATGTGCCCAACCCTTCGTCTTCATTTTTCCATCTCATTCACTCGTTCTTTCTCTCCTCCCTTTTTCAGACCCTCTCCTCTCTTTGTCTCCTGTCTGTGTCGTTTCAGACATGAGCTCATAAAGCCTCACCTTCCCGGGCGCATAGCCTCTTGCTCTTTGTGTCTCGCGTTGATGACATCAGTGCTGGGGATTGTTACCATGGAAACTAAAGAAGTGCACCACAGGGATGTCACTAATTGCATGATTGCAAATGTGTGTGTGTGTGTGTCCGTTAGAGGTCAGGCAACGATGCAATTAAGGTTTGAAAAACTTGCTGGTTTTAAAGTGTTTGATCAAAACATTTTATACTCAGATAAAACACAAACACACACACACATGCCTACAAATAACACTGTGGAACACTGATTGCTCTTAGCAGGGGGCAGACATTATATTACATGCTTATCTACCTTTTCAACTAGTAAGTTAAGTTGCATATTATTTTATATTTTCTTTTTCCCTTGAAATTCTGTATGTTTTTTAAGTGGGGCTGAACAATGTATCATTGTAACATTGCAGTGTCAGTCACATGACTCGAAAGCTCATCATGCAGCTGTTTGTTGTTTGATGGAAACAAAAAAAACAGTTTTCTTCTTCCCTCGATTTTGTAATTGAAGTCCATCTAAAAGAGAGACAGGCAACTTTGGTTCACACAAAAGCAACTTTGTGTTACCATGAGGGCCATACTAACTAAAGGTTACAAATAAAGGGATACTATCTATAAAACAAACTTAAAAAAATTAAAAAAAAATACTGGTAATTTAACATAACAATAAATGTGCAGTGCTTAACAAATTTAGTAGACCACCACCCAATATAAGGTTCATGCCACAGCTGCTCCAAATTAACAGCATTTGCAATTACCAAAATTATTTTTATGTTTCTGTAATCTTGAATACACCAGCATGTAGAAGCTCTTGAAAAAAAATAAAATATTTTAATGCTGAAATATAATTATTACTGTTACTTCTGAATAACTGTTTTACAAAAAATCTTTAAAAAAGCACATAATTCCTGGATTAAAATGTCGAATTCTAGCTATTTACTTGCATTCCTAAATGGAAAGATTAGTTTTTCTGATTTATTTGTGACTTCTCTGAGAAGCCCTGTGAGCGGCTCAAATTTGGGTATAAAAAGGTGACTTCAGTTTCAATATCCTTGTTCATTTTTGTTTATTTTCCAAAGAAATGACTAAAAATGATTTTGAAATATGGTCTATAAAAATTTGTTAAGCACTGTATATCTTTTATCAGAATTTATTTTTTTCATGCTTAACACCAGAGAGTAAAGCTGACTTTAAATAGCCCAACAATCAGCAAGTACTTACTTTTTCTTTTTAAATAACAATAGCTATTTTACCTTAATTTGCCAGAAAATCCTGCTTAAAATAAACAATGTGGCCAAGGTAGCAGCCATAAAAAATCCTGTTTACTGATGGAGGTTTAGGTTCATTTGACTTACGTTTTTCCTTAAATGAATACATTTTGCCTTACAAAATATCTTCACAGAACTTGCTGTAGCAAATTAGAACAGTCTCTATAAATAATAAAACAAAACCATTATCAAAGACCATGATTGATATTTGTTTTATTTTTAGCATGTTGTAATGAATTTTGCCCTTGCACACGGTGTCATAGTGGCGAATCAAACCATAATATTTCATGACAGATTTCTTCTGGAAATTTTAAAATGAAGTGGAGGAAATTAATATTGGGTAAGAAGGAGTGCTGCTGGTTGAGCATGGTCATGGTCTATGAAGAAACATGTCTGTGAAGTTGCTGTCAGAAAGATGTAGTGTACAGTGGAAGAATGGGCGGGTTTTTAGGGCATGGGGACAAAGATCCAATTTAAATAGTTGCACACAGGACGGCATCATTCATCTGGAAAGTTACTTTTAAGAATGACAGTATATATCAGGAAGAAAAACTGTTGCAATATCTTTGCCCCCAATATCGTTCAGCTCTGTTTTCCATTGCTGTCGTCAGCAGACAGCGCTGAGGTTGTAAGCATAATCAACTTAGGATGGTTTACAGGCTCAAAGACTGAGTGGTCTTGTCCGCTGACTCACACCAAGTTGACAAACACTTCTCTGTCCTTGTTGCAGTGGTACTTGATGAAATTTCTGGGCCTCCTTTCGGAATAAATCTCTTGTGTGTGAGAGGTCTGGCATATCCTTTATCATCACATTTTGTTCTCTTTGGCATTCTCTGTCCTCCTCGCCACAGTGCCAGACTGGGAGCATGACACAGAAAACAATAAAGAGAAAAACAAGAGAGGGTCGGAGAAGGAGCTGTCAGGGATGATGACTGTTTTTTGGGAGGTTACTGTCCTTTTAGGATCTGAAAAATGTGTAGATGGACTCATGTGGTGTAAAAGGACACTAACTTTAGCTTGTTTTGTGTTTGTTTTCTAAGCTCTTGTGAGGAGTTTTGGGTCTATGTTCTTTGTGTTTCTCAAATTGATGGGCACACCCTGAGTTAAATGAAGGTTGAGGGAAAGATCGGGTTCAGACTGCATGGGCAATGGACAGCAAGATGTCTGGCCCCAACCAAGGCCAAAAACTCACAGAAACCTTCCATGTAGAACTTACCCTTTGACAGTAGTGTGCCAGAACCAATTCTGGGGTCCAATTTTGGCTCTTTTCAGGGGTCCAGCCGTGTCTTTGGGCGGCCCCTAGACCACTTTAATGCTGATTGGCTGCTCCAGGTGCCCACCCAAAATTCCAAACTGTGATCTGCAATTTTTATTACTTCTGTGGAGTAAGTGTTTTTACCAGTGATTGTTTGTTTGTCTGTTTGTTTGCCGGACTACTCTAAAACTTCTCAACAGATTTTGAAATTATCAGGAAATGCTGGTCATGACACCAGAGATGCGTTTGGATTTTGGTGGGAATCTGTATCGGAATCCAGAAATGTTGGAAAAAAAAAAAAAGAAGTTTTTTGCTGAAAACTCAGGAAAACTCAGCTTATAATGTAAGTAATGCTTGGCTAAAAATCATAGTTTTAGGTCATGTAGGTCCATGCTGAAACAGATCTAACGGTGCATTCACACTGAACGCGCCCTGGGCGTCTTTCCATGCAAAGTCTATGTACAGCCGTGATGGGGAGGGGCCAGCCCTCACGGGAGCCTAAAAAAATAACTGAACTGAAATAATCAATTTAGTCTGTATAGATTCTCAGGTCACACAGAACCATTAACATGAATTTAACTTTTTTCATAACCCGATGAAGACACTTAAAAGAACTATAAAAGAGTAGAAACTTAAAACCATGGAGTGTTTTTTTTTTTTTTTTTTTTTTTTTTTTTTTTTTATAACATTTTCTCTGTTTTATGTTGTGTTTGATGTGGATTGGTTCAGTATAGATCACATGCAATGTGGATCATATGCAATATGGGTCATGTAAAGCACTTGTGGTTGTGTTTTAGATTCCATAGTCTTCTCTTGCTTGCGTATGAATTCTAGATTCTGTTGTTTTATTGATTAATTGGACTGTCATGCAGTCCAAGACAGGCAGAAGAGTGCAAGCCAGTGTTTTGTATAAATTAATAACTTGCAGTTTCCCCAGTGGGATTTCAGTCTGTTCCCACAAAACATACACTAGTAATGTCACTTCAATTAAAAACCAACAAAGGATCTCTCTACCTTCTATCACATTGAGCTCTATTTAAGAAAGCATTCAGGTGTGTTTGCGTGCATTCATATATCTCCCTATGCTCCTCATGTCAGTAGAATTTCTTTAATGAAACCACAGGTTCCTCCCTGTCTCCCTCCCTTTTCTCTCTCTCTCCTCTGCAGTTTACTCTGTAAACCCAAGACATCAAAGACACAGACAGAGGGCGAGATATAAACGCTGTGAAAAGCCCCAAAGACAGGGAGGCAGAGTATTTTACAATGAGAACACAATTGCGTGCTGCTTTCATATTTGGCTCCATTTCTGACCTCTTTAAACCTGCTGTGTTTTCATCTGTTCACACTCTCCACTGCTTCCTATTTTATTCAGTCATTTGTTTATCTATTTATTCTGAAGTTGAAAGAAATACACCTCACATTTCAGGCAGATTTCCCCTGGAGGTCATTCATATCCACTTTGGCTTGATGAGGATGTGAGGATGTTGATAACTAGTGACTTCTGGGTGTGAGTGTCTTTGTAGGTTCTGCGTAATTTTTCACACCGTTGTGGCTGCTCTCAGAATGAGCACAATCCAGAGTACATTTTAAAAGTGTATTTTTTATGTTTTAAATTAAATTTGGGGAAATAAGTTATTCTGCTCTCAATATTACGCTGCTCGCTCTTCCTGAGTGACAGTATTGTTTATCTGCGTGTACAAACACAGATTTTTTTTTTGTGCGTGTGTGATCTAATTCTGGTGTGTATTGTCATATTCAGTTTGAACTCTCAGAGGGTGCCATCCAAGGACCATAACCACATCACTTTCATGTTTTCAATAAAGGAATATTCCCACTGAAGAGGAAATCACTCACTGTTGCTTTGAATCTGGTGCCCCCTGTTGATGATGTTATGCAAGACTGGGAAACCCAGTCAAAACACAGCAGGCAATGCAAAGTCACAACATATTCTAATATTATCAGTACATTCCATAAGGGTTGAATTTTTCTTGCTAACTTTTAACAAAATTATTAGATGTTTTAGGGCAAAAAGCTTCATTTTTAGTGCCCTAAAATTTGCAATCAAAGTAAAAGAGAATGAATTATGTATATCTCTTAAATAACCTGTGGTCATTTTAAAGATAAATTAAAGTGTCAGCATTTTTGTGTGTTAAATAAATGTCTTGTTGTTTCTAACATTTTTAAGATTATTCAAATCACAATATGATACAGCTTTTCTCATTTACACAGATATAAAGGTACAAAATGGCCAATTGAGAGAACAAATAAAGAATACTTACTAAAACAGTTGCAAACTACAGTAAAGTGATTTATGATTTTTGCCAAAAATTATTCATGAAAGAGACATATGTTAATCCTCAGTGTAGTCTGAATGTTTACACATTTTTGGGCATGAAAGCCAAAAGCAAATTTTCCAAGCTCAGAGTAAACCCGAAGGACTTGAAGCATCAGACAGTTTGGCTGGCTGCACACTAGACAATTTTTAAGCCTTGGCTGATTTTAAAGCCATGGAGAACCACAAACATAAGGAAAATGTAACTGAATTTTAACATTATAATCCATTAAACACACACTTTAGACAATTTAGCTAGACAGTGGACCATATACCTGCTGTTTTTTGTAATAAAATAGCTGTGGGGTTTCTACCAACATGAGGAAATGTTGGTAGAAAATTTGCAGGAGAGCATTAACAGTGCAGGCACCTAAGTATAATTTAATGTAAGACAATGTCAAATCAATGGGAAAAAAAATAGAAATGGATTATATTGTCATTTTCCGTACAAATTTTTTCTTGTTTTCGGTGTGAATTATAATTATGACCATCAGCATCCTTGGCTGGCTGCCGAAAAATCACAATCCACAACAAAAGGATATGGGAGAGATCCCAGGTAAAACAAGATAAATTTGTCTTTATGTTTGACGCCATGTTTGTGAGTGCTTGTACACAATATCAGTCATCCCAGTTACTGGCTTTAGCTGATTTTCCATGGGAAGTCTGACCAGGAGTTACATATATCTTTCCAGACTGGAGTAGCTCCAACCTGATTGGTAGCAGGAAAATGGTAGTATTTATGCAACACACTTGAGAATTGGTTGGGCAAATACTTCGTTGTGTCAAGCCTTGATGTCCCATGAGGGCTTAGAGGGACCAGTTGTGTTAAATATCAAGCTAAACATAATCAAGTACTTCCCAGAGTGTGGGCCAGGGTGGTACTGTCAGTGGGCCACAAGAGATCATTTACATAATACACTGGAACCATAAGCCTAATTTTAACACTTTAAAGCATCATAAAATGCTGGGTTATATTCTTTAAATCACAGAGCTATGACAAATTAGAAGATTTTAGCTATTAATCGTTGTTGTTTGACAACCAGAGCCAGTATCGCAGCTTGACTGGTATTGAATTTACTGTTATTATTTTAAATATCTCATTACATTGTTTTCTTCTTGATTTTACAGATTTATCTATTTTTACTTTAACATTAGATAATCATGAGAGCCTAATTAAAATTAAAAATCTCATTTACAAAAGTGTCCTGGCCAGGACGAGGAGCAGAACAAGATGCATAAATAACACAATTACAAACACAGATTGACACATATGGACCATTAAACTCAGAGTCACGGAGCATTAAGTCAAAAGTCAAAGCATGCACAACCTGAACCATCTTCCTCTAATGTCTTTAATCTGCTTTTAAATATAGACCAGCTCCCTCAGACCATTTCTTTCCAGTAGCAGATTAAGTCTGCTACTGAGCAAAAATTGTAGCCCTCAACACTTTTCACTTGAATACAATTGCTCAAGTATAGCCTTCTAAGTATGGACATACTATGGACATACCAAGAATCAGTCTTCCAGTGGTCAATGTGGGCAAGCTGACATGATTAAGTACAATGATGAATTCACGCCTTTGTAATGAAACTTAAAGCTACATAAAGGGTTGTTGTAAAGAGCTGTAGAAATAAAGAACATTTACATTTACATAATAAAAATGGGATAAAAAAAAAGGCTTTTAATGACATGAAGTTTCTAGAAAAGCATTTTGGAGTCCCAAAGTAAGTTCATAAAGAGAATACAGAAAGAAACAGAGGCTCATGTTAGGGTCATATGAGAGTTTTGGTCGGCTCAAGATAGATGTTATGTTTCAGAATGTACTTATGTTTGAGAAAGACTGGTTTAGTGTGTCGCCACGCAAAGCAGAGCGAGCCTTGAAGGGTGCAGTGGTCTGGTTAAACATAAATGCTATATGAGATGGACAGTGTCAAGTCAAGGACATTTAGAAAAAAGCAAATATGATATTATTAAGCTTTCGTGCGAGAGAGAAAAAAACATCTTTGTTTTAGCTGATACAGTGTTGTATGTCAAAGGGATCTCTATCAATGAATATAAGAGCAGAGAAATGCATTTGGGTTGGAGGACAGCAGCTGTATGTCAGAAAAGATCCTCACAAGGTTTCACTGACAACATTTTTTAATTTGCAGTCTCACAGTTCTGCTGCTGGTTAAACCACCTATTGTTTGTCTTTAATAAAATGGTAAATCAAGACATACTCTTAGTCAGGCAGAGACATAATCAGGGCACATAAACAGAGCCAGAAGCTTTTGATACCAGTAAGTGTACGGCAGCCCACCTCGGGGACCCCAGTCACCAATAAGTGTGTATTAACCATTCTTTATTCTCAGACAGTCGGACGCCACAACCAATCAGGCTACTTCATCTTCCCCACATCTCCCTGAGACAATTACCTCCAATTTTGCTTCAATAACACTCTCCCTTCTCCGTCAGTAAACAATCAAATCACTCCATTGTTGGGGGTAATTGGATCTCTTTAAATCAAATCAGCCATTATGGCCCTGATGAAGCACGGCCTGCTCAGCGGGAGTTAGCAACACATAAGGGAATGCAGCGCAGGAATATATTACCAGCCGTGCCTCCCAGGTGAAGATGGCTATATTGGAGGAGTCGTGTAATACAGGTTTATTAGGCAGTGCAGTGATCAGCACAGGGCTTGTTTCCCTCCTTGAGGACATGTTCCAGGTGCAGCTCACATTTCAGTGACATAGAAAGAAGGAGGTACTGAAGCACAGTGAAGTCTATATCGTAAGAGCACTTTAAAATTGAAGAGACATCATCAACTCATGTGGAAAATCCAGCTTTATTTGTTCTGTTTCTATGCTATATCATTTCTAAGTTTTCACTATAGATATCTATTGTTACTGTTAAATTGCTGGATTTTTTGTTAAGTAATAATACTGTCTCTCTAAGCTCTGCTCATGTACCAGAAAACATGGTATGTTACAGCACAGTTCAGTATGATGCAAAATGATGTGATCTAACATTACATGACATTATATGGTATGTTATAATATAATAGTTTACATTAAGATAAGATACATGTCTGTATAAATTCACATGACAGTATCTATATGGAATCAAACTTAAAATCCTCCATGGGCGACAGAGCTTAATTTCACAATAGGGCAAGTGGGATGTGAGGATGTTGAGGTGAAGTAACTTTACACTTAGATCTTTGTTGTAATATGTACTACAGAAAAGATTAGCTCTTTCTTAAATGTGAGGGAAAATGGCTGGAAAGTGTTCTGTCCAAACCAAACCTAAGGGGATACAGTGTGTGCAGATCAAACAGGATTTGATGCCTGAAAGAAAACATCCTTGGTTTCTCAGTTCAGATCTTGGACTTTTTATCTGGCCATGAAGGTTTGTTGATTTAAAATTATATCGAGAGAAACAAGACTTTGTAAGTTGTTTAATTTGGGTGAAGTGGAGAGTGAGTCCCAATTTCTTCAAAATATGATGATCTAAGAAATTTACAGTTTTGATGAAAAAGCCCGTCTTACACTCTAGTATTTATTATGGTAGCCATATATAAAAAATAAAGATAGAGTAATAATAATACAGTATTTACACCATATACACTTCTACAGAGAGATTTTGTATCTCTCAGAAATTTTGAATGATACAACATTTTTGAAAACACACAGTTTGCAGGTTGTGAATATGAAAATACGACTGTAATGCAAATAAATTATTACTTGGGTTTACATTATGCATTGTCAAAATCTACAGAGCATGTGCAGGTATCAGCAAGCATATGATTAGAAACTACATGTACAAGCACACACACATATACATATACATTCCTATGCCTATAGAGAGTATTTATGGCAGATTGTGTCAGGAGAAAGTGATAGTCATAGAGTGTGACTGCAGTGGGTTAATGACCTGCGACAGCGCTCCCCCCTGCACATTTGATGAAGCACTCTGCTGCTGAAGGAGCTCCTGAGGGCCCTCACAGTGTCATGTGGTGGATGAAGGGACTGTGTGTGAAAGTTGTTATCCGGTCTTAAGTCTCTGTTTGATCCTTTGACAAGGCAACAGGACTCCAGCCAGGTAAAGAGCAAATCTGTCAAAATGAGGAGCCAAACACGCCTGCTAGATAAGCCAAGTGAGCAGCCATGCAGATGCAAGCGAAGACAAGAATAAAAGAAAGCAGAAAACTTAAAATTAGACTGTTGGAGTTTTTACTGATAGTTGCCAACCCACAGACAAGGCTGTCCCGATAGAAGTACGTTGTTAAACAAGACCCATAATACCTTAAAATTAATATGACACAACATGATATGACATAATAAGGCACAGTATGATATGGTATAGTTATGCACAAATTGTACACATTATAGCTGGTGTAGCCTCACTTAAGGTAAAGTTTTAACAAAATAAATGTTTTCACAAATAAAAAAACAGCAACCCACATGTAAACAGAGAAGCATCTCCAGAGATTTCAAATGTATATTTAGTAGTTTTTAAATTAAGTATGTTAAAAAAAAATCCTCTTCATCAGAGTAATGAGCTCATCAAAAGACTTTGTAGCTTTTAGAACATGTTGAATTTTGCATTGACATTCGGAAAGTGCAGCAACTCCCTCTCATTTATATTAATCTATAATTCATCAATAAGCTGCGTGCAGGCTCTGGGTATCATGGTGTCTGGATGTAAGAAGCAGGCCAGATTTTATTTGACTAAAGTGGTGTCTGAGAACAGCTTTGCTTTAGTTTACTCTGTGCTATCTATTTCTGTATATAGAATTAATATTTGTTCCTTGAGAAAAGTACAAGCCCCGAGTGGCAAAAATGACCTTGTGAAGTTCAGATTAAAATCAGACTGCAGCATCTCATAATAAAAGATCTCTCATCAAAACAAACAGCTAAGACCAAATATCCCCAAACAAAACAACCAAACTAAAAAATGAAGCAAACAAGCAGAAATCCAGATAATGAGCGACATCTATATGCAGGTGAGATGTGATTTTGTGTGTCGCTTGGTTGTTTGTGTGTATTTTTAAGGTGCTGTGTTTTAAAGGCTTTTCAGTCATGTTTCATAGCAGCGTCTTCCTCTAACAAGCTGTGTTATTAAAAAGGTTGGAAATAACGAGGGCTTCTGCCTTTGATTTCTGAGCTATAAAGGTGTTTCACATTGCATTTTTTTTCCTGCATATGTGGGCTAAACTTTTTCTGCCTTTTCTCACATTCCTCTGCCGTTCTTCTCCCTCTACCACTCTTCAAACATGGCCAACTATATTGCAGTTTTCCCGTCCTTTTTCAACCTTTCTTCTCCCGTATCCTTCCACATCACCTTCTCAGTTCTGTACTCTCCTCCTGTGGGACGAAAGTGATGACTTTGCAGAGACTGATAGGGATATGCATGCGCCTACACCTGTATACACACACACACACACACACACACATGCCAGCATATTTTCCTGAAATGCTGACAGCAGTTTATCAGTGCATCTCCCTGTAAGCAGAAAACACTGAGACAAACACACTTAAAGTGATGTGCCTCTAATACAGGGTTCCCATGCATCCTGGAATACCTGGAATAACAACTACCAGTCATGGAAAACACAAGGGCAAATAGAGATAGTTAAAATTTCTAAAGAATATGAAGTTGTCCTGGGGATATATACTTGTTATTCTGTTTTAATGTCAAAGTTCCCAATAACAAATACAAAGACTTATCCCCAGATTGCTAAGATGAGGATCAAACCAAATAGTGATGCTTTTTATGGTCAATGGATCAGTCAAACAGCTCATATTTGTTGTTGTTAAAACATTTGCATGCAGCAGCAGATGTTTTTTTGTTCTTATCTTTTAGACCAAACCTTTGCAGTCACCATAGTTATTCAAACCTCATTTACTTCTACTATTGTCAGTGGTGTACCCCAAAGGTTAGTTTTAGGCCCTTTATTATTTTCTTTATTCATATGCTGCCTTTTGGCCAAATAATTCAGCACCACAAAGTTTTTTTTCACTGCTAAGCAGATGACACACAGATGTATTTTCCCCTGAGACCTGAGGACACAAGAAGCCTAGCTACTGCCATAGACTGCCTCATTGACATCAGCTGTTGGATGGTGGCAAATGTCCTTCAGCTCATTAACATTCACCTCCTACAGTTCAGCCTCGGTCCCCTTTCAGCTAACATCAAACCCACAGCAAGAATTTTGGAATAGGTTGTAAATCTGATCTAACCTTCTCCGCTCATACAATCAAAGTCATCCAGTCATATTCCTTTCATTTATGAACAATTACAAAAATAAAACATGTACTCACCCTACCAGACTTTGAAAAAGTCATTAAATCACCTAATATTTCCAAGACTGTACGACTGAAACTCCTTCCTCCCCAGTATGAATCAGAAATCACTCCTTCTCCTCCTACTGGCTCAGAACAGACAACACACTTCTGGTTTGTTGTAACATCTTTTTGTTGGCTTCCTATTAGATTTAGAATGGATTTTAAGATTTTGCTTATCACTTTAAAAGCCCCAATGGTCCCAGCTCCAAGCTAGATCACTGAAATGACACCCCATGGGCCGTATACAGATACGGAAATATTTCTCTGTATAGAAACATCTTTAAACATATATTCCTAAAATGGAGTTTGCAGAGAAATTACTTTTATATATATTAGAAATAAAATATTTTATAAAGAAATAATACAAATAAATAATTTTAAACTCGAAGAGCACAAACCTACAAAAGGCATTTCTGACACTATTAACAGTTATTAGCAGAAATCTGGAAAACTAGCCTCTCTGTATGCAAACAAATCTTATAAGAAAGTCCTGGATCCACATCCAGATGTGGATCACTGCCTTGTCTGTTCTTCCTTTTGCTGTACCATGACCAACAGTTGATTAAAATTTCCTCAGAATCCTTGATAACTTGTTGAATTTTTTTTGCAAATATGTTGAGAACTCCCCTATTCACAATGTTAACAAATCTTTTTTAAAAATTTCCTGGATCGGCATCTGATTTTGTTCTCGTACCATGACCAACATTCCTTGAAAAGGTCTTCAGAATCTGTTCTTTTTGAGTACAAACAAGCAGTGACTAACATAACTTTCTTGGCTGAAATTATGAGCATGTACATGTTAATGTTTAAAGACCATAACTAGCACATCTTTTGAATAAGAACTTCAGAGAAAGAAACACTTGATGGTATCAACATAAAGTGTACCTATCATATTAGTAAGGTATTCACTGAAACTGTGCAGGAAAATAACCTGCAGAAAAACATGTGAATCCTCTAATAGTTCTATAATCTTTTTCAAACTCTGCAGCCATCTTTTCCTATCACTAGATCAACCAGTCAGATGATAAATTAGTTACTTAATTAGTAAGCCAGTCAGTTAATAAATTGTCAGTCATTCACTCGGTAAATTATCTGTCAATCAGGCCTTAAATTAGTCAGTCAGTAAATAATCCATCCACTCACTTAGAAATGAGTTTGATCGTTTAATTACAAAGAAAATAAATGGATCAGTCTGTCACCAGCCCGTAAATCAGTCAGGAAATTAGTGAGTCTGATTTAAGTCAGTCGAATAATGAGCCCCCCTCCCTGGATGCAGCTTAACTTTGTCCTCACAGCTAAAAGACAACGACCGCTTAACCTCTGCTCAGGCTGCTAGCCTGAGATAAAACTCGGCCAATTAACTCACAACTCCATCCTTAAAGAGTCAGTGCCCATGTGTGTATTTGTGTGTGTGTGCATGCTTTCCTTATGTGTCTTTAACAACACTGTTTTTTTATACAAGACCGCTATTCCATACTCCTTTTGTGTGTGTGTGGGTGTGTGTATTTCCTCATTTTATGAAGGTTGATAGTGTCATCTGATTTTCCCGCTCTGAGTATTGCCTTGCTGTTCTCGACGCTTCCCAGATCACTTAGACGTATTAGGGGTAATATGAGCGAGGGATTTACCAGCAGCCTGAAAGGGCTCTGTGAATATCACAGTGATGGATCGGTATGGGAGAAAATTCAGCGACGTGAAGTAGTGCAGGAATTTTTGTAGAAGAATAGAGTGAGTAAAGAAAATGTGACAACAAGAAGGGGAGGTTTTCTTTGGAACATGTCAAATCAGAGCGGTGGTTAGATAATAGTGTTGTGCTGTTGAATAAACTCTTTGAATTTCAAGAGTGTTTTGAATTTATTACAAAATGAGTATTTTGGCCTCAGTTTTCTCTGCTGTTTGAGAGGATGTAGTGCTCCACTTGAAGATAATACAACAGCAGATTTTACACTGACAGCAGCACTTTTTTTTTATCTGCTTTATTCGACAAGCTCTTCTCTGGAGAACATACATTTGGAAAATTCAGACTGAGACTCAAAATAAACAGCTTTATAATGCTGTTTACACCAAGCGTTATACACTAGTCCTTCCATGGGACTCACCACTACCTCCTTAGCAAGACATGAGACCAAAATATCTGGAGATTTTCAGCCAGGGATCCACAGCTGCATTGATTTCACATTGGTATCTGTTGTTGTTAGTGACTGGTAGATTATGTGGGGTGAACAGATGCCAGTTGCAGATGTTTATGGGTTTTGTTATACTGATTAAATGCAGACATCAACCGAACCTAAATGTTGATTCAGAAAATGAGTTTTTTTGTTAGAGGGTGAATACTGATCTTTGTTCATGGTCAAATATGAGAGAAAGAGTTAGCATTATGGGAGATAACGCCAAAATGATCAATTAAAAAAAAATTGGAATCAGTATGAGCAATCACCTAAATTGTTGTTTCAGACATCAGTATTGATATTTAACCTCTTCAGCCCCATGGGACTCAATTTTGGGTCCGCCGGGGCTCAGGAGAAAAGCTCCTCCAGACGACAGCACAAGCAAAGAACTGTGCCTTTAAGACTATAGTCATGTCTGCTTTTATTTGACAAATACATATATTTTGGACTTTTGGCTAAATATGCACTGTTTTTCAAAATCCTTGCCTGGCCGTATTGTTATCAAACCTTTTTAATATTTCTCTGCATCACTTTACAACAATAATCTTTTGCAGAGATGATGTGAACATATTTTATTATTCATTTTTAGAGTTTCACAGCCACTCCAGCATCATTTCTAAGAGAGATATTCACAATAAAAAATTGTTTCTGTTTTAGGCGAGGATAAGATTTTCAAATTATTCTGATTTCTATCTTCATTTACTCTGCCCCAGTAACACATATACTGATAATTACACATCTGGACAAATCTCTCAAGTGTTACTTTTATTATGACACCAAAACTATTCATATAGACCTTGTGGTTGCAGAGATACCCTCTTTTCTTTATGGGTATGGGTTTCGAGCAGGACGCTTAACAAAGGGGCTCGGGCAGAACAGGTTAATCTGATTTTACGATATGTGCATCACTGATGTGAGTTTTTATATTCAGCAATATTTCAATTTTGACCTTTGATGGAATACACAGTCTAAAGTGTATCATTATTATCATTACAGAGGCCCTTGAAAGAAATATCAGCACAAATTTGTCTCTTGGTAATGTGTCAATTTTGTTTGTTTTCTAGAGGTGTGGTCCCCAAAGTGGAGGTTGGGAACCCTTAAGGGGCGTCATGCAAGAACAAGTGTGGGGATAGGATTCACAGGATAGCGCACAATACGATACAATACAATTAAAGATACGATACATTGTAACACAAAACTCCATACATGGTCCTCAGTATCAGTTACTGAGATAATCGATTTACTGCTAGAATGTCATAAATTAATCATGTATTGTAGGATTAATTTATTTACTTAGCAAGTACTATCAAATTAACAGTTTGAGAAAGACAGTGATGAAACATGTTAATTTTTTCATTTTTAAATTAACATACAACTGGAAAAAAAAAAGTGTTAAACCATCTTCTCACAATTCAAACATCAAATGAATACAAAAGTTTTTGACAACATTGTCAGCTTGTGTATGTAGACTGATTAATACAGCACCATCAATGTATATCTTTGAAATAAAATAATGATATTTGGATTCAGTTTATTGATATTTTACCCCTCTCCTGGTCAGAGGACACATTTCTAAAACCATAGAACTTGATTGTTATTATCTATTGATTAAGTATCTAGCTGGCTAGCTAGCTATTCAGTCATTTCAAATTGTAAATTTCACCCATTATTGAAAAAATACATCAAGGAAATGGGTTCAATTTATGTTCCATGTGTTACTGAATTGAATGTTTTGACTCCCATATTGTCCAATTGTCCATACATAGATTGTTTTAACTATTTGCTTTCTTGCAATATACAATATTACCCTATTTAAATACTGCTATGGTTTTAAGGCTGTTGGGTCATTAGTGGTTTAGTCAGATAGTTTGTTCCAACATTTATCAAATGGTAGGGGTTTGAGCCTGTATCTAGCTGTTCCATGTCGATGTGTCCCTAGGCAAGACACAGAACCCTAAATTGATTGTGGCGTGTAGATTGGTATGAAGAGTGTGGATGTGGTTGCTCATGCTAATGAACAACTTACTTAGAAACCCCAAGCATCAGCAAGAGAATGGGAGTTAATGGATAGGTGTGACCTGAGGTGTACAAGTGTTTGGTGGGGTTGTCATAAAAACTAATAAAAGCACATTACAAGCTCAAGCCAATTTACCATTTCTCTGTGCTGTTCTTATGCCAGAGTTGGGAAAAATCTGTTTGCAGCTGTAGGGACAGTGAAGGCCCTCAGTTTCTGGCACATTTATTTCGGAGGTTTCTGGCTGACAAGTGTAGGAGCCACTTGCTCTAGAGATCTTAAGATATGTACATATTGTCATCGATCTACCAGCTTTGTTATTCTTCAGTTACTAGATGAATAAGTCAAGATCTTTAGACAAAAGTCAAAGATTTGCTAATCATCAAGGAAAGTCAATTAAGTTGTATTGATGCATGGTATGGTTTTCCCAATAATCAATTTTAAATCAATTTGTAACATGGCACGCCAGTATTGAAATGCATCTTAGATTTTTTTGTTGCCTTTTGTGGTGTAGAACCTGAAATATTTCTACACTGCACTGTCCAGATGTTTTCATGTTATCACCAGAATGCCTTTGCTTCTTTTACATTTTTTTTTGTATGTGTTTGTGTGGGAAGGGGGCGCATAGACATTTCAGTCTCTATGTACTGAGGTCAAGATTGCATGCATGGTCAAGTTACACAGAGAGCCCTACAGCCCTAATTCACACTCACTAACTGGTATACCCTGATGCTTCTTTAAGGTATGCTTTCTGACATCCAGCGTGTTGCAGAGAGGAAATATTGATTTACATGCGGTTGACTGAAGTGTACCCTCAAGTAAACGTTAAGGTTAGGGGACTATTTGAAGCAGTTTGATTGTGTGGATTGTATTAAAAATTGAGCACACGCAGTCGTGGTTCATTATTCAATACATCATTCAATAATCTCTTCTGCATCTAAATTGATTCTTAACTTGGAACATGACCTGCGGGTTTCATCCCAGGAGCTCAGAATGATTCAAGTGTAATTGACAGGTTTCATGATGGTCAAGTCATTTCTTACCCCTGGACTGGCATTCATGTTTGATGAATCTCCACGCAGCACCTCCGTCAGCACAATCACCTCTCATCTCCTCAATCTATCTTCCATTCCTTTACTCATCAACAGTCTGCTGTGATCTCTTCTTTATTGGCCCCTCAGCTTCGTCATTCTCATATCCGGTGATCTCACTGTCATGGGAAAACTCCTCCTGCGCGTAGTTGACCCAGAAACACAGCAGGAAATATTAGAAAATTGGCCCCCTAGATGTATATGTTTCAACAAATTTGTTGGTGTTTAGATACAGGCCAACAAAATGCATTCATTTATTCAAAAAGGCACTAAGCTCCTGAAGTATTACTGTTGAATAGAATTGCTTCTTTCAGCTCCTGATGGGGAGGGATATCCTTTTTGCTTGTTCATATGACCTTGCTCCTCCGTACATCAGAGATTTTCTAGGTTTAAGTCATAGCTGTATCAGATCAGATTTTTTTTTTTTTGGGACAGTATGAAAAGCACAAGCAAGGTGCTCTGATCTTTTCAAACCAAAGGACCTCTTTCACAATACATGTAATTTTGCCCACAGCCCAATTTTTTGTTTATTGTGTGGTATTTGTAGTACACCCAGAGACTCCCAAGAATATACCTTTAGAAAATCCAAAAGTCATCCACGGCCTGTACTATGACCTATTTTATGATCATTGCCATAGGTGTGAGCCAGGGTGCACACTTTACCCCAAAACTTACTCAAACACAAATAATAAATCATCAAATTGGGTCAAATCACCTTCACTGAAGTCTGGTGCATCTTTTGAAATCAAATGTAAAGCTAAGTATTACAATTGAAAGAAGTTATTGAATTTTAACTGGAAAAAAATTGGGTTTTTTTATGATTTTTTCAACAAATTCAATTCTTTGGAGATGTGTCTGACCAACTTACAGTTACTGTACACCTAAAATACTTACAAATTATTTGGCCACATATATATTCTCAAAGTGGGAAAAAAATCATCAAATTCTGAGACCGGTAAAGTTGTTCAATTAACAGGTTGGGTTACTGTGGTAGAATCAGGATACTGTTCCATATCTTGTATATCAGGAAACCTTTAAAGATTTGTTCAGAATTCATCCTTTAAGTATGATTTCTTTTAGAATTTGAATGCTAGATTCAAAACAAACATTTCACATGAAATGTTATTCATTTTAATATTGAACAGCCACAAAGGGCCTGTATATTATGCCTTTGTGATGAGATAATAATGAGCCATTGATACAAGTAAAAACCGATGCAGTTTTGGATTGTTGTAATCAGATTGTATATATCTACAATGACAGCAATACATAAACATTACTTCTGTCAATTTCTGTTTCTAGTACTTATATATACATGTAATCTGTTTTATGGCCTTCGTGTCTTTTTGCATAGCAACGGCTTGGACAATTTTAATTTGTAGACTGGAACTATAGTGAGGGAAAGGGGATCTGAGAAATCCATAAGATGTATGATTGGCTGGTTATTTCATAGAATGGAGTCTTTGAATTTGCTTGTGTATGGTTGGAGGGGTTCCTGATTTTGAAAATGATTATAATATCCCAAATAATAGATTACAGATGCAACATGTGCACACATGCCAGAGGTTCTCTTTCCAGCAGGACAGAGACAATAATATGCCTTCACAGGATCATCTGATGCATTCTTGTCAAATTGAATCCAAACATTGTATTTTATTTGAGATCTGTGACGAGAATGAATCTGTCCCCTAATGAGATCAGCATCATGCTGGTAAACCCAAATCTCATAGTCACCATCATTTTTTTGATGCTCAGCAATGTAGCCAGGGGACTGTTTGATTTGGTATGTACCGCATGTTATGGTCTCAAGGTATTCCAGATCCACATGAGGGAACAAGATATCAGATGCTTCAAGCTTCTGCCATCCACTACGAGCTCTACGTGACATATTTGTTTTTTATTTTTCAAACCTTTCATGAAATCAAATGACCATGCTTACTAATCTTTCCCAAGCTACACTGTCAAGATATTTTCATACAATTGCAGATATTTTGAAAAAAAAAAAAGATGGTATACATATATATAAAATACAATGTTTGGATTCAATTTGACAATTTGACATCTGTAATCTATTATTTGGGATATTATAAACATTTTCAAAATCAGAAACCCCTCCAACCATACACAAGCAAATTCAAAGACTCCATTCTATGAAATAACCAGCCAATCATACATCTTATGGATTTCTCAGATCCCCTTTCCCTCACTATAGTTCCAGTCTACAAATTAAAATTGTCCAAGCCGTTGCTATGCAAAAAGACACGAAGGCCATAAAACAGATTACATGTATATATAAGTACTAGAAACAGAAATTGACAGAAGTAATGTTTATGTATTGCTGTCATTGTAGATATATACAATCTGATTACAACAATCCAAAACTGCATCGGTTTTTACTTGTATCAATGGCTCATTATTATCTCATCACAAAGGCATAATATACAGGCCCTTTGTGGCTGTTCAGTATTAAAATGAATAACATTTCATGTGAAATGTTTGTTTTGAATCTAGCATTCAAATTCTAAAAGAAATCATACTTAAAGGATGAATTCTGAACAAATCTTTAAAGGTTTCCTGATATACAAGATATGGAACAGTATCCTGATTCTACCACAGTAACCCAACCTGTTAACTGAACAACTTTACCGGTCTCAGAATTTGATGATTTTTTTCCCACTTTGAGAATATATATGTGGCCAAATAATTTGTAAGTATTTTAGGTGTACAGTAACTGTAAGTTGGTCAGACACATCTCCAAAGAATTGAATTTGTTGAAAAAATCATAAAAAAAACCCAATTTTTTTCCAGTTAAAATTCAATAACTTCTTTCAATTGTAATACTTAGCTTTACATTTGATTTCAAAAGATGCACCAGACTTCAGTGAAGGTGATTTGACCCAATTTGATGATTTATTATTTGTGTTTGAGTAAGTTTTGGGGTAAAGTGTGCACCCTGGCTCACACCTATGGCAATGATCATAAAATAGGTCATAGTACAGGCCCTGGATGACTTTTGGATTTTCTAAAGGTATATTCTTGGGAGTCTCTGGGTGTACTACAAATACCACACAATAAACAAAAAATTGGGCTGTGGGCAAAATTACATGTATTGTGAAAGAGGTCCTTTGGGCCCCTTTCGAGCAGTATTCAAACCACAGGGTGGTCAGATCTTTTGCCATGGGAGTGTTTGTACCTTTTGATGGTATGAGGAGTGGTCCTGGGCTAGTGTAAATGGAGTGTAAAGCTCTTACTTAAATTTTATTGACAGCACTGAGAATGTTCTGGTTTGTACAGAATACATAAAAATGTTTTTAAGCTTCAGTGCCTTTTTTAATCTTTGGTGTACAATGATCTGTGTGGAGTTTTTATTATGTATGTCACCATAATTGTAGATTTGAGAGGATAAAATTATTATAAAAAAAACTCAAAGTTTTCGTCACTCTTCCTCCCTCCTTGCCCCTGACAGTCATCTCACAGAGTGCTGAGATTAGGAGATCTGATTTGTCAGAGGGTGGGGCGTTGTACAAGTCAATAAAGCTGTATTTCCACCAATTAGTCTGGTTCAGTTTGACTCGATATGATAAACTATTGAGGGTGTTTCCACTGTCAAATAAGGGGAAAGGTTACCCCCTCTATTTAAGCACCCCTCTAAAGGGTTGCCAAGTGTACCAAACCGACCCTGAATGGTTTGGTACACTTGGGCAATATAAAATCTATAAAAATGCAGTTTCCAATCAGTTTTACTATTATCACCATGTCCCTTGTGACATGGTAAACTTTCTTGTCTGTTCCAGTGGCAGAAATAAAGACATTAAATATAACTCAGAGATGGCGAGTCAAATGGATAAATGCCTACTGCTAACTTGTGGCTGAAGGCCTAATGACAACACAAACAAATATCATAATCTTCTATAAATGATGAACTTATAAAACAACAATATTGTGCAATAAAATGTCAATACATTACCACACTGCAAAATAGGACAATATATTGGCAAGTTGATTTTTTCTTACAGCCCTACTGAATGTTTGGATGTTATTGTATTTTACTGTTGATATTTTAAGGATTGAGAAAAGCCTGAAATTCTGAAAATATGCTTGAAAGTGCTTGAAATTTGTGATTGTGCTGGGGACCTGTTTGGTACACTAGGTTTGCAAAAAGCTAAGGTCCACAAATGACATAATTTGAAAAGTATGCTTTGTTTTGTTTCTTGTTATTTTATCATCCTTCTGCAGACTGCTGTTAGACAAATAGTTTATATTAGTAGAAAGTGAAACCTCAATATTGAGCGTATCTTTATTTGTATAGTCATGATTTACAGCAGTTGAAGGGAGCTTATGAAGACTGAACAGGCACCTCAAAAGTGCTTCAGAAGAGCTTGATTTTGATGTTAGGAAAGGTTTACAAACCATGTGTGAAGATATTTATTTGTGCTGTTGTGTAATGCTTCAAAATTGCATCCTTTATCATTCCATTTCTGTACTGATCAGTCTCTCCGCTTCTGCAAACACTACTGCCAAGACAGCACAGTTTGTAACTAGCAGGAGTACATTTATTAGCTGGCAACACTTTGGTGCTAGACCTTCATCAGGACCCAGACGTCTGATTTATTTTTCAATGTTGAATTAGGTAGTTGCTGAGAGGCTGTGCCTGTATGAATGTTTCTGTTTGAAAACAGTTGAGATAGGTGAATAGCGCCTCATTATTTCATTATCCCTCCTACATCATATCCATCCCTCCACCAACTATTTCTTGAATGTCTTCTTTCTTTTTTTATATACTGGCCTTTCCAAAGAAATGCCATGAGACACCCCTTTATTAAATTCTTAGGATGCCTCATAGTGTGTGAGTTTGGGTGTGTTAAAGGCTTTTCAGTGTGCCCTCTCTTAATGACGAGTTATCCAAACCACTCACAAGCATACAAGTTGTTTGCTTTGATGACAATAAAAGAGCCAGAGCTAGTTTAAAGTTAAAAAGATATATACAGATCTGTTAAGAACATTATTAAAGCATTTTTATGGATTTCTGCACTGCTACAGTCATGCTTAATAACACGTTGGTGCAAAAATGACCCTTTGAATTGAAATTTTATGAAATATAATAGAATGAAAAAGCAAAAACATTTACCTCCTTAGGGTTTTCTCAGGCTGAAATCTAAAAATGTTTTTCTTGTCTATTGTTTTCTTCACTTTTACCAGGCAAATATGCCATGAGAGACTTGATTCATCGGTTACCAGGCAGTAGTAGCAGCAGCAACAACAATGCCACCAGCAGTGGAACCACCGGGACCACAGGCCCTCCCAGCAAGGCCATGTCAGACGATACTGTAACTGCCATCTGCTGCGCACTACATGAAGTCATCACCAAGAACATGGAGAACGCCAAAGCCCTGCGTGATGCTGGTGGGATTGAAAAACTCATTGGCATCGCCCGCAGCAAAGGAGACAAGTGAGTAGGCTGAAGTTTTGTGGCTGTATTTTCAGACAGGATATGGGAGGGATATGTCACTGTAATGGTTAGTTTGTTTTTTTGAAGTGGGGTTGCTAGAGGCCTGTGACAGTAATAAATGTGAGTGCAAATAAGGGAACTTGCAAGCATTGTCCCTGTATATCTCCCAGGGGTGGATGGTAGCTGCTACATGGTATATGGTGTCACCAAAAACCTACTAATTTACCTGCTTATAGGCTAAAACTACTCAAAAAACTACATTGACTCAGTAATATGCTGCAGTTAGATTCTTTACAGCATTTAACTCAACAAAGCCCCTGTGTTAAGAACTCTTCATGATGCAACAAGGGGCAGCGTATCCTTCTCCAACAACTCCCCTCATTAGATCAGAGAGCTGCAGTGGGTCAGGTAGCAGTCACTGGAGCACAAACCTATATAGATTGCTAAATTTGGATTGTTGGTTTAAATAGGGACATCAAGACTCAACCCTCTGCAGCGACAAAGCATTGTGTTTGCAGGGACCATTTCACCAACACATGACAGCAGTTTGAAGATGAAAGGTGAAGCAGTATTACTAAGTCCTACTCGTGACAGAAATGGGCCTCCGAGTTTGTGGCCATGGACTCACAGTTCATGTTTCTGCACCCCGGGTAACTTGTGATCAGTCCTGCTCCTCCGTTCTCCATCCCTCCAATTGCAAAAGTTTTTCCTCTGTATACTCCAGTTCATGAAGATATCCTCTTGTTACCACAACTAACAGCATGTCTTCTTTACATGAGTCAGAATTGCTCATTCTTAGTTCATTTTTAGTGAAGTTTATCGTTTACTCCCACTGCCTGACCAGCTGATAGTGGAAGGATACATAACCCCTACGCCCCAGCATACAACAGTTCTAAACATGGGGACTTTGTTGAGGAAAAGTTAAACACTGTAAAAAAAAACTTACTGTAGCATTTTGTCAATCCAATGTTGAATTTTGAGTACCTTTAATTGTGTTAATTAGGCAGCTTTCAGTGGCACCATGTACTGCTAGGTACTGGCTACCATCCACCACAGGGTATCTCCCCCGCAGGCTCAAAGTTTGTAAGCTCCTTTATTTGCTCTCATCTTTACTAGGACCAATGGCTTCTAGCAGTCAAACAGCAACACTTAAGAAAACTCAAAGTAACCCTTTAAAGACAATAGCTACTAAGACTTCAATTCACCAGGTGTGTGGACACTGTTTTTCTGTTATGACCCTGTAAAGAATCTCCACTGTCTTATGACCTTGCTATCATTCCACAACAACATAATATTGGTGTCCCTATGTTGTTTTCAAATTGCTTTTCAATAATGCAGGAGCAAAAGAGAGCACAGCACAGCAGGGGTTCCACGTACACACACAGTCTGACTTGCTTACACAAAAATAACAAGCAGAAAATCCAAGGCACTTCTCTTTAAACTTTTAAAATGCCATTGTTTTCACAGCAAGGCTTTCTCGACTAGGGGTTTCCAAACTTTTTGGCCTGCCAAGTCCACAATACAAACACCAAGACTAAAGACCATCATAGTGTGCATCAATAAGGAACAGCAGACTCTGGTTTTATTGCTGTCCAGTGCAAACTTAAAATTTTACCTCTATCACATAACTTTTTGCCTTTGTTTGGCTTCCCAGTCAGTCAGATCTCCAGGGTAACGATTGTTTTGCTCCTTCATCGCTCAGCTGATCAAAATGTTGCAACACCACAGGGCATTTTCGAGTGAAGTTTGGTCTGATGCGTGCTTGCGGAAGGCTGCATTAAGGCCATAAGAAGGCACCCTCGGACAACAACACTAGAGAACTAGGACACCTGACAGTTTTACGACCCGATGTGGAAGAGGGCATTTTAAGTGCACAAAGGCAGAATCGTGGATATTGGGACAGGGTATGGACGTGTGGAGCAGGGTAACTACCCCTTTATAGAAAAATACACTGTCTGCTTTGCTAAATTGAGTAAATACACCCAAAGCTTATCATCGTCATTAACGTAAATTTAATGGCAGTCCCATTTTGGGATTGTTTCATTTCCCGGCTGTAGTGACAACACGTTTCATTTTGTTTTTCACACAGACAGGACATAAAAGTACTTAATGAAGTCCTTATTTGAATCGACATTAAGCATCCCAGTGAAGGCATAATGCTGTTTGAAAAGAATAAGTTTGGATCCGGATGACTTTCATTAGGTTTACACATTCAAAGGAAACTAGCCTTAAATACATTCAAGAGATAAAAACTTTATAAAATATTGCAATGAAAGGAAAAGGGCCAAATTAATTCCAATCTTTTACAGTTGTTCTATATTCAATAAAAAGGTATAAGTCACCTTATTCTGTAGTAGTAACCAAGCCTTATTCTGAACACACATCCATCATTCATAACTGTGATCCCTCATCCATAAAAGACAGACAGGGCACACAAGGAAGATGCAGGGGAAATATGACTACTGTCACTATGGGAGACCAAGCAGGGTGTTCTGCTTGGTTGATATGGAAACTAGCAGGTCAGGGTTTGCCATGACACCAGAGTGTTATCTGGCAGAGGTCAAACATTCATTTAATGTCAGGGAGAGAGAATCACTCCATTTGGGAAACTACGCTCAAGGGCATCATTACTGAGAGAGATGAGCTGCTGAGAGAAACCTTTATAAGAGAGCGCAGTTAGCTGCTAATAGCCCACACATCTTCATTTCCTCCGAATAGGTACACTGGGGATAAATGTTCTCCGACACAGTGCCAATGCAACATTCAGAAATCTTATCCCTTTAGACTAGGGAAAAGCACAATACAGTGTTACTTTATGAAGAAACAGTAAAGCAGGAATGAATGGATATATTTTTAAAGGTTCCTCTTTCCTACATGTCCCTCACGGCAGTACATTTACCCACTTGGATTTGGTGTTTCATGCAAAGATCAGGCCCATGATTTTGTCATGGTCATGTCAGATATATCATTTCAGCTGATGTGACGGGGGGAAGAGGATTTGAGTGGAAAGCACCCACGAGAAGACTGTAAACACACTTACTAAATTCACTTTGTGTTTGTCCCTTCAAAGTTATTTGAATTGATATGCAAGGTTGATGCTAATGCTAACAGCTGTTCCTTGCCAGTTTCCCAGAGTGCGTGAGCTAGTTCTCGCTGACATTTCTCTTATTTTACTCTGCCATGGTAGAACCCCCAGGGCACAACATTGAGAGAGGGTTGCTGTTGCAGAGTTTGACAAACTTTTTTCTCAGTAGGCAACAAGAAAAATCCAACATGATAGACTTTCTATCAGTACGTTGTACACAGGTGTGGCCTCTCACTGTGGCAGACTATGTGGAATGATGTATTACCAAACCCTGCAGCATAGAGTAATAGTGTTGAAGGCTTGTTCTCTGCAAACCAGGGCATGATTTATAATGATGCTGGTGAAATGACAACATTTCCAAGATGGCAGATGAAGCCAAATCTCATTTTATGATCGAGGTTAAAGGTTCATGGTTCACAGGTACAAGCACATTGAAATCACTCACCTTCATTCCTTCAGAGCACTTGTGCAAAAAGAGGACGTAACCAGTTTTGCCTCTACACTATTGCAAAATGTGCACATTTGTGTTTTTGATATAAAAAAAAAAAAAACAATCACACTTGAATGCTATGGACCCTCTCCTATATGGAAATGTGGACCAAAAAGCAAAGCTGAGACAGAATTAAGGGGGTTGCATTGAATGTTTATCGTGGGGAATCCAAGAGTGGGGAATCAGGGGTCCAGGGGAGTGACAGGGAATCCAGGTAGAGGGGGCTAAGGTTATGACTGAGTCCAGAGAGTGTGGCAGTGATCGTGGAGATTGGGAGTGTGATGCGGCGGGCTCGTGGAGGCACACAATGAGCTGAGTGAATCATCTGGAGAGGAGGAGAAGCAGAGCTGAAGAAGCTCTGGTGACTGCGTTAAATCAGAGTCAGGTGTGAGACATGCAGTGAGCCCCAGCATCAGGTAGCCATGCCCAATCTTTGAAAGAAGGAGCACAGGAGAAACCACACACACAAAAGCAGGAGCACAGGAGCCCCATAAATAATTAGAAATTGATCTAAAACAATGAGTCGTCACATTGAAAACTGTAAAAATATGACACAAAAAAAACCTCATCCAGAAACACACTAATATGTTTCAAGATTTTTCAGGGCATTCTGAGCATAAAATGTGGACACTTACACAGTTTGAACATCCATACAGCAATAATCTACTTTTGTCAAGTAGATGATGTCCTGTTCTCTTAAAACAGATGATAACTTGCCTCCAATTCTTATAATGCCAGCTTTCTGATAGTACTTCTGTCTTTGCTTATTTATTCTTTGGTATATTAAATCCCAAATCAGCAACTGATTAGCCGCCTCTTTGTGTACTAAGTTAAGGGTCAATCAAAAGTTATTCATTCGCTTCACTAGCTAACATCAGCAATATGAGCCAGACCCAATGTATTTTTGTTTATTTGCAATTAAAGAAACAACTTCAGGCACTGGCGCAGACAACATTTTTCCCTTTCTTTCTTTCTTTCTTTCTTTCTTTCTTTCTTTCTTTCTTTTTCACTTTTCACTTTTTCACCACATTTGAAAAATCTGTCAAGCCTAGACTTCAGATACTTTAAAATCTAAATGAAAATTAAACAGTCCTTGATTTATCCTAAAGCCTGCTGATTTTATATTATAAGACACCGTAGACACAAACAGTTGTGGAGGACAGTGAAGACTTTTCCTAAACACAGCATAATTAAAAAAAAACAGCAAGGAAATAAAAAATAAGAAGAAAATAAGAAAGAAAGGGGAAAAAGGACTGTAGGGTGGAGGAAAAGGGGCAGGTAAGACTTAACACGGTGAATGTGAAATGAAAGATAATATTTAAATACATGAGAATTAGTATTTTATTTTAGTTAAATGGAGTAATGGTTCCACCTGTCAAAAGGTGACTCTACCTACAGAATTTTTTTATTTGCTAAAACCCATCAAACAAATGTTGTCATTGTTACTCACAAACGGAAACCATTTAACATCTTACTAAAAATATTGTCATTTCTTTACAGCTTTTACATTTATAGACCAGCATCTTTTTATAGAAATAACGTAGCTATTAGCTCAATAACCCCCAATTTTTATTCTGGAACTTTAAACTTTAATTTTATCAGGAAGAAAATATAAACACATGGTATAATCTGTTTTCTTGAAGACTTTCATTATGTTGGTGGACACAGGGAGAATGAGCTTTGCTTTTTCTTCCCTCCGTCGCAGTTAGAGGGGTAAGGTGTATGAACTGACTCCTACTGGAATCATTTTTCAGCCAAGTGGCAGGGATGGGACCATTAGTGTGGCAGAAAGGGTTGTTTTAACCTCATTGAGAAACTGTTTTATGCAAGGAAAATCATTCTCAGTTTAAAAGAGCAATAGCCCTCTAACTCTTAAAGCTGTGGCAAGTGCCACTGGCTTGCACATGTATTGCTCAGCTGGTTAAGACAAAGGACAGAATAGCATAAAACATTTCCCAAATGAATGGGGTCTAAAGGAAATAACTCACTTTCTCTTTATCTTTCTACAGACACTCAGCAAAGGTGGTAAAGGCAGCCTCTCAGGTCCTCAGCAGTATGTGGCAGTACAGAGACTTGCGCTCTCTGTACAAGAAGGTAAGATACAGAGTAAAACATCCAATAAATACATCGTCTACAGATGCTTTCTTCTCCCTTTTCTTTATCTTCCACACCTCCATGTTTGAGGGACTGTAGCAAAGTGGTGCTGGTGTATATGTATAGGTTATATTATAAGAGTCAGGAAATATTTTTTGGATGTCTGATAGCAGATGTCTTTATTTGCCAAAAAGACTGACATATGTTAATAACAAAATGTCTTGATGTAACAATTTGAAAAAAAAAAAAAAAATACTGCAGTCAAGAATTTGTAATAAAGTTTCATGAGGATGAGGGCCTGCAGTTTTTCAAAAGCTGGTAAGGCACAAAAGCACACCGGTAAAGTGAATAACTGAAAATTCTGCATACTCAAATAACACAAATATAATTTCACTTTTGATCAACTTGCTATTTACCTTTGACATCATTTACAAAATTCGTAGTTTCCTGTTCTTGTTGACTGAATGATAACTGGTGCGTACATCAAAAGCTATCATCATAAATACTTGGTGTAATGGAAACAGCTCTGTTACTTAAGGACCGTGTGTAGAAATTCCTTGATAAAAAAAATTGTAACAAAGGCAAAAGGGTATATCAGGGTACATTTGCAGGCCCCTCTGTATTCTCTTGCTTTAGGTAGAGTCCAGTGTTGTATGTTTTCACTTTTTGTGTGAGCTTTTGTTTGTTTGCTTCCCCTTGAGGTCAACAGTAGCCTCCTCCAAACAAAAGAATAATGGAGTTCTGCCAGGCACCATCACAACTGAGGAACAGTATTTACAGAGGCAGGAGGATCAATATCTTTGTGTTAGTCTCCAGCCTGTTGTTTGTTTTTCAATGTACACACACAAACACTCTCTCTAACACCAGTTATCATTTTGCTGATGGTTATTTAGCCCATCATATAGTCTGAGTGATGTTAATGCTGCCAGCTAACAGGACTCAGTGGATTATTAATAGCCAGACTGTAGCTCATGAAGAATGGCACAAACAAGCAGAAAGTCAAAAAGCGTATAAGGACTGCAGCAGTGATGATTACTTTGTGTGCTTCTCTCACACAGAAACACTCTTTTATCTCTGCCTCTCACTCCCACACACACAAACGCTGATGAAATCCAACTTTCACCTCCTTGAGCTCTTTTGTTGTCTTTCCTTTCATGAAATGCACTTGCAACTTGATTAAAAGCCGACAGATGTTCAGGTCCTTTAACTTGTCAGTAATGAGTGAATTTTTACCACCAAGGTTATTTTCCATTCAGCACCAAAACTTTGGAATCGAGATCGACAAGTTTCTATGAGATTCTTGGACGTATTAAGTAACGCATTCCAGAGAGGCGTCCTTGGCTTTGAATGTGTTTTTTATCCTCATGTGGAGGATAAAAAAATGGAAGAATAAAGCTTGTGATGTATTTGAACTTCATGCTTACGTAGGCAATTGTATGAACACTTGTCATCTACTAGAGATAGGCCTTGACTTGAGAATTTTCAAATAGTCCCACCTTGTCAACATTTTTCCATCTGTGCTCAGTTTTAATGTGGTACTGTTGCCAGAGGGGGCTGTAGTTTTTGTCAAGCCATCGTTACAGAACAAAAGAAGAGGAGAGATGCTAAGAAACAAATTTGAAATCTCAAAACATAAGAGAAAAGCTTTTCTTTACAGAATGTTGTTAGGGAGGGATTAATTTTGAGATCAATCTTATATGGTTTTGCTGAATGAAACGTTTACTTTCTCGAGTTTAGCTTGATGCTAACATACAATTTCCATTGTAAGTTAGCATCAAGCTATGATGTAGTGCTGATCCCTCTGTGGGACATACAGTGAAGTTGGGATTAATTTCACAACATGGATCAGTCTTAGACTACTGCAAACCCAAGGGGTAGTAAGCCTAAAGGAATAGTAACCAGCTAGGGGATACAGAAATCTTGCCCATGGAACCAAACAGCTCAAGTTGATTAATTTGCACTTAACACATAATGCATAATGGAGGGAACCCTATCATTTGTCAGAGATGCAAACTAAGACTTTGATTTGTCATGGAGAGGCCACACTACGCTTCTCTTGGCTGCGCCTTGACATGCCAGTCAGGTCCGCCTACCTCTATAGCTTACCTCTATATTGAATCAAGGCGTCTCTAGAAAAAATAAGACAATCTATAAGGGTTATTTATTAATCACTCAATTATTGTCCAAGTTTCATGAATAAATTTAACATGTTAAAAGTGGCGATGTCTCCTCGCCCCTAGCAGGTAACACCTTGACTAGCATTCTTTGAGTCTTCGCAGCCAGAGGGTGCCACCCATTGCAATCAGTGTTTCCCCCTTGTTTGTAAAATGTATCCATATGACAGTAACAATTTTTAACTGATTAGTAACAACACCCTAGAAGTGCAGTTTTTGTCTGAAGAATCCTCAAATCAAATTAAAGTCATAAATAAGTGTTATGGTTGGACAGGCTTGAAGAAAGTGTTGTGAGGTTTGATCATCACTGGTCAAATTATTGGCAAAATGCTAGTTTAGGGTCACAACAGGAGTGAAAGTATTAAGAAAGGAAAATGTTTGGTTTTTGATAGTTGATTATTCAACTTATTAATTTTTTTTTCTTGCTTTTGAGGCGTATTTGAATAACTGCATTTATGTTATTTCCTTTTCAACCCCCCTGTTTGCAAAACATGAATGGAAAGGGGTCGTGCATGTCTGTGTGTTGGAGCGCAAAGAACAGTTATTTAGGTAAAGGTATCTTAATATCTGTGACTTTTAAATGGGCGGCACAGGTAGTGCAGGTAGTGCACGTGCCCCACAGCAAGAAAGTTGCTGGTTTGTTGTGGAGTTTGAATGTTCTCCCTATGCATGTGTGGGCTCCTTCTGGGCACTCTGGCTTCCCCTGCAGAACAAAAAAACATGCTTGTTAGGTTAATTGGTGACTCTGCATTGCCCGTAGGTGTGAGTGTCTGTGGTATTGGTCGTCTGTCGCTCAATGTGGCCCTGTGGTAGGCTGGTGACAAGTCCAGAGTGTGCCCTGCCTGTTGTCCGATGTCAGGCTCCCACCCCCTGATACCCCCAACATGGAAAAGCGTTATAGATGATGGATGGATAGAATTTTAAATACCAATATTTCTGTAAATTCCCCTCCAGTTTATCTACTGTCTTGTAAGCAATAAAAGTAACTATGGTGCTCTGTCCACCATATTAAATTGCTGCGTTCCCAGTGTGCTCCAGAGGTTTTCTTCCATGCACCAAAATAAATTTATCATTCATCAGAATTTACCTTTACATTTATGCAGCCTTTTCAGCTAAATCTTGTTGTAAAGAAAAAAAAAAGAAAAAAAAAGAAATGCCTTGTATGGAGACCTTGGCTCACTTGATTAGGTCTTAAGAAGACAACTTTGAAATTCCATTCTGAAGTTTCAAGGACCAAAACTTTCACTTTCCAAAGTGGTTATCAAACTTCAAACAAAAGCTATCTATCCTTAATGAAAGCACGACACAGAAATAAAAGAATTTCTTTTGAATTACATAAAGTTGCACCATTTTTTGATAGAAAAACAAAAAGTACTCAGCCCAGAATTACTCAGAACTCAGTGACTTCCTGGCATGATAATGACTGCAGAGAGGGCTCATGTCCGAGGTTTTCCACTTTCTGACTGTTGCTGCAGTCAATTTAGGACAGGCTGCCCCGTGGCATCAGAGTGTGCTCGCCTCATCCTGACGACTGTGTCCCTCTCTTCATTCGTCATCCTCTCTCATACCCAGCATTACATTGAACAGTATCCCCATGTGGCCCCTTGGAGCCTCATCTGCTTCACACGTCTCTAATCATTGCCACTGGAAAGCATTACACTCGACTGGATGGCATAATAACACTCCGTCGATCCAAACATGAAGGACATTTGGTTTTTCTGCCGCAGCCCAGCCTGAAAACTGTTGTTTTACTTGAAGCATTGTTTACTTTTCTGTTTAACTTTTACCTCACCTGTCTTTACCTGAATGGCTTTCAAGATTTAGACTTAATAAAGAGAGGCATCAGAGAGGGAAACATTTCTCTAAGATTGATGGAGGAACAAAATGAGTTTTGCATCTGTCTCATTTGATCTTATTTGATGTCAACAATAATTTAGTGAACAGAGGTAGTGATAAAGGAGAATATTTAAGCTTAAAACAGAAAAATACCTCATCCATCATCTGTAAACTGAAGCAAGGTATCATGTTCAAGTGGCAGTTCATGTTGTCTCATTTAGCTGTACCTCATTTAAGCCTTTGAATAAACACACAGTCTAAGTCAGTTCAGCGTTGTTGTAAATCTAACCTTGCTAAGCATCTGGATTTGTTTCAATCCATGTCTGCCACCTTAATTCAAGTCATACTACTTATTTGAATTACAGAATGATTAGGTATACATTAACAGAAGCTTCAGGATTAAAAAAGGATCATAAGTGGCCTTTATGTAATGGGCTCCGTGTGTGTTAGAACATACATGGATTTTTGCCCTACAACTTAATTTTACATACATTACGTATAATCAAACATGATTTAAAACACGGACATCTTTTACAGTTATTGCAAATAATCAGAGGGCTACAGGTAGAACGTCCCATGCAGTGAGATCTTTTTCAAGTGTTTCTTCTGAAAGAAATACACCATTTGAAGAAGTATGCTATGTCTTTTGTCAGAACTGACCATATGTTGAGCTCTGCTTTTTTCCGTTGATAGTCCTTTCTCATGGACTGGCATCTCTCGTAACTGCTACAAGGTTTAACTGAATCTATTGTTGCTGGCTTCTTTTTCATATGAAACAACTGAAAATAGCTTCTGTTTGACTAACTTTTGTTCATTTTCAGTTCATTTAATTCCTTTTTTATATGCGGCCCCAGTAAACAATTAACGACAAAATTACAGTAGGGTGTTTGAGGACACTTAGAATATTTAAAAAGTTGTTTTAAACTATGTAGAATGTTACTATCATATGATCTGAGTAATTGTTGAACGTTGTAGTCCACATCAACTAAATACATCTATAGTTACCACTAAATATTGTCAGAACACAAAGTATTGTAAGTATCATTTTTTTCTCTTTCCTTGAGTGTCAAACTTTTCTTTGAGATTATTTACGGTGAGTAAAAAGTTTAGGCAATTATTTCACCACAGTGCGTCAAAAATACTGTGCGGAGGCCGAAGTCGTCTTGCTGGAGCAGCGTTGAGAGGCCCTCTGATTTGTTGGTCAGGTGATCATTTAAAAACTCAACTAACAGTTGTTGCTGAAGAGAGAGCAGGAGTGCTTCTGGTGTCCTTCAAACCAATGGTGCTCATGGAGGGGAAAGTTTCAAGGAAGCTGAGTAAAATTTAAAACCCAAAAGGTTTATGTAGACAATCCAGGTCCAGGAGCTCAACATGGTTTGAAAATATGAAAGGCTTTTAATTCATATGTCTTCATGCAAAAAAAACACACCATTGTGTATCAGCTTGTGCCTTCTTCAAGATCTAGAGGGCAGAGATAAATATTCTGCAGGCTCTCACACCTGCGATGAATGAAATTATAATAACTCCCTTTGTCTCAAGGTGTCAGTACACCCTGAAGGAGGCATAACCTGATACATGTGGGATTTTATTATGTCTCTAGCCCTATGATATAAACGCCTTTTATATTTTCAAACCATTTTGAGTGCCAGGGCTTGGATTAAACCGACTTTTGGGGTTTTAAGCTTTCCTCACCTTCCTTAAACTGTTGTTATAACTTACTGTTATTCAGGAAAGCTCTACCATTACAATACAATTAGCTTAAATGATATTTCTCAAAGTTTTTGATTTTTATAATAAAAGTTCATCCAACTATAAAAATGCATTTTACCTCAAACAATCACTCCAAACTAACTTTAAAAGGCTGATGAATGCCATGCCAAACTTTTCACTTCTTAAGCTGTATGACTCTGAACGCGGCCTGGTTAGTGAAATACCAGACTAATTTTAAAACTGTGGAAATTGTTGCATTAGCGGATCCACACTTGACTTTATCGCTCAAGTCCAGAGCTGCAAATAAATGACTTCACTGCTGGTATCCCTGCTTTACGTATTAGGTCATGGGTGTTAGGTGCAGCAAAAAATCCTGTTAGCCTCCAATCCAAACATGGATTAGCATACAATTTAGACGGAAAAAAGTTGAGTTGTGTGTCTCTGCAGAATGTTTGTGTGAGGCAGCAGGAGCAGGGAAGAAAGGGAGAGAAGCGAGAGAGGAAAGTGGAGTGAGTTCTTGGAAATTCTGCAGTTTGAAAATAGGCGTGCCTGAGTTATGCATGTGTATTCGTGTTTGTTTGGGAAAAAAGGCAAAAAGTGCAGGGTCAATAATGAGTCAATATGAGCTATGTAGGCAAAGAGTTGTTTGCTTTGAAGTTTTTGGAGTAATGAGAGTGGTTTTGGACACATTTTCAAACTGTGTAGAAGTTATAGGTGTGGGTATACGTGCTATAGGTTTGTCTTTGTAGATGTGTGCATGAGAGTGTCTTTGAAAGTGTTTGTTTTTTGTCAAACTGCAGTGAGAAGAGTTAATCAGTCCCTACGGCGGTGCCTTGGGAGCAGTGAGAGAGGAAAGGAAGAGAAGAGAGATGCAACAAAACGTAGGCTGGGCTGTCTGGTGCCTCTTGAACGCACTTAAACACCAAAGTTAAGGCCACATAAATAAACATTTACTTCTGTATGCAAATATCATCTAAGATGACTCGAAAGATCAGTGGTGCAGAGGTCATTAATAAACCAAAGCTAAGATGTGTTTGTATCAGCACCAGCGCTGACTTTAGGATAAATCATGTATAATAGTCCCTAGAGTGCCGTAAGACTCAACTTTACCGGAGTTTAGTTGGATTATTTGACAGGAAGTGTCCTCATTCCTTATGTGTGAGTCTCAGAGGGAAGCCACAGGTCAACTTTTTTAGCAAATGTGCAAAACTGTTCAACAAGGGGATTTATAAAAAACAAGAACTTCAAACACAGTCACTTTGCAAAAACAACGTACTCCCGAAAGGAGCAGAAGGACCAAATTCAACAATATACACACAAATGTTCTCTATTATTTTCAAACACAAGCACACATGAGCTAAAAGCTGCATTTCAGACTGTATATTCACACCATTACACTTTGTCATATCACTGTTCAGTCTGTAATTTCTGCCGGGCTGCCGTGCCTCATTTCTTGATAAATGATCTAGCTTGGATACTTAATCAGACACTGTCTTTTTTCTTCTCTCTCTCCCACAGACACACACACACACATATCATATTCGCATCACAAACACAAATCACCACAACAGTCACACACACATGACAGATGGGGTTCAGGGTCAGAGAGATGCTCTGTTTGTCACACATGTGACAGATTTACAATATGTTGCAGGGATGTGTAATTTCGACTCGTGGGTGTGTTTGTGTGATGTGACTGACTGAGAAATGTGTGTGTGATTTGTATGTGTGAGGTCATTGACTGCACAGACCAACCCTTTGCAGGATCTTTGCACATGAGAGGCTTGGGGAATTCTTTTAAATACAGTGAACATATTTTTTAAAAAAAGGAAAAGGACCCTCAGTTTTACAGATAGAACAAGGAGTGGGGTCTGGATGTGTACTTTTGTTTAAGGCGTCTTTTAGACCAAATTTCTTATAAATTGGTGCTTTACAAATGGAAAAAAAAAAATGGATTTATAGATTGATAGCATCATGGATTGGATTGGTGTCAATGTGGGGCAAAGATTCTTTCTCCTGGGCTGCAAATGTGCAGTTTTTAAACCAGTTTGCCATTGCCACCAAGCTGCAATGTCCTAAAATGGGTAGTTTTTGTCAACTGAGAAAGAACAATCAATACATCAATTAATAAAAATGTAGCAGAATATGATTAAAGCTATGAAAGACTATGAATGATCTCACTTAGCAGTTCTAAATGTTATCCCATATGTATGTTGCTGCTAGTTTAATGACAATATTACATTCTCTATAAATACGTGGACTCAAACAGAATAACAAGGTATCCATTCATGTTACCCCTGAACCATATGACATTGTTTTGATGTACGTAAACATAACCTGAAGGCAACCTGTAATAAAGAGCTTTCTACAATGCAAGGCAAATTTGTTCATGGACATTTTACATTTGATGCAACAAATCTGCCCTTTCACTGACTTGATGGCAAAAGGGACACGTTACTTACTGAAGGCCAGTACTGAATAAATACTCTTGTTGACAGCGATCTGTAATCTGCATTTCAAATTATAGTTATCTTCTATTTTGCAGTGAAGATGGGATGATTTTAGACTTTGATGTCGCGATTGTGGTCTAGGATCTTGACATCAGGGTTTGATGATTAATCTTGATTACTAGCCTGACCATTGATGCTTATTGTATTACATTCTTGAGTTCCTGCCTTTGCCTCTTCAATGAAATCCCTTGAAATCTATCTTTGAAGAAAATTTATAGCATTGCATTTCTTGTGATTTAAATTACAGCACCCTGCCATAGATTTTTTTTCCAGCTTTTTATTATTTCCATCATGAGACATACACACAGTGCTACAGAACCTTAAGGATTTATTAAACACGTATTTTTGAACCATGCTTAACTGTCACACTGAAAATTTAGTCCCCTGCAGTGTGAGGTTAACCTGACAGTTCAACATATTTCACAAGTCCATCTAGGCAACAGCCCACAGAAAATGTTTGGGAATGGGCAGACCCTTTCAAAAGCATATCCAGCAGATGATTGGATAATCTTTCTGTTGATCACACTCATAGGAGCCGAAGAGAATGTGGCACAGTGCGTGCTTCACACACACACACACAAAGGCAGACACGTCTCTGTGCTCCCTTTCTCGCCAAAATCACACCTCTGATATCACCTCTGTGTACGGAGCATATAGTAGCCAACTCAACCCCATTATGTCTTTGTGATGTTCACAGTGGGGGTATTTGTAAGCTCCGTAGGCGGAAAGGCTTTTTTTTTTTAAGGTCACTGCTTGTGCATAGAGGAAAAATCTTTCAGTGCAGTATTTTGTGCCCTTTAGGTGATTCAACTCATTTCAAGGAGTGATTGCCTTTTGTGTTAATTAGGCTAATTTTATTCAGAAGCACCTCACACTCCCATCAAAGTCAGTCAGCAGAAATCATAACAAAGAACTCAACAGTCATGGCAGACAAGGGCCAGAAGTTGAATCACCAGCAGCTTGCAGAGGCATTTATGTGCATCACAGCATTGAATATCAGGAGTGAAGTGTTTGACATTTTTGACACTGAATACCTGTGTAGGCCAACTTTTTTGACACAATCAGCAAGAAATGATACCGGAGTTGTTAAAGAATCAGATTGATGAGCAGAATGGATACTGGCATAGATATCTATAAAATTTTATTTTAAGGCTGACTACAAGGCAATGCAAGTTTAGTCGCAGAGCATTATGTATCAAAGCTATTCTAACTGCTACTCAAAGTATACTACCATGAGCATTAAAGACAGCAAAAATACACATTCACAGTGAATTATACATGTTGAAAATGACCTTTTGATACCATGGACAAAGCTTTTCTCCTGCTGGATGTTGTGTTGTTACATTGAACCTCTGTGCCTTGGCGCAGAGTAGTTTTTGCAGTGCAGAAGGAAAACATAACTTATTTTACCCTCAGTGCATAACTTTTATTTGCTTCTCTCTCGATGCTGACTGCATCTAATTGGTTAGGTTTTTTCCAAGTGTATGGATGTTGTACAGTTTGATTTCTTATCAATTTTTGCTCAACTCTGCTGTTGATAAGATGCTCTTTTGTCCATAAACTGCTAAAGTTAAACTGTCCCCCACTGCAATCCTGTGTTAACAAGAGACGACAGCCAGAAAGAGATGAGTGTTTGAAATACTTAAGTCGACATCAAACCAACCTCGGGCCTCAGAAGCTGCCTCAGTGTGTTGCCTGCTTTCCCTCTGATGTTCACCTATGTCAGACAGGGAGGCAGGGAGGAGCGTGTTGTGATGGCCTGTCTCAGTGTAGGCTCACACTCTATTTTAAGAAGACGGAGAGGCAGGAGGCTGCAGCACACCCTTACAGTAGCCTGAGCCGCTCACAATAAAGGTCAATTCTGAAATCAGCAGAACTAAAAGCAGAAAAAAAATAAAGAATGCAAAGGTCAGATGCACATTATTCCTGTGAGGAAAGATGAATTATGTTTAAGTGAAGCCCTCCAAACTCATAATCTAATAATCTGAGTGTGAAATGAAAGAAATAGAGAATGGGATTGAGGGACTGAAGAAGTGACAATGTTCTGAGGCCCAGAGGGGACCCAACACCCACTACGTGTTACCTTTTACATTTTTAGCAATAATTGCTCTCTGGTATGTCTGCTGCAAGACACACACACTTATACACCTTATTTGGTGCCATAATCATTTTCTACCTCACAGTCCTACAACCTTCAACCCTTCATAAAGCAATGGGCAGAGCAACAGGCAGAATGGTTGCCTAGAAACTCTATTTTTTTATTTCACCTCTGCTATAGTGCCAAAAGCAGTGTGTGAGAGAGTGTTAGAGAAAAACAGAGAATGGGTGGAAAGAGAAGGGAATAGAGAGGAAAAGGACAAAAGGTGAGAATCAGAAAGAATAGATCCTCCGTCAGATATGAGTGCCTAAAAAATAATCATTTACACTCACCAAACTTTACTTCGGTTCAAGTGGTGTTCACAAAGTAAAAAAAAAAACTTTTGTAGGCTCACAAGGATTCTTTTTTTGCAATAAGTTTGAAATCAATGAGGCACTCATGGAGAAAATACATGGCAAAAAAAACACTATGGGATACATATATATATATATATGTATATATATGTGTATATACGTGTGTTTATATATATGTGTGTGTGTGTGTGTGTGTACATACATATATATATATTTATATAGATAGATAGATAGATAGATAGATAGATAGATAGACAGATATATGTATATTGTATCATAAATTTTAAAGCAGGGTAAAGTATGTTTCAAATTAACTACAGAACCATAGCCATTGAAAAAGCTAATACAGAAAGATGAAATTCAAGAGCTGGTTCAAGCTGAGGGCTGATGCCAACTAGTTTGAGGCATGTACATCAGTATAATCTTTCTTGTGTGTCACTCCTCCGTGTGCTCTCCAGCATGTATAGTACACCCAGAACAAGAGAGAAATGACCTCAGAATTAAAAGTTTTTTAATGTACTTGGGTTAGGGTTCGGATGAATAATTTTTTATTGTTTTTTTTAGTATTTGTTTATACTTTAATTCATATTCATTTATTTGTTTACATATGGTTTTCACCAATAATTCTGTTCTCGTATTTTAATAAAGAGTACGGTGAGTATTTAGCACTCAGAGAATTCTGTACAATACTGGGTCATTTACAAACATTGATCAGACTGATTTTGTCACTTTTATCCAAGGATTATAATTATAAATGAAATTAGGGTCTCATGTGTCATGCATAGGTGTCTGCTGCATATTTTGATCATTTCTAATGTTGTGGGAATGCATGAGAAAAATGAAACTTTAATCTGAGTCATCATCTTTATATTTCATACAGAGTCCCTTGTGTGCCTTTGTGTGTTTGTCCTCACAACAAAAGGAGGCTAGTCGAATCATTGGCCAGAGCTCAGACCAAAAGATGACATCTGATAGGTAAATTAGAAAACTTTCACTGTTATGCACATGCTGGTATTACAGGGAATAAGGGCTGATGCTCTGATTGGTTTGATTCATGAAATACCTGAAACACACCTATTCACAACTAAGGCTTATAATCCGTACTATTTGCACTCCGTGCCTAGTTTTGCGGCAGGATTGTGTTTTGTCAGGGGTGTCCAGACTTACTTCATCGAGGACCACATACTAGAAGATATAGTAATTACCAGGTCACTTTGCTATACATCTCCTTTAGCGTATTACAGGATTTTGGAGTGACCAGAATGAGAACGATGCTTCATGCTGTAGAGGACAAAGTTAAGGGAAGATGCTGATGGCTCATCCCCATGTTCACACACTAATTGTACCCTCAGAAGTTTGTTTCAGGCCAATTAAAGGTTGTCCCCTGGGCTATAATTTGGACACTCCTGGTCTAAATAGGGGCCCCTTTTGTTCCCAATATACATGCTTCCTTTAGGAAAAATTATTAAGAATTACAAAATCTCATTTCATAGTTAAGCAGATGACACCCAACTGTATCTGCCCATTCACCCCAATGACCATTCTGGACCCACTGACCTTGATAAATGTCAGGAGGATATTAAGGTACGGATGGCAAATAACTTGCCGCAGTGGAATGATAGTAAAACTAGGATCATGGTATTCCATCCCACAAACTCTACTAACACTGTTCTCCAGTCTCTCAGTTATTTGTCAGAGTACGTAACACCTCATGCAAATAATCTTGATATCCCCCTGGCTCGACTACTGTAATTCCTTATATTTTGGTATCAACCAGGCATCCATACAGCAATTACAACTGGTTCAAAATGCTGCAGCACGTAAAAAAGGGATCATAAAACACCTATTGTAGCATCACTACACTGGCTTCCTGTTCAGTTTAGAATACCATACAAAATTCTTCTGTTTGTATTCATAGCTCATCATAACACTAACCCCAGCTATATCACTAAACTCATATCACCATACAACACAGCAAGGCCCCTCAAATCATCAGCTCGAGGACCCCTTACCGTACCAAGGTCCCACAGAAAAGCTTTTGGAAACAAGACGTTTTCAGTCATTGCACCGAGGCTGTGGAACAGCCTCCCATCACATATTAGATCTGACTGCACTCAGGACTGCTTTAAAAAACACTTAAAGACTCATTTTTATTCTCCTGCCTACTCTTGAGGGGAGTTCTAATCTCAATTAAGTTTTAACTGATTTTGCTAACCTGGCATTTGTGTAAGACTATATGCTTGTATGTATGCGTCTGTGTCAGTTTATGAGTATATGTTGTTGTCTGTTGGGGTTCTCAGCTATGATTCCATCCAATAATGGCTGTTGAAGTGTGTGGGTAATGTCTTTGTGCTGTCCACACACAAACGTGTCACTACTTTGTTAATCTGTTGTTCTTTATCATTTGGTGTGCTCCGTATATTTAGGGCCCGAGCCTCAGCTGCAAGCTGGGCGACCCTATTGGAACCCTAGAAATTGTAGTTGAGACCTTATGGCACATCATATCGAAAAATGTTGCTTAAAGATTTCATGCCTTGGCCAAAGCGCCCTTGGAAACTTTGATGTTTTTCCACAAAAATGCCTTTTGCTGATTTTGGCCAATTTTGCAGTTTTTTCAAAAGCATACTCCTCCTACAGATTTCATGGTAGCAAGCTGAAACAGCCAAAGGTACCCACAATAGTGTACTTTAAAACTACAGTACAATTTTCTACCTGGACGCTTAGTAAGGCTACAGCATCCTGTCAAATGAAAGTGGTGCTTTGTGGCAAAGCACACAAATGGCACCCTCGAAAGCAAAGGCTTTGCAATATCAAGGTTAAAATAGCTCCATTCTGTAGTTGAGACCTTGGGCCACACCATATCCAAGTATAATGTTTGTAGGTTAAAGGGCTTGGCTAAGGTGCCCCTCCAAACTATGATGTTTTTCCACAAAAATGTTTTTTTCAGGATTTTGGCAGATTTATAGGTTTTCAAATGAAACTTCTCCTAGTGGACAAAACGCTGCCTCCAAAGTAAAAGAATGGTGACCCCTTTTCTACAGAGAAGCCCTCTTCATCTGGCTTGTTGCTCATTGGAGGAACAAGTAGGAAAAGTGTTCCATCTTATAGTACAAATGACAATTTTAGTATTAAGTTCTGAATCTGACACTGCAAAAAAAAAAAAAAATAATAATAACAATACATCAAAATCAATTTTATCAGTATCTCATCTTATGGATGATGATCTCCAAGATGATCCATTCCACATTTTAACAACTTTTCAAAAAAAAAAAAAAAAAATGCAACAACATTGAATTACATGATACTTTATTTAAAAGTTGTAGCACCTTGTGCATCATTTTACATTGACACACATATTATTAATGTTTAAAAAAAAAAAAAAAAAAATGCTAACTGGCTAATGCCAGATTTAACCAACTACATTAGTGGATTTGGTCTTGCAACCATGCTCCCTGAAACATAAGTAGTGTATTTTGAAATTATTTCAAAAACGTCAAAAACTTAACTACAGTTAAGTAGAGAAAAAAATCATCAGTTTTATTTTGCCATTTTCCAGTATTTAATAATGAGTTTTGTTTAGGTATTGCCAATGTCCTCGTCCTCGTCCTGGCTGTTGATGACGTGAAGCAGAATGGTGGCAACGCACATCTCTCTTTGCCCTCTGTGGAAAATAATACAGTGTTGGATTACTCATCAATTCATTGACTGAATAAAATAATTAACAGTTATACAAATCACATCATCATTACCTTGCACTTCCTGCCATAAACTTGCCAAGCAAATGGATCAGATACTGGCAGTTCAGCATAAGGACCTCTAAACACCACCTTTGGAGGCACATGCCATGTGGGATAAGGAGAGCTTCTGCTAGCTGCCACCATCACAGGAGCCAAGGACTCAAAAAAGATGCGAGCAGATCGCCACAGCAGTTGCCCCAAGATCCTGCTTCCTGGAGCATCACTGAGGTGCACCTAGATGAAAGCACACGTAAATCAGACGTAGTTCTGTTGGGAACAAGACACTCACTGACACAACTTTTTTGTGCTGTGTATGCACAGAAAAACATACAGCGCAGTTACTTTACTTACTCCATCTCTGCACCACAAATTAAGGCGATCATATGGGAAATGCTCAGACATGGGGAAGTACTTGACACCTGAGGAGAAATAAAGCCATTCACAATTTTAAATAAGGACTTTGCAGATAAGAGACAAAACATTAAGGTCCATCAATAGTACACCAGAAATAATATTTACCAGTGCGCACTGCCACTCTGCGAAACTCCTGACGCATCAGCTCCTGATACTCAGGATCCACAGTCAACCGAGGGACAAAGTCTTGCACAAACACCTGTTACAAACCAAAGAATTTAATACGTTAAGAACGCTGCAAGTAAAATGCAGATCACAGCAAAAAAGCCATTGATATTTACACACATACCTTAGGACACCGCTCGATCGCAAGGCGCAGCAGGTCGCCGAACTGCTTGCCCACAGAGGAGATGGTTCCTGATACTAGGTTGTTGCTCGGCGCCATGATGCAGATAGCATCAGGCACACGAGACAACACCACATGCTGCAACTCTACGCGAAGGTCCTTGGCAGTGGCGCCGGGAACGGACAAGAAGCCGAAGGACATATGTCCACCAGGCACCTCCGCGAACCCATCCACGAAAGGGCGCAGATGTGACTCGCCAACAATCAGAACAAACTGAAAGATAAACACATATTGTTTAGAATCAAGCACACCTTCATGTGCCTCACATCTCCTGTCACATTGACAATCTTACCTTCTTGTCCTGTATGACTGCTGGAGGAGGCACAACCAGCCTACACTGACGACCTGTCAGTGCAGACACCGGCCACCGCTTCACCTTGTGGCGATAACCAGTACCACCACGTCCTGTGCAGACAACCAAAAATTAAATCACTTTTATGTCCCAAATAATAGTAAACTGATTTATAACAGCAATTTTCAACATATGAGCAAAGGCGTCAGCGGGAGGTTGCTATTTTTTAAACAATGTTTGAGGAAATAACTGTAAAGTCTTTCTGTTTTCTTCTTTTCATCTGACCATGTAGTTTTAAAGAAGAAACTGGCATTAAAAATGAAACAAGACAGTGAACAATTTCAACTGAACTTGTGCCTTTTAGTAAAAAAAAAAAAAAAGCACCAACAACAAGGATTTTAAGAATTTAAGAACTAGTTCAGGAAACAAAAAAGCAGAAGCTGCATTGACCTGTGCTCTGTGTCAAGCCATTTTTTCTTTGCTTAATATTGGCATCTATTGCAGAAAGCACTATTATATTGTAAGAATCCTGAAATACTAGAAGGTTACTAGATGTACTTTTACAGATCTAAACTGCCTGCTTCTGCACTGCACTATGCTTTGACCTCCCACTAAATGAACATCCATCTTTAGGTAACTGCAGGCTTTCACCCCTAACGTACTACTGTCATGGGAAAATATTCAGCTTTTTTCTGCATAAGTCTCTCAAACCACTTCAGCACTGCTCAAAACTACCAAGTATTCAATGAATTTCAGGGCTTTATTCCTTTTAATGCCAGTCTGAAGACATGTTCCCACTTATTTTATTCAAAAACACACAAAAAAATAGATATTTTCTACATAGTAAATAATGAGGAGATTGGGCATTGTTGGAAATTAGTCTTGTATATGTCAAAAAGTAGCAGCAACATTGATTTCATTTTATGAATATTTTTATGTGGTGTGAGAATTAAAATGTAGCAACCTCCACGGACCCTCAAGACTAAAATGTACTCGCAAAGAAACTGCTGTAAAATAATCATAAATCTTTTTTCTTCTGTTTCTTTTGTTTACATGTAAATCAGAACAAACAGTCAAGATGAGAATAACAGCTTATTCAAATTATAACTACTTTAATATTTGATTAGTGTGAGGGGAGACGAGTTGGTACTTACCTGCTGACATGTTTGTCCTCAGTTGATTTGCCATTGGCTGATGAAATTTGATCTCTGTTTTAAAGTCAGACAATCAAACCTTTCCAAACGAGTATCCAACAAAATGTCGTGAACAAAATGTTTTCGACTGAAATAATTTCACGTTGTGACTAAAAGCTAAAATATTTCCTGCAAATATGTCTGTAACCAACACGTACGTGTCTCCTCTCTATAAACCTCCGGATGCCTGCAGGTCTGCCCTGCTCTTATACTTTACGGACTTTCTAGAATTTTGTGATGTCATCAAAGCACAAAGAGAGGGATGTGTGATGTCATCAAAGCGCAGAGATGATGATGTTCAAATATACGCAGAGGAACATATCATTAACATCTCATTAAAATACATACAAACCCCAATTCCAGTGAAGTTGGGACGCCGTGGAAAGTTTAAATAAAAACAGAATAGAATCCTTTTTTCCCTGTATTCAAGTGGGTACACCACAAAGACAAGACATCAAATGTCCAAACTCATAAATGCATTGTTTTGTGATTGTATTTGTAATCTGATTTATTCATTAACGGATAAGCAGAAGAAGATGGATGGATGAATTTATTCATTAAATCACGCATGAAAATGGGTTGGGGTTGAAAAAGGTGAGGAGGCTATGACCCCTCTAGGGGGGTCCGAGGTCATGCTCCCCCGGAAGAAAATTTTGAATATCTCATATTTATTAAAAGCATCAATCTGATGCATTTTAAGAGAAAAATCAAGCAGAATTACAAGACAGTATGAATGTATAATAAAGTATCTATTAGTACCTATTAAATTCTGGGGTGACTATGTCCTTTTGCTGGAAATGCATAAAAGCTTTTATCATTAGTTAATTTGGGAATTGGAAGGAAACATTGATATTTTTACTTTTTAGATAAAACATACATTGAAGGGACGGCTCTTACAGCACTGTCCTGAAAAAAAATCACCATCTTAACAGTCATCATGACCCAATTCGCAAAAAGATCAACCACTTCAATAAGATTGAAAAAAACATATTTTTTTGTGCAAAAGCGACTGGAGAAGTGTGTTATAAACATTAAATAATAATGAGAGCCCTGGGAGATTATACATCCATAAATCGTACTCACTATTTTTCCCATCATGACACATAAACATCCAAATGATGGTTGTTTTGTAGATATCTCAAGTCCAAAGGTCATTATAGGAAAACCGCAATTTCTATGCTAAGATGACAGGATACGTCAAGATCCTGAGATAACAACTAATATGTCACAGCACCGTAAAATAAAAAGTTTGGAAGTATGTCTGCGCAGGGCCACATTTTTACCTGACTTATACACGTCCAGTGAAAACAGCTCTGAGACCAACTTTTGGACCTAGACCCACAGGTTGAGAACCACTGCACTGGTAGACTGCATTTGGAGCTTGATCCTTTCCATATTGCTCTTATATCATGGAGAATAAGTGATGCAGGTGTCCTCAGGATGAATTTATCATTTAGAAAAAGTAAGTGAAAACAAGAGCGGGACTGCTCCGGAATGTAACCAAAAGACTGGCTTGTCATTTTTTAAACTGTTGTGTTCACTTAAACCGTGCACACGAGCCAACGAGAAAACGTTTGAATTACAAAAAACAAACAAAAGCTGTGTTCGAAATTGTCCACTCATTCACTCACTCACTACTCCATATAGTGTAAATAAAATAATTAACTACATAGGGAATGACCATACGAGATTTCGGACACTACACTGAAATTTTCTAAACATCATAGTGTCAGTAGATGAGCCGGATATTCTTGTGACTGAAGTGGATGCGCCAAGCATCACATAAACAAACCAGACACTCAGCAGGATAAGTAGCAAATTTTGCATTTGTTTACAACTGTTAAAAGACTCAATAAAGCTACACTACAAACATGTTAAAGATACTTTAACGTTTCTTACAATTATATATGAAAGCAGCGGCAATTTGTGCCTTATCAGCCTTCTTTCTCTTCGTCTTCTTCTTCTTCTTCTTCTCTGGAAAACCACGACTGCATTGCATTGTGGTATACGGGAGTACTATGTAGGGTACATCGTACGAACACTCACATTTGCTGTGCATTGTGGGTATTTTATAGTGCACTATATAGTGAATGAAATTAACCGCTGAGAATTCGAACAACACTACAAAATGGCGAACACACTACATAGTGCACTATATCCGTGATAGGGAACAATTTCAAACACAGCTAAAGTGATTCAGGATCCCTGTCCTAGCGCTGTGCGTCTTTATGCTCACCAGCCCACGGAGGAGCCCTTTGCGCTCATATTTCCATGCATTCACACTTGTAGGGCGAACGTTTTTATCTAAGTCAGGGGTGTCCAAACTATGGCCCGGGGGCCAAATGCAGCCCACTGCCCATTTAAATTTGCCCCTGAAACAGTTGAATGAATAAAGACATTTCAGTTACAGCAGCAAATACCATCAATCATGCACATTTTCTGCCATATTTACTTTGTCAAAAGGTCTCATTTACAAAGTATATTGCAATATTCATCTTCAAGCACTAACATACTTGCAGTTTACTCTTGTTTGGTGTCTGACAGTGAAGATAAGCCGTCAGTGTCTCCCATCTCTGCTGCTCAGAAGGTCATTCTCGCCCTGACTAGGTGTGAATCCAGTGATACCCCAGGGTTATGGGGGCCCTTTGATAGGCGATAACCCTAAAACTTTAACTTACATACACTAGAAGTGAAGTGCAGCAAGTGGCTCAGTCGTCCATCTATTCCTCTTTATGTGGCCCTCGATGTAAAAAGTTTGGACACCGCTGATCTAAGTCAATGCTCCCTTCAAATGCGGGCACATGTTCGCAGTTGATAATCTCTGGTATACCTCCATGTCCCATCCACCCCCCACCCATCGGATTTACACGATTCACGTAGGTCACCTAAGTTGATTTCAAAACGGCAAATTTCAAAGAAAGGTGAGGGATTTTCATGCCTGTTCAATAGACTGATCTGTGGTCTAGTTTTAAGTCTTGTTATTTCAGTTCTAACTTTTCCTGATGTAGAGCAGTTTGGCTCAAACTCTGTATTTAAAGTGATAAAGTTGAGTTGAGTCACTCACTCTGATTCACTGGTAATTAAAACATGACAGGATATGTTGTTTTCATTTAAGTTGCTGTCGCACAGAAAGCGACGATTCTTGTGGCCAACCAACAGACCAAACGTTTTCAGCTCCACACATTGGGGTCAGCTTGATATACTCAGCACCCAAACAGAAGGATGTCTTTCCCTGTATTTGAGAGAGAGAGCTTCTACAACTGTACTGAATTGGACTGCTTGGTGGAAACAGCTATAGGGTTGACGATGCTGTCTCTACAAAGTGCGAGCCTGCTCACTCAAACAATTTTAGCACTAATTTAGGGATTAGTGTTCTCCTAAAACCCACTTTCATTCTTCGGAAAGGACTTGGTCTCGGTCAACCACTGAGCTACAGACTTCCATTAACAAGTCAAACTTTTTGTCATTTCGCTGAAGGGGCCTCAGTACAGCCCCCTGTGAGCCACATTACAGACAGCAGTCGGCACATATCACTCTTCAAAATTCATCCATCATCCAGTATTCAGAGACTGTTCATTTGATCAGTGTGACAGTCTGACAGTGTCCAATTGCACAGTGACAGCAGTGTAGCATAAGGAGGTTACATGCTTTATAATGAGATGCGCTGGAGAGGAAAGGGAGAATGAGAATCTGAAACAAGGTGTGTGAGAAGAGGGAGGAAGTGTGGATAAATAGATGAGGCAGAGTGGAGGGAGGAGTGGAAGTAAGTTACCTTTGAACTACTGTGTGTCAGAGGATCCAGCTTTCTATTAGTCCTCGGTGATGTGCCGGGAAATAGGAGTCAGGGGACGACAAGAGACCACTCCAGCCTACTTCTCTCCATCTGCACTCCTCCCTCTCGTTACCTTCCTCCTCCTCTTGCTATCTTTACCCTCCTGTCATTACTTTCCCCCTCCTCTTCCTTTCTCTCATTACTTTCTGTCATCTTTTGTCTCTCTCAGCCTCTGCTCTGTCCTCACTTTCTTTCTGCCTCATCTCCTCCATCCCTCAGTCCCCTTGTATCTCCCTTCTCCTCCTCTTCATCCTAACTCGCCTGATATGACTCCAATCTCCCACCCTCTCGCAGTCACTGCAGCCCATCCAGTTTGCCTCTGCAGACAGTGCAGCTATGATGGAGCATGGTCTCCATTATCTTCTATCATCTGCTTGTGCTTTGCTTTCAGAGGTACCCAATTACCCTAATGCTAAATTGAATTTGGTTCCCGCTCTGTGATTGTTGTTGACTCTCATAATCCATTTTTATGAAAGGGGCTTTACTCCAATCACTGCTAAACTAATACTGATTCAAAGTCATTGGCTTGGCAGTAATTATACTTGTGAGTTGTTGGTTGTATTAAATTTTTTTGACAAGGGCACTGGGATGTTAGCTAAGCTCTATCTCTGTCAGTTGTGTCCACATGTCTTGTGTGAACAGTTGTGGTGAACATGCCTGTGAGGTTCCTTCCTGCCTGTATGTTAGTGTGCAAAACATTTCTGACTCGACTTAAATAGGTGTATAACTAAAGATGTTGAAAATCAATCTCAAGTTTTCTTTGGCAGAAATGAAAGTTTAAGCACAACTGCTTTCGGCAGCACATCACCAAGGACAAACTTTTATTCTCACAGAATTCTTTTCAGTCTGCGTGGTTCTTTCTAATCTACTGAAATTCTCTACTTTGTTGCGATTCCAAGCATTTCAGGCATCATTTCAAATGGTAGAAACTGACTTGTTTTGTTTTCAAGCTGTCTGTCTAATAAGACTCAGCTGAAAGCCTCAAAAACTTTATCAAAGTTGCAGCTTGTGTACTCGTTCAACTTTATCAATAAACTTCTATAGCAAATCCGTCCGCAATCTGTACATCTTATCTCCTCTCCTCCTAGCTTGCCCTTAAAACATAATCAAATTCAGAAAATGTGAGGATGAAAAGTATGTTGTGGTGTATGGATTTTATGTTTGATCTGACACCTGACCGCCATTGTTAGCCAGTAGCTAACCAGAAAAACTAATAAACTTCTAAAGAGTCAAAACCAGTAATGGAAAGCGTGACAGCCAAGAAAGCCAAAAGCAAAACGTCTCTATTGCCCTATGTGGCTGTCAGTTGTACAGTTGTGTTCAAAATAATAGCAGTCTCACATCACTAGCAAGATAAATCACTGTTTTTGTTAGAATTTCAACTTCTACACTGCAAGTAAGTTTGTAGAAGGTTTAGTAAAGGTATAGAAAACCAACAGACCCAACAGGCATGACGTGCATGCTGCTGATTCTGTGAAACTGAATCATTAACTGAAAGGGGCGTGTTCAAAAAAATAGCAGTGCTGAGTTCAATTAGTGAGGTAATTGATGGTGTGAAAAAAATAGGTGTTAAACAGGTGGCCCTTATTTAAGGTTCAAGGCAACTGACGCTGCATATGCTGGCTGTGCATTTGTCCTTGAAAAACAGAGTAAAATGGGTCGTTCAAGACATTGTTCAGAAGAAGAGCGTTCTTTGATTAAGAAGTTAATAAAAGAGGGGAAAACCTATAAAGGAGTTCAGAAAATGATAGGCTGTTCAGCTAAAATGATATCAAATGCTTTAAAATGGCAGCCAAAACCAGAAAGGTGAGGAAGACAAAGAAAAACGACTATTCGAATGGATCGGAGAATAACCAAAATGGCAAAGGCTCAGCCAATGATCAGCTCAAGAGGATCAGAGAAGATCTGAGGTTGCCTGTGAGTACTGTAACTATCAGACAACGTCTATGTGAAGCCAAGCTACCAGCAAGAAGCCCCCGCAAAGTCCCATTGTTAAAAAAAAGACATGCTGAAGTGGTTACAATTTGCCAAAGAACACATTGACTGGCCTAAAAAGAAAGGGCGCAATATTTTGTGGACTGATGAGAGTAAGATGGTTCTTTTTGGGTCTAAGGGCCACAGACAGTTTGTCTGACGACCTGAAAACACTGAATTCAAGCCACAGTACACAGTGAAGACAGTGAAGCATGGTGGTGCGAGCATCATGATATGAGGATGTTTCTCGTACTATGGTGTTGGTCCTATTTTTTGCATACCAGGGATCATGGATCAGTTTGAGTACATCAGAATATTGGAAGAAGTCATGTTGCCGTATGCTGAAGAGGAAATGCCCTTGAAATGGGTGTTTCAACAAGGCAATGACCCCAAACACACCAGCAAGCGAGCAAAATCATGGTTCCAGACAATAAAATTCAAGTAATGGAGTGGCCAGCACAATCCCCGGACCTTAATCCCATAGAAAACTTGTGGGCTGACATAAAAATGCTGTTCATGAGGCAAAACCAAGAAATGCAGAGCAATTGTCCTGGGCTTCAATACCTGTTGACCGGTGCCAGAAGTTGGTAGGCTCCATGCACCACAGATGTGAAGCAGTTATCAGAAACTGTGGTTATGCAACTAAATATTAGTTTATGATTCTCAGGAAAGTTGAATCATCAAGCAATTCTTAATTTATACACTACATTTTTGAGTTTGTAAATAAAGATGTCAACACTGCTGTTTTTTTGAACATTATATTTCTTGACTTTCTGTAAAATATGATCAAATTCAATTATTTTTTCCCATTTTCTTGCTTTGAAATAGAATGTGTAGTGTCCCCAATGCATTTGTGTGCATTAAAATACAATTTATTTGAAGAATTTTATGGTTTACTCACCTTTTTAAACACACTGCTATTATTATGAACATAACTGTATTGGTGATTTGAACTGATTTTTGAAGACTGAAAATGCATCAAATTGAAAAACATATATATTTTAAACTGATAATGGCATGTTTATGGTGGAATTTAGGTCCTTGTGGCTTGAAGATGACTGGTATTTGACTGGGATTTGACTGGAAGTCAGCAGACACTTGACTGAAAGGGAAAAATTGAAAAGGCTGCATCTGTATTTCATTTATTCATTGTTTTATTTGTTAGGGACAGATACAGTAAACATAAACAAACTGAAAATAATGTTTGATTCAGTTTGTGTTTGAAGTGTATGTAGTGTTTTGTAGCTATTGCTAATTTGCAACACCCTAACAGTTAGACCCAAATATCTATTTTATTACAGTGGGTTTAAAATCCAGCCCCATAACATCTGTAAAGTAAATAACTTGCCCTTGTAAAAATGTAGTTGATGACTCCGGGAAAAATCATCTATAAAAAAAGAAAGTAAATTACATCCAAATGTCAAGGTAAGCCACTTACATCTCCTCAATGATTTGATTTAAAAAAATGTCTACCCATCATCTGTAAGGTGTAAAACCAGGAAGACCAAACACATAGAGGAAGTATTACATATCACTATGGCATTTGTGTCTATGTTTATGAATTTGATAATTAATAGTAAATTATTTTTGATGTGTTAAGTATTTACTAATGTTTTATAATGCCTAATAGCGTGTTTAAAGAATACACTTATTAAATCATTGGTTATAAACCTGGGGTCTGAGTCACCTCTAGGTAAAGACAGGAGATACTAAAGCTCTCAGAGGGTACACAAATTATCAATGCAGTCAAAATTAGAGATGAATATGAGATGAATTTGTTCCACAACACTTACTGAAGGGTACGCTTAAACTGATAACAGTAAGACATCCATCTTGTTGGGCTTTAATCAATGGAAATGACGACATTATGCCAGTTTGATGTAATACATTGTGTTTTTGAGAGGGTTTAATGGGAACTGAAAGGAAGAAAGGTGGGGAACATCTGATCTAGACAAGCACGTATCGCTCAAGAATAGACACATGCCAGATATTTTTGTTGCTTTCAAGATATTACAAGTGTGTCAGGCAACCTTGTGATTTTTTTTTACCTTTTGTTTTGTACATTCATTATACAGTTCCCTAGAGGGACAGACATTAGAAATAAGCTCAGGCCATGATACTGTAGTGTGCTGCAATTGTTTGCTTGCTCTCTTCGTGTCTCTTCATGACCAAATAAGTAATAAGAGCAATGGTACAAACAGTTTCAAATGTACCTCTGAATGTTGCTAAAGGACTTTTGTTTTTGTGTTTTATAGGACGGTTATGCTCAGTATCACTTTGTGGGCTCTGCCTCAACAATAGAGAGAGACAGACAGAGGCCCTACTCCTCCTCTAGAACTCCATCAGTCTCCCCCGTCAGGACATCACCAAATAACCGCTCAGGTAAGGATCACATGACACATGAAATACAGAGGTGATGTTATGATGACATGTGGACTATGCATGTCTGTCTCTGCATTCCCTCTAAGTACTCTACAACCAGCTTCAGTGGAAGACCTTTTCGCTGGGGGCATCTCTGCAGAGCCAGGTTCCCCTTTTTAAAAAGATTCATATACTTTCAGAGTGAATGTTACTTTGATCTAAATTTAGGCTTGGCTAATCTACCATGGCAGACATCTGGCTCAGTGGGATCACAGGGTTCCTGTTAAGTTCAGGTGCAAAAGTTTAAAAGGAGAAGAGATATACTGGGCGAGTCATCACCCCAAAATGAAAAATGATTAAATGTTTTGCACCAAATTAAAGCAAATTAAAGACAGTCTCCTAGGAAGGAGTTTTCTCAAAGCTGGATGCTTTAGGGTTTGGATTCATTTACATATTTGAGTTAGAGTGAAAGCCAAAAAAATATGTTAAAATTATATGTATTGTACTACGCTGAATTGATATCAAAGTAAAGACTTAATATAGCTATTCTTATAATCAGATTTGCTGTATAAATTACTTACACCTGCAATTTCAGCATTTTTGGAAAATATAGCAATGTATGATTTTAAAAGGTGAACTAATTGTATTTGCTTTCCTGCTGAGGGTTACTAACAACTTCAGATATATACAAGATATTAAAACTAAAGAACAAGTTCCTTTCATCTTATGCTCAGGTCAAGCTTCATAATACCTGACAGTTGTTGGGTTTTAAGACCTGTCTGCTCAGAAAAATTGTTGTTTAATTTTGTTTGTTTGTCATAGTGAACAACAATGCCACATCTGAGATGCATCAAGAGCTCCCGCTGAAAAACCAGCATGTTATGACTGTCGTCCAACAATTTGTTTGGTCAAATCAGAGACCTTGACCAATTTAGAGCACAGGGCGCTCTGCAACACCACGGTCATAGTTATAGACAACCCGAACAGCATGACAAAAGAAAGATTATGTCATTGCTGTGAGATGGAACTATGGCAGAGAAAAAAAACTTTTTTGCAAGCTCTAAAAACATCTCTACCTTTAATAATGTGTCAAAGAGGAACTACAAAAGCAACCAAGTGAGAAACTGTTGACAGCATTTAGCAGTGAGCTGATGTGTCATTTCTCATGATGTTTTAAAAAATAAGCAAATACAGAATAGTAATATAAACACAGTTTCTTCTTTGCTGTCTTCTTTTTGATGTCAATATTCCTTCCTCTGGTGTCATCCCTGCTGTAATGTGTATTGGGGTGTATGCATGTTGAGTTACTGCATGATTTTATGGCTCCAGAACCGTCTAATCCATGTTCAGTGTAACAGAGTACCTCTTTCCAGTATCACCTGTTTTCCCTGGGCATGTGGAGTGTCCAGCAGGGGATTAGCTCTCAGCCTGGGACTAATTTCCTGAAAGTTGTGCTTCCAGCCTTTGCTGGTCATTTGCTGTGGTTAATTGAGGAGGCATTTTAATGAAACCAGCACTCGGTAAGGTTCTTTTACTCCACAGTGTACCACCACCCTCTTTCAGCATAATTATAACCTAATGAGGGAGATTAAGTGTTGCACAGTGGTGCCACCAACTTGGTCCATGTTGCAATGTTTTGTAGAAGAGCTCTCGCTTTGAATGTTCAGTATTTGGGCAAAGATTTCCCACAGTGTTAGATATCCCATAGTTGGCAATGATGGCGTCCTTCTTTTTATTTTTTTTATTTTTTACCTGTATGCAGGTTGCAAAGTTATATAGCAGAGGGAGCACCTTAAATTTCCCCCACTTTCTTTGACAGAGCCTTTGGTTGTCCTTGACAGGAAAGTTCTGGGAAGTACTTGGACTCACCCATCCTTGTGGCTGTAATGAGATCCTTGCGATGATGTGATCAACACATAGCAAATGGTTTATGCCTCCAAACTCCTCATTTTAATACCAGTTGTAATCTTTAGTCTATCCACCAGGAGGAGCAGTGACTGGGAGCTGATGTGATCACTGTGCTTAAAAACTCTGCTGCCACCATAAATCCTTTTTTCCTTTCTCTCAACCACAAAGAGAAAATGCACTATGAACACTCTCAACTAAAACTCAAGTATGACATTTGTTTTACGTAACTGTTTGCAGTCATAAGCCGCATCTTTTTTTTTTTCGTTATATATTGCGGACACACTTTCTGTGCCCCCCTTTCGGTATAAGGGTAACAATTTGATAAAAGCATGTGAAATAGCAATCATCTATCATCTTACAGCATCGTTTCAAGAAATGTGTCCATCCACGTGAAAACACTGTAGTATATATGCCAGGCTTGTAAGTGGCACTAATGCTGCTGCAGACATAGCCTACACCAAAACCAGAGACGACATGGAGCATGCACATACATCATGAGAAATGTCAACATGCACTGGCACATGCTGTTCTGTCCTCTTTTGCTCATGGTGGTTGTAGAGGAGTAGAAGATTTTGCTGTAAAAGAAATAACAAGCTCAGAAGCTTCAGCAGTATGAACACCACAGTGTACTCCGCCATTTGTTTCTGTTGGTGTCAGGGTTCACGCATGTGTTTTGAACAAGAGGTGTGACTTTGACATCATCATTTCTGAGAATATCTGTATTTATTGTACACGTGGAAACGCAAGGCTGGCATTTTCAGATTTATCTAATCTGGGACCCATTTTAAAAATGCGGCAAGTAAACATATGGACGAAACACCTATATAATCATACATCACTACAGTTTCAGAACATCCCCTTAGAGATGGGGGGATTCCCATTGGCTGGAAGTTGGCTAGCGACTTGCTTGAACTCAGCAGGCATTTGGTGGGGCAGGGGGAAGGGGGTTGAAGAGGCTCCATCTGTAAGATATTGCCCTCTTTTCAAAAGTATTAAAGATAAACTACATTTGTTTAAGTTTTCATAGTCTTTTACCAATTAATATTCTTGTAAAGGACAAAATAAAGTTTTACAGTCATTTGAGTGGAAAGTTTTATTCTACCATCAAAGTTACTTTATAGTCTTCTAGTCACTATGAGACAGGATTTCCTTGGCTTTGAAAAAGAGCCAGATGAGCTGCTGTACCTGGCATCAAGCCTTCAGACAAAGTTAAAAAATACTGCCTGATTTTTCCAGCAATACATTGATCTTATTGTTTGGAAAATAGAGTAGTATACTGTAGCCAAAATCTCTCAAAAAAGTGACAAAAAGTGTTGAACTTCCTCTTTAAAGAGGAAAGTTATCATCAACACAGAACAGGATTTATAGAATATGTTAAAATAACTGTTTTTATTGATGAATAATATATATTTGGCATAATTTAACAATTTGGATGAAAACTGTCCCAAATCAAAGAGTAAGTTTAGAGCAAGGTGTCAAGATATTGCTATTAAAGTATGGCGGTATCAGCTCATGTATATGCTGCAGGAATATTCAGCGTAACTAGAAGGTAAAGAAAGCACATGTCCCATAATGAGGTGTAATTCAGATATTAACTCGAGGCATCAGTATTTACCAGTCAATCAGTCTGATGATCAAGGCTGTAGCCAGTGCAAACCACCCACAGGCTCTCATGCTGTAAACTATGATTATTGTTAGCCTTTAGCTTGAGCCCATTGGCCTTCATGCCAAGCAAAGGGCACATTAGCATTAGCTGTTAGCATCAGTGGTAGAGGAGCCTTTAGCTGTGCTTTCTCCACACCGGGCTTAGCAAGCTGATGAGGCAGAAAAGTACTTTTCCTTCCTCCCAGCTTAGAGAGGTCTTCAAGGACCCCGGCTAAAAGAGAGCGAGGGAGAGAATAGTGCATGTTTGTGTGTAAGAAATAGAGAGAAAGAGGAGACAGAGAAAGAAGAGGGGGAGATAAACAGAGGGGGAGATAAAGGGAAAAGGCGAGGATGCAAGAAGAATTAGGGACTGAGGGATGGTTAATGCACTGAGCAGGAAGTGAAGGCTGAGGATTTGACTTTGGCCGGCGACATTGAAATGAGGACTTTGGAGATCATCTTGCTGAGAGAAATTTGTGTACGTCAGAGTTGGGGTGGAGGTGGTGGGATGAATGGAAAATGATTTGAAATGACTCCCATCTTCTCCCCTGCTCCTCCCCCCTCCCTTTACTCCTCGACTTTCTTTCCGTTAATCTTTCCTTTCTCGATCACTCGTTTCATTCTTGTCCTCCTCCTCTTTGCAGTAATCCCACTTTTTTCTCACCTCTCCCTCTGATCTCTTGGTCTTTTTACACACTCACACTGTCTAATATACACACACACACACACTTGCATCTGTATCTTCTCTCTGCATATGCTCCAGTCTGCAATCCGGCCCTCAGAGATGGATCAAAGCAGGAGGAGTAATGACGACGTGCAGGCACACAGGGAGAGAGGAGGAGGGAGAGAGGAGAGTGGTAAAACTGGGGGAGATAGAGTGGAGTCGGGGTTTCAGGCTGCGAGGATGTCAGTGAGACAGAGGGCGACACCAAGACAGAGAGAGACCTTTGCATCTGTCAGGACCCCCACAGGGTCCTGCTGTGTTCTGTGCTGATAGAACGAGTCTCTCAGGTTCTCATATAGTTAGGAGCCAGGTCCCCACGGGGGCAGTTACCAGGAGTGATGGCACTGTCTCCGGAGGTGTCTGTGACAGCTTTTTAGCATACACCTTAATGGAATCTACTGCAGGGGTGTCAAATGCAGAGAATTAAATATCAAGTATGTCAAGACATCAGAGAAGGGTCTGTAGTCTTCTGCTTCTTATGCTGTACTAGATTCAAATTGATCTTTGCCAGGGACAGCAAAGGCCGGAGACATTACATTTCCAGGTTGTCTGTCTGTTCATACATCCACCCATCTGTCCCATTTTGTACATGCATCACCTCCAACATGCTAAGAGGGATTTTCTTTAAATTCTGCTTAAACATCTGTTCTGACTCTGCAATAAAGTGATGACATTTTTGAGGTCATAGATCAAGGGTCAAGGCCAACATCTCAAGGATGCTTTGACAGGTTAAGTTAAAACTTGTCAAAAATGTCCTCTCTGATTCATGGATGAAGATTCTGAGGTACAGTGTCAAGGTCAATTTTGCCTTAAATAAGATTCTTTGGGGGGTGGAGGGCAGATTTGATGAAAATTCACCCTGGGACTTCAGTTTAGAGTCATTGTAACAGAACCAAACAGCCTGTACAACTACAAACACTGCTACACCCACTCTACCGCAGAAAAAAAAAAAACAAGTCCTTCACTGACCCTCTATCACTGTGCTTTCACTATAAGTCAGATGATAATGTGGAGTCATGTAGCCGCCAGGTGGTAGTTATCTCTCACCACGGCCAAGTATTCAATTCTAATGTGTGTATGACCCCTAATTATGTAAGTTAGGCCTTAACAGGGAAAAAAATCACTTCAAAACCTTTTTGTTTTTCTTTGGTTTCCGTCAGGTGTTTTATGCTTTATTTATTTTTCATCTGCTTTAGACAAACAGCTGAAGAAATCCTTTTTATAACCATTTTTAATTGGCTCACACCTTTACTTCTGTTTTTGAAAATACTTATCTTGAACGTGGTGATTCATAAGCTCTGTGTGTATGTTTTAAACATAGACTCACACATTTGTGTATTTATGTTCATGTTTTTCTTTCAGATGCAGCCACCTGACAGTTTTTCATATTTTGATATTCTGACATTTAAATTTTGTTGCATATGGTTCAGAAGGAAAATGGTTACAGTACAACAAACTAGAGGGCCCCAGGGAAAATTAGACAATGGAATTTGATCTGCATCTCTTAAACAAAGAAGAGAAAGAACACCTAACACACAAATCTTCAGTTACTGATAATTGGAGTCATAGTTTTAAAGGTAGATGCTTAAGTATAGGGTCCACTAGTTATTATGAATTCATCCATGAAATAATTATGAATTCCTGATTTAAGATCAATACTACGCATGTATGCCCAGTACTCCATGCATGACTTGATTAATTGATTAATGCATTAACTGAGGTATTTCATTTGTCACGATTCGTGAGTTCTGTTGTGCAGACTACAGCGATATTGGGCCTGTACTTGGTCATGCACATTACAGAGAAAAAAAAAAAATCAAATTATGTGAAATATTTAGATGTATTGTATGAAATGCTATTTTAGATATTGTACATGAGATGCTTTTCAAGAAAGACAAAATATATTGCAAATATAATGTAAAGCACATTGTGAGTCGCACATTTACTGCTCAACCAAATATTGAGCAGTAAACTGAATACTGTAAATATTCAAAGTTTTTATAGGAAAAAGGCGTGTAAAGCAGAAGAATATCATGACAGAAGCTCAGTCTTTTTTAACGAACCCATCTAAAATCTCCATCAGCTGTCCCCTTGTCCTTTTTAGGTATGAAGAAAACATAACACATTGATGCCACTTAATGTTGGAGACTTGATTTGATTTTCAATGGTTTAAAAGTGCTGTGCTTATAACATTTTAAAAGCAAAGATGATAATCTTTAACAAGGCAAATACTTTATTATCAAAGACTAGCAAGTGTCTCTGTAGAAGAAAATGTGTCTGTGTACACTTATTTTTAAGATAACCAAAAAAGAAAATCCAAAAATGTTTATTGAAGTAAAACCTGTGACTATGACTGAATATTTAGGACACCCACATGCCCCTCACTGTTCAGCTGTAGATCTTAATTACTGTATATATTAGACAATGAAGTAGTGGGGGTTAGCTACAGGAATGTTGAGCTAAGCATGCTTGAGGGGTTGCTGCAGGTGTTCAGGAGTCTTGCTCTGCAGTCAGTCAAGATAACAGGCACTGAGTTAGCACTTAAAGTTTGCTATAAGGAGATTAAACACAGACATGCTGAGTGTGTATGTGAGAGAAACCCTGCATGCACCATGTGTATGTTCTGGCCTTGCATGTGTTTGTGGATTTTGGATGAAAACAGCCATGTGTATGGTGACGCAGTCACATATGGGAAAACAGAATTGTTCTCAAATGATGGGAAGGTGACAGAAAAACACCCTATTTGCTTAAAAAAGAAAAGAAGGCCATTTGTTTCTGCAGCAAGAGACAATTAAACCTCAACTTCAAAAATACTTTTGCTGTTACCCTACTTTTGTCTGTTTTTACATTTTTCTCTCCATTGGTGTGGCTGTGGTTCAACCATAGAAATTTAGATATTTGTTTCCTGTACCCAAGCCTAGATGTTACACTGTTAAAAAACACTGACTTTTGGAAAAAAAAAATTGCTCAGACTGATTGGCCAAATAAAGTGCAAACATAATATCTGGGACAATATCTGTGTTTGTTTGGATGTTACTTCACAGTTGAATGAATCACGATGTATTTCAAGTTACAACCTAAGTATTTCCAGTGAAGGGATGGAGTAGATTTCACACCATATCTTGAAATGTAACTTAGTTGATGCAAAGCCGATGCATCAGATCACTGGTTTTGTGGCCTGTGATGACATTGCTTGAGGAGTGTTTGTGCTCTGGCATCAGGTCCAGTGTTCTTAGTTGACTGCTGCTGATCTGTTTTTACAGCCATTAATAAGTCAAGAGCTGATATGATCTTGAAATTTCACTCCAGGTTATACATTTTATAATTTTAAAGATAATTCTAAGTCTCTGCACACAAAATTGTGGTCGTGGGTGCCAGTGGTAGGAATGGAATCGGTAAGATTTTATTGATAGTAATACAGTTTTGGATTCTGCCTATTAATCCAATTCTTTAGCAATTCAATTGTTTTTTCCCGTTTTTTGTATCTAGAAAGAAGGTACTTCAAATGTTGAATGCTGTTTTGTCTGGACAGTGCATCAGCAAGTTGCTTGTATATGCACTAGGGTTGGTAATCTAATGCCAATTCCAGTAAAGAATCATTAACAATTGGGTAAAGGAATCAATATAATGTGTCTTTAAGCTGATTTCAAGCAGAGGTGGAAAAACCAGCAACGTGCAAAAACATTTGTCACTGCAACACTGCATGAAATATCAGGAGTGTTATGTGTTTGACTTTTTTGCCACTACCAACCTGTCCCACTGAAAATCCAGAGGGATTGATAAGGGAATCCATAAAGAACTGGATTGATAAGCAGAACCAATAAATGCATTTGAACTGATAAAATCTTACCAATATCCACCCTTTCTTGAAATCACCCAGACACAGATACTGGAGCTTGACAGTTTGCCTGCCTCTGCCTACTTTCTGCCATGTTAAAATCTTTTTTGACCTCCTTCTTTTTTTTTGTCAGCTGCCTCTGAGCTTCTTGATTTGAAAGGCATCCACAACTCAGTGGAAAGCACTGGAATATTAGGGATGAAAAAAAAAATCACCATGTTTCTTCTTTGGTGACGGTCGTTTTTGTGAAGCAAGAAAAACTTAATTTGATTCTTAAATGAATGAGACTTTTGATTTAAAAAAGTTAACACTTGGCGATGATGGGATAAACTACTCTGGTACCTTTGTACATTCTGCCAATATTGCAGCCAATATAGTCATAGACAGTTTGTACTGCTTAAATATTGGCTGTAGATGTCAGCAAAAAATGTTTGTAGGTGCCAATTCATGACTGATAATAACAATAACTTTATTTATATAGCACCTTTAAAAACAGATGTTTACAAAGTGCTTAACAGATAAGGCAAAACTCTGGGAACAATAAAATGAATATCAACAATCAGGTCAAACAAAGAAATTTCCAAAAGAGTCAATAAAAGAGGGCAGGGACAGAATGCAAACTCAGAGGGTCAAGGAAAATAAAAGAAAAAAAGGAATTAAATTAGTAAATTGGAAACAACCGTAGTACTATATGAACTATACTACATTAGTACGGGGCAAATGTGATTTGAAAAAAATTTATGAAGACAATTAAAAGATGATAAATGGATGGTAAATAATTGGACTGGATGACAACATCACATCAGGAAAGATTAAGTGTAAATGTGAGGCAGACAAAAAAGAGTATATTAAAACATTAACAAGTTGATAAATATAAAAAAAGGGTGGTAAAAACAAGATTAAAACAAAAAACTGGAAATAAACCTGTTGAAAAAATGGTCACCTTTTTGGGCAATTATCTGACGATACAGATATTGTTCAGATAATATTATTCATCCCTAGGAAACTGTAGAGCAAAAAGATGAACAATATTGATTCGTTCAACCAATTTATTTTCAACTGGGACTGGTTTTCAATTTCCATCACCGGCTTCTAGCCTTGTGCTTAAGTCTGTGTCCCATATCCAGAGACTGTTATACCGGACATGAAGGGCCTGGGTTAAGGGCTGGTCTGTTGCCTCTACTTTCTGTCAAGACCCTCTTTCTGTCCCCACTTCACAACCGTCCCCTGTCCAATCTATCAAACAGAAATATGGAGGCTCTAAAGTAAATCTTCAGAAATGACAGAGAGCAGCAGATGTGAAATTTGATATTCTAATAATGTGTCCAAAAAGTGGTGTGGGTACATGTGTGAATTCCCAGAAGCCCTTGGAGGTGACCCTTTAAGGCGACAAGCTAAATGATGAATAATGACTGTGCACCTTAAAAGACCAATACACACACTCTCACACACACACCTACACACACAAAAGTATAAGCATGCAGACTATGAAGGCACATGCTGTTCTGGCTTTTATTGCTCATTATTCTGCATGTGTGTGTTTGTGTGTGTGTGTGTGTGTGTGCAGCAAGCGCTCCAGCCTCCCCCAGAGAGATGATGAGTCTGAAGGAACGCAAGATGGACTACGATTCCACGGCAACCAACGCCGGTTTCCATAGCAACAAGGGAGAGCACACATCCCGGAAAGACGGCATGGCAGGTGTGTGTGCCTGAATGTGATAGAGAGACGGAGGAAAATTAAATGATTCTATTTTATCCCCTCTTTATCTTTCATTCTCTTCTATTTTCATTCTCTTTCTCCTCTCAGTTTCTCCCCTCGTCCATCTCTTTCTGAGCTCACTCCATTTTTCTTCTCTTGGATTTTTTTATCTGTCTCTCTCTGGTAGATTTAAGTCTACTCTCTCCTATTCCTCTTTTTGCTTCTCATCTCCCTCTGTTCTATTGTTTTTTTACTTTTCATTTGGTTTATTTCCTTTTCTTTCATTCTGTCTTTCCCTTTTTGTCTGTCTCTCACTATATTCTTTTGAGGTCACGAGGGACACACTAATTGCCAGACTTCAAAACAAGCTGCAAGAAGATTTTGGACTCCAATTAGCTGTTTTTTGGTGAAGCCAAATGTTGAGTTTCCCACGGCTTTGTTTGTCTTTGAATCATTATCATTAGCAGTAGTAGTGCTTCCAATTATCTTTATCATTCATTCACAAAAGGGTGTTGTCTTTTTGTCTTTACAGTTCAAGTATCCTGTGGGACATCAACATTGTTCCGAAACTCCTACCTGACTGCCAGTGACGATATCAAGCAGAACCAGGTGAGCTAATGGTACCCTGTAAATGTGCCACACACTCACACTGTTACGTGTACGCACAACCACACCAGCACAGCATGTCATCCCATGCTCTCCGAAATTGGCATATGCTGGCATGACAAGTTTCTTATTAGTAGAGATAGCAGTAGGTTGGAAGAGGCGCGCATGCACACATTCACACAAAAGGTGTCTGACTGTGATAAGAGATGCACCGGCAGTGTGTGCAATTGAGACACATCCTCAGTTCTGCCAGAAACACACAAACCAATCCAAAAACCACACCCAACTGGTTATTTAAATCATTACATCAGTTTCACTCTGAAGAAGCAGATAAAGAAGAGCGACATATCTTTCGCTCATATTGATGAGAAATTAAAATTATTTTGTTAATCTAGTCTTAAAAATCCTGTAAGTAATAACTGGGACTTGCAGTGGGTACTAATGTGTATGAGGAGGTCAACTGTGTGATGAACTGTTACACAGATGAGCAATTTGACACACATCACGAAATTAAAGTTTGCAAACTCAGTGTATGAAGACGAGGGGCTTTTAATGCTTGCCATTGTCAACTCCAGACCCCAGAGGACACCAGCTAACTTGGTGACTTTTTATACCATGTAATACCTGTAGAAGTGTTGGCAGAGAAACAGCAATTTGTAAAACTGGAGGTTCAAACGATAAAAATTATCCTGCTCGAACAAGCTGGACTAAATTCTTGGAACTGACTTACTTAATAAGTCGATGAGATGATCTGTAGATGGTGAGTAACTTTAACCTGTTGCTGTTTTTATGGTATGTTCTGCCTGAGCACAGAAAGTGACTCTATGGGATCTAAAACATTAATTTTATCTTAAGTATGTTGCTGCGAGTTTAACAGTTCTAGGTGTTGACTGGAAGCATGGTGAGACACTTTTTTAAGCCATTTTGGCGATGTTGTTCGGTACAGAATCAGAGCTCTACTGCTGTGTACATCCATATCCTAACAAATTGTGCCATTAGGGGAACGGAGGAGCAAGAACACACCTAAGTGTCAAAGGAAAAGCCTGATTGTAAATCTCAATTAAGCCTATGTGAAAGGGGCTCTCAGAGAAGGTGGTAGGCTCTGTGTGCATCTATCAAGCCCTTTTGTTGTCCTCTGAGGCCCATCTGTTTGTAGTGCTCAAGTCAACTTGATTCTACAATGTTTGTTTGCTAATGGCTTCAATTTTCCATTGCTGTCTGAACTTTGAAAGCCCCTCTTTAAGTTAGGTGGAGTGGTAGTAGCATGGCTTCTTAGAGCCCGATATGTAACAATGACCCAAAATGTTATAAAAAAAAAAAAAATGTAATAAAACCCGAAATGTAATAATTGGTCAATAATGTAACAAAAGTGTTGAGCCCGAAATGTAATTAAAAAAAATGTAATAAAACCCAAAATGTAATAACTGGTCAATAATGTAACAAGATGCTGAGCCCAAAACGTGATAACTTTTTACCCAAAATTTAACAACTTGTTACATTTTGGGTCAGTTATTACATTATGGGGCAGGCAAAATATTTTCTCCTAATAGTGCAATAATTTTATTACATCATAGAGTGAGTCAATGATTTATGGATTTAAGGGCTCGTTGTTTCAATGTACAGTGTAGTATCACACAAAAATGCCCCATCATACATATATACACTTTAAAAAAAAGGCTTTTGGAGACCTAAACTTTTTCTTGAACTTCTGGTGAGTTTACTCATGGGCTACCTATGGGCTCTAACATGGCTGCACAAAACTGTCTTCAATTTCCATCGTCGACAACAACATGGAGGAAATAGTTATTCCTAGCTCTATCACTCTCTGATAAACCAGAGCCTGGTGATGTTGACCAAAATCACATTTAAATATTTTATGGCTGAGTTAATGTGTTTTTTACAGTAAAGAAAAAACTGATGTAAAGTCCCTTCTTATTTTCTCCACATGTGTCGCATGTCACTCAGTACAGCCAGTACAGTTCACTGTAACTAACTTCTGGATGTTGCTTTTTTATAATAATCTGAATGAAAAAATCAAGTCCCCATTAGACTAAACATTTAAAGAAGATTATTTTATGTTCATTAAGAAAGTCACTGTTGATGGTTCTCACAGTAAACAGCCTCCTTACTCAGCACAAGGTCTGGCATATATCTTATCACATTCATTTAAACAACAATGTCTAACTCTATATCTATGTTCAACTATAAACACATGCTATACAATCTTGATATGTTTCCAGCCCTAGATCAAGAACTGGTTTTAATTCTGACAGTTAAACTCCGCTGAATGAGTGAAATGGTTACAGGAGCAGAAGATTTTTACAATTTCACATCTGCACACATTCGTACACACAACACCTGCTCATACACAGAACTAGCCTGTTAAGTTACAGTATGGTAGATACATCCCCCACTTCAATATCTCCATGTAATAGAGAATTCACAGCATGAGTCCCTCATCACTTGATCCCTATCTGGGCCTTTTCACCTGTACTACCAGACTTTCAGACCCCTCTCCCTTTTGTGCTCACTCTCCCATCACCACTCTCTCTCTCCATCACTTTTATCTCCCTCCCCTCTTCCAACTCACCCCCACTACCCACATCTTTTTGCCTCTCCCTTTTTGTTTGTCGCACTTCACCTCCCTCCTACCATCCACTATTCCACCAACTTCCATCACGCCCTCCCCAGGCTCCAGCTCAGCCCTGCATCGTGCCCCCCCAGCCCCAGCAGGACAGCCCATCAGCAGCGGTGCTAAAAGACTACGACCCCTACCCTCCCCCTCCTTCCTTCCCCCAGCCTCAGCCACCGCAGCCCCCGCCTCACAGCCAGAGCCGGAGCTTCGAAGATGTCTATTATGAGGAGCAGGGACCTCCGCCTCCCCCATCCCAGCCGCAGCCACAGATCCAGGCGCAGGCCCAGCCTCAGGCCCAACCCCAGCAGCCTCCCAACTCCGGCGGGCCACCTAGAGACCCACGGGAAGACCTGCGCATGCATCTTGGTCTCAAATCCACTGGGAACTACGTAGACTTCTACTCGGCTTCTAGGCCATACAGCGAACTGAACTACGAGACCAGCCACTACCCGGCCTCGCCCGACTCCTGGGTCTAGTTAGACTCAGCTGATGGTGGATGAGGGAGAGTCTGTGTGTGCGTGTGTTACAGGGATTATTTTTGCAAGTGATCAACAGCAGGAAAACACAAGGTGACAGCAAGTGGCATGATGAAGCAGAAACTTAAAACCTGTGGCAGAAAATTTAAAACATGGGGGAAGATGGAACTAGATGTTGAGAAGTCAGGTCGAGTGAAAAGAGAGACTGTGCATGTGCATGCCAACATTTTCCTTTTTTTCCCAGACAGCTTTATTTCTTCAAAGTCAGCTCCATTGTGCCGATGAGTGGATTGGGTGGGAGTAGATATGAGGAAGTGTGTTTGAAAAGGTGATGGAGGAGTGGGCCGGGTATTCGAGGTAGATAGGAGAGGAGCGGGTGAAGAGGGAAAGGGGATCAAGAAGTAACAGGGAAGCAGATGAGGGTGAGCTCTCAATCTGAAAGAGCAGGAAGTGCAGTGACCTTTCGGTGAAGACAAAGAAGCAGAGAGGGGCGACATGGATGGCGTGAGGGTTCTTGAAGAGGTCAGGAGGAATATAAGCACAGATAAAGATGACAGCACATGAGGCACAAGGTGAGAAGTGGATGTTTATCATTTCACCTGAGTGACAAACGTAGCACTGCTTTCCTCCTTCCTCTTTTTTTAATTATTATTTATTTTGCGATGGCCTTGCCGCCTTCAGAGGCTTCTCAGTTTAATTTCTCGGAATGTCATCATCAGTAGACATTTTTGTCTCCATTCTTCACATCTTTTTTATTTGTACTTTTCTAAATTTTCACTAAAAAAGAAGCATTTTTATTTTCTGTGTACAGTTTAAAGGTGATATAGTGTGTATATTACACATGTTTTTGACAGGGCCATTTAAAATCTTTTTCCATGACTGACAACTGACCTAAGCAACAAAGACTCAAGAAATACGAACACTGGAAACAGAAACAGTGGAAAAGGCAGACTTTATCTGGATGGATGTCATTGGACACCTTTGTTTCAACCTTTTCCAGCCAGAGAGGAAACCCTGCAGTGTGTGTGTTTTTCTCTCTCCATCAGTGAATTTGTTGTGGACACACTTTAACGTCAAGAGCAGTTCAAGGCTGCCACAGCAACAGATTGGCAGAGCAGCATTGCTCCCTTGTCCTTGTCAACAAAAAGTGCTTTTTCACTGCCGAAAGAATTTATGTGTATGTTTCAAGCACACTCTCTGTCTTTGGAAAGGGATGTTTTTTTTCCCTTTTTGGGAGCCGATATATGTTTGACCATGTCAACTTTTAAGTGGTTTCTCATTTTCACTTGTGCATAGACACTGGTCCATCCAAGAACCGCCCTGAGTATTGTACATCTCAGTGTACAGCAGAACAAGATGAAAGAGAGAGACATGACATTGTGCCAAACTTTGACACCTCATGGGCCAGTCCTATCTGACTTAATAGGGATTTTCTGTCAAAGTTTACAGACAATGACAAAATGACTCCCTCTGCTGTTTGTAACTTTTATTTTCTTGTGTTTTAATCAGGTGAAGATGTACTTTTTTTGCTGGGGATTATGGGTAACATCTCCCTCCCATAGATGTACAGATCTGCCTCTCTGTGTTGCCTGAGTGTGTGTGCGGACACAAGTGGGTGTGTGCGTTTGTGTACGTGTGCATGTATGTGACAGGATGTGTGGCCTGTGTGCGTAAACAAGTAAACCTGAGCGAGCGTATCTATGCATGCATGTGTGTAGTAGTGTGTGTATGCCTCTGTTGTGTGTATGTGTGTGTGTGCGTTCCTGTATAAATCAGTGTCCAAACAAGGCATTCCTACCGACAGTTTGTCCAGTTTTACAACATGAGCAACCAAGGTAAAATCACTAGAATGAAACATTGATATAGAATGACAAATCTATGAATATATGAATATAAATATAAATATATATATATAAATATATATAATTTTTATGTGCAGATGTCAGTGTCACTAAATGCAACAAATGTTCGCAGAGAAAAAATGATTATGTGATGTACAACAGGACTCTTGTTCACTTGACCTAAACGTGAAAGCTGCTGATCAGGCCCCCCCTCCCTCCCCCTCTCAATCAAGACAAAAGAGAAATCCCACCTGAAGATGCTCAGGCTCTGGTGCGAGTTGTGTGTTATTGTGTGTCCATGCTTCTTAGATGACCCTGCTGAGAGAGGACCGTACTTGAACACAAGGAAAAATAAAAAGACTCTTTGCAATCAAACAACCTGGTCTCTGCTATTGTTGGTCTCTTGATGAAGTTTTGCTGCTTTTACAGTGATTTTTGAAGGTTCCCTCTAAAAGAAGGTTGCTCAGAGTGAAGAAAGTGGGCCTCTGGTGGCTTTAAAGATGTGAAGGAGTTTAAGTGAGATGACCGAGCCCTTTTCTGCCAGGCTCAAAGAAATCCTTTTTGAAAAACCTGGAACTATTCATATAAATTGTTTCATGTCCAGTCAGCCAAAAGTCAAGGGAATTTGCACAACACCTTAAAGGTCCCATGCTTGAAAAAAATCAATTTTCTTCCTTTTTAATGTTGTTAGGAGGGGCTTGAGAAGCAAAGAACATGACAACTTTTACTAAATTCTCAGTTCACAGAGCAATACGAGATGGCTCTTTTAAGGAAATGACCCTTTTAAGGCTCAATTTTTTTACTTCCTGGAGTTTATTATGTAATAGCTATACAGCCTCCACTTAATGTGTGTCCGCTGCTTGTCACAGGCAGCCACTATGACAGTTTTGAAAGTCTGCTTCCTCCTTCCCCTCCCATCAGATATCATTTGGACATCCAATCAGCATAAAGCTCATTATCATAGCCTCCCGTTGTCTCCCCGCCCCCTCAGATCTGAGTGTTTCCAAAGGGGAGAAAAAAAGAGCTGCATCTGGTCCTTTACAGAGAAATTGTTCTTTTTTTGTTCAACTTAAATCACATCCTTGCTTATAAGACAACTAAGACATGATGTAAACAGTCAAACAGAGTAGGACTTGGGACATTTTAAGTGTGTTATTTATATAAAGAAATGGTACTGTATGCCTAGGCAAAATGAGTTTCTGTATCAAAGGAGTGAATCCCAGAAAAAGCGTTTGCATTGACTGGCATTTATTCATTTATTTTACAAATGTATCCTCTCTCTTTCTCCATCCCTGACTTTGCAGTAACCCAAACAACCATATGCCTTCTTTGCCTCTCAAGAAAACAACTTTGGACTTGAACAGTAAACTTAACAGAACATGTACTTCAGCAGTCCCTGAAAGAAGATTCAATATTTTCACTCTTTCGTCATGACGTGTTATGCCTCTGCAGTACCAGCCAAACAGTGTAACCTAACTAAAGGCAAGTGAGTCCATAACCTAAAGCCTCTCCCTAGGTGCAGCATTTATCATGAAAGTGTCACAAAGTTTCCTGTAAATTAGTGAAAGGCTCTATGGGTAAATATGTGTGTGTTTTTATGTACTGGTTGCATATAGCCTCATCCATGTAGTGTCAAGCATACTCTGTCTGACCCCTAATGGCTGTCATCCTCAGCCAAGAGCTGCATGTGTTGGTTGTTGAGGTTAAGGAGGTGCGACATTAACCATAGCATAGCATAGTGAGGTGCTGAAAATCCCAATCATTTCTTAGGCTCTAACTGTTTCAAAGATTCTTGTGTCTTTGGCATCCTCCGATTGTTTCTCCTTCATACGCTCTGCTGCTTCACTCAACTGACAACACTTAAAGCTAATCAGACTGATTCAACTGGCCCCCAAATGTGTTACTTCAGTGCTACACCCTGATTCATTTAAGCTTACTGCATAAACAAATCAACTCAAATTAATCTGTCAGTGCTACTGTTACACTCACACACATTCATATATATATCATCCATTGGCCATACCCTAATGTGGACAAGTCACAAAAAAGAGGCCATCCCTCTAGGGCATATGAGCAGCACAAATAAAAAGAACAGGCACCTCCCCATCTATCAGTTCAGTTCCATACTTTGGTCTGTACTTGTGTCCCTCAGGTTCCCAATTTATTCCTCTGAAAACTGTGCTGTTAACAACTTAACTGCCTCACAAACTGAAGTGTGTATGTAAACCAAAGCCACACCACAACAAAGCTTCGTTATCATTACACTTAAAGACATTCACATCACCAAACTAGAGAGTCAAATCCTCCCCTCCCCACTTCCATCAACACAATGTTCACATAGGAGATGAAACATCGTGGGGGTGCTTAAGGACAGGCATATTCAAGGACCAGTTAACCATGCAAGCTGCATGTCCAGAGTTACAAGATAATATACATATATATTGTGTACATTCTGAAACTAGAAAGCACTTGAAGAGCGCAAACCTCCACCAAGGTAGCTCACATATTGCTGTTACATCTATAAGCCATAGCTCCATGATAAAGTTAGCATCATAATATGATTTCTTGACCCTGAAAACCCACACATAGCACTCAGAATCATGTTGATATCATTATTAGTTAGACAGTTATTGATCAAACCAACATCTGAAAATTTAAGCAAAATCCCTCCAGTGGTTTTTGCGTTATCTTGCTTAACAAACGAACAAACACGCTGGCAGAAACATAACCTCCTTTGTGGAGGTAAATATAAGATGGAAATTTTAGTGACCACGCCTTTGACACCCACCTACAGTCATTAGAGCAAAAGTAGAGGCTAGTGGGTGCAGGAGCTTTCTTATTGGTTCTACTTGTCTCGAAGCGGTGGACCTTTTCCCCGGAAAACTTTTTTTAATACAGCCGTGAAGTGCAGTGTCTTTTTGGTCATTTTTTGGTTGGGTCATTACCAACATCTCCTGAAAATTCTGGCAACATCCATCCAGAAGTTTTTGCATAATCTTGCTATCCAACAAACAAACAAACCAACGCCGGCAAAAACATTACCTCCTTGACGAAGGTTAAAAACTATGCTGCAGAAGTCAAGACGGACTCAACATCAAGTGGCTATGACCCAGTGCTGATTTCAGTGGAACAGAAATAAAAGTGCTCATCTGATTTTGTAGAGGAGAGAAGAACTTGATCAGTTTCACAGGTTAATTCAAGAGATAAAACTGTAGCAAAGCCTCTACAGGACAATGGTAGAAGCTTAAGTGCACAGTCACCATTGTCATATTACAGCTTCAACTCTGTTTTCCCCCTATCTCATCTTTAGATTCATTTACTGACAGTGATGTACATGTCAATGAGAGCTTTCATGGGTCAGATGAAAGCCTCTATTTTGTTTGGCAACTTAACTTCACTGGTGTGTGTGCTTGCATTTACTGGCTATGGGTTCAAAAAATAATAATAATGTGCAAATAATTGTGTTTGGTGACACCTGGACCTTATTTTTAGGATTAAATACACTCGTAGACTCACCCAGACAATTTTGGCAGAGGTCGGAGCCGTTTTCGAGCAATTTAGATCCATCCGACAACGTTTTTTTCTCATGCCATAGTAGCAGACGGGGCCAGAAATCGAAGCCCCTAAATTAGACATTATCTGCTGCGAAACTCACTCATTTCAGCTACATTGGATAAATGAATGGCCAGTGTTATCACCATGTCAGCTCAACTTCGTTGTTATGGTCATCCGGGGCTTTACAAGGATGGATAACTTTTGGTGATGTCAAAGAAATGCACCGCAAGAGCGCAGCTGAGTATAGCCGCTGTTATTGCTAGGCTACATGGCTACACGGCTATTTTTGTGCCATATGGCAGAATATTTATCCGATGTAGAAGTGTCTGACGACGACTTTGAGTATAATGGATGCCCGTATCGTTTTGAGCCAGAATATACCGACGAGGAGCTATTTGAAAGGAGGATGCAGAGGGAAAGAGCCGAACAGCTGGCCAGAGAACAAGCAACCACTGCACGTCCACGAATGGGGGCTAACTGGTGGTGTTGTGGACATTGCACGGCAACGGCAACAGAGGAGGAGTGAGTTTTGCAGCAGATAATGTCTGATTTCTGGCCCCGTCTGCTACTATGGCATGAGAGAAAAACGCCGTAGAATGGATCTAAATTGCTCGAAAACGGCTCCGAGCTCCGCCAAAATTGTCTGAGTGAGTCTACGAACGTATTTAATCCTAAAAATAAGGTCCAGGTGTCAAAAAACCGAACTTATCCTTTAAGTGTCTTGCCCAAGGTCACATCAAGGTGACGGCCAGAGCATGGCTTGAACCCTTGACCCTTTGATTAATGGTGGAGCAACTCCAGCCTGAGCCACAGCCGCCCCCTAACTTTCTGGTTAAGCTCTACCACTTAACCACAGCTGCTCTTAAGTGTATTTCCCATAATAGCAAGCATATCTAGCTTCTTTTGTTAAAAAGAAAGCTAATGGCTTACAGCACTCAGACTGTCAAGTGTGTTATACAGTCTATTGTAAAATGCCTGCATGCTCATGCCATGAGATTGTGTTTGCTCTACACTTGAGTTTTATTAAGCATACATGCTGTCAGATAAATTATTCCCATCAACCTCTGTGACCCGTAATAAACATGAAGCAGTATTATAACCCTCCAGATTCAGACAGATGTCTTAATGCAAACAATGTGAATAAACTCCTACAGCTCCTACACAGACAATTAAGCACTGCGGTCCCTGTGGCTGACAGACGACACTGTTAACATCTTGATACCATCATCTGTTCAAACAAACACAGTGTTTGCTGACTGACGGCCTGTTTGAGCATGTTTTATGTTAATGCTTTGGTTATGAGCAGTCTTCACATGTCAGCTGATAGTGGCCCTTTTCAGACGTGGTAGACTTAATGCACTGACATTTAGTGGCATTAATAGGCATATTTAAGCATGATAGGGTTTGATATTTGACTGTGACGTTGCCCTGTCATGACATTGCTGAGATGTAGCAGCGTTAATGATAATAATTTGGATGACATTCTTTCACAGGCCATCTGTAAAGTTGGCTTTATAACGGTTCTATTGACAAAATGTAAATGGGCTTTTTCGTATTATGTTTCTTTGATTTTTTTTTTTTTTGCTTTTAATATTAGTGTAGTTTTAATTAGTTTTATCATGCTGGATTATTAATTTAATTTAAGTGTGTGTGTGTTGGGAGGGTATCACTTTTAGTATTTATTTTTATTTTTTGTTTAATATGGGGAAGGCTTACTTATTAGGGATTAGACCCAAAAGAATCCTTATGTCATTTTTAAAAATGAAGGGAATTTATACCAGTTACTTTTATTGATCATCTTCATTGTTTTAAAGTAATTCAGGACTTAAGATACAATTGTTTGAAGTCTTAAACAATAATTAAAATCATTTACCTCATTTCTGTGGCCATGGTGAGATTAAGTTGGAAATCTTTGTTCGGAGAACCTAAGCTTTTCAAATGTTATCAGGTAAATGTATGAACACTTGAATAGCCATAAAGGCAACATAAAAAATAACAAAACAAAATTTCAAACTCACAAAACTTAATACAGAAAAAGATTAATAATGACCAATCCTATTCACATCTAAAAATGGGTTCCCTAAGCCTTGTCTCTTAGGAGAAAACTGAAACAACATGCAAACAAACTCATAAAAAGAAAAATCTATATATTTTACTCCAGACTTTTCTACTTACACCCGTTGAGGCAATCTCCGTCTATATGAGATAAAGGGTCACAGCACCCTGCTCACACTTTAACTTTTGTTCTTTTTTAGAGCTGAAACAGGAAAATCATTACTGCTCCTAATTAGACTCCACTGTCAAGAAAAGGGAAGAAAAAATTGGGCGTATCTGATTGGTCAAAGAACGACTCGTAAATGTTGCTTCTACAGTGGTCAAAATGGAGGTGTATGACACAATGACACAATGTATGACACATTTTTACTCCTTTAGCAGATTTATTTTTGTGGGGTTTTAGTTCACAAAACACTGCACTTCAGCGCTGTATTACAAAGGTTTTCTGGGGAAAAAGGTCCACCGTTCTCAAGACAAGTAGAGCCAACAAGAAAGCTCCTGCACCCACCAGCCTGTACTTTTGCTGTAATGACTGTAGGTGGGTATCAAAGGCATGGTCACTGAAATTTCCATCTTATATTTACCTCCAAAAAGGAGGTTATGTTTCTGCCCGCGTGTTTGTTTGTTTGTTAGCAATATTACGCAAAAACCACTGGAGGGATTTTGCTGAAGTTTTCAAGAGATGTTGGGAATGGCCCAACTTAAAAATTATGAGATTTTGGTGATGATCCAGGTAACTGCCATTAGTGAACGATCTTTTTGCTCAATAACTGTCTAATAATGATATCAACATGATTCTGAGTGCTATGTGTGGGTTTTCAGGGTCAAGGAATCATATTATGAAGGTAACTTTATCATGGAACTATTGCTTATAGATGTGACAGCAATATGTGAGCTACCTTGGCGGAGGTTTGCGCTCTCCGAGTGCTTTCTAGTTTCTATTGTTTTGCTCTCCTTTCTCTTTAACTTTAATCCCATCCATTCGAGATTAGACCTCATCATATTACATGAACGATGCTTAGACTGAGCTGGCAGTATCTGACACAATCCATTTGAATCCATGTCTCCCCCTCCTCTCTCTCGCCCTTCTTTGATCTGTCTAAGGTTAGGTCTGTGAAATGTACTGCTGCGTAATAACTCCATTGCATTGATTATTAGCCTTTACAATAGAAGTAAGCCTCCTCCATCTGAGCTTAGCTCCATTCTAGAAGGCTGCTGTAACTTAATGTGGCATGAAAATGGCTCCCAATTTTCCTGTGCACAGCTTTACTGGAAAGTGCCCTGTTCTACTCTGCAGACGCCTCCGGCCTTCACTGTTTCACTCCTTCTCTTCCAGCTTGCTCTCTCAGCATCCCTGCCCATTCAGCTGGATCACACCTTGGACAAAAATGCGTGTGTATGTGTTTATGTGTGCAGGTGTGTGTCAGCTGAGTGCTGGGTGAGATGTGAGATGAGGGGAGAAGGAAGAGAAGACACAAAGTGAGCTGTAAGGGAAAAAGAAGGGAACAGAAACGCAGTGGGGAGCAGGTGGACGGTCTGTGATTTATACTTGGAGGATTTGAGCGTGAAATCAATTTGTGTTTAAGGAGAAGTGAGGCTCCACGTGGCCACTGTGTGCCACAGATAGACCTTGAGAAATTAATGCTTTCGTCTGAAAGGGAAGGAAAGGGAAGGGTGGAGCCTGAAGGAGAAGGAAGGTGAAAAGTAGGAAAGATGAAAACGTCAGGAAAGAGAAACAGGAAGGTCATGGAGACTTTGAAATTTATGGAAAGATTCAGGCATAATGTAGCATAGAGTATGAGCACAGGGCAGCTGTAGGAGTGCTAGGATACAACGTCCTGAATAAACAAGAAAACTTCAAATCTATTTTAAGTTTAAAGGGAATGTTAAATGAGAAATGCCTCTGAAAACACTTTAGTTTATGTAAAAATAAATAAATAAATGAAAATACTTCTATTTCATTAGCTAAGAGGAGTCAACAACAGCTGTGAGCTGAAATAAGAGTGGCATTCAAGGACATCATTCAAATCATATACCCTATATCATCAGACCTTCAACATATTCTGCATTTCTTTACAGTAAGATACCTTCCGTTCACTACAGGCTAATATTTTAAGTATATAGTAAATATGCAAACAAAGGAGCGAATTGATTCTGTTTTTGGAGGTAGTTTCTATCAGACCTCTTTTCCTGCAATGACTGATTCTGATTCAATGCAGCACAAAACACAGACACTCTATCCACTTTCTTTAATGGTTCTGTGAACTAATTAGAAATGATGTGCTGGAGTAAAGAAAAATCATTTTTAAATTTGATATTCTGGCTGTCAGATGAATGCTGACCCCAAAATGGATAAGTTATGTGGTAAGTCCATCTCTTTTAAGAATGTGAGTGGATCTTTGTGAGCAAACGTCCAAAGGAACAAGCTTTTTGAGTCATGTGGTGCTTTAAAGAGGTGGTGAGAGAGAAGTCCTGATACATAGATGTGCTCTATCACACAGGAGAGACATGTTTAACACACTTAGGGGAATAGAAATTAATTTGCACAACATGGTCTCTTTGACTGTTTTTTTTTTCATGTGTTGAAAAATTGAAAGTGAAACTAAACATTTATTTCACAGGCTGGGTAAGCTCATTGGATGAAACGTGGGTCGGCATCCCTTTTGCATCATCAAAATTTTCCTGTTATCCAGTGTGCCTCCTAATATCGAGGTACATCAAGTTTAACCAAACCACAACAAAATTCACATCACCCTTGGATCTGTTCCATTAGCCAGAAAGACAACACATTTAACTACATTGTGAAAAACACATTTATCTATTATCAGAGCTGTATAATGATCAGCGCTCTATGAAACAAGGCTGTCATGTTTGTGAAAAACAACCGCATCAAAGCTGGAATCATTAACCCGGTGGTTTCCAAACTGTTCCTACCAACTCCCTTTGTAAAATGAAATCATTTTCACCCTCCTCCATCCCAGCATATTCTTCAATACATAATAACATATATAAATCATAAACAGATTTTTAGTCATGCTCTTTGCTGGAAATTAATATATCTTAAGAGTTTATCTCAAACATTTTTATCAGAGAGTAGAGAAAAGAACATTTTAAAGAGATACTGCAGCAAAAAACTTGCCAACAGCCAATGTACCTGTTGTATAGGTGGAGTGAAGGGCAAAATATGACCCCCTTTAAGTTTTGTCTTCACTTTTTTGGTAACTTGTAATGTTAGCCAGGAACATAATTTGACAAAGCATTGCTCACCATCATTAGTTGCATCATTCTGATCTTACCATGCCGCCACTGACATAGCTATGGGTGACCCCTAAGAGCCATGGCCCCCAATACAGGAGACCACTGCATTACCTGTGATTTCTGACACTGCATTTATGGGTGAGAATATCGGCTCACAGAGATGTTGATCTGAAGACCATCAGTAATGCAGATGTAATATATAAGCTTCAAAGTGCTAAATTACAGTAAACCTGTCCTGCAGGTAAAGGTGCAGCTCCTGTGATCATGTGCTGCTGTGGTTTTAAACTTTGTCAACTGGGTTGAACTTTAAGTGGAGGCCGGTCATCTTCCACAGCGCTTGCTCCAGCTGCTAAGGTGTTTGTGCCCCCTGCCACTTTTATTCTGCATACAGCTAGCAACTAGGATCTGCAAATCTTGGGTAGAGTCTGGCAGGGTGTTTCCGATGCTTCCAATACAGTCAGGGAAATAAAAGGACTGCAGCAAATGGCTTTAAAGGAGAGGGTAAATGAATCATTTTTGAAAGTTCCACAAATTTTTCGAGTGCGCCATTGGTTGAATAAAAGTTGCTGGAAAAAAAAGCCTGTGAAAGACTGTCGAGGTTTGTGGAGATTGCTGGTTGGTCAGTGATCAATTGCTCTAATGGACATCACAAAACCAAAAGAAACAGAAAAATGTTAAATACCTACAGATGGTACAAGGAAATTAATTGTGGGGGGATACTGTGCGCTGTTGTTGATCTTATGCCAATGTTGGGAAGGACTACTGTGAGCGTAACTGTTATTAAAATGAGATACTTTGACCTCCTTCAGACCCAGTGGGGGTTGGATAGTTGGTGTCTATTCAGTGCAAAAGTTTGCAAACAAGAGTACTGACATAAATCTTTTCACAGGAAATGATGGAATGGATGCTTTTCCCTTTATTTAAACTGCAGAGCCTGAATTCGATCCAGTATGCAGAACAAAGCACAGCCAAGGCATCTTTGATCTTGCTGAGCAGAATTCATCAATAACACCAAAACCATACAGAGATGAGTGAGTGTGTTTACTCTCAGATTTCTCAGAGGCTCTATTAAAATTTAGCTTGGACACACGCAGTCTTGAGCCAGGTGGAAAAATGCCCTGGCTGTAAGTATCTGACTTTTCAGAGTGTTTGGAGCAGACTTAGATGTGTTTCCTACCTGAACCTGACCTGAGTCGTCTTTCAGAGGAGAAGCGGAGCAAAGGAGGGAAACCTGAAGTGACCAATAAAGCATCTCATTATGGGTAATCGATCAGCTTGTTGCAACACCTCCACTCTCTTCCCTGATCCCACTTTCCGCTCCACTAAATTTTGGCTATGATTGACAGAGACACGTGCAGGGTAAGTTTAAGTGTGCGCTCTAATGGCCGGTTTTCTCTCTCTCTCTTACACACACTCGCCATAAGGTGCCCTGTCAGGTATTGAATAGTCAATGCCGCAGAGCAGAAGCCTTGGTTATTCATGTGTGATAGTGCTGCTGCAGAGGACCCAGCTGGCTCCCACTGAGCTACTTCAGTATGTGTGTGTGTGTGTGCGTGAGAGAGGGGGGGGCATGTATGTGTCAGAGGCATGATTGCATGTGTGTAAGGGATAGGATGTGTGTGTATGTGTGTGTTCACCTGTCAGTTTGAGAAAATTCACTCACCTGTGACGTCCTCATTCTGTCTCCCTGTAAGCCGTCAGTGAAACTTCTTCTCTCAGAGGCTTTGGTAACACACACACATACACACACACATGTACACACACCCATACACACAGTCATATCAGCCATGGGCAGGTGTTGAGATCACTGACTTCAGAAGAGGATTTCACCTCTGGCAGTTAGAATGTGTGCCATGTATTTTCACCCCGAGTAATGAACGCTCCCTCTCTCTCTCTCTCTCAGTCTTGCTTATGCATGTGATCGAAAAAAGGTGAAGAACAGAGACGAAGGGTGGAGGGAGAGTGACGCCAAGTAAGTCAGAGAGGGAGAGGAATGAGCTGGATGTTGAGCTCTGTATTCATCTTTGCCTCAGAGTTTCTATCGGTGACTCCTCATTTTTTTCTGGGACACCACAGGCCAAGCTGTGCTGGAGTGACAGTGACAATGAATCCTGCAGGACACAAACTCCCACGCACACCACTGCAGACACTGTCATGAAGCAAAGCCGCCTTCTTCCATCTAGTGGCCACATTTGCACACAATCACATGACATGCGGTGATTTTAGTGTGCAGCAAAAAATTGTTGGGAGGGTGTTCCCTTCAAGGCAATGCTCTGGTAAATTACAAATATTAGTCAACACATTTATCCATTCATGAAATGTATTCTTTAAAATAAAAAAATGCTTTAAACAGTTTTAATGTTTATCTTTGATCAATTTATAAAATGCATCACGAGTATTCCTACAAGGGGGGCTGAAATGATGTCTGCAAAATGTATTAAAGTTGCATGACCTTAGGGATAAAACAAAAAAAGCAAAATTTAATCTCGCACAGCTTTAGACAAATCACATACAGATCAATGATGAACAATACTTTTAACATCAGAATATAGTTCATTCAAGCCTTGGCTATAAGGAGAAAAGATAGAAGAGTGTAACATCCTTCATAAGTCATTTATCAATCAGTCACTTAATCCGTCTATTTAGAGTTACATGTTTTTATCTTCTGAAGTGTATGGATTTATTGATTTTGTATGTTTTATGAATCTAGAAAGTATGCTTCCCTCAGCCCCTTCTAGAACTTGCACTTTAACAGGTGTGTCACTTTTTTCTCTCTATTACATATACTGTTTGTTTTTATGCTTATGCTATCTATCTATCTATTAATCAGCCTTTATTTGTATAGCACTTTTCATACAAAGAATGTTGCACAAAGTGCTGTACATGGACAGAAATGACAAGAGAACATGCAACATAAACATAAATAAAGTCAGTTAGTGCGAACAAACCCATATCTAACAAAAACAAAGAGAAAGAACTGTGTTACCAAGCACAACTGCAGGAGTTGGGAACTGAGTGAGTGAGGGACTTTTGAAATTCCATCATGAGTTCATAATGAGAAAACACTGGAAATGATGCTACAAACAATAAAACTAAAGATAAAATAAGAGTATGGTAAAACAAAAATAATAATAGTAATCATAAATACATAAATAAACAATAAAAATAAAAGAACGGAGTACAATGCAAAGAAGAATGCACTAAGAAATTAGAGAATAATAAAATGATAAATGTTTAAAAAATAATAATAATTAATTGAGATAAATAATATACAAATTGTTAAGAATAATTTTAAAAACAGCTAAAATATGTTATTCAGTACAGCTGATTAAAAATCTTAAATAGATAAATAACTTAAATAAGTAAAAATTCTTCAAAAGCAAGATTAAAAAGGAAGTTCTTGAGTTTGCCTTTAAAATACTGACACTTTGTGCTGCCCTCAGGTCTGTAGGTAAGTTGTTAATAACTAAATGCTGCCTCACTGTGGGTCTTTGCTCAGACTTCTCACACCACTAAAAAAAAAACACTACCTGAGGACCTGATTTATTAAGATTTGTGTATTTTAACTTTTTTTTTAACATTCTTGGGTGCAGTTTCTGTCTCAAATGTTACAAAGGGCCACATCAGATTACTCATATTACCCTATATAATTCTGTTGAGCATAGGTGACTTTTTTGACCATTGACCTTTGGGTGCCCCTGATAGGTGGCCATCATCAATAAGAGAAATTATCAGATCTGATTGGTTAGTTGACTGACAGGAAGTTGTAACTTTCTCTTGGGGTCTAAATATAGGTTTAATTACAACACTGATACGTTTGTCATCACAGAAATGTTATTATTATTATTATTTTTTTTTTACAAATTTATCACTGTGGATCCAGAAATGCAACATTTTGGATTAAAAAAAAACACTGCAATTCATGGCAAAAATTAAACACTTTTTGAAAGGGATATGTCTAATCTGAATCCACCAAAACCGAAAAAAGAATACGTTTCTTTTCACCGTTCTCCCAGTAAAGATCCATACGACAAGAGTAACCCAGTAACCTTGTATTCTTGATGGATCAGCCTGATTTAATGTCTGTAATCAGACTAATTCATCTTGCCAAGCTCAAGCAGGAGGTGACTGCTTGTACAGAGATTAGCATGGATGCTAGCAGCTTCAGAGGCAGCTTTAACAGATTTCAATCACATTTCTTTATTAAATGGAAAGCACTTCACTCGACTTTCAACATGTTTTGGAATTAATTTGTTCAACGAAGTGGCTTATTTCTGGCCTGTATATTGCGGCGGTAATGCCTACTGCATTATCTGATTGGGTGGTAAAAAATGTTATTGATGGGACAATCATCCAGTCACCTGCCAGATGTGCTTTAACCTGTTATGCCCATGCCCATCAGAGTGGTGCAGGAACCAGTCCAAAAATGCAGAAGTGAGTTAGCATTTAGCACTTCCTGATTTAGAATACTGTTTTGGAATAAGTGTCTGAAATAAGGTTTGTGTGAACACACACACACGTGTTTTTTAAATTTTAATAGGCAATAATAAAATGTATCTGATGTTGCCTACAATCAAATTTTAAAGACTTGTTGTATGCTCAAAAACTATGGTTGCTAAATAACAGCTAACAAGGCCACAAAAATGGCCAGGACCCAACGGCAAGCTTGAGGCTCATTTTACTTCCAAAATAGAGATTTCAGTAACATTATTGCCACTGAAGCTTAAAGGGCAAAACAAGTTTAGAAACAAAGCTGTTACCATTGATCAGTACTTGGAGCTGCTGCACTAACATTAAAGGGGACATATTTTGCAAAAATCACTTTTTTAAGGCTTTTGAACACATTTTTACGATGTAGTATATACTTTTTCATGTACTTTTTAATACTTCTTAAAATTTTAATTTCTATTTTTACATTACTCTATTTGACTTGTAATTACCTTATTTTCATTATAATGCTTCTTTCTTATATTTCTCTTGTATCCTGCCGCTGCTGTATATTTTGGAACTTCCCCCTGTGGGACTAATAAAGGAATATCTTATCTTATCTTATGTTATCTTATCTTATTTGGTCCTCCTCCCACAACGTGTGAGAGTAGACAACAAAACCTGTATTTAGCAGGCTGCATGAATGTAAACTTATGGTATTTGGTGAGCTGTTGAGTCTGTGGATATACAGTTTTGTAACAAGTATTTTCATTTGCATAAGCCTTCCTCTACCTGAGAATCCCCAACCCCCTGCTTGAGAAATTTATTTACAAAGTGTAGCGTTTGTTTACATTCTTAGCGAGAGATTGGCATACACCATGTCTAGACCCAAAACCTATCACCGCTCATTTGTTGGCTGTAAACAGCCACATATATCTTCACATAAAGGCTACCAGCCTCGGAGGACCAAAGGGCCCACTAGATTAATTTTATTTTTGGAGGGAATGAGCAGCTACCGTCGGCTAAAACCTGTATGTGTGTGCCAATCACTTCACGTCCGACTGCTTCTCCAGTCAGTTCAACACAGGACTGGCATCTAGACTTTTCCTGAATCCGGACTCAGTTCCAACAGTCCGTCACCCAACCTGATGATGGAAATGTGAGTATTTTAATGCCGTGTAGAATTTATTTTGCTCATTGCTACAAGCTAATGCTAACAGTAGGGTGGAGTGAACTAGAGGTAACTGCACAACATGTTTGTCAATGTTCACGTTACTTGTTGAAAGTCTGAAAGATAAACTTCAATATATGAGCATTCTTACATTAGTCAAGAAAAGGTCAACAGTTGGCTGAATATAATCAGTCTTTTACCTATTCCATTACCCCTCTGTTTATGCTAACATTAGCCCTGAAGGTAGGCTAAGTTGCAGCTGTGTCCCACTGCAGTAACTAGGCCGAGGTTAGCATGTTGTGCATTAGCCTGTGATGTTTGGGGGTAAACGAGCTTCGCAGTAACCTGGTAACCGGCATGAATTTGCAGTTCTTGTGTGTTCAGGACTATAAGCGGCAGTGCACTCCGCTTCGCTCAAGATATGCTGCAGGACTATTGTTAAGTCCCCTGTATGTTACTGTGTTGGCCGCTGCTATGCTCTGACTCATTGGCATATTAAGGTGACAACCCTCAAAACCAGCTATTCTGAACAGAGGGGTTTTGTGAGCGTGGAAAGAATGCAGCTGTGCTTGATTCATGGGTTTTTTAGACCAAAGCATGTTACTAACATTTCATGAAGTTATCAAGGATCCATGTTAAACTGCAGAAAAGGAGCAAAATATGGGACCTTTAAAATGTTTATTTATAAAAAGTTGCAAAAGTTCAAATCGTCTGATACCCAGAGAAAATCAAAGTTATTAAACATAATTTATATAATTTCTATCCCTTGTATTATTTATCTCCCTCTTTGCCCAGCCAAACAAAGTTTCTGCAGATGGATTTCAACATGAGTCTGGTTCTGCTTGAGCTTTCTGCCTGTTAACAGGAGGATCTTTTGTCCCTAATGTAACTTGGCTAAATACTGCCAAGGTCTGTGCTAATAATAGGCTCACTTTTTATTTTTTATCCTTTTTTTGAAAGAGTAAGGTTCAGAATTTATATCATGTACTGAGATAACATTTGTCAGGATTATCAAAACACATAGTGAGTTAAAACTGCATTTCTTAGTCAAGTTTATGTGGTTCATAAATGATCCATATCAGAATCATTGTAATTAACTTAATTTTTTTTTCCAAAAATATTCACTTTCATTATGTTCAGTGTAATAATTTTGTCAATGCAAGAGAATTTTATGTTTCAGATATATTTCATTCCATAAAAACTAACTCTGTTTCACTTTTTGGGTAAGTTTCTTTGATTTTGGGAGGTGTGGAAGCTTAAATGAACTCAGAAGCAGACAAAATAACTAAACTCTGGTCTTCTTGATAGCGGGAGGTCTTGGTTCAGTTGGTAGTGGGTGTGAAAGCATTGTGAAATAAGGGACACACAATGGAGGAGAACCAAAAAGGCGATCAACTGTGGCTTTAATTTTCCCAGATACAACAGTAAGTAAACTATCATTACAGACAATATCCAGCAGTGGGGCTCATTGAGCTTTGCTAGCACCACCAGCCTCCCGTCCTCCTAACAGATAAAACATCAACAAGCCTGTGAAGAATTTGGTTACACATCGCTCTGGTCCATATGCCAGTGTCATCTGACGTAATCTAAAAGCAACTATATCTTTATTTTATTGCTCAAAACTGCCAAACTGCTAGAAGCTACATGATGTTGTTCCTTAATTTCCTGGTTATGTATTTGTTGGTTGTAGTGCAGGAACGAGTCCAAAAACACAGAAGTGACGTAGAATGTAGCTCTTCCTGGTTCCCAAGGCCAACAGAATATTAGATCTAGAATGCCAGTTTTGGATATTCTAAATACCAATTTCACACCTGCTACCGAGTATTTCTGATCATTTTCAAAATAATCAATAATTCATACACTATTGCCACAGCCATGAAGATCAACTTGATCAGGTCACTGAATGAAGAAGAAACTCAAAAAAGAGGTTACAAGATGTGTTACATTGGAAATATTGTAGTGGCTTCTAAGTCAGACCACCATGTTGTAGTTTCATTGTAGCTGAATAATAGGTTTGTACTCTTGCCGATTACATTTCAGCTTGAAAAAGTTGTGAAAGTGGATTTGTTTGTTAAGATTATCACAAAGCACAGAACATGTAAGTTTCTTTTCTTTGCTACAAACCTGGTTATCACCTATGAGCCAAAACACAACAAACTTCCATAGGTTTTTCGTCGACAGAATCTGGGCAATGCTAAGTTCTGCGATGGCCTACAAAAATATGTCATCCCTGCACCACTATATAAGCTGCATGGCAGGAACTTAGATGGCAGCTACAGGCCCAACTAGTGGCAAATGGCTATGCTACTCAACATTTAACAGGCTTTGGTCAACTTACCAAAGTGCAGCATGACATCTAACCTAACCAAGGAAAACGCAACAATGTTGCAACTTCACCCCCGAAAGAAATCAAGTCTGCTGAACTCCATATGTGGAAGCAACCTTATATCAATTTAATTTAATACAGAACTGCCTAAGGTTATAAAGACTAATGTTCACACGTATCCATTCTTGCACTGTACATTGACCTTAATGAGAGGTGACACTTTAAATTATTGTATTTGTGGTTGACAGTAAATAGGTCTCAGATAGTCACAGTTACCACATGTCAAAGTTTCCCATTCATGTGGTCATTTTTAACCCACGTGGAAAAATATGTGTTGTAGTTACGAATACTAATTGTTTAGTAACTTACACTAAAACTTTATTTTAAAAAAGGCTAAAAGATAAATAAAAATGTTTCAATTAGATGACATCAGAAACATGTTTTTGTCGGAATACATGAAATAAAAAATAAAAGCAACTTATAATAACACAAAAACACTGATAGGAAATGACACCATCTGGCCATTTAAGGGTTAAGAAAGGTCTAAATTTCAAAGGAGAGAGGGAGACAATGCAAGCCTGGAGACTAAGAGACTAAAGCTGTGGCGACTGAGGCTAAATGTCAATTCAGGTTTTGTACTTAAGAAGTTGTGATTCTCTGCAGTCTTCTCTCTGTGCTAGAATTACACCCTTAAGCTAATGTTGTCACTAACAATGATCTTAATCAACTTGTCTTGTTAAATAAGAGTGAACAAAGTCCCAACATTTAATTAACAGCATCCTGACCTGCCTCTGAACTCCTGCCCTTTTGATTGGCTGTCCCTTGAGGACAATAAAGCCCTCACTGCAGATTTTAACACTGTGAGATTATGAAACTGGTTCATTTCTGCTTTAAAAATGGCGATACTGATCTGCAGCATGTGTTTGCTTATGTATAAACAGATCTGGGCCTGTGTCTTTTAATATCTACATCTTGTGTGCTTGATCAAAGGAAATTTACAGTGTGGTAAAATCTGTATGTGTGTTCAGTTTTGTGTGCGTGGTTTGAAAGGAAAGAGAAAATCACTTCATCTGATGGTCTAAGTACAGAACACAGCTGCCACTTCATACTGTAATTATGCTATTACAGGGTGTACAATTGGTGTGCACACATAACTACAACCACACACACTCACACGCACACCAACACCCTCATACACACATACGCAAATCCAAACACTGCAATTGCATAACCACAGATAAATGTATGCTCACTCATCAGCCTGATTACTCCATATTCTTTTCACATAAACATTGTAGTATTGCTTACATGGACCATAAATCATATCTTAATACTGTTTAAGCTGAAAGGCAACACATAATTTATAGCTGAATATTTTTTTAAGTCAACTTGTCCATCAGTTTGTCACACCAGCACTTGGGTGCTTCTTACTTCTCACTTTAAATTATGTTTTATCTAAGCAAAAGGTCTGACATATTTGGTCTTATTTGATAAAATGTATGAATAGTCATAAAAGTTTTGCATACTTGCCCTGTGTCTCTATTTAGATGTATTACTAAAAACTCAATGCATTTACCAGTCCTCGAACTGAACTGAACAAACTTAAAACCCTGATCCCAAAAACAGGGCTACATGTTCCAAAATAGTTAGGAAAAGAGAAAAAAACAACAACTGAACAACATATTTTAATGTGCAGCTTCTAGGAATTCATATATTCCACTATCATTCAGCCCACTGCAGTTCATTTTATTCATTTAGCACATTTTGAAAAACATTCAAGTTTGCCAAAGTACCTGTAACAATAAAAACTAACAACTAAAACTAATAATGGAGGCACTATAAAACAAAAAAAAATATGTAAAACATAAAACACAAGACAAATAGCTGCAATTAAAATAACATTAAGAAAGTAAAAGACACAAAAACAAATCAGATGTTCTCCTGAATTTAAAGCCAATGAGTAAAAGTAATTTCAAAATGAGACTTAAAGCATTTCAGGTGGAAGACATTCTGATTTCAGGGCGTAACTTGTTCCATAATTTAAGGGACATGATAGAAAAGGCTCGGCCACTTCAAGTTTTTAGCCTTGCTTTATGGACAGTGAGGGGAGAATCTGCGATGTGTCACCAACCCCGCTAGGCCAGAGCTCGTAAGAGATGGAGGGAACCTAAAGTGGAGAAGTGTGCTGTGGTCTGACAAGACCACACTTGAAAATAATGACCATCAAGTCCTCCAGGATAGAGAGAACAGGGACCATTTAGACTGATATCAAAGCAAGTTCAAAAGCCAGCATCTGTGCTGATGTTTTGGTTGTAACAGCACCTATGGCATGGGCAACTTGTACATCAAGATGCTACTAATACAGAGAGTCACATGCAGGTTTTGGAACAAAATTCAGACATCCAGACAATGCCTTTCTGAATTATGTTATTACCTATTTCAGCAAAACAAAGCCAAACCATGTTCTGCACCAGTTACAAAAGAATGCAACACTCAACTGACTTACATGCATCACAAAGCTCCCTTTTATTGAAATGTATTGCATAATGTTGAGTACAAAATACAGCAGCAAAATCCCCACACTTTTGAGCAACTCAAGATGTCCATCATGCAAAAAGGGAAATGATGAAAAAATTCAATAACATGTTTCCACTGTCCACGACCCTCAAAGAGTGTTGTGTAAAGAAAACGCGAACATGTTCCTGTCCCATTTGATTCTGAAACATGCTCAGTCATCAAATTCAAAATATGCATACTTTCCATATAGGACAAAGTTTATTAGTTTAAACTTAAAGGATCTTTTCTGTGTGTTGTATATTGATTTAATAATAGGTTGAAAAGGATTTATTATTCACTGTATCCTGTTTTTATTCACATTTTACATGATATTTCAACTCCTGTTGAAATGGGGTCTGCCTCCCCGCCACCACCACAAATGCAAACAGTAATGTTTACACCTATAGGCTTTTAGTCTTGTATAAATAGAAGCAGTGTCGGCATGGACCTATGATTCAGTGTCTTTTTTCCTGTCACCTACAGCACCTCTAGGCTCTGTCTGCATTTTTCAGCTCTGCCCAAGGACACTGTCATGTCAGCCAATTAATGAAAAACTGTGAATTTAAAGTGCCAAAACAGGAAGTATTTCCTCACTGAGGTCACTGCTGGTGTACATATACACACAGCCAGTGCAGTTTTCTGTCCCTGTTTGCTGGATCGTCTCTTTGGCTGTTTATTCTGCAAAGTACATCACGCTGCTGCCTCTGCTCCTGCTGTTTAGGTGTGAAGGTAAAAACATAGATGGAAGCTGGTTTCTTTGTAAGAAGCATCCTCATCTGTATGAGTGCACCTATTTGAGAAGATGTGTGGGTGGAGAGCTGCACTTTTATTTTTTATCTTTCATTATCACTGATCTTACGTAGAAAACTAAACACTTGAACATCAAACCTTTTGCATACTCATTTTTTCCTATACTTTCCATACTATTTTTTTTATTTTGACGCAGTATACTCAAAATTTTAAGTATTGAGTATAGAAATATGTGATTTGGGACACACCACAGATCTCAATCCAATAGGTAAGGTTGTTTTCTATTGTTGTAACACTGTGAAGATTTTTTTTCTAAAGAGATTCCATGTATGGTTTTATATACCTATATTTTAGTACATTGTGGAATAATCTGGTGAGTTTATGCAGAGCAAAGTCATTACAATTCCAAGTAAAAATGTTTTGATCACTGGTAAATTTGATGTCTATGGGAGATTTTTCTTTAAATCCCTAAATTATTTTAGAAAAAAAAAAACTTGACAAGCCTTTACAAAAGATGGAGGAAGGAGGGACGACTGTCTGGATCATTTGAGGTTTATACTGACGTAGCCCCCATTTTGTTGATTTATTATTTTTTGTTTGATGTTATTGCACTTTTACATTTCAAGCTATTTGATATATTTTGCATTGCTTTTTTTGAGTAAGTTTGCCCTTTCACTTTTATCATCTCATCAAGTCATAATAATATAGACATTTTAACCCTAAGTCATACTCATACCACTAAGCATGAAAAGTATACATTTTAAAAGAAAACTACAGAAATTGTTTTACATTAATATTAGATTCAGCTTTAATTTAGGCCTAGCTTTTTTTATTACTATTAATATTTTGAATGCAAGGTTTTTGTTGTGATGCTTCCACGTTTCCAGATCACAATTAAAAAATACAGAAAAATGAATTAATTTCAGTATACTACAGGCAAAGTGTTTATTTATTTATTTATTTATTTAGGATTATTACAGCCTGGGATCTGTCAATGAATAGCAGCAACACTGATTTTTATGCGTTATTGTTTTTCTTGCACAGTGTCATATACTCACATACATAACGATAAGCAAAAAAATAAAAAGTGCTTTCCATAAGGCAGCTATAAAAATATAATTTCACAATTTTTGGGCTTGATTTTTAAAACCAACGTAAGTAGCCGAATCAAATACATCGATTTATAATGAAATAAGATGTTTTTTCCTTCAAATGCCAGGTTTTTGTCATGATGCCACTGTGTTTTAGATGAAAAAACAAATCAGAAAAATCAATCACTTTCAATATACATGCAAAGTCTTTGTGTGTGTGTGTTGATATATTACAGCCTTGGATATGTCAGTGACGAGCATCAACATGCACTGGTAACTTTTGCAGAGTCAGATACTCACACTCATTTCCATATGATTAAAATAACGCTATCAGATGGAGAGTAGGAAAACTGATCAATTGAAAAGCAAGAGCCCAGACTGACACTCGGGTTTAATTAATTAGGTGCATGTATTAAGCTTTAATAGAAGTGAGATCAAAAATTGCACTTTTTCTAGGTTTCAATGGAACATTTTCTGCTTTTAACACTATGAGTGTAACACGTGTTTGTACACAATATGTTTCAGGCTAATCGTTTTAGCTGAGCTGTAAATAAAAAGCTCAAATAAAAATACTAAATCTTGCCAAAATCCATCCCATATTCATTAACACGGGCACAATTATCATGACTGAAAGGCGCAGTCCATTAATGTTAAATAGTAAAAATTTAAAAGGTCTGCTCGTTGTCTACGGCCGACGTCATCACGCTCAAGACGCCCCTCTGCTCTGCTCCATGCTCTGGTCCCTTGCGCTTCCGCATGACGTCATGACGCTCCGTTTCCAAACAATGCTTAGGAAAAAGCCACGTTGACGATTCAGACTGAAGTGTAGTCATCAATTTGAAGCAGAAAGGAGCCGGGATTTGTTTGTGAGCCGCTCTGGTTTCCTCCCAGTGTAGACTTCAGCTCAGTGCGGACATGTCGTCAGAGCAGAAGGAGAAAGTGGAGACCAAAGGAGGACATGCTCCTGCAGGTAACGCTCCTTACGCTGTTATGTTGTTTTTCACAGCTTCCTTTAAGCTCGGGCCTTTTGTGTCTGTACTATCTCAGTCCAGAAATCACATGATACTGAATAATACTTATGTAACCGCGACAGTCGCAGACACCAGTGAGTTAAAGCGTGACTGAGCGAACATGATATCCTGGCGTGTAAATCTGCCATTATTCTCTTTATCAGACATTGTACTACTTCCTGTTTGGCGTCAGAAATTGTAACATGTTTCAGTCTGGTAACACAGTGGTGAGTTTTGATCTTCATTTGTGTGCACTGTGAAGATTTAAGTGTCAGTCATTGCTGCCCAGTGGATGACGTGGAGGTCACAGGCTTTTTGTGGACGTAAGGCTTAAAAACAGCAGAAGGTGTACGTGGACTTGAGCAGTCCTACAGGATTCTGGGCCTCAGCTGATAGCACATTAAGATAACAGATGCCCCTTACACCCAACCTGTGATTAGTTAAAGCCACCAGCTCGTTCAGACTGCTGCGAGTCTGTCTTTACACATGTGTGGGTGCATGTCAGTGTCATGTATGAGCACTGGAGACCTGATTAATGAGGTCAGGGTCAGGAACAGAACAGCTGCCCTGCTGCTGTGAACACTTAAGGGTCAAGTTCACTCCAGTGTTACAAAAACAAGAGGTTTTACCACAGGGTTTTGGAGGAGGTATGGACTTCTTATTTAAAGATTTAATAGAATCCTGACTGAATTGGCAGTTATTCCGGTTTAGCTTGATACCTTAAGCTTCAAATTGTGAAAGAACCATCAAATACACCCCCTAACATGGATAGAAGGCACCTTACATAATAGACATGATGACTTGATTGGAACAAATAGCCTAGATTTGCATATGTCTTACAAAGACACATAATATTTCAACATTTTAAGGAAATATTAAAAGTGACATTAGTTTTTTTGTTAACTTGTTTCCCCCCCAGTTCTCCTCCTATGCAGTGTAACCCTTAAAGTAATTTTAACTTTGACCTAAGTGCAGTAAAATTTAGAAAACAATAATAAACCCTTTGCCTTAATGCATAGGGGTGCTACATTGACATAAATACATGGCTATATTTGCACTACAGTTCTGTATAAACATTTTTGGCCCAATATTTCTTTTTTTTTCTTTTTCTTTTTTATTTTACGAAATATTCCTTAGAAATTTAGATATTTAAAGTTGCCAGGAGGCATTCATTGATTTTACTCTGTTCCATTTATTGTTTTTTCTGTCACAGGGACTGACAATTAGCTTATTCAGAATCAGAATTAGAAATACTTTATTAATCCCCAAGGGGAAATTCGGTTGTTTCAGTTGCTCTTATACGCAGTATAGCAGTCAGAAATATCAGATGAGGACATTAGAATAGATGGTGGCATTAATTTCACTAAAGTAAAGTAAAAAAAAAAAAAAAAAAAAAAATAAATAAATAAATACATCTAAAATAAAAACAAATGAAAAGAGCATGAAAATTAAGTAAGCAGGTTGCAACATGCAGAGTCTTTAAGCAATATCAACTTCTTTATGAAGGAAAATAAGTAAAATTAAGTGGAAATTAAGTAAAATTAAGAGCATGCTCCACAGGGAGCATGCTTAAATGAATAGTCCTCATACAATCCTGATGGAATTTCGTAATGAAAATATTCAGTTAAAGGAATTATGATGTAAGTATTGCCCTGCTAATTGCATCATGATAAATTGTAATATAACCTGTCATCACCACTATATCACAATACCAGTTATATTGCCACATTCTTGCCTGAGGCACAGCCCTTGCACTCCATTATTAGTCTGTTCTTGATACACAGTTTTGTAATTTTGTACTTTTTCTATGTTTATTTTATTTTAATATTTTGATTTAAACAATGGTAGACATACTTCAGTTATTAGAGCTTTTACCATTTTACTGCCTCCTCTGTGATGTTAATTGCCGCCTGCCAAACATTGTCAAAGTCTTTGTATTTGTAAGTATACTTGGCAATAAAACTGAATTCTGATTCTGATATCATCAGAGAGATTTGGAAGTAAAATCCAATTCATCCATGTAACATCTCTACCCAGAGTGCATTTCATAACAAGGGCAGCATGTGAATCAATTTTTTCTGTATTTAAAAATGTGAAATTCTTTGTGTGTCTTGGTTTAAATACAACATGTCTTAGTATGCAGAGCCTAATGTAATAACTTTTCTGTAATAGAATATTATTAATCATAATAGTTTCTGTGATACTTAGTGTGTACATCTCTGTCTGTCTGTCTTGATGTTCTGCAGTAAAAGCAGGAGGGATGAGGATAGTGCAAAAGCACCAGCCCACTGCTGCTCCTGAACCACCACCGCCAAAAGATGAAGATGAAGAGGAGTACGTCAGCAGCAGGTAACTCGCCCACTCAGTCGAGGCAGATTTTGAATAGGTTTGCTTGGCACAGGTCCAGAGGACAAAGGTAGGAGGACATTCCTGCTTCAGAGAGACTTTTTTTCTGAGTGACTCTATGGTTTGTTTCCACCATGCTGTTTGGTTTGGCTCACTTCAGTGTTTCCTCTAGCATTTAGTTGGGGTTGTTACCCAGCACCACCCCAAGAGACAGGCACAAATTACTTTTTCATTGAAATTACAACATTTATATTTACCTGATTTATTTTTGCAGGACATGAGCTTATACATAATTCAGTGTTTGGTTCAGCCAATTAAAAAAAAAAACATTTCTTGAATAGCAGTGTGGTTTCCATCTTTTGATTGGGTGGGCATCCAACACCCCCACACCTGCCTAAACCTCTATCAGAAAATCTTTGGAAAACACTGCAGAGTTTGATTAATTAAACCCAGATTTTGTTTTTGTCTCTGCAGTCTGCAGGTCTCTTACTTTGTAGTCTGCTGTGTGTCTAACTCCGCCTTTAGGATCAGATAGGTACACTTTCTACCTCTAACAGAAAGACGCCATAAAATAGGAAGACCCAACCCATTTTTTGGTTCCTTTCCCAACTTTTGGCAGTAGAAATGCAAAATATTTCATACCAAGCCAAACTGCATTGGACCACTAGATGGGAACTCACCATATTTTTTCTAGTTAAAGAGTTACACAATGCAACAACCAAGTAATACTAATAGCTGCTACGGAGTAATTAAAAAAGATTAGAGAAAGCACAGAGATAAAAAAAAAAGACAAAAATACATAAACTATTAATAAGAGACCTAAAATATGACTAAAAAGTTTGAAAAGGAGTCACAAAAAGGGCTCACAAAGAGAGATAACAGACAACAAATGAACTCAAGTGACTTGATGTAATGAAAGAACAGAACCGTTAGGAAGAGAGACAAGATGCTGAACAAATAAAAGTAATAAAAGAGTAAAGACAAGGTAGAAAAACAAATTACAAGGCTCATATAATCAGCACAAAGTGCACTAAAAGCTGCTTTTGCTTGATTTACTTTTGTTACTTTTAGCCCGAGCATTTAGGTTGTGTGTACAAGAAAACAGGGATCAGCTATCAAGTTTTGAATGGTTCATTACGCTCTTTCCCACACATACATACAAGCTGTAAAGTGCCAGCTTTAATTTGTATGTAAAGCTACACTGTAGACATGTTTGTATTATTGCCAACTAATTGGATGTAAACAATTCAATTACGGTGCAATTACAGCATTAACTCGAATTGCTTATTCAGCAGACACTACTGTTTGTTCAGGAGCAGGCTTCATTCGCTTATTTTACAACATGCTGTTTCTATTTCCAAATTACAAAAATCATCAGTTTAAATTTTTGCCTCTGTGCGTTTTCTAACCTGTGGTCACTGTGATAGAGGTGACGCTTGTGTCAGTTAACTGTGTGTGTCTGCTTCTACACCCACATATGTCTGCTCAATATTCATGAGGACCCGTCGGCTGTGCGTATCAGTACAGGTGGCATATTCACAGCACATATCAGTACGTGTGTGTGTGCGAGTGTGTGTGTGTGTGTTAATGAGAGGTGATAAACGAAAGCTGACAAGCAGTGCGCTGCAGTGAGCAGGGTTCAAGAGCTCCGCCAACTATCAAGAAATTTAGTATGCTTGTATTTATACACACAAACCTCACACATGCCCACTAAATTATATCCTGTTGATGTGAGAGTCGTTTCCTGTAATTCAGAGCAAAAATAGCTTTGAGCCCGTCAGTGCCAATAAGTGATTTAGTTTTTCTCTTCTCACCTTTGTGTCAGGATGAATAGTAATAATAGACAGAACATTAAAATGAAAAGTGAGGTCAATGTGATAACATTGGTCTAAAATTACATGCAGGCCAGGCTTATACTTCTCAGGCAACAAGGACTGCTTGAGAAAGAGAGAGTACTTCAGACTACAATCAAGCTGTAGTTAGTTTCACTTCTTGTGGACATTAGTCAGGGTGTGACTAGCCTGTTGCGTGTGTACTTCCTTTGTGTAATGCAATCTTAGAGAAGTGGTTGCCAACCTTTTATCCTTGGAGCCCCTAATTTGTTCTGAAGAACTGAGCTGCTTCAGGACTCAAAGAAGTGATACATTGCTGTCTGAAATTACTATCAGTTTCAGCTGATTTGATTCATACAATGCAGGTAGAAAGGGCCTGCACACGTTATTATCTAAAAACAGAGGAGGGAAGTGTACAATGTGTGTTATCATTGTTATTATAAACTAGAAGTGGTCCAAGAGCATAAAGCTCTGCCAAGGCAGTTCTGACATAGTTAACTATTACACAATGTGAAGAAACTCTCACTAAAAGTTCTGGATCCAATTCTGGATTTGGATATCATCAGGTCTGTCTTGTGCCATGACCAACAAAACCCAGGGAATTTCATAAAAATCTGCTCATAACTTTTTGAGTTATCTTGAACAGAATGACAAACAAGCGACGGCAAAAACATAATGTCCTTGCTCGAGGTAATAAACCTAACTCTAACAGCCTCAAAATTGTAGGATGTGTAGAATTTTGTGTGTTTAAATATTTTTCAACTTCTCATTTTTGTGCAAACTTACTCAGCAGGGACAAACAGGCCTAAGAGGTTGCTCATGTCATGTTTCTCCAAAAATGCTCTCTTGCTAGATTTTACAGGCAAAGAAGAGGAAAGACCGCCTAAACTTCAAAAAATAAATTCATCAAATCCTTGGGAAAAGCATTCATAATTAGCTTTAATAAACCACCTTTGGCCCTGCTGTGTGAACACAGGTGTATCTTTTTCCTTTCTATACTTACTTCATCCTACAAAGATTACCAAGGCAAGCTTAGTGTGCTCCATCAGTAAATACAGGCAGTGAAAGTCTCTCACTTACTCACACTCCGTCTGTCCCCCTCTGTGTCACGCTGATGGACGTCTAGCAGGTGGCTACTGGGTAAATTTCGCATTAGTAGCAGCCAGCGAAGCAGCGTAGTCAGGGGAACACCTGCCTTACCCAATCTCTTCATGATGGACAGATGGGGCAAAGGGAGAGATAGGTGGCCTGGATTATGGGGAGAAGGAGGAGAGGGGGGAGATGATTATGGTATGGAGAGCAGAAAACGCCATGCTGATGTAAAAAAGATTGGAAAAATGAGGTTTGACTCTGAGTCTGAGAGAGGGAGGAGAAAGGCTGGCAAGGGGGTGAGATACAGGGAGGAAAGGGCGGAATACCCTTCACTTTCCTGCGTACCTACTGTTGGCTAAACATTTGCAGCTGCAGGAATAAATTCAGTGTTTCTTCTAAGGATGCAACAGTTCTTCATAAAATATTGAGCCATTCAGTAAGACATCAAAGATTCAGTGTGCAAACTCCTGCATTGAGTAGCAATACACTGAAGTTGGACAAAGATGCAGTATCACACTCTTTCTTTGAGAGGAGAGGCAGCAATATTCACCCACACTCACAGTATGAGGGACCCTCCATCTTCCACTCTGTTGTGTAAGTAGGGGTGACGATAGATCAGCATTTGTCAAACCTGAAAATCATTAATGTCCAATGTAATAATTGATACTGCTGTTGAGTCTGGTGGGTCCTGCAACAGCGTTTCGTTGAACTGCAGGTGCACAAACATTCATCAGGTTTTGCTGGGGCAACATAAACTTCAAAATTCGCGTTGTTTATCAAACTGTAAATTGCATGGACCTTTTCACCTCAGTTCAACTTCCAAATCTGCTCTAAAATGACTGTGAAATGCACACCCACCCTTTCAAAAGTCAAATGTCCAGCTGGTTAGAAGCTGTAACCCATTTGATGTTCTTGCTGACATCATCAGGACGATCGTTAGAAACGAACTTAACAACCCTTAATGAGCGGAAATGAGTGGTTGATGATGTGTTTGATGACAGCTCAGAAAAATGACTTTTAGGCAGTAAACAAAATGTTATGAAGATTTGTTCATGTGTAGTTTAAATAATATGAAAATATAGTTGTTGTTTTTTTAAAAAACAAAAACTTGAGTACTGATGTCAGTTTTTTTTGCTGAATTATTAACCCTTTAATGCCTGAAAACACAAATTATAGTCTGAAAATTTTTTTGGAGCAGAAATGTTTATTTCACTTCTACTGAAAACCTAAAAAATCTAAATTTCCATAAAATTTAACATATATATTATGTTATATATTATATATTTTTTGTATCTCATTTGATACATTAGGTGTTTTTGGCAACTGATAATCCATATGAGGACATTTTTATCATTTATCTGGTTGTAGTCAAATGTTTTTTTTAATAATTTGTTGATCATATTGATGAGATAGAGGTATCATACAAATATGTATCAACTTTGTTACAACAGGCGTTATAGGGTTAAAAAAGATATAGCAGATGTTAAATATGTTTCTTTCTTATTTTATATCACTGCATCAATGATGTTTGTAGAAAAGGTCATTTTTCCGTTAAAAGTTAAACAAATTATTTAGATGAAAAACAACTTTCTTTCCTCAATAACCTTGCTGTTCTGGTAAAATAGACCTAAAAATACTACACCTCAGAATGGAGTACAGAATAACAAAATGGCCAAGGTTGTCAAAAACCGAACCAAACCAAAAACCTTGACCAATAAAACCGAGGAAGTTTCTGAATTGTGGGCTAAGCATATTGTCCTGGTGTTGGAAAATTTGTTTTATGTCAGAACTGTGGTTCTTCCTCTCTAAAGTTCTGAATCTGTTTTAGATTTAAAGAATAGATATTAAAAAAATTAGGTCTGTTGTCCTATTTCAAGAACCTGCAAATGTGCTGCTCGTACTGTTCGTCTGCATGTCTGCATGGACTTCAATATGACACAGTTTTTATGAGGCACATGCTGGTACCAGCCGGTCACGCTGCTAAAGTTAACCAGTTAGCTCAAAGCAAGATGTTTCTGTATGGAGCAGCAAAGAAAAGTCCTTCAGTGTGTGTGGGTGCATTTTGGATTCTACGATGTCCCGGGTAAGTCAGAGCTTGACATGGTGTTCATTATGCAAACTCTGCAAACGAAAATCATCTTACATGCCATAACCCGGTGTTTACAGTCGGGAAACACCATTGTGAACAACAAAAGCTTTAGAATGAGGATATAGCTTATGAAACCCATTTTTGTATTCATTATTTTGCTTACCAATCTTACTTTTTTTTTTCTTCAATGTCTGTCATTGTCAAGCACACGGTAGATGGTTGGACATCTTGATAGGAGCACCCCTTAAGCAAAAAGAGGTTTAATTGAGAATCATGAATTGGTCCAAATCAAAATCGATTCTTTGCCTTCAGATTTGAAATCCACATCAAACAGAATCCTGAGACAGGGTAGGATTCACACCTCTAGTGCACTGTTGCATCCCTCATTTTTGCCTTTGTGTAAAAATATAATGAGAATTAAAGACTAAGAAGAAAAAAATGAACATGGTTTTTAGCATGTTGCCTCTCATCTACACAAAAACATGGTGTATGTGCTCCTAACACATCATTTGGATGAGCTGAACGTGTCAAAACTACATGATTATAGACTTCGTGTTAGTTACGCTGTCACAGCTCCTCCATGTTTTCGTTGTTAGGTGGATATGTTTCACGGCCCCACAAAAAGAGCGGGTGGTGCTGTGTGTGTGCTCGACTTCATCACCCGCCGCACACGTACATAGCATGTAGGAACTGTTGAGAAATGTGCAGTAAGCTGACAGCCTGTGGTGAAAAGTTGAGAAGAGAGAGAGGAAAAGAGGAGAAAGTGGAGGAGGAGGAGGTGGAGGGACAGGCAACAGGCATCAGTTCCTATAGCAACCTCCACCTCGCCTAAGGCAACAAACTTCCTGCTCTGCTGAGGCAAAGAAAGATGGGTGGGGTAGATGGTGGTGGTGTTGGTGAGGTGTGGCTGTAGAGCTAAATCAGAAGGAAAAATAACATCATACATAAACATGAATGCACATTTGAGTCTGTGAATTATTAGTTAAATTGTGCATTCTGTTTCTTTATTCTCCCTTTTGCTCTTGCATCCTTCTCTAACTCCTCTCGTGGCACAAAGCGACTCCTCCCTAGGTTTCCTCACAGCTCTCTTCTGCCCCCTGCAGGCTCCTTCACCTCTCTGTCCCACTCCTGTTACTTTGGGTTTCTCTGTGTGACCTTCTCTGGATATCTTTTTCCATCTTCCCATGCAGATAAATAGATGAAAGGTGTCAGTTCCATAATCTTATAACAAAAGCTGTGTGTGTAATCTAGATGGAGATATCAAACACTGCAGTAGTGATTAAGAAGTCTTCAACAGAGCGGCTTGTGCCGGTTTATCAAGCATGACAACAGTCTGTCAGTCAGTCCACAAAGATGACAGACAGTTTTATCTGTATGTCAGGTGAAAAGCTTAAAGTGTATGTGCGCCTGCCTTGACAAAAAAGAAAAGTTTTTTAACCTTTGAAGGAGTCGGTAGCTTGTTAGCTGTCTCTCTGACAGGTCCTCACCTCTACCCATCTCTTTAGTCTTGTCTTACTGTCTTCTGTCTCCCTGCCCTTTATGTCCAGTCTTAGCCACAACAGGTGATGTTTGATGCTAACATGCCTCAAATTCAATTCTGACTTTCCCCATTCTTCATTTATTTGCTTTTTTCCAGCTTCTCTTTCTTTGCAGCCACGTCAATATTGCTGGATTTGATCTGCAGATGACACAAAACAGATAGGCCTTCAGTAGAATAAAGACATGTGACAAGCCAGCGTGAGGTGAATTCTTGCCCATGCTGTGCCAGTATGAGAATAAATATCCAACTGAGTGTTGTTTATTCACGTCAACCACTGTGTCACACCTCACTTTAGCTTCAGTTGACTTCAAATCTGAAACAGCTGCTGTGTGTGTGTGTTTTGAACAGTGTGAAAAGTATCAAGAATGTCTTGAAATTAAAAGTTCCAACCTGGTTTTCATAGTTTTATTTAAAAAAAAAAGTCTGAAAAGAAAAACAACTTAAAAGAGTTTGTTCTATTCATCATCTTGCACTGGCAGGCGAACACTAGCAAGGTAACTTAAAAAGGAGGGGCCTGTTGGAAGAGGGCGATGAAATCACCTTGGATAAAAGGCTGTTATCTCTTAACTATGTTAGTAAAGCAAAGAGGAATACTTCTCCTGTTTTTAAGCCATTATCTGGCACTAGCAGATAAAAGCTAACACACCTGCTCATAGAAAGGGACCTAAAAGACAGAGACTGGAAATCTGTTAGCGTACAATGCTAGAATGCCATTTTTATGTTAACAAATAATAAAGGGAGATTCTTTTTTTGTCAATATCTGGAAGTAGCTGCAGGAGGCCTTTTCTTATGAGAAGCAAACTTTAAAAAAAGAGGCTTCCTCTTATTTTGAGTGTTCTCCACCCCTTGAAACAGAGTGAAAATAGGACACTTCCAGAAACTGCTCTCTTTCTGCCCAAAGCAGCTAAAGGGTAATGGTTTGCTGTGGAGTCCCTGGAAGGACAGATAAAGGATGTATTTATCTTTGCTTATATTTTGCATTTCTAATCATTGCACTTTCACAGTTAAAGTTTTTGATAGAAACATGATGTAGAGAAGAAAAAAACGAATGCACACGATTGGCCATGGCATCTCCACATTACTGCGATAATGAGACTGCCTTAGACCTCTTTGGGTTAGCATATCATCTCAGCTTAGGGGCTATTGGCTAGCTCCAGAGCTAAAGATACTATGTATGATTTTTGTAATCAATTAAAAGTAAACTAACCAAGGATTATGAATGAAGATTTAAGCAGTTTAAAACAGCATCATCTATAAACTTTACATGTTTTTAACATTGAAACATCTTTATATATGAACTCTTCCGCTGCTGGGTGAGTAGCCTTCTGGCCAGTGAGTCACAAAGCATTCAAAGATATTCCCATAACATTCAGTTTGGAGTGTGCCTACTAAACAATTTCCATTTTAAGGGACATGCATCCTAAGCACTTCACCCTACAGCACTGTTCAGACAAGAATCAGGACTCATGTGATTGATAAAATGTAGGCGTAGGGCCAAGTGCTATGGGTATGGAGTGAATTGGGAAAAAGCCCCAGTGGGCTATAATGCTAGCATGCAAATTATTAGTAAACTAGAGTGCTTAGTTTCCAGGTCCGAGACTTTAGGCTTCTTTTTTGAAAAGTTGCTTGTAAATATTGGCAGTTGCGGGCTGCATTTTTTTAAGCTTGTTCCAAAAGTGCAGTTTTTCAACCCAGGAGGGATCTGATGCACACTCTACTACCAATATAAACTCAATTCAGAAGATTCACAAACTATTTTCTCCCACTCTAAACACAAAAGTAAATTTTCCTGCAAAAATGATGTTTCCACCAAAAAGAAATCCTTATTGTCAGAGTTAAATTTATTTCTAATGTAGCTATTACTGTTTTCACCATAATAAAGCTGTAGAGGATCAACATAAAACTAAAATAAAAGCCTGACTCTGTCTGTTTGGTTACCAAATCAAGGTTGGACAGACTGTTTAGAGATAACAGAGTTATGAATAACAGTAGCCCCTCCCTTTACGTCTGTATAAAGAAAAGGATGTTCCACCTCCATACTTAAGGATGTTGAAAAAGGAAAGTAAGAGCCAAATAAGAAAGAAATTCACAGTGAAATTGAAATGTAATGCAGATGAAAGCAGATTCTTCTTCTGTTTTTACTGAACAGCTGTCTGCTTCCCATTGAGCAAGCCTCAACAGGGCGTCTTCCTTTGTGAGTAGGTTGAGCTAAGGTTCAGTTGTGATGGCCGGTACAGTATGGCAGTGTCCATTGCTACGCTTCATCAACGTTCTAAAGGCTCTTTTGATAATCAAATGACCAACATCACTTAGCTTTGTCCAGTTTTTTCTACAATCTATGTTGCCAACATACTGAATCCCTTTTATTATTTATAAGATATTTATGTATTGTTTTCTTTTACTGTGAAAAATGACATATACACGGTTATTCTCCATTTGTTCTTTATGAAATTATATTTTTCAGACTCTACTTTGAGCCTGATGATAGCAGAGAGTGAAAAAAGTCCCCCTCACAGCATTAATTTGACTGAAAAACACTTGCTGGGCCGTTAATATGCAATATTTTCAGCTAATTGACTTGCTAATGGAGAGCCTCTCAACCTCCCATTTTGACATGTGGTTGGCGAGGAATAATCAGGAAAATTCAACATACCAAGCACTGATTTAGTAGCAAGGTGTAAATATTCTCATTAAGGTGAGTAGCAGGGGGGTAATTCAGTGCCAAGATGCTGATTGCAGAGATGGATGTCAGCCAGATGTGTTGATAAACTTTAACTGCCTAGTGATAATCGTTAAAAAGTTATGCATGTAGCTTAAATATTTAGAAGAAACAAGCAGATGTTTTCTTATCTCAAGTGCTTTTATTTTGACAGCTGAGAGTTTAAGTTTGTTTTCTATATGAAAAACTTTACGTCTTTTCATTATTTAGAGTGTTAATGAAGTAGGCATAAGCTGGACATGCTTGTTGCGATAGCTTATGTCTTTGAGTGGAGTTTTGAAGGAGGCTACCACAACTGTACACTGTTGCCGGGGGTGACGATGCCGTAAAATTAGACGGCGCTCGTTTGTCATGTCAAGGTCGATACTTCCCTCAGGTTCTGCATTCTTCCTCCTCATCTTTCTCTCTGCCTCCATCCTTTCCCTTTTCTCTCTGTCTGAGTGAGTGCTGGCCTCCCTTTCTCCTCCACTCTCCTCCTCTAACAGTCTGTTGTTATGGAGGTATTTTGCCTCCTCATTCCCTCCTGCTGCCTCCATTCACCCTCCTGACCTGCCTTTCCCCTCCTTGTCCTTCTTCTTTCCTTCCCTCTCCATTTTATCTCCTTCCCAGATCCTTTCCTTTATCATCATCCCCCTCTTTTAAGTTTCTCTTCAAGCTTCGTCTTCCTCCCTCCCTGCATCTCTCTCTCTCTGCTCATGCTTTCCATCCAGAAGCTGTGAGCCCCAGTGTTTGGCCAGGATGAATGGGAGCTATTTAAGCTGCTGGCAGGTCCATCCGGTTTGTGAGCATGTGTGTATGTGTTTGTGTGTGTGTGGGACTGTGGGTGTTATGTGTTTCAGCAACTTTTGAATGTTCAAATGTTGGCTCGGTTTCACTTTTCAGAGGTTTCGAAGTAACCAGATAAATAAATGTTTGTAAATTCTGCCATATTAAATGCAGCAAACTACACCTCCGACCTGGGCTGAAAATGATTTATATTGTACACACAATCCCGGCAGAATAAAATTGGACACACACACTGCTTACTGAGTTTGTATATTATTCTAAAAAATAATCTTCAATTTTGTATGCTCTCTTTTCTCTTTTAGCCCACCAAAGGCCCCTGTAGTTGTGTCTGGAGTCATTACAAAGGTAAGACGCACAAACACACACATAAGCAGAGACCACCAGTAGTGTAGAAACATGCATTATACGGTGATTTATATCTGGGACATGAGTTCTACAGGGAAAAGCAGGGCTAAGCACTGAGAAAGAACAAGGGAGTACAGGGAAAACAAGGTAGCACTGAGGGAGGAAAGGGAAACAAGGGGAAAGAAAATATATACAACATTTATATACTGATTTAGCTGAACATTTTTTGCATAGTTAAATCAATTCAGACTACTGAAGCTTTACCATTTTGCGTATTAATAATCTGTTCAAATCCCTGAAAATATGGAAATCAAATAACTTTTTCATTTTTGCATCTGATCCCAGCCAAGTCTGTTTCTAGAATCATTTTCCTCGGGTGGCCCAACTGGAGTAATTATGTATGCAGGGGTGGCAGAAGGTTTGTCAAATCTGGGGCTGTCACTTAATAATCAAAATTCAAATATTTATTCAAAATTGGTGGGAAAAATTTGTATTTGCACTGTCAGGTCTATTAAATTAAAAATATTCAGTGCAACTTATACACTAATGGACTCTGTTCACAAGCTTGATGGTGTACTTTCAGTTGCTCTGAGAGGTTGGCTTCCTGGTTGCCTGTTTATAACCAGCTCCATTTACAGGAACTTTGGGATGGCAAGTTTCTCAAGGTGCCTACATGATTTACCGAAACTGAACATTTACAGTGTACACCGCATCACTGGCTCCCCTGTACCAAAGAGCAAATAGGAGAAGGGTTTCAAACTTTACATGTAAGTTATCTCCATAATTATGAGGGTTAGCACCCCATATTTCGCTGCTGTCAGCTAAATATACCAAATAAAATCATTTTAATACCTACAATAATAAAAAATACAACAAACTTGTGTAGAGTATTCGTCTGTAATTTATTTTTTTCTCCTAGAAATTTTCTGTCACAGCTTTATTTTAATCTCTGTTCACTTCAGTATAACCAAAGTTGTCCCAGTTTGAACTCCAGGCTTTAACGCAGAAGTTGAATATCTCAAATGCTTATGATCACAAAAGTTGTGTTGTCATCTGCTTTTAGACAAAAGGGTAGTGTGTCTGCATCCCTACCACAATAAAAGTATAAAGTACATACTTATTGTATCGAGAATTAAAGTTGTTAATGTTTTAATATTAAGTTTTTTCTGAAGCACAAAGACAAAGTAGTTTGTATGAATTATGCAAATAAAGTGTTCATTTGTTACACTTCAAGCTGATCACTAAATCATTCTTTTTCAATGCATGAAGTACGATTCCGCAAAATTTCCTCATAAATGGTAACATTAGCCTGACAGAAGGTAAAAAAAAATCATTTATTCATCTCAAGATGAGAAATATAAGTGCTGGAGCAACACAAAGACCAAGTAGTATTTAGGAAAATGCCAAAGCAAACAAAAAAAGACATGTCCCACATTTGACCAACCATAGTGTAAGGTTTTTTAGATGGTCTGTCAGAGCCCAAAGTTATAAAAGAATGAAAGAAGACGAAGTTTGTAAAAACACATCCACAGTCCAATTTAACTATCTGTGAATGTTGCATGGTTCGGTTTGCCTGTTTGATTTTGTAACCGTTCCCTAAAACCAACAGACGAAATAAGAAAAGAAGACTATGCACCTCGTCAACCCCTGTGGGACAGACATAACAATAACTGAATAAAATAGTCAGTCTTGCAAAGACATTGCAATATACCGCAGTGTTGTTCCATGACCTTTATTGTGAGGGTTGTTTTTTAGGGTTTGACGGCCTTGACCCACCTTTTTGAAAAATGGGTCAAAGTCTCCGGCTAGCCCTGTTTGATAAATTCTTTGTGACTGTTTGTCAATGATTGATTGTGAAAGTGTGCAGATGTATTTGTGGGTGTATGTGGGGGTGGGCTTGTGTGTGTTTGTATGGAGAAAGCGTCCTTGAGTCAGAGGATGGCTCAGTTCCCTGCCTGTCAGAGCAGGTAGATTGTTTGTGGAAGATTGCAGTGATATCAGCAAGGTGGCAGACATCCCATTTATCCCCCCGATCCTTCTCTAGCCTTTCCATTCGCCCCCTATCTGCTGCCATCACACCCAGAGGCTAGCACTGCACAAAGCCCCCGGAAAGCCTTTTAGAAGCTGAGTGAAACACTTCAGTGTGTGTGTGAGAGTGTGTGAGCAGTCTTTGACCTGCTGGGACTTACAAAACAAGACATTTCCTGTCTCTTGTTTTTTTTTTTTTTTTTGGTTTTTTTGTTGTTGTCTTTTAAGTTTCCTCTGTCTGTAACTGAATCAAAGTCATGGCCAGGGGATTGAGTGGATAAAACTATGACTAAAGTTACTATGATGGCTGTCTTAAGTAAAATAGCTGAAGTTAAAACTCTAAAAAGCTACTTTCTGTATCAAACCCCTCTTTTTGTTTTGAAATGGTTTATTAAGAATACATCCATTCAAGTGTCCTCAAACTTTGCTGTGGTAAGGACCCCCTCTGGCATATAACCTCTCAAAAAGACCCCCCGCAAAGTCTCTTTAAGTCCGCTTTTGTATGATTAATGGAAAAAATGGAAGAAAAAGAACACTTTTTATATTTTCTAAAGGTTTCCCAATCGATCGACCACTGATTAGTATTGGCTGATATCTGTCAAGTAAATGTGATCTATTGATCAATGAATGCCTGTAGTCACTAATATCAATCACCTTTGGATTAACCTCTTGCTTTCAGGTGAATGTCATCAGTTTGTCCACTTGTCTGCTGCTCCTGTTGCTCAGTCATTCTTGTAAATAAACTATAGTAGAATCCTCAAAACTTGTTTTCAGTCCTTTTAGTCAAAAATATGAATCCAGTGTTAAAATATGTGCTGAAATTCATGTTGAGACCAGCAGGATAAAAGCTAACCAGCTAAGCTACACATTGCTACTCAGCAGTCATGTTTAATGATGTATTTGAAGTCCAGTCAATAACACTGTGATGCATTCAGTTTGGCTCGGAAAAATGAGTATTTAACAAGGTTAGTGACATGATGTGTTGAAATGTTATTTACAGAGACTAAGATTTAGATTTTTGATGAGCCTTGATTAATTTTGAGTGAGGATGAAATTTGTTTTCATGACAATATGAAATAAATTATACTGAATTTATTATTTATAAAACTATTGCCTTTATTTATTAGTTTTTTTGCTTTGTTTTGCCCGTTGGATTGCATTGATAGTTTTGGTCAGTCTGTCAATTATTTTGTTTATTCACATGAACTAAAAACAAGTCATAAATGAGTAATTTCATTGTGTAATTCAGATATCCATACTATAGGATACTGTACTGCATTGCCCCTTGAACTCTTTTACTGCTTTGAGCAAACACTCAACCAGTTGGAAAAAAACACTCAAAATGATTGTCTGTTATCTGGACCTTTTTTGTAATGCATTTACGACAAAGTGCTACAATGAAGCTCCATCATCATTACACCTGGAGACATGCACATTAGTGTCAGTTCATGGAGTGATACAGCAAAACATGACAAGGTACAGCTCATGTGGTCTGCTGCTGAGTCTGCGTGCCCCCTTCTCCCCTCTGACTCTAACCCTGTAGACAGAGCAAATGGGGGTCAACTTGTACCCCACATTCAGTCACGGGGATGTTCAGAATGGAGGTGAGGCATCATGGGGTGTAAATATTATGTCCAGCAATAGCGGCATGGATGGGGCTTGTGTCTCTTCTCTTTTACCTCTTTACAGTAAATGCCATATAATGGATGCTGCTCAAAATTTATCAGTTCTGATTCTGTAATAACACACTCAGTTTGATATACAGTTTAAGAATACACTCAAGCTTTAGTTGCAGTGGTTTCCTGTTCCCACACGGACAGAGTGTATGGAGGAACTTGAAACAGGCAAATTATGTGGCATCAAATTCACACCGCCAACTTATGCTTTGGAGGAGTATTGGGTAGCTACACTAACATAATGCAAAGGTATGTAGTGCTGAAGATGGTGTTGTCCACTGCAGTGTGGAGCAAATGCATTTTTCATAAGCCAAGAAAGAGAGAATATACAATTTGATAAGGTCAACTTTAGAACAACTGTGCTGAAACAAAATCAGGTCGAAACAAAGACTGAAAAAAAGCAGGTCATCACATTTTATGGAGCAAATATCATTTTATACAATATTTCTTGGTTTTAATTGATTGTAAACAAAAAAAAGTCATAATGACCTGGAATTCCTCTGTGTGACTGACTTCAAATGTTACATCTTCAAGCCTCTAACAAACAATCATTTGCTGCACAAAATAGAAAATAAAAACTGGAAACATGTCTTTCCAATCACAGTGACAGCCTTTCACAGTGCAGAGCAGTAATACAGTTAATTCGTTGCTTTCCTGCCTGTACTTCTGCTTTAATAGACGGAGAAGGAGGAGACGGTCACTTTGAGCCTCACAAGAGAGAAGAAGGCCAATTGGAGGTCAAACCCATCCACATTCCTCGCTGTTAGCAGTGGAATTGGCTTTAAATAAAAGAAACACACACACACTGTAACTGATTTGGTCCCACCTACACACATGCAGGGAAAACGAGTCTGTTTACTGTATAAAATGAACACACATACACACTGAGGATTAGGGTCAAGCAAAGAGAGGATGGGCAAGTTAGTGCAGGAAAACGGTCAGGGTATGTGTGTGTGTGTGTGTGTGTGTGTGTGTGTGTGTGTGTGTGTGTGTGTGTTTGTGTGTTCCAGAGCGTTGATTTAATGTGTTATATAACCAAATCCACAAGCAGTCCATAAACTGTCTAAAAAAAAATAAATGCTATAACTGGGAATTTACTTTGTATATTTATGATGTAGTGTCCTGATACACCCAAATGAGAGGATTCAACACATCACCAATGCAACTTAAAGCTAAAAAGCAGTATTTTAGAATACAGTAATTGAAGCCTCTGCTTCTATGCATTGAAGCGTGTTTGCGTTAATGTGACATGTTAAACCTTTGCTTTCCTTAATTACAGCTAAAAGCAAAATAGTATTTCCGCTTCAAAGAAGCTTGTTGCACACATGAAATAGGATAGTATGACCTTTCATTTTCAATTGTCAAAAAAAATCACTCAGAAACAAAGCACGTATAACATCTCTGTAGATTCACCTAACCTATTTTAAAAAATATTATCCATTGTTTTAGTGATAGTTGGTAAAAACAAAAAAAAAGCACAGAAACAAACTGATCTGAAGTCATGTTATTAACCTAAAGGGAGAGAGAAATGCTGTCTGAATTGCACAAAAATGCCAGCAAGAATGAAAGCAAGTATACCTGTTAACAGAGAGCTGATGTCCAGTCAGGTTTTTCCATCCTGACTGGTAAAAAAAAAACAAAAACCAAAAAAACACTTCAGTGTTTTAGCAAGAGGTTGTTCTACATAAGAAATTCAAGCAAGTTTAGTCTCAGGCCTCGTGTGTTTTATATTTCAAGAACCGCCTTGTGTTTCTTAATATATGCTGCTTTAAAATTACTTAAGGGTCTCATAATGTGTCTTTGGCTCTCCAACACTGTGCTTTAATGTTTACTGTGGCTGAACAGACATGCCTGGACATGTTCCTTCTGCAGGAGTCACCTGTACAAACATTGGGCTCAGGGAGTGTCTCCCATCCGGGGGAGGCTGCGCATCCCTTAGTGATATCATTCAGTGAAATTTTCTTTAATTTTCCAAAAGGCGGAGCAGATAACATTGTAAGAGGCAGGGGTTGTTCTTATGTTGAGGGGGATTTGGACACATCTTTGGATAACAAAAAAATTCAAAAGTATCTTTTGTGAAGTATTGAACCTTTAAATTAAAAGTTAAACAGTCTTCATACATACCTTACAGGGCTTTTCAGCTATATGGTACTGGCTTGATTGGACTTGGCTTGACTCAGTTGTTTTGATTTTCCATTAGGAATTGTCCTTAGCTTCTGTCACAGTTGTTCATATCACCCGACGCAAGGTTTCAGTCAAGCTAGCGGAGGCTAAACGTGAATTGCACGCAAAGCAGTGACACAATGAAGGGTATCTGACACTTAATTTAAACCCCTCCTGTTGTTACCTCTACATTTTTGAGTTGTTTGTTGTTTTTCTGCTTAAAATCTTCTATGGCACAAAACTCATCTCCTTACTGTAGCAAAGTCAACAAACTGAGGGGTACCAGCAGTTCTTTTGCTTCTATTTCCTCCTTTTTGTTGTGAGGATTTTATGGTAGCTTCACGCAGCCACACTATGAAGACCCCTCCTATGTGTATGTGTGTAGGCTAATGCTGTAATGAATCGGGACTACCCGACTGTGTAGATTCCAACTGAGATGAGCAGATACCTCAAATTGAAAAGCCCCATTAGAAAATAAATGCATTTAAATTTGGGTCACCAATGATCTATTTGTTAGCTCATACCCAATTAATGGAGACAGTCTTCCAAGCTGGTGTCCAAGTCTGACCTGTGGCTCCTCTCCAGAATATTATTATCTACTCTGTGTTCTTAATTTCCCTCTTTATCCACAGTCATATCTAAATGATGACAAATAACACAACAATAACTCGTAAAAATCTAAAAATGTCGATTTTGTGTTTTGCATCATCCACTCTGCATGCATGCGTTGGTTGTTCTTTGACCAGAAGTGTGGTGGTTCAATCACAAGGTCCTGTAGCAACATATTGATGTGTCTTTTGGCAAAACTCTTAACCTGAAAGTGCTCCCACTGCTGTGTGTATGTGTGTGTGTGATTAGCTAATACTTAGATATCAGTGTGTGAATGTGTTGTGGCATGTGGTGTGTAAGTAATCAGAGGTCTGGAAAAGGGCTTTTGAAGCTCCGGTCTAATGACCACCTGATATCTGAATGTGCTTTGTTTAGGGTGATAAGGACTTCACTCCTGCTGCTGCCCAGGTGGCCCACCAGAAGCCCCAGCCTGGTGTTCCTAAGCTGCCCCCCAACCAGCAGCACATCAAACAGCAAATCCACCAGCCGCGCAAGTGAGCCAGGCAGCAGGCTTCAAGGGCTCAGCTAACTCCACCAGCCAGCCTTCCAAAGAGAACACAGGAGATGAAGATTTCCCCCCAACAGGCTCAGGTCCTCACTTAGTTCAGAGTAGTTTTTGTTAGCTTTTTGCATTACATGTACAAGGGTTTATCCCTAACACCATTGTAGAAGACCCACTTTTTACACCCTGCTGCATTGTGCTGCACTATCAGTTCTGCACTTTTAGTCCTCTGTTTAAGAGGCATTGCTTTGACTGTTCATAGTCTTAAATTGGTATAAGTGGATCTTCTTATGCAGCTGTCATTATAGCATTAAACATTATAATTATTAGATCAACTAATCTAAGCCTGTTGGGGGAACTCTCAACCCACCATGTGCTTTTCAACATCACAACACAGCGAACCAGTCAATCATAGTCAGACCAACTGACCAACCAGTCACCTCCACAGTGATGAGCCTGAGCTCCAGCCTTCTACCTATGATCTTCACAGACCAAATAACCAATCAGGAAATCATGAGGTGGACACCAATATGACATGATCAACACAAACCAAAAAGATTAAGAAAGCAGCTTCTAAATAACAAAACTTAGTTGAGTCTTTGAATCACTGAGACCTTGTTTACATTTTGCATTACCTTGCATTAACATCCATGCTGGGTAATTGGATATCAGGTTGAGTAAACTTTTGCACTTGGGTCCACATATTTGCATTAAAAAAACTTCTCCAGTCATGACCATTGAACTCACTTTCAACCAACCAGCACCCTTCAAGGTTTATGCACTAAATAGTGTTATGCAATTTCTTTTAGTTACATGTTGATGACAAAATGGAGGAAAGGTGTTAAAACATTCATTTCTAGTCTCTTAGCTCATGGCTCATATCTGCATGCACAGATGGGAACATAATCTGTTAGCCATGAGCTAAGAGGCTAGCAGCGACTGTTCTCCCTTATTTTGACCAACATGCTTATTAGGGAAATCAAAGAATACTGCTCAGCAAAAAAAAAAACATTGATTACAGGTTAAACTGGAATGCTTACTTTAGAGCAGAATGTGACCAGGCTGGGTTTTCCAGGGTTTGAAATTAGCACCCCACCATTAGCCAAATCTGGGTGTTTCTGTTAAGTGTCTTGTAAACTTGTTTGACCAACTAGCCACAGTGGTGGGTTAAAAAATAATGGCAAGTTGTGACTGACCTTTTCCCGGTATACCCTGACTCCAAGCTACATGCTCACCATTCACAGGGTTCAGCCTTCTCAATCTGACAGAGTTAACAAAATCAGTTCATGTGCTGTAATTGTTAGACTTCGCATCACTAGTGTACCATCGGCTAAGCAAAAGTACAGTTGTTTTAATGTCATTTTTTTTTTCAGAATAAATACCCAGCTTATATGCCAAAGGGTTGTTTTTTGGAAAATGGAGTGTTTTCAGCAGTAGCAACACAACATAACAGAAATGAAGTAGCTTGTCACAGTTACAGAGAGATGGAAACTATAATTTCTAACCCTGGTGAACGGCGTCCTAGCTGATGGCTAATTCAACCCCATTCGTTAGCACTGTAAGTGGCTTCACTGCACATAGCATGCAGGGATATGGTGCCCTTTCAGTGGTCATTATTGCTTGCCAGAATGAGTGAGCTTCTATACCACCAAAACAATCCAGATGAATGCACCCCAGACCACCTTTGTATGCAGTCTGAGCTATCAGATATCCAATCATAGTGAGTGGTCACTAAGACATAGCATTAAGGATGCATTCAGACATAGCATTAAGGATATACATGTGGTGTCTAGTTACCCTGATTTGATGTTAATGTATGGTGTAAATAGGGGTCGGAAACTTTTGCCAAGTGTACAAGTGTGGACCAGAGAGAGCTTAAGTTGCCCATAGTATTGCAGCATTTACCAGTTATTAGGACTGAAGAGATTGCCTGACTTAAATGCATACTGTAAATTAAATATTCTGGAAAAGGAAAATCGACATTTTTATTATCAAAGATACCAAAAAAGGAGATGCAATCAGACACTTTTAATTAGTGTCATGACTCGTGCTGGCTAGCTATGGTTCAAGTGTTGTTTAATAAAGCTTCAGTGCATCATCTAAACATATTTAGCTTTAGCTTGAGTGTCCTCCTTTGTCCCGAAACGTACCTTCTTTCAACAGAAAGAAGCCTTACTGATCTCTGATCTGACTTCGATTTTTCTATCTTTGTTGGTGCTAGAGTCATATGACTCCTTCCAGTGCTATCTTGAATAAAAGTAAGGCTAACTTGACCTGCTTCGAAGTAAACAGTTGAAGACATTGCCTTATTGTCAGGAAATCATGTTTTTTGTCCCCTCAGGTGGACTTCCTTTACAAACTGCAGAGAGAATCAAGTCAAAAAAAAGCAAAGAAATGTTTATTATGAAGCAGCTTCAGGACGCTTTGTGTTTACACCAACAAAGGCAGAGCAAAGTAATGTACTTAGTAACAAAGCGTTTCAGAGCAGCAGTTCAGGGAATAGTCAGGCTTTAAACTGTCAGATGAAGGTAATCGCTGTGCAAAGCTGGTGACTTTGACATTCCATTGAAAACTGTTTGAACACATGCATCTGCATTTTGACAATGCAATCTGTTTATCTCTGCTTGCAAGAATAGCAAGAATATCTGCAAGGAAAGCTTGTGTCACATCAAAGATCTATATCAGCCCCAAAATCCACTTAAGTTTTCTTGGAAACATATCAACACACTCACATATAAACACCCTTTATCCTTAATCACCCAACCCCTTACACTCAAGTGTCATTGCAACACTAATGTTCAGGTTTCATGACAAAAAAGAATTTATCTTACCAAGAAGGAATAATTTCCAATGCTAATTTAATTAAGTTTAAAAGAGTTTTATTTTTTGTTTTTGTTTTGGTTTGTAAATTGTTCAAATTGTATGAATCTTAAGTCGTTGAGTGGACTTGGGTATTAGGTGTGGTTGTCAATAAATGGAGATATGAACTATCTTGATAAAAGGTTTCCAGTTTGTCTTTATTTCAGTGAAATGAAGGGATTGTTGCATGTTCAACTTTTTCTCTTGTACAAAGGTGAATGTTCTTTAACCTCCAAACAGAGACACTTGAAATGTACCACAAACCCTCTTATACAAACTCATGGGCCATTTTAATTTTTTTAATTTTATTTAATTATTCATGTGTTTTTTAATGTTCTCAACAACAAATTAGGTGCTTCAGCAGAAGGAAACTTTTTATCTCAAGGCCAAATGTAACTAATTTTCAGTATGTTCTTACTTTAACAAGTTATTTTATCCTTTGGGGTTTATATCCTTTTCAGGGTATTTTATATAACTCTTGACTAACTCGTGCATGATTGAGCACTACTTCTGCTCACAAGACAGTAATGTCTGTGGTGTCTGGAAACGTGCTTTTAAGTCTTCCCCTTAGTTTGTGTATCTTTGTTGGAGACAATATACCTTTTTCAGGGCTACGTATCTCAGTCTTTTAAAGTAGCTGAAATCTTTGATTCAGGCACATTAACTACAGATCTTTATCAAACCTTCCATTTGCTGCAAAGATCCTCAAGAAAGAAGTGGCTCATAACCTTTGTGACTTCCTACAAAACAATGGCTTGTTTGAGGACTTTCAGTCAGGATTTAGAGCTCACCATAGCACTGATACTGCTCTAGTTAAAATAACAAATAATTTACTTTTAGCTCCGGATGGTGGACTTCTCTCTGTACTTGTCTTACTAGATCTCAGTGCATCTTTTGACACCATAAATAATAATGTTCTTGTACAAAGATTAGAGGAATTACTCAGGATTAAAGGGACTGCTTTAAGTCGGTTCAAGTCCTACTGTTATGATCAATAATGTCATGAGGAAACACCGTCAATTTTCATTGTTATGCTGATGATATTTGACTGTATGTTACCCCATTCCATTATCATTACAGTTTCTGGTATTAACTTTAGAGGGATCAAAAAAAATCAAATACAAGGTAGTTCCTGCAAACAGCACACATATATTGGTATGACCTTGACAAAAAATGTTGGATGACCTGCTGCCATGGACCTGCTCAACTCCAAGTGCTTAAGCTACATCAACCATCAACAGAAATGACATAATTTAACATAAATCAATATTTTAAGATCAGTTAAACCCAATTTATTGCAGTTAAGCTAGATGATGTTGTGTTATTTAACATCAGCAATCTCTACTTTATAATCATTATAGTTGTTAATGTTAAAATTAGATTGAGCTCTCTATCCATGGTTGTTATTGATTATACCTCTATAAAAGCCACCTTTTCAACCATACAGAAAGGAGGATGCTCTTGAAAACACGATGCCATATCTCAAGGAGCTAACCTCTAATAAATTTGTATTAGTATGGTCAAATATATTGAGGACAGATTTATGATTGGTTCATAGATCTTTCACTACCTTCCACTCTTACTTTAGTCCCTCTGTCTCTCCACCTCCCTTCCTTCGACCACACACCCAACACAGCTTTGGTGGATTGCTGTTCAACATGAGACTGGTTCTGCTCAAGATTTTGAGCTGCTAAACAGAGGTTTCTTCTTGCCTCTGTTACTGTAAGCCTCCTATAGGTGCACTGCACTGCAGGTTGGCCCAGTGCTGCGCTCAAGATGGATCTATGTTGGGTTTGGATGTACATATATGTGTATATGTGTATTTTGTATACATGTATTTATATATGCATATATGTGTATCCATAAAACAGAGAGTATGGCTTTTGCTCTATTGTAAAGTGTCTTGAGATAACACTTGTTATGAATTGGCGCCATATGAATATTGATTGATATTCTACATGACCATAATCTAGTTGGTCATTAACAGAATTTATACTCAATAATCCCCTAGTTTCTTCTTCTTAACAGTAAGTAAGGAAGTTTAAGAACACTGATTTTATATTAGACCATCTATATATCTCAGCCACTCAACTACAACAAATAGGTAAATGTAATAAGTTACTTCACTTTTTATAGATGCATGGTGCATTGAATTGTAATTGAAATCATAACACAGAGGGTTACAGTTAGAACTATTCCTGTTTTATACATCCATTTTTGGGACACCAAGCAAAGAGCCTGAAAACATGCCAGTCTTTCCAAAAACATGACATACAGTATGTCCATCCTATGTCAGACAAGTCTTACATTTCCTATGCTTTACTAAAACAGAGAATGGTATACCTTTCATATTTTGTCCTCTGATAAAGTTAGCAGTAGTCCCATTTGATGGACTGTGACCTGTTCCTAACCTGGACTATCAGACCATCCCACGGTGAATTAGCACCCTGCGCTGAGGGATCAGTGCTCAGGTGTTGTTTTGAAATGAAACAGAAACATCTCCAAGAGCTGTCTGCTGTGTTTTTCCCCCAGTAACTCCCACACAAACACACACACATAAACACAGTGTGCACCAGGTGTGAGTGCATGTAATCCATCTTTACACAAGCATCTGCAACCAGGTGTTCTGTCAGTTTATGTTAGTCCAATAAAGCAGCCTGCGCTGGCTGAGTGTGTGCGTACGAGCCTCTGTCAGCAGGCTGGAGCTCCCTATTAAAGCAGACACGCTCTCCTCCACTCTCCATGCTTGTGTAGAGCTGTAACTTCCACTGCCATGGCCTATTAGACTGACTGGAAGAACAGAATGAGCGTGAGAGGATGCTAAAAATATATGTTAATGTCCAGCTCCAATTCTCTTTTTTCACTGCAAAGGGCTGTTAGATTTGTAAACATTTAAAGTTTATATAAGAGATTGTGACACAGGTAACTCTTACTTTGCTTGTTTAGCTGAATGTGAGTGAATGTGATTAAACTTTACATTTAAAATTAACATCCACATAGACCACACATAGAGAAGGAAATGCTTGTTATGGTCCTGGTGTTTTAAAAGATCAGTTCGTTAACAAATTGGCCAATCTCTTCTGTCCTACATTTTTTGGCAACCGTACACGGGGTACCAAGCTTAGGTGGAGGTAGAATTAACAATTAAGGGTAAAGTTTGCTGTGGAAACAAAGGCAACATCAGGGTTTACTAAATGCGCTATATCTGACTGGCTGAATGGTTGAATTTGATAAAAAGGCTCATTAGTTTGCCACTGCTGTCTGCATTGCCTTATTTAGGAAGATGAAAACACACTAAAGGGATCATCCATTAAAGTTAGTGTTGGCCTGAAATATGTTATTTTATTTCAGCTGCCAGCTCCATAATAACAGTCAAGGTTACAGTTTTATTGCACTTTACCCTCAGCACTGAGTCCTTTTCATTTGAAGGCACTTTACTACATTAGCGCAGAGTATACAGCACCAGCTGTTGGCCATGTGGTCCTCAGGAACATTAAATCTGGCTGCAGCCAGTTGAGACTGGTCATTTCTGTGGCAGAACCACCTGAAAACCTTGTACTGATGCTGAGGTTTACTGAATCAACAGGCAACAGTGGGATGAAGGGGTATCTCACTGATGTATGGGAGATCAGCATCCAGATCATGAAAGTAGTCTTCAAGTAAAAAATACAGAGAAAATTCTCAGAAATATGACTTCTCTGAAGAATATCCCCACAACCCTCCATGCCATAATGCTGCCTTTAGGCAACAAACCACTTTCTCAGTCATAGCACTGTCGCATTACCTTCTGTAACTGTTATTCATCAATGTGGAAACATCATATGTCTGCAGTGAGTAAAAAAGGGCCATAGTGGGTACCATATTTCCTCTTGGATAAAGTGTCCCTCAATTTGCAAGTAAGACATTGTTTTATTTGTTTTATATTATTAAATGTTCATAAATTTAAGTATTTTTTAAATACACTTTTCAAATTATTTACCTTCTTATTATTGGTTTATAGTTTGTTATAATTTGGGGAACAATGTATAGTTAAATCACATTTTTTGGGCATTCATGACATGGGAGTGGTCTCAACATTGTCCTACAGGTTTCAAAAAACGTTCTTGCTACAGTAAACCTTCATTTTTAATCAGCTTGTTATTTAGCAGCTGCAGCAGTAAGAACAGTAGAAACCAAATGGTTCAGAGGAGGAAGGTTCTCAGGGACCAGGTTAGAGAGGTACTCAGTGTAAATTTGTGCTGCATTGACTGGTAGCATTATTACCTCCGCCAAGGAGGTTGTGTTTTTGCTGGCGTTTATCTGTCTGTTTGTTTGTCTGTTTGTTTGTCTGTGTCCAAAGAACAGCAGTTTATACAGAGCTTTGACATCTAACAAAAGAGGAAACACAGCTAGAGAATTTTTTTATGGACTGTCCTTCAGTCCATGCTCATGTTTGATGCAATGAAAGTTTGATAAAGTAAGCAAGTTTACATTTGAATAAAGATGGTTTTTGTATGCATTTTGCCAGTGTTCTGTATAGAATTTTTTATAGCTAACACTTTTGAATAGCAAACGAATGAACATACACTTATTTTCTATTAGCTTTTAATCAAGACAAAAGCATGTTTTAGATAAATTGTTTATTTTCTTTTGTAAATACTGAAAAGCTGACCATTTCATTCTACCCCTATAGCACGCTGTTAAAAAACTCATAGAGGTATGCATTTAGGACAAGATCCCTGTGAAGACACAAGTACTTTATAAGACATTAGGGCCACTAAATGAACCTGTAAGGTTTAAATATACCAGGAACAGTGAGAAGAACCTCTAGATGTTTGTCTATCAGAGGAGAAGATGAAGAAATCATCTCCAAAAATTGAAAGAAAACCATTTTTCTTGAACTAATCACAGCTTTTGCTGAATGCACCATACACAACAAAAGAGCAAACACAGCTTCTCTATGAAGAAACAAGTTTATGTTTTCGCTCAGAGTCGATCTGAGAATGTCCCTGAATCACTTTTAAACAATGGGAAAGAAGCTGAATTTGCATGAGCCCTGGAGCTTTTTTTCGATGTCTTTATGGCCAGTTTGATTTGGCTGCAGGGCTACAGTGACACAGTTACTCTGACATTTTGGCTAAAACTCTGGCAAAAACAAACAACATGAACTTAAGCAACCTTTTGAATAAAGTGAACATCATGTACAAACCACAGCAAAAGGTGAAATACCTGATGCTGCTCATCAGCAGTTTTAAAGTGAATCTACTGTGGTTTTAGTCCTGAAGAAGAGAAAGTGCAGGTGTAATTCAGTAGTTTTTATCATATGTGTTGCAATCAAAACTTCTGGAAGAAGAGGTTTTATTGTTACAGAGCAGCTCTCTGCCATGTTTTCCTCTCTTTCTCTCTTTTCTAAATCAGTGTGGGCACTGCCACTTGAAGTTCATTTTCACAAATTGGATTTAATCTGGATGCTGATTCAATTGTAAGTTATTTTCATTAATTCCTGATTTTCAGCTTTTTAGAAATGGAGTTCATCAGAAAGGACCTACTTTATCCTTGATTGCATCACAGTATCATTTCAAAAAATATCTTAAAATAGTGAAAATTATGCAGTTGATATATACCATATTTACAGGGATGGATTGCATTTAGTTCTTGCTGCATCAGGTGACATGGAAAATGTGACCAGCAGAAGGTTATTCTTGGTCAATGGTAAATCAACCAGAGCTTTTTTAGTGCATTGTAAGTCTTTTTACTACTCAGAGAACTTTTTTAGCAGGTCAGAGTTCCTCTTTCTCATTCATACCACATTCACAAGCTGGTGATTAAGGTTGGAATGTATAGCGTCTATACACACTGTATAAGCCAATCACATGTGCATTATACACATTTATCTGCTTCTTACACAGCTTAGAGTTGTAAGAGTGGGCTTGAACATGGGTTGAGCGTCTTGTCACGGGTAATGTCCACACATTGCAGCAGGAGCTGACCATCGAACCTGCAACTTTATGGTTAACAGATGACAGGCTGCACCAATCCACAGATGCCCGTTTTATGTAGGCATTGTTCAAAAAAAAAAAAAACCTAAGTCATAACTTTACATTTGTCAGAAAACATGAATTATTTATTTAGTCAGTTCATTTTATGTTATTCTTAAACTCCCTGGTCTTCACTGGTTTGCTTTACAAAGATATAACCTCATTAAGTTTTTATTGGTAATTGCAAGTAAATTTTTTTTCTTCTTTTTAGGTGAGGATTATAAAGTGCATCATAAATTTAAAAGATCTTGTTATTTTTAAAAGCCCAGATGTAAAATGGTTAAACAATTTTGTTGATTTGTTTACAAATACACTTTATTCAGAGTTTATCAAAAAGGTAATAACACAAACAGTTTCATTTTAACCTTTATTTCTTAAGACACATCATCATATACATAATCCTGCATAATGCCGCTCAAACGGACTCTTCCTCAGTGTTGAACCAAATCCCACCAGCAGAGGGCCCCAGCCAAGGCTTCCCTCCGGTCAGTCAGGTTTGTTGGAAGCATTCATTCATTGCTGATCTAGATTCAGGTCATCCTGTTTAATTCCCTGTCTGTAGCATCACAGTGTGACATAATAGCTGTCACACTGTCAGGGCAGCGTGCTCTGAGTATTTGGCCCTTTTTGAACCCCTGTGCAGGATTTGGGTCGTGGTGGGGGAGGCGGAATTGCTGACCGAGACTGAAGCTCCTCATAATCTCAGGTTACAATCTGAGCCAACAGCTGTGTGAGCCACCAGCATGACCTAAATATTGTCAGATGCATTCAAGGCTAATAGGGTTTTGTGTCTTTGCATTACTAACATCTTCACCCCACCCCCAAAACACACAAACACACACACACACACACCTACTCTATACACACACACACACACATACTTTTAACTCTCACTTCAAAAACTTGAACAGAAACCAAAACACAAACAATTTATTCAAAGATATAATGATTCAGGTAAGAACTACAAATTTAACTCCTTTAAACATCAATCAAGACACGAAAATTCACTTTCTTTCAAGGTTCTCATTAAAACTCAAAGTTATTTATTATTTAAAGGAGTTTAACAGTCTGCGTATGTGTGTAGGCGAAACACTTTAACACACAATATCAACTCCTTAATGCATAGCAGTAGAATGAGAATTATAAGAGCATTTGCCTAACTACCACCCAGCTCCCATGACACTCCTTCTACGCTCTGTTGTGCTTTTGAGCTTCTGTTTTAGTTCTAAGTTGTTTGGAGAAAATTAAAACCAAAATTATTAATACTAGAGAAACATCTATTCATGCTTCTGCAAGCAGACCACCAAGTTTCCACTGGCAGCCCAGCTCGAAAAGTTGTGTTTTTCCCAAATTGATAAATTAATCATGAAGAGCAGTGGTGTATAATGTATTAAAGAGGTAATATTTTTCCATAAAAGTCATGAGAACATAAACAAACTAAGCCTTTCTTCCAAAGATATTTATGATTATTTATACAAGCTATCTAATATCTAAATATCTTAGGACTAATCTTTGCACAGTTTTTAAGATATCAGCATTTTAGTTTTTGAGGCTGCTCAGAAACTGGATGTAAAGTGGGTGGGCTTGAGGCAATCATTTATGATGTAATAATTGAATCTGGCCAATAAAATAATGTAAACACCAAGTCCCGCCCACCTACTTGAGTTCCACCCAGTCAGCCTCTTTACATCTGAACTAACGCTTCTCTCCCTGTCATTTTGAGCTTAGTCAGATCACTGCCTACACCTGCAGTTTGCCTTTCTGTCTCTGTACATAAAGTCAAGTATAAACATTTTTAATATAAAAACAACAATCAAAGCTTTTCCCATAAGTTCAGCAAATCTAATCGTACCATGTCATCACAGAAAATTCTAGCGGATCAAATAATATTTTGTCCCGATTTAGCGCATGACCTCGAGCACATCTGGTACCAACAATGGTTAAAACATGTTGGGTAATACAGTGAGTCCTGCTCAGCGTCAGGTTATGCTGGAGTCAGACTCTTTCATTATTTGCTTTGACTGACATCTGTCAATCAAAGTAATAGTGACCAAGCCCCAAAGATGTTTATTGACACATTGAACTTTAAATTCTATTATTATTATTTTTTAAATTCAGGTATGTTCCCAAGGCTTTTAAATCAGGTTTATATCCATTTTGAAGACTGCTAGCATGTGTTCAAAATCACAAATGCTAAAAACAATGCCTAGTTTTCATACAGATTATCCTTGACAGTGCTGTTTATATGTGTCTGAGACGCTCTGTCAGAGCCCCTGCCCCTTTACAGCTCCTTTCCCCACGTAGACCCAGTCCAGGTCCTCTCTTTGGTAATTGGTCAGTTTAGTGTTGCTTTGTGCTATGTTGTCAGCAGCTCTGCATTTATTCTACCATCTCTGCTCTACATTGGACTTGCTATATTGCAAGCCAATAGGCTTAAGCTGACTACAAAACAATAGTAACATAATAGTAATAATAGTAATAGCAACAATGGGGGTAATGAGATGTTTTAAGCAGCTGCTGGTGCTCCATGTTAATACATGCTCTGTCACATTGAGCAGACATTTCAAAGACACCAAAGGGCATATTAAACTCAAAAAGGCATTACATGGGCTATTTAAGCTACACATTTATTTTTTAAGAGGTGTACAGACTATGCCCTTTGACCTGGGGAACCTTTGTGGATTTGGCTCACTGAGTACCTTTGATCTGTATGTGTTCTAGCTCTGTCTGAGTGCTCTTTTGAACTCCTGTGACATTGGGGGATCCCCCTTACCCATGTGGGCTCTGCCTGTTTTGACTGGTTGACCCATTTACTCTGATATTTGGTCACTTCACCACAGTTCAGGACTGTGTTTTCAACATTCTATCTGCAGTTTATGCTCTTCACTTAACAGGCTACCTCAAGCCTATGGGTTTGAACTTCTGACAAAGCAATGGTAGCACATCACCGTGGTTGGTCTATTCGGAAAGAACCACTGGCTTCAGGCAGCTGCTGACACTGTTTACAGTGGGAGGGAAAGAAGTCCTGATGTTGCAGACTTTGTTGTTTTGTGCAAGTGCTCTATCATGCAGGGTAGACATAGAGAACGCACAAAAATTAAAAAGCACAATATGACCTTTTTAATTTTGGGCTTTTATGAAGTTAGTCTGAAAGGGTCAGACATTTCAGGACTGACATGACGTGTGTAAGGGACAATTTACCAGATTTAAGTCCAGGTCACTAACATTAACGGGGTCCCACAACCAATCGGCTACCTTAACCTCCATAAGTGTGAGAAACACTAAAACAAGGATATCATTGTGTTGAAATGTAGCTTAGTTTAATGGTCAGAACCCCCATACCCTGCCCCGAGCCATCTGCATCCCCATGTTAATATAAAATATGCTAATACAGTAAAGAGTTTTCCGAGTGCAGAGTTCAGTAAACGAGTAAATGGGCTCGTCTTTTGTCATTTTCTAATGACTTCCTCTGGGCAGTATCTAAGCAGATTGCCACTCTGCAGTCGATGAAGTTTATTTGAAGAAATGATTTGGCTGTGCATTGGCCCTGTAACCCCTTAGCAACTCATCACCATGTATATTAGACACACACTCTTGGATGGCACTTACGCTGCAATCGCCACAAGGAGCTGGGAGCGTGAAATTGTGCTTTGAGAAATCCCGACATTGTTATATCACTGTTCTCCCCCCGGCTCCCTCTCTCTGTTTAAACTCAAGGCTCCATTATTTTCACTGTTCTAATGTTAAAACAGGGAGCTGACCTTGTGTTCTGTAATGCGTTAGCTGTTTTTTTTATCAGAGGGTCCATATGTTAGGGATTATCTCCTCCAATTCTTTCTGCGCTGTCAGATTGACCGAGGCTCATCCCAGTTTCTCAAACTCACTTTACACTCTGCATCAATTTTCTGTAATTCTTAGTCAGTGACTCTCATCCTTCTGATGCTGAGATGTTTCATGAAGACCCCAAAGAATTGTTTTCTAATTAACTTCCAAGCACAAAAGAGTCTAAGGATTTGATTACATTAGAAAAATACATCATTGATATTTCACAGTCACACCCACACTCTCTGTCAGCACAAGTATTCATTTTGTTTACACCATTTAAACTCTGAAAACACACACACTCAGTCATCATACGTTAGAACATCTTTATTAACCCTCTTGTTGTCTGAGGGGTTAAAATCAATCAATCAATTAATCAATCTTGATTTTGTATAGCACCAATTCATAACAGGTGTTATTTCAAGACACTTTACAATAGAGCAGGCTGAAGACAAACTCTTCGTTTAATAGATACACACATATGCATAGATACATATATACATATATACACATACATATATCCAAAACCCAACATGAATTCATCATGAGTACAGCACTGGGCCAACCAAACTACAGGAAGGTGCATCTGTAGGGGGTTTACAGTAACGGCAGCAAGAAAAAAACCTCTGTTCTTGAGCAGATCCAGTCTCATGTTGAACAGCCATCTATCAAAGCATCAAAAATGACTCCAAAACATTTTCAACATGGGCAGAATTCCCCTAATTATTTTTTTCCACTCAAAATTGTATGACTTTTCCCAAAGTGACCCAAAAAATTAAAAAATTCATTCAATTTCTACTCCACTTATTAATTTTGGGGATGTAGGAGGGTTGGAGCCTATCCCAGCTGTCATTGGGTTGCCAGGCAATAACAGGGCCATATAGAGAGACCGATAACCTTTCACACTCACACTCATACTAAGGGCAATTTAGAGTCACCAATCAACCTAATGAGCATGTTTTTGGTCTGTGGGAGGAAGCCAGAGTGCCTGGAGAGAACCCACGCATGCACAGGAAGAACATGCAAACTCCACAGAGAACGGCCTTGCCCGACCTGGGGATCAAACTGGCGGCCTTCTTGCTGTGAGGTATGTGCACTACCTACTGTGCCGCCAAGTTCAAAACTGTCCTTGTTAAAACTTTCTTGAAAGCTGTAAACAGCCAGAGTACTACTGTTGGGTCATGATGGGGTTTATACACTGAGTATGTCCAAGTCCATTTCAACCTGAAGACACCAATTAATACATGGAGAGGAGGACCCCCTGCCTCCCACCGCCCTCTGGTTTCATGTCGGACAGTTAGACCACTAACAATTATTTATTTCACAAGCTGGTATGATTGAAAATGTGCAATGTCTTTTGTAATAAGCATCTCTTTAGCACTTAGACTCCATCTTGATGTCTTGGTGTACTTCAGGGGCACTGAGAACGAAAGCAAGATAGGAAACCCCCTTGGAGTCTGACTCTGGTGGTGGTGAAGAATACAGGATATGATGAGGAGGGGACTTCTCAGCAGCTCGCTGGCACCCTGATGCAATGGACTGAGGTGCTGATGAGGTGAGGGGCCAGACTTTTGAGGAGTTGGACCTGGACACTGATGAGACAACTGAAGGTACCTGGGTTGGAGAAGGGTTGCTGAGGTCACTCTGCACAACACCATGACACTTACTGTGGGGAGGGCAAAGACATGATTTAAAAATAGATTCATGTGGCATTGATCTAAAGAAAAAAACAGTCATCACAGTCTCACACTAATGCTTCAAGTACAAATTTAAATTTCCACAGCCTTTTCCAAAAATATCAAACCAAATCTGTTTGGTGCATGTGCATGAAAAGTTGTCAAAATCATATTAATGTTTGAACCGTTTCAAAACCAGAGTCCTAAAAAGCAATGACTACTACTAAACAATACAGTCAGAGGTTGAAGCAGGGCCTCCCCTTAACCACATCCTCTTGTAAAAAGTTGTTTGGGCGTTTGAATCTGGTCTTTATTCACTTCAGGTTATAGAAGCCTTAGCAAGGGGGCAGCAAGAGAACCACATCGTTATTGTCCCAAACAGAAGGATCCTCTGACCAACATCGTGTGCTACACATGCAGGAAATACATCAACTATGTCCAAGCGCACATTTATGCTGCGTTCCAGGCAACCCATAACTCGGAAATTTCCCAGTTTCAGAAAGCGTTCCAGGCAAATTAAACTAAAGTAATTATAAATTAAACTAATTAATAAACTAAATTAAATCAAAACTTCAGTTTGAGCACAAGGAATTCTGGTATATAAACAAAACAACATGGCAGACATTATAAGATTGCAACTTGATCATTTGAGTGAAACGGAGGAGGGGAAACGGTGCAGAAGGTAACAGAAGCTTATACTTTAAGTTTTACAGGTATGTGTCGTTACTTAGAGGCTGCCATATTGTTTAGGCAGTGATGTGACGTCACAAGTCGTAACTCGGAGTACATCGATCTGGTACGAGTTCACGGGTGGGAAGTTACGAGTTCGACTGCTGTTCCAGTGCACTTTCACGAGTTACAGGTGGGAAAAACACGAGTTACGGGTTGCCTGGAACGCAGCATTACTTTATCCTGTTCATTTCGTACATTTCTTATTTAATTTTTTGATTTTGCAATATTATCCTTATGTATGGTATTGTTTATACTCCTTGTGGGTGGAAGCAATTGGGAGATGACAGTATTTTATGCTTGAATTGTAAGAGTATGCAGTATCTTGCCAAAAAAAATCTACTTTTACGCATGAATGTCCTATACCTTTCAGGCCAAGTATCATTCAAAAAATAAAACAAAACCTCCAGATTCTTCAAATATGCAGCAATAATTGTAACTATGGTGACAACAAACCTCCAGGTAAGAGAAAAAAATGTGAACAGAAGTGATACTGAATGACTGTTCTTAAATTATTTAATTCAGTCTTTTTTCTACTGTGAAGAGGTCAAATATAAATTAAATATAAACTTACAGGTCCCGTGTCCCTGTTTACAACACGTCTTGAATATTAAGCAAGGATTTGATTTGAGCTGATTTTTTTTGAAGAAAATGATACATTCGTCTCTGTAGAGGATCAGATGCAGTTTTTTTCCCTCCCTTTGGTAATACTCAGATCTGAGGGGGCAGAGAGGCTACAGGAGGCGATGATAATGAGCTCTGCACTGATTGGCTGCCCAAAGGTCATCTGATGGGAGGGGGGAGGAGCGGTTACAGGCTGCATAGTGGACTTTAAAAACAGTCGTTGCATCTGCCACAAAAGCACACGTAGGTTGAGGCTGTACAGTGATGTCATAATAAACCCCAGGAAGTAAAAAACAGTGCATTTTAATGGGCCCTTTATTTAGAGAGGGATTGAGCATTTCTTTGTGAACTGGGAGTTTAGTAAAATGTGTCATGTTCATTTCTGCTTAGCTTCCTTATGACGGCAGGTCATTTTTGACCCCTCTGACCTTGTGGAGAGTAAACAGAAAGTTAAGACGGCAGAAGGGTTAAAGCCAGTGTTTATTTGGTTTTGCAATGTAAACATGTAGGTAAAGATGGAACATTCTTACCCTGGACAATAAGACTAGAAAAGTTACGTTATTTACATAACTGTTTATGAAAAAAAGTCCATTTTAGATCAAAAATAAAAAGACTCTTCAAAAAACTTTATCTAATACAAAATATGTTAGCTAAATACATTCATCCATATTTTAGTAGAAAGCAAAATAATAATAAAAAAAAGCTTGTTAAAGCATTGCTGTCAAATTTCAGCTTATTCTAGATAAGCTTATGTTTAGCTTTCATAGTCAGTATGGCATGCCCATTAGTACTACCTATGGAAATCTGAATGAATTATTCCAAAAGATCTGCAAAAGGCAGAAAGAGGACTGCCGTGGATACAGTCTGACTGAATGTGTGTCTCTAATACAACTACTGAGCTGAGCACCCAAAGTGTCACAAAATATAGACTTTGCAATCCCATACAAAAGCAATAAATACAAAAAATAAGTTAGCTACAAACATTTCAAGTATTAAATCCCCTGGGTATCGGCCTTTGACATCACAAAGGACATCAAGCATTGTGCACTTGTGTTGCTGACTGAGCTCTGGTAGCCATTTTTAAAGGCAAACCAACAATCAACATCTCCACTACTAAACTGAGTTGGTCATCTGATGAATATTACAAACACTGCTGGTAAATGTAGGCTCACCCTGAGCACAAAATGTAGAAAACACTGAAGTCAAGTCAAACTTAATAGTCCATCCAGTCTTAATCTTCTTCTTAATTAGTGTTAATGACGTCCGCTGAGGCAGTGATATTATTTCCTTCTCCCAGCAGCGAGGTGTCTCTTGGTTATGGCTTCCAGCCTTCTCCTTTCAGCCTCCTCTGCTTTCTTCCTCTCCTCCTTCAGCTCCTTGTAACGCCACTTTGGGATCTGCAGCAGGTGCCCACCTCCATCTTTGCAGCTGCTCTTTCTGCGGATCTTTTCAGGTTCATAAGACGGCGTGGGCGCCTTAGACACCCGCACTTTAGGAATGCTAAATCCTGGTCTCACGCTGCTCCTCCTCAGCATCATGTTTAAAGGCAGCAGGCTGGTTCTCCGCAGGTCTAGGGTTTCGGTATAACCCACAATGCCCAGACTGGAGCTTCTGTGCCGGGGGACCAGGCTCTGAGCCTGAAGGCTGGCTCGGCGGTCTACTGAGTGCTTTGCAACCAGTGTGACCCGAGAGTTTTGGAAGAGTCTGATGTGGCTGTCCGCTCTGTTTGGGTTGATGGAGCGGAGCTCTTTGGCCCGCTGCTGGCGGATGATCTCGGGGACTGCATAGCTCCTTTTGCCCACACTTGGAGGACTGTCAGGGCAAATCTGGGAAAAAAACAGCAACGTCTGATCAGTATGATTTTAATAACATTAGCAGTATGTTGTCTGTGTAGGTTCTCAGTCATCCAGGTCATGGTTATCCAACACTGTTCAAAACTTTACTGGTTCTGATTTTTGAAGACATTTCGCCTCTTCTCCCAAATGCTTCTTCAAGAGTTGACAGGGGAAGAGACAGAATATTAAGATTAAGTCAGCCATTAAAAATGTAAATGGTCTGGTGGTCACCTGAGAGTTGTCAGCATGGTCAACTTAGGCTTTACATTCTGCCTTCCCAGTCGACTCGTAGAACTGAATAAGCCTTTTGGAGAAATGGCAAAACATCTTCATGAATCAGAACCAGTCCAGTTACCACTGTCGACAGCGTTGGATTAGTATTGTGATCTACCATTGTATATAGTGTCCACACATTTTTAATGCCACATAGGGATGTGAAATTTGGACTAAAATGATAGTCACAATTAATTTGATCAGTATAGAGAATGAGGTAATTTTAAAGATAAGTTATTTTTTAATGTCAGGCGGGACCTTTTCTTTGTAAATTGTTTAGTTTTAAAACATGACCCTACACCCACCTATTACCATGTCTGTTTGGGACAAAAGAAATCTATACAAATATAATTTTAGCTCTGATGGGCTTAGCAACCAAACACAACCCAAAATGCCAACTCCTAAACACACCCACTGTCCGCCATTCTTTCTGCTGGCTGGCTCCCTGTAAATAAAGGTTTATGGAGAGTTTGCTGTTTACTGAAACATAATATGTAAAAATTATTCGAGGAAAGCCCATGCTCAGTATTTGTTCTAATCTGAGACTATGTTTGTGTTATGATTCTGAATTATGATTATAATATTACTATGGTGTACTCCAGAGTACTCCAAAACTGATATTACAATCAACTCCCATCCCTTTTTTTAATAACGATGAGTATAATAAGAAAAAGAAGAAGCAGAAGATGTTAAACTAGAGATGGTGTAAAGCAATGGGTTTGAGTTTGAATGTAGAGAGGGAGCACTGGTAAACTTTACAGATCAGTGATGCTAGAGAACTAAGATGCTATTTTTCCAATTGTCATATCGAAATTACTCTTTGAAATTGGTAAACTCTAAAATGTGATTGTGTTAAAGCATTACTTTCAAGTGATGAAATTCTCACCGGGCTTAATCCTCCACACTGAAATAGGCCTCTTCATTATTTGCCTTTATTGATAGTGCAGAGGGACAGGGGACAGAATTGGAAAATGGAGCAAGAGAGCAGGGGTAGACATGCAGGAAATGGGCCACAAGTTTGAATTGAACCTGGGCCACAAGGCGAAAGCCTCAGTGTGTGGTAACTGAGCAGGCGTAACCCACTTGGCTATTGGCACCCTGAATTGTGCCTCTTATCTAAGCTACTTTGACATCACACATTTTTCCTTGCTTCTTTCTTATTCTTCCCCTGAAAACTTTAGCCTGCTGATAATGAACCTAATTACTGCAGAAATACTCCTATAAAGTTTGGTTGAATAAGATGACTTTAGCGAGCTGAGGGCATTTTTCTAGCAGAATTTAAGTCCACTATGACCACAAAAAACTGAGAATGGAAGTGACGTATGGGAAAATAGTAGCAGGATTGGGAGCTGATTGCAATACAAAGGGGCAGTCCCTGCACACTCATGGACAGATCTGTAAGAGGAATCATAAGAACATGCTTCTGTCAGCCTCTGTTGTCTCCAAGTAGCCTAAATCTCTGAGAAGTTTAGTTTAAACTACCTGGTAAACACTTCAGGGAGGTTCAGGTCAGGTCAGGTATGGGAGCACATGCACCACCAGCCATGTTAACCCTACTTCATGTGCATTGAATTTTAAGAGTGCAGGGATGCAAACCTTTTCATCTGCTTGAGCAATTGCCATAACCAGAGGGTATCTTGGAGAATGAATACAGAAGTTTTCCTCTAGATACCTGGAGCAAAAGATATCTAACCCCTAATTGCTCCCACTGTTGTGTCAGTGGTGTGTCAGTGGGTTTATTAGAGCAAAGACGTGTTGGCTAACACAAAGAAACCGAGAACCATCAGTCATTGAATGTGAGAGTGAAGGGATGTGAATGGGTAGGTGATGTTCTGCAGTGTAAAAGTGCTTTGAGTAGTCATAAAGACTATAAAAGTGCTATTTAAGCTTAAGTCCTTTTACCATTATACCATATAAAATTCAGATTCTAATATCGTGACAACTCTATTTCTAACACTGCAGTTGTAAAGATTATATAAACATGTTTTTTATTTATAAAGCATTGATGAGTATCCATTTTTCTCTGCAGTATCGCCTGTCAGGCATGAATTAACTGCTTATCAGATAAGAGCTGCTTTAATTACTTTCATTAATTAATCTTAAGTCCCATGAAAAGGGAGAAAATGTGTCAATAAATAAAAGATTAATTGGTGCCAGATTATAGCATCATTAGCAAAGTAATTATCGTTGACTGATTTGCATCAGCTATATGAAACACCAGTGATCTGATAATCTATAAAAAAAAAAGGAATTTTGTATACGGAGGCAAAACACATTAAATCACTGGTCAGGTAGTGAAAGCTAGTTTTCACATTTTCCAAATTGTTGTAAAGCATGTAAAGATCCAGATGTTTCTGTGCTGAGTGTGTGCAATAATGCAGAGAGCACAACAATGAAGAACATTTTAAGCTTGAACTAAATTCCTTTCTTATCACAAAAAGTAAAATCTTGTTTGTCTTATCTAAGCTTGCATACACAGATTCCTTAAAGGTGGAAGTTATTATTTTGTGGGGTGTTGCAGAGGTGTTCTTGGATCTCATCAGATGCCTTTAAAAACAGTAGGACAATGGGGGGTAATTGATCAACAGCTTTAAACTCACAGTATGGCATGCCACAGCAATAAAAGGGCTCCTCATGGCAGTTGTGATAGAAACCATGTGGTCGATGACACCTTCATCCTCAGGGTTCGTGACGTTGGCCATGTTGAATACGTTCCTCACAGTGTCCGACAGGCGCTTCAGACAGCCGCGGGGCTCCTGAGCTTTGGCTACCAGTGATGCCAGTGGAGGCCACTCTAGACTGGGAGGGAAATGTGGATCAAATCAAATTAAAGCTCCAGAGAAAACGTACAAAAGTCACATCCCCTTCATATATGTGGCCTTCAGCACCCCTTGATTTCCTAAAAATTGCAGGACCAATGAATGAGCTATTAAAATCCCTTAACACATGAAACCATCCTGCAGTCCAGCTTTCACCCTTAGATTAAATTTTGACAATGGAGTGCAGATTTGTTGGAAATATACTTTAACTTTTTGTATTGGAAGGCGAGATACAGTTGAAAGTTTACCTGTATGCTTCACAGTACTGGCGAGGGCAGGGTCGCTCCATCAGGCGGGTCATCACCCACGCAGTTTCATAACGGCCCGTGAACAAAGCCCACTCCCTGGCAGTTAAGTGTCGGCCAAAGTCTTTGGAATTTAGGGCAGCGCCTGGTGGACATCAGGGTGAAATCAGTTTGAAATATGTTATTGTGAGGGCAAATATGGCAGAGTGTATACATGTATAGAAAAAAGAAAATAAAGATTAAGAAGATGAAGAAGAGAAGATGGAAAGAGTTAACAGTCCAAAATACAAAGCAACATGCTTCAAAGTGCAGTGCATTTCCAGAAAACAAGCTTCATGCCATCAAAATACAGCTCTTAGTTAAGTAGAGAAAACATCCTCACCTGCCATCATAAGTGAGCGCACACACTCCATGCGGCCTTGCATGGCAGCTTTCATTAGAGCAGTGAATCCATGACAGTTCCTCCTCTCAATGTCCAGCCCAGGGTAATAGTTGAGCAGATAGTTGGTGATTGTTATGTGGCCTTGAAGAACAGGAAGACAAGGAGCTTTCACTTCTACTGTGACACTGGCTTGGATGAAAGCTGGTAAGTGCTTCTTACACTTGTCCATCTTGTTTAAACAATAACATCACCATCCACACAGCGGCCCCTTGTTCACATTCACACAACACTCTTCACTTATCTTCTGAAAAGTACAGCAAGTGCAGACCTGTGCTTTTTATGCCTGCTTGTGTGTATTCGTCTCTGTCAGCGTAAGTGCCAGAGTCTGTGTGGATGCTTTAAAGGCTGATACACAAATGTGCGCATGTTTGTGTGTGTGTGTTACCTGCTTGAGCAGCAGTGATGAGTGCTGTGTTCCCCTCGCTGTCCTGCCAGTTGACATCCAGATAAGGACACTGGGACAGTGCTATGACGACGTCCACAAAGCCTTGATAACACGCCACCAACAGCCCTATCTGAGGAAAAAGAAACATGATAGGAGGGAGTGAGAAGATGATGGAATGAGAGGAGGGCTAAAGTTTTGAATCAGCACAAAAATAATTGCCCAAGGAGATGAATCAAAAGTTCAGTAAAATGCTGACATATCGGAAGTCAGATGAAGAGAAATGTGATGACGGCGGGGTCAGAACGACTCCAACAGACCCGCAGATCTGTGTGTATCTTACACAAGTAATATCTCTGAATAAATATGACATCTGTTGTCTTTTCATTGAGAAGTGAACCATCTTGAGCTCAGTGGAAATATAAGCTGTCTCCTGTCTGATGTTGTTGCTGTTGTGTACTTCAGTGTGTATTTTTGTGGCTGTGTGTTTGTGCATGTGTGTGTGTGTGTGGTGATGCCAGAACAGCAACCCTTTTATGTGTGTATGTGTAAATGTTAGTCTGTGTGAGTCCTGGAAAACTCGTGTAAAAGTTTGGTGCTTTCCGGAAGGCGCACACTCCATGAGCCAAGACAAGCACATGAAACCACCAGAGAGGGGAGAGATCTGGGGGGAGAGGGGGAAACTGGGGAGGGGGACTTCAAGAACACAGAGTTCTCAATTGACCTAACATAAACATACTTTATTCATGCATTTAAACAGGAATTTTTAGCTGGCATTTTTTACTAAGTGGATTATAGCATGATGGATATCTGCTGTAACCCATTAGGAGTACACATTAATGAAAAGGTCAGTTAATGTGGAAATAAAGATCGAAATGTTGTTTTCTGGGCTGCATGGTGGTGTAGTACTTTGATGCTTGTGCCTCACAGTAAAAGGGTTGCTGGTTTCACTACCTGGTCAGGCAGGGCCTTTCTGTGAGGAGTCTCACAGAAAGGCACATGCACATTGGAGTGTGCACTGGAAACGATCCTTCACTGAGAGTGAAAGTGGTACACTTAATTGATGGGTGGATGGATAGATGCAGTTTTCTCAGGAGCCAATCTCAGCTGAGTTTTGGGCAGGAGGCAGGGTACACCCTGGACTGGTTACTAGGCCTGAAATCAAATTTCAATGGTTTTCAAGCATGTTCCATCATATTCAAAGATATCCGAATCCCCTTTACACACAGTCAACTCACAGCCGGGTCTTGTTTTTGATTTTGCCATCAACAGTGTAGAACACAAAGTACTTCTACACAATGTTCCTCAGATGGTTTGGTGTCATTATTCTGTGCTCAGAGTGGCTTTGTCTGTCCTTCGTTTCCTCAAAATGTACCTCACTAGAGAAAAAGAGAGTATCATTGGTGCATGGACAGTCAATTTGCTGTTCCAGTTGTCCTGCTGTGCTGCTGCACTGTATCTTTTCAATTTGAACGGCTTCCTACAGTTCAATTACATTTTTTTTTTTTTTAAGTGTGAACAAATTGATGAATACTGAGTTTGAAGTTGCCGCCTTTCTGGTCACTAGCCAATCATAGGGCCAGCACATAAAGATAAACAACTCTTCAGACACACTCACACCTAAGGGCAATGTAGAGCTCTCAATATAAGGAGAAGTAAGTTTGCGCTGCAGCACTTCTGGTTTCCTTGTCTCAGACTCTGTAGCATTTTGAATGTTTTTTTAATGCCTGAAATCATGTCTTTAGTGAACACATCAGACATTTTTTCTTTTTTATACAAGAAAAATAAATCTGCAGTTCCCCTGACTGTAAATCATTTTGCTTACATTTTGTTGGTTGAGGACATTACAATTAGGTAGTAAATCAAATTTAGGACTCTTAACAAGCCCTGTATCCTAGAATACATTTGCCATATGGTGTTAAATATCTCGTATGACATCTATTTACAATTGTACAGATAATTCATAACTATAAATGACTAGCTTGAATCAGCTTTGCTTAAACGCCACAGAACAAATTTAAAACATGCCGTCGGAATGAACATCCAAAAAACAGCCCAGGTAAACAACAGTTACAACCTTTACACTACTAATATGACAGTGTCAAGGTAGCCAAGATGCTCTCTTCACCAATCCCTTTTTTACTTGAAAAGTCTAACACTACACATTAGGTGCCTAAAGTGTTGCGAGTTGAGGTTTTTGGAGCATGAATTGAACATGAATGATGGAAAAACCACACCAACAACGATAAATATGTACCTCTGACAGGCCTGTGTGAACTAAATGAAGCTGACAAATATAGTACATTTTTGTTTGTGTGCACTTATCACAAGTTTTTATATGAATTTATCTAATGCCATGTGAATATCAGATGTATACCTACAGAATAAAAAAAACTGACTTAGCAAATTACTTGAACTTTGTTGGCAGGATAATTACAGTGTTCGGGCAACTTGTCACAATTTGTTCCACTTTAACTTTCCTCTCTTTTACTCAATTTTGGAGCTGGCTCCTGTGACATGATGTTCTCTTCACAAGTGCTCTCATGAAATTTACTTGATGCTTGGCACCTCTTGGCAGTAAAAGTTAAAGCCCTGGTTCCCCAGCACACTGTGTAACTTCAGTAAATGACTCTTTTAAACTTTTGCTTGGTCCTGATCAAAAGTTCTGTCTCTCTGAAATGAGTAAACATAATAATGCGTGAAGATGGGGACAGGGAGGAATTGGAGGTGTAGAGTTTTGTGGCTGTGCGAGCCCACAGACTTGAGTTGAAAAAAAGTCTGAACTCAAAGAGGGAACGTTAAGAAACTTCAGGAAGAATGCTTCAAGCAATCAAATGTTTTACAACTATTTCAGGTATGCTGGGTAAATATGAAAGGGACAAAACATAAATCCTGATGGTGGGGTCTCTCAATCTCCATACTGTTACAAAGCATTGTTGCAGTATCCATGCTAGTTGGATAACTTAATTGTTGATATCAACTTTCTAATCAGTCAAACTAATTCTTATTAAAAAAAACCCATCATCAATAGGGGCTCACAAATCAGCCCAAAATCCTGGTCAAACTCTCTGTCTAAACTGTAATGAAGCCAATATATAGTTGTATGAGGACTGTCAGGAATGCTAATAATTACATTTACAATCCAATCCACTTTATTTGTAAAGCACAACTTTAAAAAACAGGGAAGTTTCCCAAAGTGCTGCACAGTGACTACAATCAAACCTAAAACAATTCATAAAATAGCATAACACAGATATAAAAACCAAAGAATGAAGCCAACTCCAAAAGATGTATAAAAGACATAAAAACATGGAAAACAGAGAGCTAAAATCAAAGACACATGAGAAAAGCATTTGAAATGTAGCCACATAATTAATGAAGTTAAACATTACAGTGACTCATAAAAAGAAAATGTCACCCTGTCAAATAAGGCATGTCATCAATAGGGTGCTGAAAAACAGGGATTACACTCACCTGTTTCCTGTTAACCAGTTCACCTGTGGAATGTTTATGAGCATTCCTCAACTATCCCAGTCTTTGTTTCCCCGTCCCAGCTTTTTTTTTAATATATAGCAGCCATCATATTCAAAATAACTGAATATTTGCAAAACACAATGAAGTGAATATATATATATATTAAGAATATTGTCTTTGTAGTGCATTCAACTGAATATGGGTCAACAAAGATTTTCATATCATTGTATTCTGTTTTTATTTACGTTTTACACAATGTCCCCATCTCCCTGGAATTGGGGATTGTACGATGCACGCAAAACCTAAAATAGATATTAAATTATTACTCTCTTATGCCGAGGTCAGACTACGATTCATGCATGATTATTGCCCAACCCACCAAACCCAGGGTTTCAGAACCACTTGGCTACAAAAATTGGTCATGTAGTTTGTAATAATGAACAACAACAGAGGGCTCATCCAGGATGCCTCACAACTCCTTGAGGACTCCTTGAAATTTCATGTCAAAGACATGAGGGCAAAGGGAATTCTGCATCTGCTACAATAATGGATTTTAAACACACCAAAGTTGTTGCCTTGAGAATTACTAGACAGTAAAGTTTGTCAGGCTCTAAAAGAAACATCCCTGTCTTCCTATCATGCGTTGTAGAGGAGCTACAACCAGATTGTAAAAAGAGAAATGTTTGAGATAATGTCAGAATGTTTAGGAAGACAAACAAAAGTATACTACTCTAAATTTTGATTAAATTCTGTGGTCTGTCATGTTAGTTGGCATGCATTTTGCTCTCATCTGAATCATGGATTGACATATTACATTGATGTATAATTTTTCAAGTTTGGTCAATGTTCACTTGGGGACATTTACAAGACCAAAATGTGTAATGCGCGTGAAAAATGCCTTCCAATGGGTTGGAATTTCTCGGAGTTAAAAAAAAAAAATCCCTAAAGTAAACAAAGACTTGACTCCTGCCAGACTCTGGCTGCTCAACTTTCAAAATTCAAACTAGAGGGACAATTGTACAGACTGATGTTTAGTGAAGTCATCAGCTCTGAACTGTTTGCTTCTATTTCTGTGGGCAACAGTAGAGTTTATAAATGAGATAGAACTGTGGTTAAAAAATAACACGAGAATGTACAGGAGTCACAGAAGGTGCTTCTCAAGACAGTTCAGGAGAGGTCATACCTTAATCCTCCTGAACTATGACCTGCTCATTAACCCAAACAATCTTATAGGATCTGTCTGGTGTATACCTGTGGTCTTTAACACACGTTCAGCAATGATGAAAAGAGAGGGCCCACAGTGACCACCTTTTTCAGCTTGAATGCTGGATCATGAAATTTATGGCATCTGTTTAATTTACCGAGTGCCACCTGGAGGTTACCTTATAGTCTTACCGCAACCTTGTCCAAAAGAAACAGACCAAGAGCCATCTTTATTGAGGTCTCTTTATTATTATTTTTTATTTGCTTCACTTGGTTTTTAATGATGGTTTGTTAGCCTAGTTAACTTTTTATTTGGTCTCAGTGCTGAGTTTAAACTGAGGTTTTATTAGTTTTAGTTGAGCTCCCCCTGACCCACAAAAAAACCCCTCATACTGCCATGTAAATGAAGACCAATTTTAATTGTTTTTATGGATAAAATAAAAAATGTGCTAACAAATAAATTCTTGAGCAAAGACCTTTAAAGAAGTATGCTTTAAGTGTGCTATCATTGTTTAAGATATTATATGTGAACCAATTTTGAAAACTTTGTCAACTGACAGAAAAGGACAGAAACAGTTAGCATCATATTGTAGGCTTTTTAGATATTTACACATATTTATGTTTATTTGATATTTTATTAAAGTTCAATTGCTATTAGGAGTGTAATGATCCCTCGATCTGGATTGATACATCGATTGGCTAAGCAATGATCCAATCAAATCGATGGAAACTCAAAATATCGATCAACATCGTCATCTTCAACGCCTTTATTTTGAAATTCTGACCGGATATCCGTTTCACCGCTTCCGCCCAATAACGCCTCGTCTGAAGTTTCAACTTTACAGGGCTCTCAAGTCTCACGTATTCAGCGTATGAGACGCGCACCTTTTCGCTCTCTCACACATCACTCCTGGTGTTTCTCCTGCTTTAAAATGTACTGTGTAGCGCCCACCGAGTGACACCGCTATATGCTAACGTGTAGCAACACACTCTTAGCATCACAGAGCTAAACGGGAGCTTGACATGTCAGCCAATCAGAAAATAGCACTGCTGTATCCAGGTAAGACACAGTCGATCTGACGGCACACACACGACGGGAGTAATCACACGAGTACAGTAAGTTATCTCATCGTTTGATCTTGTAGCGCACTGATTAATGAAATTACTTATTGTATGATAGGAAAACAGTGAGAGCTTTTTCTTATTCTTCCTCCACACCTACCATAAAACAGTGAAGCAAAGTCTAAAAACACCTGACTACTAATTAACCCAATTTTAATTTTAAACATGATTAGCTCATACAGATGGTTATAATCCTCTATAACCTATCATACTCAAAGATCAGCACATCGTTTCACATTTCAGTAATAAAACTGTCAAAACTTAGAAATTGTTTTGTATTTCTTTCTCGCTTTAGGTGAAATGTAGCTGATTGTGTTCAATGAATACATAATATCGTCTTAAATCGATCGAAGGCTCCTGAATTGTATCGAATCGAAATCGAATCGTGGCAGACTTTGTGATATCGGCAAATACCGTATTGTTGTCCAAAGAATCGATCTCGTTTGGTATCGTCATGAAACTGGTGATTTGCACCCTTAATTCCTATTACGCATTTATTTAGGCTTGACCAAAAATATCTGTACATCTCTAGTGAATTAAAACAACACAAAATAAAGACTAAGAACAACACATTGATTTAAAAAAGACAATGTAAAAAAATGTGTCAAAGGGAAGTAACTGTCAAAAACAAAGGTTCAGTAGCATTTACAGCTGAGGTTTTCTCACCTGAATGACAAACTATCCCTAGACTTTGTTCTTAAACACGGCAGGCTGTCAGCCAACTGGAGATGTAGTCACGATTAGTGTTGTCAGCTCACAGAGTTTTAAGGGATAAAGGTGGAGAGAGGTCCTGTGGAGTAATGGGTGGATTGTCTAGAAGAACTTCACACACTCTGGCACCATTCCAGAAAGCTCTATCTGCTTAGAAACAAGCATGCAGTCTGTGTTTATACCTCTCTCTCTGTCTCTGCCTCTCTCTCACTCACACACACACAAATTCTTGGCATCTCTTCAGTCTTGCTGTGATGTACTTCAGCAGCATGCCCTGCAGCATGTCTGGAGCAATCTTATTCGTCTGACAATGTCCTTTTTTCTCTGTGAACCTTCCTCACACACACAATCACACATAAACATGTATCTTGTCTTTCTAACCTCTTCCTCTCAGGCTTTGTGGTTTTCCAGTCAGCACAGGCCCATCATAGACACATGCAAAGACATTTTCTACATCCTTCAGAGCTCTTTATCAATAGCTGCTGGGTATGTTTGCCAGAGAAAAGCCTCAGTGAAATAAAGCATGCTGCATGTTATTGCGAGACATAAATGAATCAAGAAGAGGCAACCATGGTCTACACAATAAAAAAAACTCGGTGACTAATAGTGTGGCTATAGCGATAAAAATAAAAACACTGGCAGGTAGCTCATCAGCTCTGAAACAATAAAGAGAGGTGCTCTCAGGGACGGACCAGCGTATGTGCAGTGTTTGTGTGTGTGTGTTTAGTGAAGATACAGTAAAATGTAAAGTAAGGCACTGAGCATGACTAAGATACAAATCCTCAGCACTACTTTTATGGAGGATTATGTGTTTTGCATGTAGGCCAAGTGGGGATGCAGACTAAAGCAATTTCAAAGCATCCATTACTTGATGCTGATGGACAGAGACGTACGCCCTCTCTGACTTTAATCTCCTCTCTTCAATTACACCTGGATGAAGACGCCTTATAGAGTGTGAAATTTACCTCAAGGTTAATGCAGACGCCAACTTAATATTGATGTACTGCAGTTTTTCTTGACCTTTCTTTTATAATGTCTTGTAAAGTAGAAAGGTGTTACATTATGCAGAAAGAGGTGGTTCAGTATTCTGAAGTGAGGTTGTATAAGATTTATGTCAGTGGAAAAAACATGAGCCACGGTGATTCTGGTCAGTTGTGCCCCTGTTAGAGAGATATGACACACAAGCAAGGCTGTACATTGCTGCAGATGGGTTCAGTGGTTTTTAGTGGAATTAGGTTGAAAAAAATAAATAAATAAACAAATGGATATATTAATGTAGATACTATCAATGCTTTCCTTTTCCAAAAGCAGGCCTTCTTGTTTTGGAACTGCTTGGGCACATTCACAGTGACTCTCAGTGTTTTCTACAGCTGCGGTATGGTCAAATTTATGAAAACAGCTGTCTGAATGTCTCCTTTAAACATGATAACTAATCAAACTGGACACACTGGATTGCTGCAGTTAAGAAGGGAGGAACATGTTTTTAAAAAGGCATACATACACAAGTCTAAGCTGATCTTGTGTTACCATTGATTATTGATGAGTATTTTAACAGTTCTAACCTGTAAATCGTCTTCCTGCATATCAGGTAGTGGTATATGGTATGTAGGAAACAGATTTGTGAGACTCCAGTTATTATGAAAATAAAACACCTTCACCTTGGCCCCTTGGCTCAGTTAGTCAAAAAGGAAGTCATTAAGGGCTGCAGCAGTGATGTAAGGATGCCACACAGAAATGGATAAAGAAAGGGGTCTGATATGTGTCTGTATCATCACTAAGGCTTGCCCAGATGACCAAAGTTTGTGTATTTACTCTCCGTGTGACTCCAGCTATGCACAGACTTTATGGACTTTTACGAGCAGCTAACTGACCAAGCTGGGATAGCTCACCTACCCTCCCCAGATGAGGATCCATTCACATGAAGCAGCATCTTTTGACACCTGTTGCTCCTAATGTAAAGTGAGGAGGCTTTTACTCTTTATTATATGTTTTGTGGTGACTATGAAGTCTCTACTACCACTGACTGACCAGACCCCCTCCTCTCTCACCGAGAGAAGGATTTGTTTACAAACATGAAACAGAAAGTACTCACAGAGAGAGGACACTTTTACCCCTTCTTCAGATAAATAAATCACTTCATCCTTTCTGCTTCCCTTCACTGTTGTAATCCACTATTCTACATGTTTTTCTCCACAATTAAGCTGACATCGCTATCAACAGTAACTCCCTTCAATATAAAAGCAGGGTGATCTAAACAGGAAGTAAAGTTTCCTTCGCTTAAACCAGTGGACTTTACAGAAAAAACATAAAGAAATAATTAATAATAAAACATTGTATCTTACTATTTAACCTTTACCGGTTTACTCACACTAAGAAATCAACTAAAGGTAAACTCCTGAAAATCTGTCACATCAGCAGAGGACCAGCGGACATCACTAAGTCATTTGAACATGAACTTCAGCACACTAATGAATGAACAGCAGTATCAAGTAGTGTTTTTTTTTAACAGAATAAGCTGCCTTCTTAGTCAGTGTTTCAGGTCATATGTATGTTTCGTTGAAGCACCAATTTAAATGGAAAAAAAAATCTAAAAAGAAACACCATTTGATACATTTATTTGCATTCACATTATTAATGTATTACTAAATTGGTACGGATTGCTGAATTTTATCAATGTGCAGTCACCATAAAACAAAACATAAAAACAAAGAACAAATACTAAAGATATGTGATTAATTTCAATTTAGTATCAAAAGTGTTTAATTTCTTACTAACCTTTATATACATATACATATATATATATATATATATATATATATATATATATATATATATATATATATATATGTTTATTTTTACCAAGCCATATTACAAGAGTGGTCTGTCAAAGGTTCAGTTTAATTTTATCGTAAATTGTACTTAAAACTTGTTTTGGGAATTAGGGTCAGTAGACTGGGTCATAATGCAGCCCAAGCACACAAACACAAGTGCACATAACACAAAATCCCCCATACACATGCACTAGATCCACCCATCTTATTATTAGCCCACAGAGGGACATGGACACGAACAAAAACACAAAGACACAAACACACACAGTCACAAAGTAATCTGGGGAATATCCAGAGCCAGGAATAGAAAGGCTTAAGCCGTATCAGAGAGACACAACGAGAGAGGGGGGTTGGGTGGGAGTCTGTGTGTCTGCAGTTAAAGTGAGAATAAAGTTGTAATTGGCTTGAGTGACAATGCCACAACATCAATCTTTATTTCAATGGAACCAAATCATAATAAATGTTATTTAAGAGTAAGCCAGTGCCATACTCTTCTTATATACATGGATTCCCCATCCACATAAGCACCTTGTCCCCAGGCACAGGTAGCAGAGACAGCTGCTAACTTCTCTTCACACACAGAACTCACATTCACATTTCTGTCAAGGTAAACAAATCATGTTGACAACTATTATTCTTTCCATAAAAGTCCAGAGGGCATCCCGTTCAACCCTGTTCACTGTAAAGAGACCCTGCAGAGGATAATAAGGGCAATGCTTCTAGATCTAGTAACAGCTAATTTGTAACGGTTGTACTTCACTGATATCCCAAATGGGTCAAAAACATTGGAAGACAGATTTTATTCTCCAAAAAATGTGGACTCTGAATTCGGAACCATCAAGAACTGGAATTGACTATCAGAACAGCCCATACCAAAATCTATGAAAACTTAATGTTACCCAATTCTATGAGAGAGAGAACAACAAAGGTACAAAACTTGTGTGAAAAAAAATATTTATGTAGAAATTTGTTTCACCCACACTTTGCTCCTCAGAATTTCTGCCCCAGATGATGTCCCTTCCTGTTTGGGGAGTTGCAGTAACTTATTTTGTAAAGTAGGTTAACAACCAAAATCCAACAGAATGACATGATTTCTGAGACTGAAATTTATGCATGGAAAAATAACTAATAAACCTTTTTACCATTTGCATATAAACAACTAGGGAGACTTCAGTATAATCTACTATAATGTATACAAATATATAATTATATATAATTTATCTTTTATGATGCTGCAAATGTTTAGCAAAAAAATCTGTAGGGAAAATCAGATTAAAATAAGTTTGAGCAAAGAAATGATAAAACCAAGTATTTCTAATCAAATGTTACACTGAAAATTTCAATCTCTAATTAAATATTTCTGTAACATATGCTGTAACACAAAACAAAAGCTCCTCTTGAGCTTGAAGAATTCTCTTTATCTTGGTATGTATTGTAGATAGATGCTACTAAGCAGATCAAATCAGTCACAGTGGTCTTGTTAGTACAGCAAGCTTCTTATTTATGTGTCATATTTTGCTACCACAAATCCAAAAACAAAACAGCATTCCAAACAAGCATGAACTTGTTAAATTACCCAGTCACCAAGAGCCTGCTCTCCTTGAGGAGTTCCCTCTGGGACTCAATCATGTCCAACGATATTCTTGTTTTCTTTGGAAGATAAAATTTTCTTGTTTTCATTAAATTTTCTGTCAAAAAGTATTATTCTCAGTAAAGATTCTGCAGCCTGCATGGTTTTGCATTTTACAGTACATCTTTGTGTACAGCATGATACAGACGTCCAGTACTCGGCCATGTGTCTGACACAGAGGCACTGTGCCATGTGTCCGTCAATAGCCTTCCTGTTAACTGTCTTTGTGTCTGCAGCTGAGCGTTCACATGGACACATAAAATCAGATGAGTATGACTGCCGCTTTGATTTTTCCACTCGTCTATATTTGCTCACGACCGTCTGTAGCGGCCAGTCTTCTGTGTCTCCTCCCTCGCATGAGCCTCAGTCTGCCCGCCTCTCGGCCTGATGGTCAATGCTTGTGCTGTGCTGGTCAGAGGTGTCTGCCTCACACGCTGTAGTGTGCCTTGTGTGTCTGCTACCAGATGTATACTGTATCTGCCTCTGTTTGGAAAATTTGATAGTGTTTGAGAGGGGTGCTGGTGAGAGAGAACGATGGCGGTAACAGTGAGGCACAGAGTGACCTCATTTAAGTTATTGGATTCTGTGGGTGTGTGTTTTTGTGTGATTGTGTGTTCTGATTTGATTTTCATGTAAGCATGGTGCCTTATCAAATTCACTGCAGGGGGAAGGGGGGGGGGGGGGGGGGGGGGGGGGGTACACACTGTCCAGTCAGGGGGGCCTGAGGACAATGATTTAATACCCCGACACAGGACATGAACACACACTCACAAACATACACACATCTCCTGACAGTAGACACTTTAGCTGCTTTGGTTTATAAGGCCAACTCACACATCATTGTACATGAGCCAACTTTGAGACCAAAGTTGAGAAACCAAAATTTTGCTGAAGGTACACCCCTTGGGTAAAATTTTCTGTATTCAATGCAGGTCAATGTATCTAAAGCAGAGAGAAAGGTTGTGCTGGTAGAGTATGACGTTTCCTAATGGTGCCCTGGCTAACTGTTGACAGATTTCTAACATTTGCCAACGTAGATGTAATGCTTGTGTAGTGCACTAAACTTAAGGAAGTTGGCGCTGCTAACCGCTGTAATGTTTTGGGACATCTATCAATGAACACCATATAAAGCTGTAGTACATGCCATTTCACCACGTGGAGTTGCAGCTGGTCTCAGTATTCTGACACCATGGTTAGGGGACAAAAGATGACTGTCCTAAAATGGGGCCTCAAGTTGTACATCGGACTCCAAGCCTGAGGTGGAAGCAGCTAGAGCAGACAGAAGTGAACCCAGCAGTGACTGACAGAGGTAAAAAAGGTTAGTGGAGGTCAACGCTTGCTTTGATGTAAAAGCATGTTGGATCATACGTCTTACATTTTAAAGCGTGTGTAAAGTTTTTCAACATACCTGACGAACATCAGTCAACTCAGTCCTGCTGGGCCACTTAGCTTGACGCAGCTTGGCATTTCCTTCTACATTAGCAAAAGTTGGCCAAAATGACAGTGTATTGCATTGTATCACAGTGTAACAAAGCCAGTCATATCACATATTGTGATCCTGACAGACCCATTTCTACAGAATAAACAGTGACTTAGGTCTGGCACATACATTAAGATTTTTAAAATCTTCACCAATTCTGAATAAGAGAGAGACTCCACACATGAAGAAAATTAACAACAGATCAGTTTTGTTTTTGTGGTGTGCCACAAAGAGAGAGAGACAAACCACCCTACAATCCAACCAATTTAACCTCCTTTTTTTTCACCAACTGCCAGGGCCTCTACTCTCGCACTTGCATGATCAAAATGTGACTTTAATGTAAACAAACATGGCGGAGAACATTTGAAGGCATTGCTAAGCTACATGGGGCAGTTAGCTTCCTATAACATCTTTGGCATTTGACATTTCCATGCAGCTCCTCTCTTTATCAGTCTGTCATATATTATTTACAGGTTAAACTGTTTAGACACTCGTGTTTTGACACATATCAACAAGTTAGACCTGCATTTCCGATGTCCATCTTACTTTATGCTTTGCCTTTACTCTTGTTGTCATGGCTACATTTGCTTCCCGCCTCAGCCAGCTTGGTCCCTGATTAGCTTTAGTCCCTCTAATGTGACAAAACACAGTGGATGTGCTCGGTTGTTTTAGCGCACTCCACACACGAGGATTTCTAGTCATAAATATTAAACATATTTGTTTACGATTTCAAGGCAGGGTGGCCCTGATGATTTGTACGAGAATTTCTCTCATTTCCTTCCTTTATCATCATGTCTTAACCATTAGCCTTAATATGATTTAGTTAATTTTTCCACAAGGAGGGTGACAATTTTTTTCTTTATTTCTTTTTTAAGCCACATAATTGTAATTTAATTAGCTTTTGGCAATAAACTGGATAACTGCCTGTTTCGCTGTTTTGGGAGCAATGTAATTGACCACCAGCATTTGAGCAGCTGTTCTCCTGCAAACTCTGACCTCTGACGTCTAAGATGCAGGCAGCTACAAAAAGCTTCACAAAAATTCATTTGTTCACCAAATAGATGCAGTAAATCCCTAGTATTACGCCAGTGTTATACATCAGTGCAACTGATGTTTATATCCTGAAAGAAACTATAAATACAATTGAAGACATTGTGCCACGAGTTTTAGAAATGCCTTTGTCTTTCAGGATTAACAAAAACTACACTGAAAACCTCCCTTACAACTACTGATTAGCTAAAGAGGGGAAAAACATGGGAATTAACACCCCCTCTTTGTCTTGTGAAACACATTATTAGGCAGTCTGCTATATCAGGACGAGGATGACATCTGTGTCTGGATTTTAAAGACACACACAAACACATATGCTCACACACATCCTTACACACATGCACTAATGAGCTTAACAGATTCAGATAAATATGTGTTTTCAGCCGACGGATTTCCTGACCTGTACTTTGTCTGAGTATGTGTACATCCTGCAAACACATGAACGCACTTTGTTGAAGCCCATGTTTTGGGGTGCTTGCAGAATCTGACATATTTTATAAATAAGGATGCACATCTCAGTATCGGATGATGTCATTGTCATGTTCCTCTTCTTTACCATCACATACAAGTGATTACATGCATACGCACAATGAGGTAGCGCAGGAAAGAAATGCACAGATAATTTAAGGAAAAAAAACCCTCAATTCATCATTACTGCAGTGATGTCTCACTATAGCATTAAAGTGTTAAAATGAAAGCTGATCAAAAGAGTGAACATTTTCCTGCTTTTAACATTTTGAAAGTGATGTATATGACATTTGGAGGAACTTGTAGAGTTCTTGGTTGCTCTAAAAGTCAAGAAAAACTCAAACTTTCGAGAAACAGGAAAGTGCACAGTATACAAGTTTCACTTTCCGAAGAGTCTCCCTGTATGAGAGCAGGAACTTTACAGCTTCCACATCTGCAAAGGACTGACATTTTCTACTTAAGTAGAGCAATAATGCTGTAATTATTTAAGACACTCAGTAATTTGTAGAAGACTTTTCATGGCTATCTCCAGGTGGGTAATTAAATACACTCATGAATACAATTCCTCTGGCAAGTAGGGATGCACAATATTATCGGTTTGCTATTTGTATCGGCAGATATCAGCCAAAAAAGCGAAGTTTTGGTATTGGCTGATGTTAAAGTTTTTGCAGACATTTACAGCAGATATGTCGGCCACACATATCAGCCATATATCAGCAGGAATATCGACAAATTACACAAATGCACAATACTGATCATCACTGCATGGGTACATTTAAAAATCAAGGGTTTCATTTTTGTAAGAGTTAAATGCTGTTTTTCTTGTTTTACATCTGTTCCTCGCAAAAATGTACTGTAACACTGAAAGAAACAAGTCCATTTTTGTTAAGTACAGAGCTTGTGCTCTTGACCAGAAATATCAGTATCAGCGATAATGAATTAAAAAGTATCCGCATATCAGCTACATTATATAAAATGCGAGCTACATTATATAAAATGCAAAATCCATCCATCCATCCATCCATCCATCTATCCATATGTCTTAAGCAACCTTCTTGCTGTGCGGCAAAAGCAGCACCAGAATTGCCTCAAAATGAGTGAAATCTACTTACATTTAAAAATCTTTTTTCAATGCTACTCAGCTCTGATGATCAATGTGTTTTGAATTATTAAGCATACAGGAGTAAATAATTAGTAAACAGTAAAGACTGAGTGGCAGCATTTCTTTTCTTTTTCAAGCTGTCCTCAGTGCATGCTCTTAAATGCACATAATAAACCTAAAAACACACATACAATTAAATATCCACGTGCAGAGCAATTATCATAATATTCATGTTGCCCATAATGATGCTCATAGATAATGATACAGGACTTCCAGTGTGTTTATGCACATTTTAGAGGACAAAAGCCAAGGATTCTGGAAATAAATGCAAAAACATGGGTGGATAAATGTCTAGAACTTGCTGTCTTTGTGGCACAATAAAGGATAGTGTGAATTCTGTTAAGGGAATAACAAACACCAGCTGGCAGACATCCACTGAGAAAAATGAGCTAACACTCTTTAGATGTTTAGTGATGGCAAAAATGCACCAATGCATAATCAAGACAAATAATCAATTTTCTTTATGCTCCTTTTTTTTAGCACAGGCCTACTAAAATTTTAGAAAATTTACAGATTCTTCTTCAGTACATCTCTGATCCAGCAAGTTGGTGATGAAAGGAGAGGTTCTGGTTGCCACTTTTATGAAAATAATGGTCATTATACATCAACCTTTAACACAATACTGTACTGCCAGCTTATTCAATTACAATTTCAGAACTGTTAAAAGAAAGAGACAAAGACAAATAAGTCTAAAGTTTAACTTTTGTAGATTCATCTGCTCGCCCAAGGCAAAATCTCCTTGGAAGGAGTGAAGCTCTACGCTGGGCAGAACAATGTAAAACTTTGATAACATTGCAGAGAAAGCACCAAAAACTTCTTAAAGAAGTCACCTCTAAAAGAAAAGATGCTTACCTAAAAGTCAGTGCATTAAATTTGGGACTGTAAGACAAAATGTAATGATTAAAGTGCTTACTATTGTTTATAGTCTCATATGCAAGAGATATAGACACTGCAACTCCTGCCTATAGTGGAATTTATAGTTTTAACTGCAGCCTGAGTCATTAACAAAATTGCTCTTGGACAAACTGATGGTGCCATCTCATTGGGAGATAATGTGTTTACCTAGATTCTGTGAGTTGCATTCAAATCCAGAGGAAGAACACGCAGTCAGATGTAAACACATTAATGTTCCTCCATGACCACACAAGCTTGTACCCTCTCTCCCTAACACACATACACTCACACAAAAGACTGTGTGTTCTTGCTAATGGAGGATTTCAGTGTTTCTTCAGAGCTTGAGGTCCCTCACTCTTGCAAATCTTAAATGTAGCAGCACACAAAAAAGTTGTGAAAAATTTGCTTGGTTTGAGTGGCGGGATAGTCAAAATTGAATTTACTAAAATCCAGGCCCTGTATAAGGCCTGTGACCCATGGCTGTTACTGTCTTATATTAACTGGACTCCTCAGCTGTGTTTAAACCAAGCGGTCTGGTTCATCTGAGTCCAGTGATGTGCAGTTACTTGTGTTTCTACTGTCAAAGTTGGGAAAGGTACAAAAATACCTGGCCAGGGCCATCCTATTTTAGCTCCATCATGTTGAGGTAACTTGCATTCCACCAAGTGGTTTTAGCTTGATTCAAATCAACTCTGTTTCTAGGATCTATCTAGAACCTAGTTAAGTATGTTTGTGTCAACTCTAGTGAGGTTCCAGGTGAGCTGGGCAAAACTAAAATGTGATGTTGAGACACTGCTGACGGCTAAATGGTCAGGTCACTATAGTGGAAAACAAAGCTGATAGTCCCCAAACTGTGTGGACATGCTGAGTCAAGCAGATATCCCACCAGAAAAAACTTTATCTGACCCTAAAGGGCACCCTTACAAGACACCACAGTCAGTTGGTTTGTTGAAACGAAAGAATTGATATTTCTTGTTTGACAGTGGTTGTAATGGACAAAGACAAAGCACACCAGGTTTGAATTTCCTGTGAACTTTGAAATAGCATTTTCAAGGCTTTTGAAAAGAGTCAGCTCAATGCTAAATGGATGACCTCGGAGATTAAGACCTTCCTTCCTGGTGCATCCATTTTGGCTGTTAGTATTTCAGCATCCTGGTGCGTCCATTGCCATCCTGTTTACACCCCTATATCAAGCACCGTTAAGGTTACAAATGCAAACACATGCAAGATCACGGTATACCTTACCCAAAATACACTAAGTGTAGCTTCCTTGTATTAACCAAGGTATGATAACAATAGATACCAATATATTAGGCAGAGCTTTACTTTATATTAAATGGGATGCTGTGAAGAGGAAAGGGTAACTCGTAATGCTGTTTTTTGTGTTATGTTGTTCTGTGCTTTTTCTGTACAATGTACTTTGTTAGAAAAAAAAAGAAAACATATCTTTATCTTTTCCATTGCAAAGTGATAAAACAATTAAATAAAAATAATAAAATGTGCCATTTTAATCTAACTGATAGCCTAGTTGAGGTCTGGTGCTCTGGTGCCTTATTTTCGATACAGCATTAATGTTAAAACTCATAAATGATAATCAACACTTTATTTGGTGTTTGAATAAAGTAAATGAAGCTCATTCTACACAGTCTGAGGGAAGCTGATATTATGTCATTTACACTGGCTCTCATCAGCATTGGCCCAAGATAAGCCTGTGCAGTGAGTTCAGGCTTAATTATTTCAATACCTGCTGAGTCTAACGCTTGCTGCACTCAGTGACAGAGGATAGTGATAAGACTTGTCCAAGGATGGTCTTTAGGACGGTACAAAGATCCTGAGAAATATATAGCCCCCTTGCTCCTAAACTTGCAAAGAAGCAATGAAATGAAACTACCACTTGACAAAAAAAGTAATTTAAAAATCCCTATATTATGCTCAAACTAGACTGTTCAAGTATTTATGCTGTTGTAACAGTTGTCTGAAGAAGTGAAAAATTCATATCTATTTGTTTTATTGCTAAATATATGATATGCATCCAAACATCTTTTCTGTAAATAAGAAGTGGCAGTCACAAAACCAGAACTATATACTCCGGTATGACTCTAGTAAAGTTAAATGATACTGATACTTGTTTTATACCATGGCAACAACAAGAACGAAAAGAATTCCAGGACGACCTATATCAGGAAATCCTTTATCTGCAGTTATCAAAACCCTCCAATGCACAATTTAAAATGTGGGGGAAAACTACCAAGACTTCAACAAAGTGGTGCAGGAAAGAGTCCAAAAATGTGGAAGTGAGTTATCTTTAAGCTCTTCCTGGTTCCAAAGCCCAGCATTACATGGGATTTAGAATATTGGCTTTGCATAAATGCCTGAAATAAGGTTTTTAGCAAACACACACACACACATATACACACACTCTTATTGAAATAAATAAAATAATAAAATGCATCTGATGTTGCTTGCTTCTGAATCTTAAACTGTTGTACGTTTAAATGGCAGTTACTAATGAACTGCTTATATGGACTACAAAAATGGCCGAGGACCCTACTGTAAGCACATCTGATCATTTTTTTAACAATCAATAATCCATACTTATTGCCAATTTAAGGACCAACTTGAGCTAGTCGTGCATTTAATAAGAAATTTCTTAAACAAAAGGCCACAACAAAATGCTATACATTGGAAGTATTGTGGCTGCTCCTATGTTGAACCATGTTGTAGTTCAAAAGTTGCTTACTAATAGCTTTTTACCCTTGCCGATTTAAGTTAAAAACAAGTGTGAAAAGTACGTTTGTTTGTTAATATTATCAGACAGAACATGTACGTTTCTTTTTTTTTTTGCAAAAAGCTTATTATCAGAAAGTATCCAAAACACAGTGAAAAATCTTATAGGCTTTTAGTGGGCTTGCACTCAAGGAACCAGTGCTTTGCTAACTTCTGCATTGGATTAAAAAATATATCTGTTTATTTAAATTTATTTAACACCACCAGGGCTGGATTATCCTTAACATAAAGTCACAGATTTTCTTTTTGTCTTTTTTCTTCCCAGGCGACACAGAAATTACATAAAACAAGTGTTGCCTTGATGTTACATAAATAAATCCCAAAACTAAACTGAACCCCCTCTTAAAGTTAAAGTGCATGCTGCAATTTTGTTTTCAAATGTTCATCATAGAGCTTGGACATAGACAGACTTGTCTACATAAAATCGAAAGCTGCACTATTTTCACATTATTACCTTCGCCAAGGAGGTTATGTTTTTGATGGAGTATGTTTGTCTGTTTGTTGGCAAGATTACGCAAAAACTACAGGACAGATTTTGCTGAAATTTTCAGGAGAAGTTGGGAATGGCCCAGCTAAAAAATGATTACATTTTGGTGGTGATCCAGATAACCACCACTAGCGAACAATTGTTTTTGCTCAATAACTGTCTAATAACAATATCAACGATTGATCGATCAATGATTCTGAGAGCTACATGTAGGTTTTCAGGATCAAGGAATCATATTATGATGCTAACTTTATCATGGAACTATTGCTTATCGATGAAACGGCAATGAGCTATGTGAGCTACCTTGGCGAAGGTTTGCTCTCTGAGTGCTTTCTAGTATTAACAGCGAACTCTCTTATCATATTTAGCCTGATTTAATAAAACAAATCATAGCATAAAAAATATGCTTCTGCAAAAACAGACGACGCCAATTATTAAGAAAACAAAGTAAATTTTCAATACTTATAATTTTAAATAATGCCTAATATAGGCTACAGATGGCGAGCAAGAGAGCAAGGCAAGAACAAAATCACTTATTGTTTTATGTTTTAAATCATCTGCAAAAGAAAAACTCATATTAATTGATCCCTAAACACATAAAAGGATAGACTGTCTGCAAATACCATGGATTGCCCAGCCCTCGTTTTTCATTAGTTGTTAGTCTACTTTAAACTTCTTGAAAGTCACCTCATTGTGAAGTAAGTAGTTTCCTCTTACCCTTTTATTTCTGTCCGCTTCGTTGACGTCCTCCGCCGTCACTCCATGTCGTATCATTATCCGGACGATAGCCGCGTTGTTGTTGCAGCACGCCTGGAAAAAGGACAGCGGCTCCGGGCTGTCCGGGGACGGAGTGCGCTCCGAGTCCGCGAACACATCATCCGGCGGGTAGAAGGAATCGTCCGAGGTGATGCTCCGACCATCATCCAAGTCCTCGAAGTCCACTTCTTCAAATTCGTCCTCACCTTCATCCTCGCCTTCATCGTCCTCCTCATCCTCTTCCTCGCAGGAGCCCAGGTAGTCCTCGTCAGAGTTGATCTCGATTATAGTCGGGTGGACTTGGGGGACGTTTCCAACGACTTTGTGGAGCTGCTGGAGCTGTTTGACCCGGACAGACGAAGCGCCTCCTCCATCCCTGTCGTCCGTGATGAGCACCATCTAACCCCCGGGTCCTGGGCACCGTGCTCGGGGTAGAGTGCAGCCTGGCACACGGCGGGGGTCACACATGGGACTGAGTATCTCTACGGATTCGCACGGAATACTCCTGCCACTAAATCAGTCGTTTAAAACGCTTACAAGAGCTTAAATCACACAAACCAAATTATCTGCTTATCTCACTTAGTCGCGGAGTTACCCATCACTCTTCGTCGAAGAGTTGTGGACATATCTTAGTCTGGTCCGTGAACGTCCCACGAGGTAAAATCTTGACGAGCGCGTGTTTTCAAAACGAAACCAAGTTGATGTGGTCACAGTCATCCGGCTCCAGAGCACACGAATAAAAATAACAGTTTTAAATAAATGTAGACCCTGAAGAGGAAAGTTATACTGCTGCGCACACACCACCGTCCCATGAAGGGCGGAGAGAGACAGCAGCCTGTTAACCTGCAGCCCAATAATCCGATTAGATGATGGGACTGGGACCTCTCTCTCTCTCTCCCCCTCTCTCTCTCTCTGTCTGTCTTTCTGTCTGCCGAAACGAGATTAATTCGTCTCACTGTGCAGGCAGAGACATAAATGTTCACAAACTACTTCCTGTAAAGGCTGGAAAGTGAAAGTAACAAAATTAAGTGATAATAGTCTAGTGAATTTAATAAAAACTAATGTGATGAAAAAATTAAGTTATAAAATTGCATTTGAGTTGAACATGCTGTGAAAAATGATTTAGTGATTAATTTGAGGTTATACTGTAAAAGTGTGAATTGGTTAAAACAGAGTCAACTTAAATTGTTTTAATTTTCTGAGCAGATGTTACATCACAGCAGAAGTGCACACATACTGGTGTCAGTAGAGTCAGGGGGGCTGTAAAGGGGGGAAGTTAAGAAGATAACGATGCACGTTCACACTGATGCGCATTCACACGGATCCGCAAGAATGACTTAAAATGCAGTAGCATGCATGCCAGGCTAGTAGTTGGCGATGTAAGTTTGTAGTGTCCTCTGCTGGTCATAGAATTGACGCAGCAAATCCACATTTTTTTGGAGGAGCGATAACAAACTGAGCACAGTTAGCAGCAGACATGTTCCTCGGTAGTCGGCCATAGCTGTTGTTGTTGCCGCTGTTCCTAGGTGCACTGGCAGCCTTTATCTGAAAGAATACTGCACATGCGCCACACGTCATCGTTTTTTTCTGGCAACAGGGATCCCTGTTTACACTGAGATGAAGACATTTTCAAAACTTTTCACCCTGGAATCGGGGTTTCGAAAGTTTGCGGATTCAGGCACTCCGGGCACCGTTCTTGTGTAATTATGTGTAAGTGGAGGCGCAAACGCAACAAAAACTCTCAGTTTTCAGCCCTAATAAATAATCTGATACATCAGATTAATGTTAAATTTATTTCACTAGTCCATCTGGGAAACCGATCATAGAAAGTGTTGGGGAATGGGCAGAACTTTTCAAAAGCAAATCCGGCAGGTGATTCGCTGATCACGCCCTCCATCACATTCATGAGTCAGAGAATGTATTAGGTGAGCTGGTACTGCTTATAAAATGTAGGCCACTATGCTGAACAATTTATAGCCAAAACATGTTGGAAGTGGAGTGAAAACACAGTTTCTATCGAGAGATGTTTTCGCTGTTAAGTTTGTTTCATTTAATAAAAAAATATAGCCAAGATCTGATAAAACTGCTAATAAAGCTGTTAGCATCTATGCTAATCGCCATACACACAGTGCCTTCCTGGTTTTGTCTCGCCCTTAGCTTCCACCCCTTCCTGCTTTAAAGGGCACTGATTTGGCTGTGCCGCTTTGTGCTGGTTACAATCGTTGTAGACTGGAACTTAGTAAGATGGATCTGTCTGACTACAGACATTGAATCAAGCTGATCCAACTGCTGTGCAATGTAACATAAAAATATATTAGCAACTTTTTGCCATAGGTGTTTTGAGATTTCTTAACTCTGAACTTTTATACCCTCCACCATGTTGTTCTTGTTTTCCATTGCAAAAATGTTAAATTTAGGCATCTTTGCATTTTTTTTAATTCCCATAAAATAGCATTTTTATAAAAAAGTGTCCCCTGAGTACAGTTATAAAAGGATCTTTCTGAATGGCTAAATAGCATGTTTGAATATTCTTATCTTCTAAATAACATATAACAAGGTAAGATGTATAGTTAATCTGCAAAAGTTTAAAATCCATGACAGGGCTAAAAGATTAGATATACATCTGGACTTATTTTGCCCTAAAAAATAAAGGAGACCTGAATCCCTTAAATGATCCAAATGCCAAAAAGTGACATATATTACATTTTTTAATTGACCATTTATTGTCTAATGTCCTGCTAAAGGGCATTCCCTCCCAAACTGAAGAACTTGGCTGTAATAATTAAATGCAAGCTTTCTTTTTTTTTTACTCAGATGCTTGGTTTGAGAAACTGCAGAGCTGCTGGGACAGGGCCCAATGTGATATATCTATGGGGCCCAACCCAACATTTCCAGCAGTGCCCCTGAATAGGGTGGTGCAAGGAATGACATGCAATGCAGGAGTTAGCATCATGCTGGTTCTCTTGATTAAAATCCTATGGGATTTTTAGAAAAAGTTATGAAACTTACATGTTCTGCTCTTTGTTATAATCTTAACAAACTGACTTTATACTTTTTTGTAAGCTTACACATTATCCGCCAGAGCGAAATGCTACTATTACGCTACTATTGAACTACAACATGGTGGATTGACTTAGAAGTTAGCAGTTCGTTAGCAGCCCTTTTAAACACAAGACTCTTTAAAATTCAAGAGTGGGCCGTGTCAGATGCATTTTACTATTTCAGATTAAACACTAAAATCCTGTGTGTGTGTGTTTTTTAAATCAGAAAACCTTATTCCAGGTATTTATCCAAAACGAGTTTCTAAATCTCACATTTTTACAGCCTTGAGAACCATCAAGTACTGAACACTAACTGACAGCTGTGTTTTTGGACTAATTCCTGCACCAATCTGTGAGTGAGTCAGCATTTAGCACATGTATATGGGATTTAACAATATCTGTATTTTTTTAATTACTACCTGAAATAAGGTTTGTGATGAACATGTGCATGAAAGATATTAATGACACATTAATGACAGATATTAAAGACACTGTGTTTTTAAAAGAACGGTTGCTAATGAACTAGGAAAACAAAAGAAATGGACAGGGACCGTGACGTGATCATTTTTTAATAATTCAAACATTATTGTCCCAACCATAAGTACAAACTTGATCAGGTCATTTGATTAGTAGATCCTCAAAAAGAGGTTACAGCGCAACACCATACACTGGAAATATTGTAGTTGCTTCTTAGTCAAACTGCCATGTTGTAGTTCAATAGAAGCTTCGGAACAGCTTTTTACTATTGCTGATTATGATCAAGCTTTAATGATTCACTGAAGTCAGATTTTTTCGTCAAAACTACCACAAGGAATTAAACGTGTGATACTTTTTTTGTTTGCTACAGGCCTTATTATCAGTACTGATCAAAGAAGAATCCACAGTGAACTATCTCATATAGGCTTTCAGTTGAGAGAACCAGCGCTATGCTCACTTCCACATTGGCCTATAAAAATACATTGTCCCTGCATTACACTTTAACACGGTGTGGTTAAATACAGAGATACAGACGAGGATTCTGACAAAAGGGGAGACAGCATATGAAGGTGCCACATTATGTCAGTTTGGGAGTGTGTGTAAAAAAATTTAATTGCCTAAAGCAAAATACAGATATTTATGGCTGTGCCAATAGTAACTAGATGTTAAATAAAAACCCACATCTTATAAAGCTGTGTTTATGTTCTTGTTGTTAGCTATGTGTTTCTCTTACTGTAACAAGATCGTGTTAACTTTTATTTTAGCCGTGCAGCAAATATTTTTGTTGTTTCATGAAAAATACCTCTCAGTTTGGGTTTTATTACAACTGACACTGATGTGTAGGGGAGACCAGAGATGGTTGTAACAGTGGGAGCATAGTAACATCTTTATTTTCTTCAATTATGAGATAAGAGTCACATGATCGTTTCATAAAAATGTCTCTTGTTGAGTTTTTATTGTAACTAAACCTGGCGTGCTTTATAACTATATTATGACAGAAACCACAGACACATCCCACTGAAAGTCAGCAGAGAGCACACATACTTTTCAAAATGTCACACTCATCATAACTTTGGTCCTTATAACACAAAAAGTTTTGCTACATGAAATTATCTGTCCACTGTAACTTTGTCTATTTAGTTGATGGGTGATCCAGTGAGCCAACAAAGATTACGGCTAATAAACTCTTCCCACATTGCTGAGGGTTAGCTTGTCACTATAAGACAATTTAACTTGTGCTGACAAAATTTTTAAATCACACGACAAATGTCCAGCAGGTCCAGATCTTTATTCATGTGTGTTGATCAAAGTTTTTTACACAGCAAACTCGCCTCCACCCACAAATACATCCCCACTGTATGCAAACATGAAAATGGTCTGTATTCATCATGAAATCATCACTGAGACAGTTCTTTGTTTGTTTTAATAAGTGGTTACTTATTTACACCTCTCTACTAACTTTTTGTGGTTTCACACATGACTGAAAACGAAAGCACCAAATGTCTCTGTCCTTTTGGGAGAAGAAAAAATCCCTGGTGTGTGGAAAATCCACAGATTTTAAGCCTCATTCATGTGAGCTAACATGGGGAAATCCAGCATGTCAGAGCCATTCTGTGATTAGTCATTGCATACCGTATTATTGTGAAACAAATGAAGGTCAGTTCATTCCTTTAAGTCACCTCATTATTTTTTGTCTCTCTTACTCTTCCTGTCTTCTCAGCTGATTGGATGAGATACATAGATGTACTTTATTGATCCCAAACTAGGAATTTGTGATGTTACAGCAACTGGGGACAGAGGAAGTTGGAGGTTAGGGAGGTCTAGATCCTGCCATGATTTTGTTTGATGGATCATCCTGCTGCTGTTACAATTTAAATTCTCTTCTATTCTCTCCCACACTCAGTCTGTCATTTCAGTGTGATTGCAGCAGCCATCCTCCACCCCCACTCACCTCCAATCCATCTCTTCAGAGTTCAGGTCTCAAATCTACTCCTCATCTCATCCTGCATTCCTCTATTACCACCACCAGTATCTGGACTCCACAAGAGGAATATGTTATCCTGCTGCCTCACTACCCCTTTAAGACTAAACAGACATCACAATAGATTCTTCAAAGACTTTGCAAGTTTTGGTATTTTTTCCAAATGTAATACACAACATTTGTTCACTCCTTTAAGTCACTCATTGAAAATATGGTTGACCTTACAGACCAGGGTAGGGCAGGATAGACAAAAACCATGTCTATATTTTTTTAAGCTGATAAGCAGTGCATGTTGATATCTTGGTTTCCTTTTCTCAAGAGGAGAATGAGTAACAAAAACAAAGTAAACTCCTTTGCAAGATTGCAAGGGCAAAATGACAATGCTTCACACAGACATCTTTGAGAACACTCAGGTATTATGTCAACATGTAGACAAAGACATTTAATCAACAACCATTTTGTGAAAAACAACTCAACTCAAGATTCTACCCCAAGTGGAGGAGTTCAAGTACCTCAGGGGTCTTGTTCACGAGTGAAGGAGGAATGGAACGGGAGATCGACAGACGGATCAGTGTGGCGTCTGCAGTGATGCAGACTCTGCACCGGTCCGTCGTGATAAAGAGGGAACTGAACCAAAAGGTGAAGCTCTCGCCTTACCGCTCGATCTTCGTTCCTACCCTCACCTATGGTCACGAGCCATGGATGGTGACTGAAAGAACAAGATCGCAGGTACAAGCAGCAGAAATGAGTTTCCTCCACAGACTGTCCAGGCTCTCCCTTAGAGATAGGGGGAGGAGCTCGGTCAGCCGGGAGGAGCTCGGAGTAGAGCCTCCGCACGGAGAGGAGCCAAATGAGGTGGCTTGGGCATCTAATCAGGATGCCTCCTGGACTCCTCCCTGGTGAGGTGTTCTGGGCACGTCCCACCAGTAGGAGGCCTTGGGGAAGACCCAGGACACGCTGGAGGGACTATGTCTCTCAGTTGGCCTGGGAACACCTTGGGATCCCCTGGGAAGACCTGGACGAAGTAGCTGGGGAGAGTGAAGTCAGGGCTTCCCTGCTTAGGCTGCAGCCCCCATGACCCGACTACGGATAAGCGGAAGAAAATCTCAACATTGGATGCTTATAACTTCTATTTTTGTCACTGTGCTGTCTAACAGGTATTATTTTGTTACATATGAAATATAAATCCTCCTTAAATGAATTAGAATAAATTTTAAAAATCCCCATTTTCACTGAATGATTCATATAAAATATCTTGTGGTCACTATGAGTATTACCATTTGTAATTCCTAACATAAACACTTTTCTTCTAAAGTCCTGCATCTTTTTTTATTTTAAAATCAACAAATCCAGACATTTTAAGAATAAACAATGTTTTCTAACCTTTTATCTTGTTGAAAATATTCTTACTTACCAGGGCATACTGAGTCTTAATATGTTTCCCAGCAGTACCACACTAATGAGGTATAAGGCTTATAGGAAGCTTGTTATAAACTATGCAGATTGTAATAAGGGTTTAAATGTAGTAGTATGAAAACATTTATTAAACATGTAGCCCGTTCATTATGTTCAGCTACCACCATCTCTTGATTTCATTTCATGGCCACTGACTAGTGGGTCAATATTGAAATAAGCTTTTGACTTTGTCCTAGACAGTGTAATGTAATGAAGATTCTGCATCCTTTTGTGGGAAGACAGTTATTTAGTAGGCTATGCTGAACATCCTACGTTAACTTTGTTAAATGTTGCCAAAGGCCATGTTGGATCAATGTTGAGAATTTGGGATAAGGTAATGTGCATGTTTGTTGTATCAAATCATAAAGTGTATTTTGCACATTATGAAAGCCTTTAAAAATATGCCTTGTGAACAAATTTTGATATAGTAATAACAGACTAACCTAAGATGTAATTGCAAAGACAGCTGTGAGGCTTTTTGTGTAATAATATTATGTTTAATATACCTTGAAATTCAAATGTCAGGGCTGGGAGTTATGTCACATCCCAGTTAAATGTTCTCCAATAAACTCGGGACGCATAAAGATGCCGCCTCCACCCTGTGAGCAGAATTTCCAACCCAAGGGAACTTTGTTTTGAAATTTGCAACTTGGATATTCCAGCCTCCAGGATTAAATGATCTGACCCACATTGTCACTGATTATATTCAGAAAAATGTCACTCTCAGTCTGGTCTTTGCTCAGTTCTTTGTTTGTGAGCTCTTCAGGTGACCTGGCTCATTTAACAAAGTCACTCACATTTGTGTCAAAACACTGTTCTGATTGATTACTTTTAGTTTCTAGCTCAAAAATTCACTTGAAACATGATTATCTGCATAAATAACAAAGTAGGCTGTTTATGGTATGGTTCTTCTGACATCCATTGGTGTCAATACTCTGATACATCACTAAAGTCAAATGGCTGTGTCCATCACTGGTTATATTAAATCTGACAACAGCATCAGATTTATGATGGATTTCGTTTAATTATGAGTAAAGACATAAGTACAACGGTTCAACATATGTCTGTACAGATCGTGGAGGTTTATGAAGCCTCATACACATCTGACCTTTGCTTAAATCTTTCCAATCTGCTCCTGGTGACACAATCTCCTCTATGCTTGGCTGTTTTGATTTTGCACAGACCTAAAACATAGTAAAGTGAGAACGGCTTGTAATTATTTACTTAGATGTTCCACATAAACTTATCAACACTGGCAATTTGTGCCTGAAACAATATCCTGTTGAAAACTAAGATGGGTTTGCAAAGATGATCCTTTCCCTTCAGTAATTAATAACATCAGTTTGCTGACATCACCTGCTATGGAAAAACCAAGTGCATAACAGTCCCAGAGTGTACCCATTATTATTCTACCTCCAGCTCCCCCCAGCTGAGAGTTGTGCTCTCCTGTGGCTCCTCTATCTCTATGGTATCTATTTGCTGCTCTGTGGGTGACAGCATGTGTGTAGTCTCAGAGATATATCATCTGTGAGAAGTTTTACTCTCTGGTCAAACCACAGATGAAATAACCACTGGAGGAATCAGTAAAGCAGCACTCCAAATGCATGGTTAAAGTTATAGATACGTAACATGCACTAACTCAAGGATAAACTGATGAGATTTAAGAGGGACATGGTCAAATGCCCTTTGGTCTCATGTTTATCTCCTGTATGTAAACCATCAAGGAAGATTCCAGGAGTTTCTATCAAACTTTGTACAAGCATCCTCCATGATTTAGCTAGGTGCTGACAGCATTTTGGCATTACAATAAACTGGTTACATTTTGAGGAACAAGGTCAAGAGCCAAGGTCACTGGGCCCCATGTTCATCCCTTATGTCACACAACATCCCCACCCCCAAAACTTTCTTGACCCACCACTACTTTCACTGCCTTGAAGCTGTATTCCTTTCAAAGGAATAAAACCACCATGCACTCAGTGCCTGTTCTATGGCTTTTTCATCTAATAGTCATTCTGATGTAACGTCTGTGTAGATTCTCATTCATCCAGGTCATGGTTATCTTGAAGATTTAAAAAACAAGGCAACTGGACTGTGTTGAGTTTGTTGGGAGGACGTTTCACTTCTCATCCAAGAAGAACGAAGAAGCTTCAACTTCTTGGATGAGAAGTGAAAAGCTTCTTGGATGAGAAGTGAAACATCTTCCCAACAAACTCAATTCTGATGTAACGTAAACTCAAAAAAAACACTAGTTAGTGCTAACTGTGATTTGTTCTAACTCCAGTGTATCTTAACTTACAAAATAGGAGGTTTTCATTTATACTGATTAAGAGGAATAGCAGACCATTTAGCACCAGAACTCTTCAAGTACAATAGATTTTTCACATGCAGGTTTGTTTCAGGTCTAAGGCCAGGGTAGGTGGAGGGAAAGCTGGTTCATTCAAGGACACTTGAGGCAGAGCAGGCAGCAGGGCAGATGCCTGTTGGTAAGATGACCCGATCATAAAACACCTTCCCCTGGGCTCAGTGTGCAACATCCCATGCAAAATGCTGCGTGGTATTAGGCTACATTGTACTAAATAAGGCAATGTGAAAATTCTTCCTGTTTGATGTAAATGCATTCACCTCCTGTGAAGTAGTCATGTGAGACTGGAACTTGCTGTAAATAGCACAACATTAGTAACACCAGCATTTTCAGAGTCAATAACATTAGCTCATCCATGGCTCAGACGAGACATCTAACTCTAGCTGACAGATAATCACCATGAACCATGTGTGAGTCTGTGTCATGTAATGATCAGGTTTATTCTCAGTCCATGAGCCATTACAATTTCAGGATTATTGAAACTACTAGTTTGTGAAAGCACATTGGGCACTCTTTAATCATTGTTTTCATCAGCAACCTGTTTGTCTATACAGTGACCCACTTAGCAAGATATTTGTGGCCACTTAAGTTCACAGAAGGTTCTTGAAGGTGTCCAAAACATAAAAATATACTGGTTTAAGTAACAATCCCCACCAATGTCTTAATCACACCTGTGGCAAGAAATAGGGAGGATGAACAAACTGCTCATGTTCTCTGCATCTAGCAAGGCATACCATATGTGCATGTGGTAGTAATGCTAATAAGTCCATATTTAGGCAAAAAAAAGTCATATGTTAGTCTTATTTGTTTTTTCAAATCCTGACCTGAGGGAAAAGGCTCATAATTCCATCTTGAAGCCAAATATGATAACACTATCTGCACTTGCATGTTTTTGGCCGGTTGAAAAACGGAAAAGCCAAAGTCAAAAAAGTCATATGTTAGCCTTTGTGTTTTTTCAAATCCTGAGCTGAGAGAAAACAGCTTATAAGTCCATTTTCAAGCCAAATATGACCAAACCGTCTGCTCTCGCATGTTTGTTGGCCTGTTTTACACCCAAAAAGTCATGTTTGTGCATATTTTTCTTCAGAGTCCAAAATGGAAAAAAGTCATATGTTAGCCTAAGTGTTTTTTCAAATCCTGAGCTGAGACAAAGCGACTTATACATCCATTTTGAAGGCAAATTAGACCAAACCGTCTGCTCTAGCATGTTTTTTGGCCTGTTTTACACCCAAAAAGTCATGTTTGAGGATATTTTTTTCAGAGTCCAAAATGGTAAGAATGTCATATGTTAGCCTTAGTGTTTTTTCAAATCCTGAGCTGAGAGAAATGGCTTGTAAGTCCATTTTCAAGCCAAATATGACCAAACCGTCTGCACTAGCATGTTTGTTGGCCTGTTTTACACCCAAAAAGTCATATTTTAGCATATTTTTTTTCAGAGTCCAATTTGGATAAAAGTCATATGTTAGCCTTAGTGTTTTTTCAAATCCTGAGCTGAGAGAAAACGGCTTATAAGTCCATTTTAAAGCCAAATATGACCAAACCGTCTGCTCTAGCATGTTTGTTGGCCTGTTTTACACCCAAAAAGTCATATTTCAGCATATTTTTTTTCAGAGTCCGAAGTGGAAAAAAGTCATATGTTAGCCTTAGTGTTTTTTCAAATCCTGAGCTGAGAGAAAACGGCTTATAAGTCCATTTTGAAGGCCAATTTGACCAAACCGTCTGCTCTAGCATGTTTGTTGGCCTGTTTTACAAGCAAACAGTCATATTTTAGCATATTTTTTTTTGGAGTCCAAAATGGTAAAAAAGTCATATGTTAGCCTTAGTGTTTTTTCAAATCCTGAGCTGAGAGAAAACGGCTTATAAGTCCATTTTGTAGCCAAATATGACCAAACCGTCTGCTCTAGCATGTTTTTTTGGCCTGTTTTACACCCAAAAAGTCATGTTTGAGCATATTTTTTTTGGAGTCCAAAATGGTAAAAAAGTCACATGTTAGCCTTAGTGTTTTTTCAAATCCTGAGCTGAGAGAAAACGGCTTATAAGTCCATTTTGAAGGCAAATTTGACCAAACCGTCTGCTCTAGCATGTTTTTTGGCCTGTTTTACACCCAAAAAGTCATGTTTGAGCATATTTTTTTTCGGAGTCCAAAATGGTAAAAAAGTCATATGTTAGCCTTAGTGTTTTTTCAAATCCTGAGCTGAGAGAAAACGGCTTATAAGTCCATTGTGAAGGCAAATTTGACCAAACCGTCTGCTCTAGCATGTTTTTTGGCCTGTTTTACACCCAAAAAGTCATGTTTGAGCATATCTTTTTTGGAGTCCAATTTACTAAAAAGTCATATGTTAGCCTTAGTGTTTTTTCAAATCCTGAGCTGATAGAAAATCGACTTAAAAGTCAGTTTTCAAGCCAAGTATGACCAAACCGTCTGCTCTCGCATGTTTGTTGGCCTGTTTTACACCCAAAAAGTCATGTTTGAGCATATTTCTGTCGGAGTCCAATTTGGAAAAAAGTCATATGTTAGCCTTAGTGTTTTTTCAAATCCTGAGCTGAGAGAAAACGGCTTATAAGTCCATTTTGAAGGCAAATTTGACCAAACCGTCTGGTCTAGCATGTTTTTTGGCCTGTTTTACACCCAAAAAGTCATGTTTGAGCATATTTTTTTTTGGAGTCCAAAATGGTAAAAAAGTCATATGTTAGCCTTAGTGTTTTTTCAAATCCTGAGCTGAGAGAAAACGGCTTATAAGTCCATTTTGTAGCCAAATATGACCAAACCGTCTGCTCTAGCATGTTTTTTTGGCCTGTTTTACACCCAAAAAGTCATGTTTGAGCATATTTTTTTTGGAGTCCAAAATGGTAAAAAAGTCACATGTTAGCCTTAGTGTTTTTTCAAATCCTGAGCTGAGAGAAAACGGCTTATTAGTCCATTTTGAAGGCAAATTTGACCAAACCGTCTGGTCTAGCATGTTTTTTGGCCTGTTTTACACCCAAAAAGTCATGTTTGAGCATATTTTTTTTGGAGTCCAAAATGGTAAAAAAGTCATATGTTAGCCTTAGTGTTTTTTCAAATCCTGAGCTGAGAGAAAACGGCTTATAAGTCCATTTTGTAGGCCAATTTGACCAAACCGTGTGCTCTAGCATGTTTGTTGGCCTGTTTTACACCCAAAAAGTCATGTTTGAGCATATTTTTTTTTGGAGTCCAAAATGGTAAAAAAGTCATATGTTAGCCTTAGTGTTTTTTCAAATCCTGAGCTGAGAGAAACGGCTTATAAGTCCATTTTGAAGGCCAATTTGACCAAACCGTCTGCTCTAGCATGTTTTTTGGCCTGTTTTACACCCAAAAAGTCATGTTTGAGCATATTTTTTTTGGAGTCCAAAATGCTAAAAAAGTCATATGTTAGCCTTAGTGTTTTTTCAAATCCTGAGCTGAGAGAAAACGGCTTATAAGTCCATTTTGAAGGCAAATTTGACCAAACCGTCTGCTCTAGCATGTTTTTTGGCCTGTTTTACACCCAAAAAGTCATGTTTGAGCATATTTTTTTCGGAGTCCAAAATGGTAAAAAAGTCATATGTTAGCCTTAGTGTTTTTTCAAATCCTGAGCTGATAGAAAATCGACTTATAAGTCAGTTTTGAAGCCAAGTATGACCAAACCGTCTGCTCTAGCATGTTTGTTGGCCTGTTTTACACCCAAAAAGTCATGTTTGAGCATATTTGTTTTTGGAGTCCAAATTGGAAAAAAGTCATATGTTAGCCTTAGTGTTTTTTCAAATCCTGAGCTGACACAAATCAACTTATAAGTCCATTTTGAAGGCCAATTTGACCAAACCGTCTGCTCAAGCACGTTTTTTGGCCTGTTTTACAAGCAAACAGTCATATTTTAGCATATTTTTTTTTGGAGTCCAAAATGGTAAAAAAGTCATATGTTAGCCTTAGTGTTTTTTCAAATCCTGAGCTGAGAGAAAACGGCTTATAAGTCCATTTTGAAGGCAAATTTGACCAAACCGTCTGGTCTAGCATGTTTGTTGGCCTGTTTTACACCCAAAAAGTCATGTTTGAGCATATTTTTTTTGGAGTCCAAAATGGTAAAAAAGTCATATGTTAACCTTAGTGTTTTTTCAAATCCTGAGCTGAGAGTAAACGGCTTATAAGTCCATTTTGACGGCAAATTTGACCAAACCGTCTGCTCTAGCATGTTTTTTGGCCTGTTTTACACCCAAAAAGTCATGTTTGAGCATATTTTTTTTGGAGTCCAAATGTACAAAAAAGTCATATGTTAGCCTTAGTGTTTTTTCAAATCCTGAGCTGATAGAAAATCGACTTATAAGTCAGTTTTCAAGCCAAGTATGACCAAACCGTCTGCTCTAGCATGTTTGTTGGCCTGTTTTACACCCAAAAAGTCATGTTTGAGCATATTTCTGTCGGAGTCCAATTTGGAAAAAAGTCATATGTTAGCCTTAGTGTTTTTTCAAATCCTGAGCTGAGAGAAAACGGCTTATAAGTCCATTTTGAAGGCCAGTTTGACCAAACCGTCTGGTCTAGCATGTTTTTTGGCCTGTTTTAAACCCAAAAAGTCATGTTTGAGCATATTTTTTTTTGGAGTCCAAAATGGTAAAAAAGTCATATGTTAGCCTTAGTGTTTTTTCAAATCCTGAGCTGAGAGAAAACGGCTTATAAGTCCAGTTTGAAGGCAAATTTGACCAAACCGTCTGCTCTAGCATGTTTGTTGGCCTGTTTTAAACCCAAAAAGTCATATTGTAGCATATTTTTTTTGGAGTCCAAAATGCTAAAAAAGTCATATGTTAGCCTTAGTGTTTTTTCAAATCCTGAGCTGAGAGTAAACGGCTTATAAGTCAGTTTTGAAGGCCAAATATGACCAAACCGTCTGCTCTAGCATGTTTTTTGGCCTGTTTTACACCCAAAAAGTCATGTTTGAGCATATTTTTTTCGGAGTCCAAAATGCTAAAAAAGTCATATGTTAGCCTTAGTGTTTTTTCAAATCCTGAGCTGAGACAAATCAGCTTATAAGTCCATTTTGAAGGCCAATTTGACCAAACCGTATGCTCTAGCATGTTTTTTGGCCTGTTTTACACGCAAAAAGTCATGTTTAGCATATTTTTTTTTCGGAGTCCAAAATGGTAAAAAAGTCATATGTTAGCCTTAGTGTTTTTTCAAATCCTGAGCTGAGAGAAAACGGCTTATAAGTCCATTTTGAAGGCAAATTTGACCAAACCGTCTGCGCTAGCATGTTTTTTGGCCTGTTTTACACCCAAAAAGTCATGTTTGAGCATATTTTTTTCGGAGTCCAAAATGCTAAAAAAGTCATATGTTAACCTTAGTGTTTTTTCAAATCCTGAGCTGAGAGTAAACGGCTTATAAGTCCATTTTGACGGCAAATTTGACCAAACCGTCTGCTCTAGCATGTTTTTTGGCCTGTTTTACACCCAAAAAGTCATGTTTGAGCATATTTTTTTTGGAGTCCAATTTACAAAAAAGTCATATGTTAGCCTTAGTGTTTTTTCAAATCCTGAGCTGATAGAAAATCGACTTAAAAGTCAGTTTTCAAGCCAAGTATGACCAAACCGTCTGCTCTCGCATGTTTGTTGGCCTGTTTTACACCCAAAAAGTCATGTTTGAGCATATTTCTGTCGGAGTCCAATTTGGAAAAAAGTCATATGTTAGCCTTAGTGTTTTTTCAAATCCTGAGCTGAGAGAAAACGGCTTATAAGTCCATTTTGAAGGCCAGTTTGACCAAACCGTCTGGTCTAGCATGTTTTTTGGCCTGTTTTAAACCCAAAAAGTCATGTTTGAGCATATTTTTTTTTGGAGTCCAAAATGGTAAAAAAGTCATATGTTAGCCTTAGTGTTTTTTCAAATCCTGAGCTGAGAGAAAACGGCTTATAAGTCCAGTTTGAAGGCAAATTTGACCAAACCGTCTGCTCTAGCATGTTTGTTGGCCTGTTTTAAACCCAAAAAGTCATATTGTAGCATATTTTTTTTTGGAGTCCAAAATGGTAAAAAAGTCATATGTTAGCCTTAATGTTTTTTCAAATCCTGAGCTGAGAGAAAACGGCTTATAAGTCCATTTTGAAGGCCAATTTGACCAAACCGTCTGCTCTAGCATGTTTGTTGGCCTGTTTTAAACCCAAAAAGTCATATTGTAGCATATTTTTTTTGGAGTCCAAAATGCTAAAAAAGTCATATGTTAGCCTTAGTGTTTTTTCAAATCCTGAGCTGACACAAATCAACTTATAAGTCAGTTTTCAAGCCAAATATGACCAAACCGTCTGCTCAAGCATGTTTTTTGGCCTGTTTTACACACAAAAAGTCATGTTTGAGCATATTTTTTTTGGAGTCCAAAATGGTAAAAAAGTCATATGTTAGCCTTAGTGTTTTTTCAAATCCTGAGCTGAGAGAAAACGGCTTATAAGTCCATTTTGTAGGCAAATTTGACCAAACCGTCTGCTCTAGCATGTTTTTTGGCCTGTTTTACACCCAAAAAGTCATGTTTGAGCATATCTTTTTTGGAGTCCAATTTACTAAAAAGTCATATGTTAGCCTTAGTGTTTTTTCAAATCCTGAGCTGATAGAAAATCGACTTAAAAGTCAGTTTTCAAGCCAAGTATGACCAAACCGTCTGCTCTCGCATGTTTGTTGGCCTGTTTTACACCCAAAAAGTCATGTTTGAGCATATTTCTGTCGGAGTCCAATTTGGAAAAAAGTCATATGTTAGCCTTAGTGTTTTTTCAAATCCTGAGCTGAGAGAAAACGGCTTATAAGTCCATTTTGAAGGCCAGTTTGACCAAACCGTCTGGTCTAGCATGTTTTTTGGCCTGTTTTAAACCCAAAAAGTCATGTTTGAGCATATTTTTTTTTGGAGTCCAAAATGGTAAAAAAGTCATATGTTAGCCTTAGTGTTTTTTCAAATCCTGAGCTGAGAGAAAACGGCTTATAAGTCCATTTTGAAGGCCAATTTGACCAAACCGTCTGCTCTAGCATGTTTGTTGGCCTGTTTTAAACCCAAAAAGTCATGCTTGAGCATATTTTTTTTGGATTCCAAAATTTAAAAAAAAGTCATATGTTAGCCTTAGTGTTTTTTCAAATCCTGAGCTGACACAAATCAACTTATAAGTCAGTTTTCAAGCCAAATATGACCAAACCTTCTGCTCAAGCATGTTTTTTGGCCTGTTTTACACACAAAAAGTCATGTTTGAGCATATTTTTTTTGGAGTCCAAAATGGTAAAAAAGTCATATGTTAGCCTTAATGTTTTTTAAAATCCTGAGCTGAGAGAAAACGGCTTATAAGTCCATTTTGTAGGCAAATTTGACCAAACCGTCTGCTCTAGCATGTTTTTTGGCCTGTTTTACACCCAAAAAGTCATGTTTGAGCATATTTTTTTTTGGAGTCCAAAATGGTAAAAAAGTCATATGTTAGCCTTAGTGTTCTTTCAAATCCTGAGCTGAGAGAAAACGGCTTATAAGTCCATTTTGAAGGCAAATTGGACCAAACCGTCTGCTAAAGCATGTTTTTTGGCCTGTTTTACACACAAAAAGTCATGTTTGAGCATATTTTTTTTGGAGTCCAAAATGGTAAAAAAGTCATATGTTCACCTTAGTGTTTTTTTAAGTCCTGAGCTTAGACAAATCGCCTTATAATTCCATTTTGAAGGCAAATTTAGACCAAACTGTCTGCTCTAGCATGATTGCTGGCCTGTTTTACACCCAAAAAGTCATGTTTGAGCATATTTTTTTCGGAGTCCAAAATGGTAAAAAAGTCATATGTTAGCCTTAGTGTTTTTTCAAATCCTTAGCTGAGAGAAAACGGCTTATAAGTCCATTTTGAAGGCAAAGTTGACCAAACCGTCTGCTCAAGCATGTTTTTTGGCCTGTTTTACACCCAAAAAGTCATGTTTGAGCATTTTTTTTTTTGGGGTCCAAAATGGTAAAAAAGTCATATGTTAGCCTTAGTGTTTTTTTAAGTCCTGAGCTGAGACAAATTGCCTTATAAGTCCATTTTGAAGGCAAATTTAGACCAAACCGTATGCTCCACTAGCATGATTGTTGGCCTGTTTTACTCCCAAAAAGTCATGTTTGAGCATAAATGTTTTCGGAGTCCAAAATGGTAAAAAAGTCATATATTAGCCTTAGTGTTTTTTCAATTCCTGAGCTGAGAGAAAACGGCTTACAAGTCCATTTTGAAGGCAAATTTGACCAAACCGTCTCCACTAGCATGTTTTTTGGCCTGTTTTACACCCAAAAAGTCATGTTTGAGCATAATTGTTTTCGGAATCCAAAATGGTGAAAAAGTCATCTTTAAGCCTTAGTGTTTTTTCAAATCCTTAGCTGAGAGAAAACGGCTTATAAGTCCATTTTGAAGGCCAATATGACCAAACCGTCTGCTCTAGCATGTTTTTTGGCCTGTTTTACACCCAAAAAGTCATGTTTGAGCATATTTCTGTCGGAGTCCAAAATGGTAAAAAAGTCATATGTTAGCCTTAGTGTTTTTTCAAATCCTGAGCTGACACAATTCAACTTATAAGTCAGTTTTCAAGCCAAATATGACCAAACCGTCTGCTCAAGCATGTTTTTTGGCCTGTGTTACACCCAAAAAGTCATGTTTGAGCATATTTTTTTTGGAGTCCAAAATGGTAAAAAAGTCATATGTTAGCCTTAGTGTTTTTTCAAATCCTGAGCTGAGAGAAATGGCTTGTAAGTCCATTTTCAAGCAAAATATGACCAGACCGTCTGCTCTAGCATGTTTGTTGGCCTGTTTTACACCGAAAAAGTCATATTTTAGCATATTTTTTTTCAGAGTCCAATTTGGACAAAAGCCGTATGGAAGCCTTACTGTTTTTTCAAATCCTGAGCTGAGACAAATCGACTTATACGTCCATTTTTAAGCCAAATATGACCAAACCGTCTGCTCTAGCATGTTTGTTGGCCTGTTTTACACCCAAAAAGTCATATTTCAGCATATTTTTTTTCAGAGTCCGAAGTGGAAAAAAGTCATATGTTAGCCTTAGTGTTTTTTCAAATCCTGAGCTGAGAGAAAATGGCTCATAAGTCCATGTTAAAGGCCAATTTGACCAAACCGTCCACTCTAGCATGTTTTTTGCCCTTTTTTTACACCCAAAAAGTCATGTTTGAGCATATTTTTTTCGGAGTCCAAAATGGTAAAAAAGTCATATGTTAGCCTTAGTGTTTTTTCAAATCCTGAGCTGACACAAATCAACTTATAAGTCCATTTTGAAGGCCAATTTGACCAAACCGTCTGCTCAAGCATGTTTTTTGGCCTGGTTTACAGGCAAACAGTCATATTTTAGCATATTTTTTTTTGGAGTCCAAAATGGTAAAAAAAGTCATATGTTAGCCTTAGTGTTTTTTCAAATCCTGAGCTGAGAGAAAACGGCTTATAAGTCCATTTTGAAGGCAAATTTGACCAAACCGTCTGGTCTAGCATGTTTTTTGGCCTGTTTTACACCCAAAAAGTCATGTTTGAGCATATTTTTTTTTGGAGTCCAAAATGGTAAAAAAGTCATATGTTAGCCTTAGTGTTTTTTAAAATCCTAAGCTGACACAAATCAACTTATAAGTCCATTTTGTAGGCCAATTTGACCAAACCGTCTGCTCAAGCACGTTTTTTGGCCTGTTTTACAAGCAAACAGTCATATTTTAGCATATTTTTTTTTGGAGTCCAAAATGGTAAAAAAGTCATATGTTAGCCTTAGTATTTTTTCAAATCCTGAGCTGAGAGAAAACGGCTTATAAGTCCATTTTGAAGGCCAATTTGACCAAACCGTTTGGTCTAGCATGTTTTTTGGCCTGTTTTAGACCCAAAAAGTCATGTTCTGGCATATTTTTTTTGGAGTCCAATTTGGCCAAACGGTCCATATGTTAGCCTTAGTGTTTTTTTAAGTCCTGAGCTGAGACAAATTGACTTATAAGTCCATTTTGAAGGCAAATTTGACCAAACCGTCTGCTCTAGCATGTTTGTTGGCCTGTTTTACACCCAAAAAGTCATGTTTTAGCATATTTTTTTCGAAGTCCAAAATGGTAAAAAAGTCATATGTTAGCCTTAGTGTTTTTTTCAAATTCTGAGCTTAGAGAAAACGGCTTATAAGTCCATTTTGAAGGCAAATTTGACCAAACCGTCTGCTCAAGCATGTTTATTGGCCTGTTTTACACCCAAAAAGTCATGTTTGAGCATATTTCTGTCGGAGTCCAATTTGGAAAAAAGTCATATGTTAGCCTTAGTGTTTTTTCAAATCCTGAGCTGAGAGAAAATGGCTTATAAGTCCATTTTGAAGGCAAATTTAGACCAAACCGTCTGCTCTAGCATGATTGTTTGGCCTGTTTTACACCCAAAAAGTCATGTTTGAGCATATTATTTTTTTGGACTCCAAAATGGTGAAAAAAGTCATGTTCTATCCTTAGTGTTTTATCAAATCCTGAGCTGAGAGAAAACTGCTTATAAGTCCATTTTGAAGCCAAATACAACCAAACCGTCTGCTCTAGCATGTTTTTTGGTCTGTTTTACATCCAAAAAGTCATGTTTGAGCATATTTTTTTCGGAGTCCAAAATGGTAAAAAAAAGTCATATGTTAGCCTTAGTGTTTTTTCAAATCCTGAGCTGAGAGAAAACGGCTTATAAGTCCATTTTGAAGGCAAATTTGACCAAACCGTCTGCTCAAGCATGTTTTTTGGCCTGTTTTACACCCAAAAAGTCATGTTTGAGCATATTTTCTGTCGGAGTCCAATTTGGAAAAAAGTCATATGTTAGCCTTAGTGTTTTTTTCAAATCCTGAGCTGAGACAAATCGGCTTATAAGTCCATTTTGAAGGCAAATTTAGACCAAACCCTCTGCTCTAGCATGATTGTTGGCCTGTTTTACCCCCAAAAAGTCATGTTTGAGCATAAATGTTTTCGGAATCCGAAATGGTGAAAAAGTCATATGTTAGCCTTAGTGTTTTTTCAATTCCTGAGCTGAGAGAAAACGGCTTATAAGTCCATTTTGAAGGCAAATTTGACCAAACCGTCTCCACTAGCATGATTTTTGGCCTGTTTTACACCCAAAAAGTCATGTTTGAGCATAATTGTTTTCGGAGTCCAAAATGGTAAAAAAGTCATATGTTAACCTTAGTGTTTTTTCAAATCCCGAGCTGAGAGAAAACGGCTTATAAGTCCATTTTGAAGGCCAATTTGACCAAACCGTCTGCTCAAGCATGTTTTTTGGCCTGTTTTTCACCCAAAAAGTTATGTTCAAGCATATTTTTTTTCGGAGTCCAAATTGGTGAAAAAGTCATCTTTTGGCCTTAGTGTTTTTTCAAATCCTTAGCTGAGAGAAAACGGCTTATAAGCCCATTTTGAAGGCCAATTTGACCAAACCGTCTCCACTAGCATGATTTTTGGCCTGTTTTACACCCAAAAAGTCATGTTTGAGCATATTTTTTTTCGGAGTCCAAAATGGTAAAAAAGTCATATGTTAGCCTTAGTGTTCTTTCAAATCCTGAGCTGACACAAATCAACTTATAAGTCCATTTTGAAGGCAAATTTGACCAAACCGTATGCTCTAGCATGTTTTTTGGCCTGTTTTACACCCAAAAAGTCATGTTTGAGCATATTTCTGTTGGAGTCCAATTTGGAAAAAAGTCATATGTTAGCCTTAGTGTTTTTTCAAATCCTGAGCTGACACAAATCAACTTATAAGTCCATTTTGAAGGCCAATTCGACCAAACCGTCACCACTAGCATGATTGTTGGCCTGTTTTACACCCAAAAAGTCATGTTTGAGCATAATTGTTGTCGGAGTCCAAAATGGTAAAAAAGTCATATGTTAACCTTAGTGTTTTTTCAAATCCTGAGCTGAGAGAAAACGGCTTATAAGTCCATTTTGAAGGCAAATTTGACCAAACCGTCTGGTCTAGCATGTTTTTTGGCCTGTTTTACACCCAAAAAGTCATGTTTGAGCATATTTTTTTTTGGAGTCCAAAATGGTAAAAAAGTCATATGTTAGCCTTAGTGTTTTTTTAAAATCCTGAAGCTGACACAAATCAACTTATAAGTCCATTTTGTAGGCCAATTTGACCAAACCGTCTGCTCTAGCATGTTTTTTGGCCTGTTTTACAAGCAAAAAGTCATGTTTTAGCATATTTTTTTTTGGAGTCCAAAATGGTAAAAAAGTCATATGTTAGCCTTAGTGTTTTTTCAAATCCTGAGCTGAGACAAAACGCTTATAAGTCCATTTTGAAGGCCAATTTGACCAAACCGTCTGCTCTAGCATGTTTTTTGGCCTGTTTTAGACCCAAAAAGTCATGTTCTGGCATATTTTTTTTGGAGTCCAATTTGGCCAAACGGTCCATATGTTAGCCTTAGTGTTTTTTTAAGTCCTGAGCTGAGACAAATTGACTTATAAGTCCATTTTGAAGGCAAATTTGACCAAACCGTCTGCTCTAGCATGTTTGTTGGCCTGTTTTACACCCAAAAAGTCATGTTTTAGCATATTTTTTTCGAAGTCCAAAATGGTAAAAAAGTCATATGTTAGCCTTAGTGTTTTTTCAAATTCTGAGCTTAGAGAAAACGGCTTATAAGTCCATTTTGAAGGCAAATTTGACCAAACCGTCTGCTCAAGCATGTTTTTTGGCCTGTTTTACACCCAAAAAGTCATGTTTGAGCATATTTCTGTCGGAGTCCAATTTGGAAAAAAGTCATATGTTAGCCTTAGTGTTTTTTCAAATCCTGAGCTGAGAGAAAATGGCTTATAAGTCCATTTTGAAGGCAAATTTAGACCAAACCGTCTGCTCTATCATGATTGTTGGCCTGTTTTACACCCAAAAAGTCATGTTTGAGCATATTATTTTTTTGGACTCCAAAATGGTGAAAAAGTCATGTTCTATCCTTAGTGTTTTTCCAAATCCTGAGCTGAGAGAAAACTGCTTATAAGTCCATTTTGAAGCCAAATACAACCAAACCGTCTCCACTAGCATGATTTTTGGCCTGTTTTACACCCAAAAAGTCATGTTTGAGCATATTTTTTTTCGTAGTCCAATATGGTAAAAAAGTCATATGTTAGCCTTAGTGTTTTTTCAAATCCTGAGCTGACACAAATCAACTTATAAGTCCATTTTGAAGGCCAATTTAGACCAAACCGTCTGCTCTAGCATGATTGTTGGCCTGTTTTACACCCAAAAAGTCATGTTTGAGCATAATTGTTTTCGGAGTCCAAAATGGTAAAAAAGTCATATGTTCACCTTAGTGTTTTTTCAAATCCTGAGCTGAGAGAAAACGGCTTATAAGTCCATTTTGAAGGCAATTTGACCAAACCATCTGCTCAAGCATGTTTTCTGGCCTATTTTACACCCAAAAAGTCATGTTTGAGCATATTTTTTTCGGAGTCCAATTTGGAAAAAAGTCATATGTTAGCCTTCGTGTTTTTTTAAGTCCTGAGTTGAGACAAATTGACTTAAAAGTCCATTTTGATGGCAAATTTGACCAAACCGTCTGCTCTAGCATGTTTGTTGGGCTGTTTTACACCCAAAAAGTCATGTTTGAGCATATTTTTTTTTGGAGTCCAAAATGGTAAAAAAGTCATATGTTAGCCTAAGTGTTTTTTCAAATTCTGAGCTGAGAGTAAACGGCTTATAAGTCCCTTTTGAAGGCAAATTTGACCAAACCGTCTGCGCTAGCATGTTTGTTGGCCTGTTTTACACCCAAAAAGTCATGTTTGAGCATATATTTTTTTGGAGTCCAAAATGGTAAAAAAGTCATATGTTAGCCTAAGTGTTTTTTCAAATCCTGAGCTGAGAGAAAACGGCTTATAAGTCCATTTTGAAGGCCGATTTGACCAAACCGTCTGCGCTAGCATGTTTTTTGCCCTTTTTTTACACCCAAAAAGTCATGTTTGAGGATATATTTTTTTTGGAGTCCAAAATGGTAAAAAAGTCATATGTTATCCTTAGTGTTTAATCAAATCCTGAGCTGAGACAAAACGTCTAATAAGTCCATTTTGAAGCAATATTTGACCAAACCGTCTGCACTAGCATGTTTTTTGGCCTGTTTTAGCACCCAAAAAGTCATGTTTGCAAGCATATTTTTTTTGGAGTCCGGAAATTGGAAATATAAGTCATAGTGTTAGCCTTAGTGTTTTTTCAAATCCTGAGCTGAGAGAAAACGTCTAATAAGTCCATTTTGAAGCAAAATTTGACCAAACCGTCTGCACTAGCATGTTTTTTGGCCTAATTTACACCCAAAAAGTCATGTTTGAGCATAGTTTTTTTTTTGGAGTCCGAAATGGAAAAAAGTCATATGTTAGCCTTAGTGGTTTTTCAAATCCTGAGCTGAGAGAAAACGTCTAATAAGTCCATTTTGAAGCAAAATTTGACCAGACCGTCTGCACTAGCATGTTTCTTGGCCTGTTTTACACCCAAAAAGTCATGTTTGAGCATATTTTTTGTCGGAGTCCAAAATGGAAAAAAAGTCATATGTTAGCCTTAGTGTTTTTTCAAATCCTGAGCTGAGAGAAAACGGCTTATAAGTCCATTTTGAAGCCAAATATGACCACACCGTCTGGTCTAGCATGTTTTTTGGCCTGTTTTACACCCAAAAAGTCATGTTTGAGCATATTTTTTTTCGGAGTCCAAAATGGTAAAAAAGTCATATGTTAGCCTTAGTGTTTTTTCAAATCCTGAGCTGAGAGAAAACAGCTTCTAAGTCCATTTTGAAGGCCAATTTGACCAAACCGTCTGCACTAGCATGTTTGTTGGCCTGTTTTACACCCAAAAAGTCATGTTCGAGCATATTTTTTTCGGAGTCCAATTTGGAAAAAAGTCATATGTTAGCCTTAGTGTTTTTTCAAATCCTGAGCTGAGAGAAAACGGCTTATAAGTCCATTTTGAAGGCCAATTTGACCAAACCGTCTGCTCTAGCATGTTTTTTGGCCTGTTTTACACCCAAAAAGTCATGTATGAGCATATTTTTTTCGGAGTCCAAAATGCTAAAAAAGTCATATGTTAGCCTTAGTGTTTTTTCAAATCCTGAGCTGACACAAATCGACTTATAAGTCCATTTTGAAGGCAAATATGACCAAACCGTCTGCACTAGCATGTTTTCTGGCCTATTTTACACCCAAAAAGTCATGTTTGAGCATATTTTTTTCGGAGTCCAATTTGGAAAAAAGTCATATGTTAGCCTTAGTGTTATTTTAAGTCCTGAGCTGAGACAAATTAACTTAAATTTCCATTTTGAAGGCAAATTTGACCAAACCGTCTGCTCTAGCATGTTTGTTGGCCTGTTTTACACCCAAAAAGTCATGTTTGAGCATATTTTTTTTCGGAGTCCAAAATGGTAAAAAAGTCATATGTTAGCCTTAGTGTTTTTTTAAGTCCTGGCTTAGACAAATTGACTTAAAAGTCCATTTTGAAGGCCAATTTGACCAAACCGTCTGCTCTAGCATGCTTTTTGGCCTGGATGACAGCCAAAAAGTCATGTTTGAGAATATTTTTTTTCGGAGTCCGAAGTGGAAAAAAGTCATATGTTAGCCTTAGTGTTTTTTCAAATCCTGAGCTGAGAGAAAACGGCTTATAAGTCCATTTTGAAGGCAAATTTGACCAAACTGTCCGCTCTAGCATGTTTGTTACCCTTTTTTACACCCAAAAATACATGTTTGAGCATATTTTTTTTCGGAGTCGTAAATGGTAAAAAAGTCACATGTTAGCCTTAGTGTTTTTTCAAAACCTGAGCTGAGAGAAAACGGCTTATAAGTCCATTTTGAAGGCAAATTTGACCAAACCGTCTGCTCTAGCATGTTTTTTGGCCTGTTTTACACCCAAAAAGTCATGTTTGAGCATATTTTTGTTCCGTGTCAGAAATGGAAAAAAAGTGTTATTAGTGTATATTAGCGTTTTTTAATATCGTGATCTGAGAGAAAAAGGCTCATAAGTCCATTTTGAAGCCAAATATGACCAAACCATCTGCACGACCATGTTTTTTGGCCCCTATGACAAACAACAAGTCATGTTTTAGCATATTTCTAAAGCCAAATATTACTGAACCGTGTGCACTAGCATGCTTTTTGGCCTGGATGACAGCCAAAAAGTCATGTTTGAGCATATTTTTGTTCCAAGTCAGAAATGGAAAAAAAGTCGTATATTAGTGTTTTTTAATATCGTGATCTGAGAGATAAAGGCTCATAAATCCACTTTGAAGCCAAATATGACCAAACCATCTGTACGAACATGTTTTTTGGCCCCTATGACAAACAACAAGTCATGTTTTAGCATATTTTTTTGTCGGAGTCCAATTTGGACAAAAGCCGTATGGAAGCCTTAGTGTTTTTTCTAAATCCTGAGCTGAGAGAAAAAGGCTCATAAGTCCGTTTTAAAGCCAAATATTACCGAACCATGTGCACTAGCATGCTTTTTGGCCTGGATGACAGCCAAAAAGTCATGTTTGAGCATATTTTTTTTCGGAGTCCAAAATGGAAGAAAAGTCATATGTTAGCCTTAGTTTTTTTTTAATGTTGTGACCTAAGAAAAGAAGGCTTAAAAGTCCATTTTGAAGCCAAATATTACCAAACTGTCTGCGCTAGCATCTTTTTTGGCCTGTTTGACACACAACAAGTCATGTTTAAGCATATTTTTTTTGGAGTCAGAATTGGCAAAAAAGTCATATGTTATGTCGTTTTTTTCAAAGCCTCACTCTCACTCATGAACTCAGACTTCTTTGCATCCTAACGTGGAAAACAGTCAGTTTGACATATTGTTTCATGACTTCTCCCCATTTTATTATTATTTTTACCCATCATCCATATTTTCTGTCTCCTGCAAATACTTTCTTTGTCAGTAATGACAAGCACGCATGAGCCAGTCAGAAATCATTATCAAAATTTCAGTCCAAATTAGGAAGGCTTGCTTATGTACCCCCTCAATATTGATTTATTATTTGGTCTAGTCTCACACAAAGCATTTCGCTAACAGTCCAGGCCAGTTTGGCCTGCCTGAGGGTCACCCACACAGTAACTTATATTATCTTAAATAAAAGAAAAAGGAAACTTTGATCACCAGCCCCTATGGCCAAGAATGGATGAGCCATTAGGGAATCCTCAAAACTTCCGTATGGCCACCCTGTCCTGGGTCATCAGCGGGATAAACCATACAAAAGAGCTGAGGTGAGATAGAATTACTCAAAAACTCAACAATGAAAGACAACAATCTGATCATAAACTTGATGTCTAATTAAGCTGTAAGCTTTTACATACAAGTTAAATGAGAGCCTTGGTTGGGAAATTTGATATATTCCTTCATATTATTGTTCATTGCAGGGAACTTTGACTTTACTTCTGTAAAAGGGAAGGAGCCAGAGACTTTTTGTCCATATTTATATTCAGCCAGTGGATCAAGCAAATTCAAAAAGCTTTAGTCAGTCAATCTGATAGTTTTTCCAGTGCAGCCCATACATGCTTAATTCAGTTTACTTGAAGAGCATGTGACCTTGGTGTTAGTTAGTTCAAATAAGACCTTGCAGTGGCCTACATTCAGGCATTCATTTCACCTTAAACCACAAACGGCCAGAACACCCCTACACACGGTGGCCTCTTCTATGTTTTAACTGAAGCTGGAGTCGCACAAAAAGGTCTCCTTTGAGTCTCCTCTATATACAAGCACTCAGCTGTTAAGGTTTGAATATGTGTTTAAGTGAAAGTGTTTCTGCAGGGTTCTGACCGGGCTGCTTGTGTTGCAGGAGACCTGCCCTAAAATAAAGCTTTCCTCTTGATTGCTAACCCTGCAATGTCCTGATTATTAATAGCTTGATTGTAAACTCTTCATTTTATTGTTTAATCAGTTAATGAGGTAAGAATAGGCAACAGAGGCTTTTCAGAAGCCTTAAGTAAGGACAACACTTCAGGGCAGAGACAGAAAAATGATGGAAACAGTCAAACTGAAGAAATTCAATCACCCACAAGTTGTAATTTACTCATACTCATTTAATCAGGCAGTAATGGTCCTTATTAAAGTCCTCTATGTGATATGTGTGCTCATGTAAAAAAAAAAAAAGACCCAAACACAAACAGATAACTTATCTCTGTTTCTTTGCTTATTTTATATGTGACGTTAGACCCAAAACACACACCTTTTTAATAACAAAAACAAATATGATATTGAAATAAATAATATATGTTGCTGTTCAATATGGACAAAAGCACAACAGTGACAGCAAAGGGGAATGCTAAAAGATAAAAGTCCAAGTCTTCCTGTGGAGATAATGATGATTATGCTCTTACACACACACACACATACACACACATACACACACATGCACATGCACATTACCTTGCTCTGAAAAGCGAGGCAGAATAGTGAAGCCACTGTGGAGGAGTCTTAAAATTCAGTTCCTCAGATGGCTGCAGTATACTGCCTCTAAGCAAATACATATTATGCACACATTGGTGAAATAATCTCACAACTTCTTGTAAAATTATGTTGATTTTCTCACAAAGAGTTAATGTCTCAATTAATTAATGCAGTTATCTGTCTGTGTGTGTCACAGTGGGGATTATAAGATTATTGCTAAATGAAGATAATAAGGGTAAGAGAGAAAACTATTAAGAGTTGTTTTTCTTGATTGACAAGCTCCTTTCATAAGCAACCTTGGAGTTTTGTGCTTGGTTATCACACCTTCACTGCTTATTTGTCAAATAAAAAACAACCTGAGCTTTAAAATGCATCTTCTTAAAAATGTAGGCCATGTCCATGACAAGACATCCACCACTGTTTTCTGGGTGTTCTAAGATTTGGTACACAATTCTCACCTTGAATAAAAAAAAAACATCTTTGAAAATTCAATTTAGCTGTCACCATAAAAACCTTACGACCATCCTTATTCTGCTCTTGATGATGCTTTAGCAACCTTTGCTGGATCAGGAGGAGCTGAGTCCACATCATCCAGATGGATGAAGTCCAAAGGTTTGATCATCCCATGTTGGAGCTCCCTGGAAAATATAGTATACTATGTTCAAACATCTGAACAGCTTATACAAATAAAGGGCAATCTACACTTGTAATAGCATTATATATTTTAAAGTCTCTGTAAAGGTATAAGAATATGCATTATATAAAGTTATATATAGAAAGCCCTGTTATCAACCACCAAACCAAATTTCAGTTTTTATTAAACTCTAAGAAAGAAAAAATAAGTTTAAAAAATAAGTTTTAAGTTTTAAAATCGTAATAAGGGCTCACTCAAGGTGACTTGCTGAAGGCATCAGGTTGTGGGCCTGGGTAGAAAGGGATTTCAGGAAGCTGACTGAACCAGAGCAGTGATGAGCTGTATAAGAGTCAAGATTCAAGATAAGCCTGAGATCAGAGGAGAAGTCATTGTTGATGTTTTGATTGAGTAAAGTCCTGTCTCTTTGCCAACTTCTCCAGCATTGCGCGGCACATTTTTGGTTTATTTGTGTTTGTTGCCCCTTAAAACTCTCTCAACACAGAAGCACTTTGGTTAATCAGATGTGTGCTGATCGGACTCACAACTTAAAAAATTTATCATCAATCTGCAGGAATAAAAGTCTCTATCTTGTTTGGTGACATTACTGTGGTGTAGAGGCACTGAGTGGCTGCAGCAGGAGGAGGCGTCAGCTGTCTGCAGTGATGCTGTGCCAAAGGCTTTTACGTTCGTCTGTTACTGATCGTTAAAGTTTTGTTTGTTAAGAAAAATGAGTAAATACATATATAATACTGGCGGGGCAGGCTATTTTCCGACCCCTGCTTTAAGACATCAACAAACAGCCTTTCTAAATCTATGCAAAGGTGTGATATTGTTTAAAACTGTGGTTCTTAACTGGTCTAGACTATGAACCATAACTGTCACTACCTAAAATTAAAACCATCTAAAATAAATCATGTTGCAGTTTGGACCTTGCGAGGAACAATGCTAGATAATACAGGACAAAACAAACATGTTTGAAAATCCCATTGTTACAGACATGAGTGGGCATGTATCCATATATTTTATTTTACTGCCCTTAACTTGGAAAATAAGCACGTTTTGGTGATTTCCCTGGGATCATGATGATTTATCTGATTATCACAGGAAAACCTTGAAAAAATGTACTCATTATAACAGGAAAAAAAGAGTGAAATAAATTGTGTGGCTGTGTGTCTGCTTGGAGCTTTTGTACATCATTACAATTTTTTTGTATCCAGGCACACACTACTAACCCATTGAAGCAGCTCTTCAAACTATTGGGGCCTAACTCAGTTTAGAACTCCTGACTTCAAATCATATTTGAAAATACTATCCCCACATTATACATGTGCCATTGTAGAGCATCGAAATGAAGAGAACATTTCGATGATTTTAACTTGACAATAGAGTATGAATCACTCTCTCCCTCATCCTTACCCTGACATCTGTTACACAACAGCCACAGAGCAGAGCGCTAAAATGGAGCCTTTGTGTCCACTCTCCCTTCTCCTCTCTCTTTCACACTGCTCTGCGAGATCTGTCGTATCCCTGGAGATGCCAAGTTATGGGCAAAGCTTGAAGAAACAGCAATGGTTGTGCAATGAGGTCCACCCTGGAGCTGAGATTCCTAAACCACTGACATCTTTAAAATGACATCATGTCCCTCCCAAGTTCAAATATCTCAAAACAATGAAGCACACAGAACCAAAGCTGAACTGTAGGATCCAGTGTGTAGGAAAATGCATATCAGTTTCAATAGATATGTGCCTACAAATATTTTTGAAGATCATCTCAATGATTCAAACTGTGAATGTTAAACAGTAAGAAATATAATAAAGGCTTGTTTGAGTGTGTGGTCAAACAGAACTACTTCTCAATTGGAACTTTGCCTAAATGCTTTTAATGTCAGGTATGATGCTCACTGGAACACCAATGACAATTTTCCGGGTAAAATACAAAATCAACTTATGTACAACTTGTACAAGGAAACTGTCAACCAGAACAGAAGTAAAAATACAAGATGACTGTGTCATGACAGTTTTAGTGGTTCCAGTTGTAGTACCAGCAGTGCTGTTCCCGCAAACAGTGTTCTGGCTTTTGTTTCAGCATCATAACAAAGTGGAATCTCAATAGTTTTTGATACCAAAGTACAAACAGAAACTCAGGAGAGATGCTAGGAGCAACATGTTTTTGATCTAATGTTTTCAGATTCATAAAAAGTGTGCTATAAATAATGTCTTGGGTGCTTTATAAGAATCCAAAGCTGACATGCCAGATATACAAGTCAATATATCCTATTCAGGATATACTTCAAAAGTCCATCTGGGCAACAGCCCACAGAAAGTGTTTGGGGAGAACCTTGTGAAAACATTTTCGGTAGGTGACTGGACGAACATTCCGTCAGTCACATTCATTATGGGCCAATCATATGATGTTGTCCATGGGGGTACCCTACTGCTGTGAATTAAGTACAAAACAAGCTAATTTGTAAAGCAAACTCTTGAAGCGGAGAAGAGGGAAAATATCTTGTGTACAAATGATTTCATTGTTGTCAAGTTCTGATAAAACAGCTACTATAGCAGGCAGCATTTGTGCTAACCTATGTACTGGCAGCCAGAGTTCATAAGTTTGCAGATGCTTCTCGCTGTCGTCACTTTCCTTGCTGCTGCTTCTTTCTCCTTACAGGATGCTGGTTGGACATTGTATCTGCAGACCAAGCTCAGTCCTTCCAGTTTGAAGCTGTGCAAGATGGATCTGAACTGCAAGTTCATAAGGGTGCCTAAAACATTTAGTTTACACCTGATATTGTGGGTTTCCTTTGGTTTTCCTGGGATGTACACCATGGACTGTAAAAATAATGGGAAAGGCCATGTAATGTCAGCCATTTGATTATTGAAGGAGCCTTTGGAACATTGTGGATGCTTGGTAATGGATGCTGCCATATTGCATGTCATCTCTACTGAACTTAAGCTCAGCCTACACGCTTATGTAGAGGCCGTGTTGAGGTGGGATTTAAGGCCGTCAGACCATAGCAACTCTGTGCAGATGTGTAGTCATGTCAGTCGTGTCCCTTCCCTCTAAAACCAGGAATCCTCAATAAAATAAAAACAAGCACGAAATATCAATAATTGTATGAAGTTACAAAAAACTGCTTTAAGGATAATTACTTTGTATCCAATTGTCCAGAATAGACATTATCATAAGGCGCAAACAGTGTCTATACATACTTTTTACTTTATCCTAAGGAAATTCAGTTTGAAAGTTTGGAATTAAAAAAATCTAAATTTCCAACTTCGACCATTTAATTTCTTAATCATCAGAGGCCATACTGAGTCACAGAATAATTAGAAAAGGTGATTTTAGCAATGACATAAAAAGCCTTACAAATGAGAGGCTGGAAGTAGTCTCTCTGTTCAATTATTTCCCTTTCAGACTCCACTCTATGGGAAAATTGCCTATCAGAGTTTAATTTACTGTATTTTGGTCCAGTATTCTAAGAAAACTTAAATCAAGACAGAGGTATTTTTACACATTATATAACAAAGTTCAAGTCTGTAGTTCATAGCCATATCTCTGTGTTAAGCCCTGACAAAATTCCTTTTCTGCGGTGTCATACGGGTGGCGATCCTGCAGTTATCAAGATATCAGAGGTTCTATCTGTCCTTCAATCCCCACTGACTCGGTCATAGCCACAATCCTGCCAGGGGTAAGCTTTAGTGTGTATGTGTGCATGCGTGTTTGTGTGTGTGATTCCTCCCCCCTTAAAGCTTTCTTCCAACTGTGCCTTCACTGCGAATTCCCTCTGATCCTGTTTCCTGTCCTGCCAGATGAAATACTCGCCAATGACACAACCAGAGGCCCGTGTAACGTGTTTGTGTTCTGGGGGTAAAACTTGTTCAGAGGAAAAGGGTGTCATCTTGTGCCTCTTTAACCACAGATTATGCTCACCCTCTGTGTGATTGTAAAATTGTGCAGTGGGGATGTAGTGTGACTGACAGGGAGATTTATGCATGTTTTTGCGTGCCTATGAGATTCCTTAGCCCTGCATGTGATTTTGTGCTCTCTGGCTAGTGTAATAAACCTGTCTAAGGGTGCATTTGTACATGCCGGTATACAACATTGCACAGAGGAGTGAACTAAACACAGCAGGGTTTTAAGGTCTTTAACACTGGCAAAAAATCACGCTCTTTTGCCCTCAGAGCTTATCACCTTCTTTCTCCTCTTTTTCTTCTGCTGGGCGAAATGAATCCACCCGCAGAGAGGCCAAATGAGGTGAGGCTGCAAGCTGATAGGCTGCTTGTATGATAAATGTACTCTGGCTATCCCCGACATAAGGGAACAGGCAATAAAAAGCATACACACACCCCCACCTGACAGTTTGTGGAAGGCAGCTTTGTGCCTCTCTTGCTGCTCATTAAAAGATTCCAACCTGACTGAAAATGGCAGCCTCGTTTGGTTGGACAGTGATGAATAATAACTCACCGTGCCCGATGCTAACAACTAATCCGACCCATTCCTAGTTAATGAACAGCAGCTGTGATTGAAAAGGCATTAGCAGGCCAATTTATTAATTGAACACTGCGTTTTGTTACTTCTTTTACCTCCTTCCTGTCTTCCTCTCTGCCTTGCAAGTCTCCTTCTCTCACTTCCTGCTGATGTAGAAGTTGGAAACCTGAATCATGCCGCTCTGCTTGTTGCTGTCGGGCAAAGAAACCAGTGTATCAGTGCAACAGCTCAGCTCAGCAGCATAGGAATTTGAGTCACAGAGAATATCACTATCTCACAACATCTTGTGTGGCCAGGGGAATTGGCTTAACTCTAAAACTGTCTGTGCTTTTAAGCCTAAACATTGACTGGCAGGGATGTTGGGCCAAACAGAGCTAAAGCATTAAGCCATCAAGAACTGCAGTTTAAAGTGAAGCCGTCCCCTATCAAACATTACAAGCTTTGAAATGCAGGTTCGGGTTAAATGGCCAATCATGAATCTCCTGCTTGATGCAGTGGTTCTCAACCTTGACCAGTCACAGCCCCCCAAAAATAAAGGGTTGCTGCATTTTGTAGCTATATTTATTCCAGCAAGATCTCTCTTTCTCTTGATTGCCCTAACTTTGTATTTAGTGACAACAAACAAACTGGATAGAATAGACTAATAAATTTAGAAAAGAGATCTTAAAACTGTCTCATTTATTTATCCTAGCCAAGAATGACTAGCCAAGACTTGTGTGAAAGTAAAATGAGAGTATGATTTATTTCTCCTGCTTCTAATTTTTGCCTCAAGGAAAAAAGTGTGCACAGATTCTCAATCTAGTCTCCTTTGAGTTTCAAAAGAGATCTTGTAAATATCTCAAATAATTCTCAGGGTTTTTAAACTAAAAACTTATGAAAAAAAAAGTTATTAGTTATTTTTACAGAAAATGTGCAAATAAAAAATGTGCATGATTGAACTTTTAACTGTTTTGTAGTCTTGTCTCATTGTGTTGTATGTATTAGGTTTTAAATTAGAGACTATAGGCTAAAGAGACTAAAGACTATTGTAGGGTAATGAAGCCTGTTTTCATAGATAAATCATGGTTGTCATTGGCATTTGTGTTGTAAAAGTAACACTTACTTGACATTTAAAGGCAATTGATTCACATGATTTTATCAAGTAAATCTGTTAACTGTCCAAGTTCATGTAACTGCCAAATCCTAGTATCAATTAACCTTCAATTAACCTAATCATCAAGTATTCTCTACAAAGTTATTTAGGTACTTTAAATTAAAGTAGAGGTGTATCCCAATGAAAATGTTTTTGTAAGACACATTATATTTAATTTACTTTACTAAAGCCTCAAATTTTAGGTTTATTTGTTTAGTTCAAGGCATTAATTTTGGATGACATTTTTAATGTGAAGTTTACTTATAGGGGTTTACTGTGTTTGACATTGTCTTTCTTACATATTCACAAAGCTAGCCCTTGAATATATGTAAGGTGTTTTCTGACAAATTTCTGCTGAATCAAATGAACTACATTTTTATTTATGGAGGTAATGCGTGTTCCTCTTTTGCTCAGCCCATGTTAGCATCACGTGCAGATAATCTCAGTTTTCCTAGCATCAGTATATTGTTAATTCCCAACTGGCTGTTGAGATAAAGGAAGTTTTGACCTCCATTAAGTTGCCAGTTTTATTGAAACCCTTATTGGTTAAATTTTAATTTAATATTTTAGAGGCGCTTATTTGTTTATTTGTTTATTTGCGTTTATTTTTTATTTTATACCTTTAGCACTTTTACCCTGTCTCTATATGTCTCATTATTTCCTCTTGTGGAGATTCTGCCTTAAGTCTCAAACAAGACTCCAAGTTAATTATAGGAGAAATTAATGAGAATTTAAAGAGAAAAATCTGAAATTGTAATGAGGCTGGAATGAGAATCATTATTTAGTCTCATGAGCAACAGAGAAGCAAACCCTGAGTGGAAAAATTTTTCTCTGGGCACAGTTGTCTTTGGTGCTGAGCATAAGTTGACCTGTTTTAATGGAGAGTGTAAACCCTTAAATCCATCACAGTAGAGTTATGTCAAACAGCCTGAGAGCCCACTCACACTAAGAATTCCCTACAGTGCTTAAGCAAGGCACAGGTAACAGGTATGTTTCAGCATGGTATGCTTGCTCACGTACAGGTACAAGCATGGGTGAGCAACTTAATGTGATGCTATGGCTCCTTACAGCAATAATTTAGAATAATGGTTTTGGGGGCTTTATTTAATTAAAATCAATTAAAATAAAGTCCTACATGCAAAGAAGTGGTATTACTAATATACCTCTGATAATCTGTATAAATACAAAGGTGCAAATCCACCAAGTCTGTAATTTGTTAACGAACAACTCTGGAGCAACAAAGCATCCTGGTAGTTCATGGGGTGATTTTTTCACATGACATCTGTTTGCCCCTTTTTGCTCAAAATAAGCTGGGTCCATTTAGAATGTGCTAAAACAGACACATTGGCTATTTAAAGTGCATTTCATCCAACTTATTTGCATCTCTGTGTGGCTGTGTGACGTCAGTATCAGCTCACAACACAATGGCGTTCAGATCAAGTGCATGTGCGCTATGTGCAGTGTCTTCCTGCTGTCTCAGGCCTGTCTTCTGTATTAGTTTCATCTCAATGTGACTGTTTCTTTTATGTCTAATTTTCTACACAGGTTGTTTACAAGGGGGGGGGGGGAGTCATATGTTCAACAGTATATAAGGGAAGAAGAATTTATGTTGAAGTCATCAGGTAAATATCCCAATAATGCCCTGTCCCATTACCCTTGCTTTTGCACTTCAATGCATGCTCCCGCAAAGGAGCGCCAGATCGTAAACTGTCACATTTCTTAAGGTTGTTGACAAAGGGTGCCCTCTTGTGCCCTTAATGCACCCTTCCTGTAAGCAAGTATTAGACCACACTTCACTCAGGGGTATTACCCATGTAGTGTTCCAACCATTTTAGTAGCTGTCAAGTTTATTAACAAGAAATTTATGTTCAGACAAAGACACACATTGAAATATGGGCTGAAATTAAGCCATCGCCCACTGATAAATAACATATAACGTAACAAATTTCACTTTCTCCTGTTCTTATTTCCACAAGGGGACAGACCAGATGGTACTGAATTCAATTTAAGTTCAGGGCAGAGATGAGCAGCTACTCGTGCAGCACAGAATGAAGAAATGGTCGTGATTCATGATCATAAAAGAGCAGACAAGTCTGTAATTAATTTTATAAACTTATCTGAATGAACGTGTGTCTTCCAGTAAAATCACATAGCTGATACTGCAGCAGAGCTATACACAGACCTATTAGCATGGCCTATTTGATCTTTGTTTTGTTTTTCTTGAAGATCATCCCTTAAATCCAAATAGAAATGACGCAGTAAGTGATGTTTACAAACTGTCCTATTTCTGCCCTGAACAGTTTCATCCCCCTGTGCACTTAACCTACTTATATGCACTTTCAGGAAGATTTTAGGGCACAAGAGCTGGTATTGGGACATGGAATAAATGACTTCATTCATTGTTTAACTGACTCAGGAAAAATTGTAAATAAAAACATTCTGTAAAAACCTGGGGGTTTCTTCACAGAAATGCCAAACTGGGCTTTAACTTTAAGCAGCACAGACAAGAGGCGTTATCATTTTGTTTTCTTTTCTTGTCTGTGTTGTGCTCTTCCAATTTTTTTCTGTCTATTTTGGCCAAAATTTGCTTGCAGCTTGTGGTAAAAATAGGCGAGCCTTCTACTCTTTAGATTCTAGGCAAGTGAGTGGCAAATATTATGTACTTGAGATGCTGCGCTCATGCTGGTAATCTGACAGTCTTAATGAAAATGGAGCCAACCCACATCCAGTCTGAAACAATTGGGATTAGGGATGCACAATATTGGATTTTTGTCAATATCCAATATGACAATATTTCCGAATTCATTATCGCAGATACTGATACCAATATTTTTTCTCAATAGCACAAAGTCGCCTTTTAACTTAGACTGACCTGTTACTTTTATGGTAACCGTCTATTACTGCAAGAAAAAACACATTTTATTCTTTGATAAATCATACTTTGATTTATAAAAGTATACATTCAGTAAGGATGAGGTAAAATATTATAGTTCATTTGTTTATTTTGCCAGTACTACTGCCAATTTATAGGGCATATATGGCTAATTTATGCAGCCAAAATATCTGCTGTAAATATCAACAAAAATGTTCATGTCTGCCGATAATTATTATTCAGCTCTTTAGGCATCAGCTCTTAATCTGCTGAAACCGATGTTGTTCCAATAATATTGTGTAACCCTAAGTGAGACAGATAAAAAAAATCAGCAAGTGAGACACCAGCAACTTGCAAAAGAATGTATCTACGCAGCACGGCGTTGAATATCAGAAGTGTCATATGCTTGACAAACTTATGCAGGCCAACCTTTTTCCACACAGAAAATCAGCAGGAATCATTAAAGGAATCAATAAGGAATTGGATTGATAGACAGAATTGTTAATGGCACTGGTATCAAAAAATCGTATTAACGGCCTTCCCTATATAAGGGCTAATGGTATTGCACATTGGTCACACACCTTTGAAGCCTCTCCTAAATCTACCAGTAAAGTTAGGGCCTAAAATATTCAGAAGTAAAATATGCTAATGTTCCATAACTGAAGGCCTTATACTTTGGTAGAGTTTTAAAGAAATTTAGGGCTCACAGCAGTGACTCATGCAAAGAACTGTGGGTCTGTGGGAATTTACCAAATGCAGCACATGCAGGGGCAGCCGAATGTCAAAAACCATGATGGTAAACGCAAAAGCTGTCATACATCCAACCTAAAAAAGCCTCTGACCACCCTAATTAGACAAACATACCACTGGCACAGGTGCTGTAATGTAAAGAACAACCTCTTGTCAAAAATATATTGAAAGTTCTGATATGTGTCATTTTCATGATTTCCACAACCACTAAATCCTGTGGGGGGTGGGCTTTCAGGTTGAGAAACACTTGTTTTATGGGCAACGTAAATAGAGTATGTTCATATACAAACCCCAGTTCCAATGAAGTTGGGACATTGTGTAAAATGTAAATATAAAAAGAATACAGTGATTTACAAATTCATTTTTGGCCTATATTCGACTGAATACATCACAAAGGCAAGATATTTAATGTTCAAACTGATAAACTTGATTGTTTTTTGTAAATATTAATTCATTTGAAATTTGATGCATGCAACACATTCAAAATAAGTTGGGACAGGGGCATTTATACCACTGCGTCACATCACCTTTCCCTTTAAGAATACTCGGTAAGCGCTTGAGAGCTGAGGACACTAATTGCTGAAGCTCTAAAGGTGGAATTCTTTTCCATTCTTGATTGATGTACAACTTCAGTTGCTCAAAAGCCACACATTTTCAGCGGGAGACAGGTTTGGACTGCAGGCAGGCCAGTCTAGTACCCACTCTCTTTAACTACACGCCAAGCTGTTGTAACACGTGCAGAATCTGGCTGGAATTGTCCTGCTGAAATAAACAAGGACAAGAAAATGATGCCACTTCTGTGGCAGGATATGTTTCTCCAAAACTTATATGTACCTATACGTTTCAATGTTGCCTTTACAGGTGTACAAGTTACCCATGCCATGGGCACTAACATCACATCACAGATGCTAGCTTTTGAGCTCTGTGTTGATAAAAATCTGAATGGTCCTTTTCCTCTTTGACTCGGAGGGCACAACGTCCATGATTTCAAAAAAAATTTGATATGTGGACTCATCAGAAACAGCACACTTTTCCACTTTGTCTCAGATGAGCTCAGGTCCAGAGAAGCTGGTGGCATTTCTGGATGTTAACATATGGCTTTGGCTATGCATGATAAAGTTTTAACTTGCATTTGTATATGTGTCAACGAACTGTGTTAACTGACAATGGTTATCTGAAGTGTTCCTGAGCCCACGTGGTAACATCCTTTACAGAATGATGTCAGTGTTTAGTGCAGCGCCACCTAAGGAATCTAAGGTCACAGGCAGTCAATGCTGGTTTTCCACCTTGTCGCTTACATGCAGAGATTCCTCCAGATCCTATGAATCTCTTGATGATGTGGATTGTAGATCCCTACATTTGTTGCAATTGTGCTTTGCTCTTAAACTGTTTGTTCACAAAGTGGTGAGCCTCACCTCAACCTTGCTTGTGAACAACTGAGTTGTTTTATACCCAATCATGACACCTGTTTTCAATTAACCTGTTCACCCGTGGAATGTTCAATCTGGTGTTTGTTGAGCATTCATAAACTTTCCCTGTCTTTTGTTGCCTGTGTCCTTGCTTTTTGGAACATGTTGCAGGCATCAGATTCAAAGTGAGTAAAATTGAATTTATCAGTTATACATTTAATATTATGTTTTTTTTAGTGTGTTCAATTGAACATAGGTTGAAAAAGATTTGCAAATCATTGTATTCTGTTATTTATGTTTTACAAAATGACTCAATTTCATTGGAATTGGGGTTTGTATTCAGACATGTTGACCTACATAAACTTTTATGACTAGTCTATCTTGAGCTAACTACATGAATTTGATAAGAAAAGACACAACTGCACTTGTAGATAAATTACTTAGGTGACAAACAAAGAAGGAAAAAATGGAAAGAGAGTTGGCTGCAACTGAAAGTGAGAGAGGAGTAAACTAATTAAAATAACAGACAGATCATACCGCTGTTATATCAGAGACCTTGGTAGCATCTCATTGTTACTGCTGCAGAATCAGACTAAATTTCCACATCCATCATTTACACTGCTTATTCCAACTCCAGGTATTATGCATACTGACAGCAATAACATATGAACAACACCTACGCTTCAGCCTGCAGGCTGCTGAGGAAGTTGTCGATGTGTTCTTGTGACATGTCTCCATCCATGTGTGCCAGGTAGGTGTAGAGTTTAATGAAGGTGGTGAACGGGATCCTGGCAGCACCACCCTCTTCATCTTCAGTTAGGATCTCACAGGCAAATTTCAGAGAACTCAGGAGAGTCTGGGAGGTTTAGAAAGAGACACAGAGAAGCAGACAGTATTTTAAAGAGACACAAATTTATACAGAATCAGTCATTCAGCCATCAAGGACATTTGGGCATCACAAGCATACACTGCAAGTACACTTACAAGCAAACTCATAAACTGACAGATACAGGACAGCCCCGTAAGTGCAGATCATGACTGCCCTCATGTGGTAAAAGTTTAGCAAAGCCTAATGCAGAGCAGCACATTTCCAACACAGGGCTCACGATGTTAATGCTCAGTTTCATCTGCTTTTGTAGATTCTAAATCACCATTCATCTGTAAATTTATCTATGCTCACAGAAGCCTGCCTTAATCTGTGTCCTCTGCTCTATCTGAAACTTTGAAGCAAAATCATTGGCTCATAGCATTTGAAGGATTTAAGTAGTCAGAGATGGATTTATCCGGTCATAGCCCTGAGACAGTGTTGGAAGTCTGGATCACGTATGTCTGGATAAAGTCTAAATACTGGAAGACCAGACTGTCAGATGAACAAAAAAGTATTTTATTGAAGATTTCAACTGTGCTAGGCCTAACTCTAGGTCTTAAAGCTCCGAGGGAGAGGTATTAAGAGGGGTTAGCAGTTCTATCTTGCTTTATGCAACATCTCACCCCTCCAAGAGCACTGCAGCCCAGAGCGAAAAACTCCATCCAGTCGATGTCTGAGTCAAAGCTTCCAAGCAACAGCAGGCTCTCAAGCTGGTCCATGGGTAGACACAGACCCTGCCATCTTTTCTGCAGCTCCTCCTTACTGCAAGTTTGCTTGAGGGACAGCTGATGGGTGGGGTTAGTGAGGGGTTAGGATAGAGGAGGAGATGGAAAAGGATGAGTTTACAGGTTTATATGATGACTGGTGTAAAAATGCAAATGAGGAATTAATCTGCAACATTTGTTACAATCAAAAGCAGCATGTGTGGAATCAGGCAGTCATAAATATTTATAACCTGCTTATCAGCAAGCTTACCCAATTTCAAGTGAAGTTTTATACACAGAGAGGAAGTTTTACACACTAAGATACACACCAAGAATCAGGGACATTGCCAAACAGGCAAAATTAGAAACACTAGCTATAAAAGTATTTGAACTTGTCTTGACCCGTTTTTGAATATGTGAATAAAGTTCACCAATAACCATTTCTTAGCATTCTTATCTGTTTATTGTAACATGTAACTTGTTAAGCTTTTTGTCTGTGCAGGTGTTATAAAGATAAATTAAACTTAAAATGGTCAAAGATGGGATACTAATAGCTTATTGGTTATGTCCATGCACTTCTATATGCAAAAGCTGTTATCCGCAACTTGGTTGGCCCACTACCCACGTCATCCCCCTCTCTCTCTCCTCATTGTCCACCAACCTCCCTTCATCAAATGAAGAAATTACAGCCCAAAAATGTGTCTAAAAAATAAAAACAATTTAATTTTACTCTTAATTTTATAGTTGTTAATTACTGATATTCACTATAACCACTGACAATAAGTCTCCTCCCATTAACTCTGTTTGATGTGCTGTCCAGCTCCTCCACTCACTTGTCTTGTACTTTTATTCTTTAAAATAAAAGCTGCACTCATTCCTGTTTGTTTACTTAATACGGTATCACTCTTCTCTTTCAAATGTACTGTATGTTTTTGACATAATGAGGAAGGAAAGCTGTTAAAGAGTGGTGCCACCAGCCTGGCCCACTCTGTGCAGTGGGGTACAAATAAGAGAGAGGTAATGTGCATTTGAGCAAATAGATAGACAGCTGCTTTGTTATCCTTAAAGAAATTCATGAGTGGAAGAGACAAGGAACAGAAACTTTAATTGATGATTTTGCCACCCAGGTCGCCAATGTGTGTGTGTTCACAACTCTGATGACTCTTATCTCTGCTGAAACATCGATGCTGCCCAGACAGCTAAAATGTGCTTTAGTGTGTGTCTAAATACAACTGACTTCCAGTGTCCCAGACAACATTAAATGCACAAGAAGGGGAGTTATTGCAAACCTAGGACAAGGGTTATCAACTACATTTGTAAAAGGGCCAGTTTTTTGCCTGACAGACGTTATGTGGGAAAGATATTAAAACAATGTCATAATACTCGTATTTAGGTCTGACTGACATGCAGATGCAACTGTTTCATTTTCCCCTTCAAGCCAATTTCCAGCCACTGCGAGCCCCCCGCCCAACTCTGAATTCCTGGGGCCTGATGTGGCCCCCGGTCTGTCTGTTGATGATCACTGACCTAGGATAATAGTTAAAAAGAGAAGAGTAACTGCAATATTACTAACAGCATTAGAACAACATTAGCAGAGCTCTTACTCACAAGGTTATGACTATTGGCCTTTAAGGACACATTCACTTTTTAGTTCTTTTAAACGAATCCATAACACCAAGATGCAGGTGGATGCCCAAGGTGTAATAAAAAGGTTTATGATAATATAAAACTTTAATTACCCACATGAGGAGACTGCATTATTGCAATATGCAGATGCATACATAAAGAATAATAATGTAAGCAAATGTGGATAACACATTTAATGCAACAAATAATTCGACTCACAGAATGATAGATATAGATATTACTTACAAAGTCTAGCCTGCCCAGGTCCGACTTAAAACTGAAGGATAATGGCATGGTCCAATTGTTTTTAACCAACAACAATGACATATAAAATAAAGGTTTAAACAACTGATTGTTTCCTCACTTCATTTGTACTGTATGAGTCTGAGCGACTGTTTGATGAAACTGTGTATTGCTGCCATTCTTGGTCAGGTCTCCCTTGAAAAAGAGATCTATTGATCTCAATGGGACAAACCTGTTTAAATAAAGGTTAAATAAATAAAAAAAATAAGGCTCAGAAAATGAATCTGATATACAGTATAAATATGTGTAAAATGACAAGGTAAAAAATGTATACATGTTTTTTTTTGTTTCTTTTATCAAAAGTTGTAGACTCCCTTCTCGTGTTCCTTATCAGATGAAAACAATTTCAACATTTTCTTAGGTAGACAGTATATTCCATACTCATAAATACCACGTGTTTACAAATGGTCATCTCATTTGTGGTATCAAAGGGAAGAAATTTCCGTCATATTTTAACCAACAGAGAGAGAGAGAGCAGGGGCCTCCACAGTTCTCCCACTTTTTCAGATGTTGCCAGTGCAATTTAGACAGACAACTATGGGTTTGGGATTTCTGGTTTTGTTGCCATAGTATCAAACAAATATGAATATTATTCCCTTTTTTGTAGTGAATCTTGCACCTTCAAAAGCTAATAACATAATAATTTGGAAATGGTTCTTACTGTAAACAATGCTACATTAGGCCAAGCAGCTTTTATTTCTTAATCAACATAAAATACACGCATTTAAGCAATATTTTCTTTCCCCACCCCAAACATTAAAAAAACATTTAAATGCATCTTGAATACTTGAAAGATTTCCCATCCCTAATACAGAGTAGACCATGATATGGTCTATTCTGTAAGGTGTAGTTTTGCTTTACAGAAAGTACCTGTTTGTGCAGAATCTTCAGTAGACCTGGAGTCAGTGTTGTGTCTGTCCTCTGGGTGGCATTTATCTCCAGCCTGTCCTTGACTGGCAGACACTCTCCTTTTGAAAGTGCACTGAAGTATCTAGGGGAGGAGATATAAACATTTTAACATCCATATATTATCAAACTGTGTTTAGAATCTCCACTTGTCATCCATCTCAGTGTTTCAACACATGACAATCAAATCGAGGGATAAAAGCCGTCTGTGACAGTAGAGGCATGAATTTGCATTAGCCAAAGTTAAGTTCTCATGAACACCACCAGTTTAATAATCATCATGTGTTCTGGTTGGCTGCATTTAAATGATGTTTTTTCTTACCTCACAGTAAGAATATTTTTCAAATTTAAAGCAACATGATTTTAAGCATCCTTGAAAGGCAACAGTGCTAATTTGATAGCACAGAAACATCTTGTGACCTAGAGTCATTTAAATTCGTCTTTTTAACCATGTGCCTCACTATTATCTGTTGCTATAAAAATCACCAAGCTATAATGGCAAATAAAATAGTAGGTGATATGACAGTCCTCACGGGAACAAACAAAAAGTTCTTGTATTATGATTTCATCAATAGACTTTTCTGTGTTTACAGCTGTCAAAGGCTCTAACCGCTGCCACAACATGGGAACTCTTGGGATCCAATTACAGAGAGTAAATGTAAAGATGGGGGATGCACAGGTGAAAAGGGTCTGCCTTTGTATATTCTAATGCAGACTGAAACGCTGCCTATAGTTTGCTTTAACCCTTACATTGTGTCTCAAGGGATAAAGACACTTGACAGGCAGTGGGAGGGAGGTTCATTGTGTGGGTGATTTTATTTACATGAGATACCAAGAGGAAGGTTTATGTGAAGTCTTATGACTTTGGTGCCAATAATCAAATAGATACAAATGATTTGATTTAAAATCAAACAAACTAGCGCACCATGAAAGTGACCCTAAACAACAATAGCACCACCCTCCATGACTGTCTAGCATCCCTTTCTATGTCACAAAACTTACCTAATCATAGCAAAAAAAATTTGACCTGTGACTGGTCTTCATCATTTCAGTAAGGAGGTCAGTCACATTTTAGGTACCTTCTCTGTCAACATCAAGCCTTTCTCTAAAAAAACTTGGTCTTTGATTTTCAGATAAAAAAAAAACAAGTTCAATCCTGCTTCTTTCAGTTAAGAAAAGAAAACAAACCTGTACTCACTACCAAACAAATAAAACTTTTAATTCATACATTCATTTTCTCGTGCTTGGATTACAGCAACTCTCTCTCCGCTGGTATCACTCTGTCCTCCATAACGCGTCTACAAGCTGCTACAACGTGCAGAAGCTGAATTATTTAGCCTAATGCAGCCTAATACGAAACCAAACTCATGAACTTAACTTGAGAGCGGAAGACTGGAACAAAGCAAGAGTGGAAAAAAAAAAAATCTTGCAAAGCAGTTGGATTCACCAGATCCATGTAGACCATGGATAAGTTAAACAGTCCACTTCTTGTTTACGATGATGAACTAACAACAAATCTCAAAGATCCATTTGAAATGTGTAAAAGATCTACCAGTAGAGCAAGATCCACAGGCTGGTGATCCCTGCTCTATAGATACTCTGTAGACGTCTACTGGGAGCTTTCCAATGTGCTATCGTTTTCAAAAAATATTGTCTTCAAGTTTTTATCATCAAATTGTGTAAATGGCATGTTTGATCATCAGAAACTTGAGCTTGTATAGCTTGAGCACCTGAATAATTTCCATATAGTGTTTTGTTACTGATCTTTTGGGTAAAAGCAAATAACAAGTGAAACTTTAGACCAAATTAAGTTCTGCTGTGTCAGACATTTGACTAATACTAGGTTGCTTAAAAATTACACATATTGACAAATATATCAAACATTTTGTGATTTCAAATAAAAATGTTTACTTCAATTAAAATTAAGCTTTGAAGGGTAGAGGTCTGACAGAATATGACAGGAATGACTAAGACATGATTGTAAATGTATATGTTAAGTGTCAAGTTGTAAGGAAAAGACCACACTTACGCTTTTGACCACTGCAACAAATCACTGGGCTGTGTGCGGATGGCTGCCTTGGTGAAATTCTTCAGAACGTCTGTCAGCCCAGGCGGGATGTTAATTTGCTCGGCGCAGTATATTGTGTCTGGGAGAGGCATGGCTGCAATATAAATCATCACAAGTTAGTCCAATTAGCGGATAAAACCTTGCGGCTGGCTGATCTGAGAAAATATCAAAGTGGCAAACACAAACAAGAACTTGAAAAATGTATTTAGCTAATGTTATTGTTTGTTTAAAATTGATCTGTTATTGTTTTATTTTTCCTTTCTAACTTATCAAAAATATTTCCCTCTTTGCATGTGTCCATCTATCCATTATCTAAACTGTTTATCCCTTTCAGGGTCGCAGGGGGCAGGAGCCTTTCCTAGGTGTCATTGAGTGAGAGGCAGAATACACCCTGAACCGGTCACCAGCCAATCACAGGGCTACATAGAGAGGAGGACAACCATTAACTGACACACTCACACCTAATGCGGAGTCACCAATCAAACTAAAGAGCATGTGGGAGGAAGCCAGAGTGCCCTGAAAGAACCCATGCATGCACGGAAAGAAAGACCCTTTTGTTTTGTTTATGTTTTTCAGTCCCCTTGTCATTTATTCATTGCTAACAAAATATAGTGTATGAATTTAACATTATACATTGTACCGTTAAGAAGAATCTACATTAAACATACATAAACCCTTCAGTGAAACCATGTCAAATACAAATGACTTGATATTGAATCTTATACAATGGTTTAAAACACGTTAAGGAAACAAAATGTTGTGACACACTGTCACCGCCATTAAATGGTATGTATTGGTAAAGATGCTAAAAGCTATTGAAGCTCAGCCATGAGTTAAAAGGCTGTTTTTTTGAATAACATCAAATAAAATACGCACAGAAATGTCGCAGTACCTTATCAAGTTGATCAGTTGCTGCAAGATGGGAAGCGAGGTCAACGGGAATGATGAGTTTGTCGTCGCATAGCAACGGTGTCTTCTTCTTCTGTTTCTCTCTAGAGATGTATTTGCACCGAGTGAGGTGTGATACCGCCCCCGCATGGTGGAAGCGCCAAATATATTGATTAACAACAGGGAAGGGCAACTTTGGTGACCAGAAGAGCCATTAAAATACACTTCATTTGAAGGGAGCTGAAGGACCGAATTAAAAGCTGTCAAAAGAAGTTACTTTCTCAACATTCACATATATTCAAACTCAATACAATGAACGACACTTAACTTACTGAGCTTAACACAGAATGTTACTTGTTTTATGCAAGTTGTTAGATTAGATAGTAGATACAACATTACTAGTCCCCTTGGAAAAACTCCCTCAGGGAAATTTGGAAATGGGAATTGGTTTACAGGTTATAAAACAGTATCTGACTTACATTTCTATCTATATGTCAACAAATTTCACAGAGACTATTACAGCCAATTATATATCAATTTTCTTTGAAATATTTTCTTAATGTTGACATTGATGATTTTATCTAATTTTCATAAACAATGTTTTTCTAAATATTTTGTATTTACTGGAGGGCCATGAGTTGCCCACCCTGCTTTAAAGGCCCGGAAAGATAGACACATTTTACTTTTTTCAATTCTTTGAACAATATACCTGCAAACAAACAAGACACACAGAAGACAAGACCTTTAAGACTCAAAGACATTTAATCTTATCCACAAACTCCATCAAGCAAGTGTTTTCTGCTACATTAGACTTTATGGATCCAACTTTTTTTTTTTTTTTTTAAACTGTACTCTTTCTTGTCACTAAACTTTTAACTCTGGGTTAAAGGGACGATGCCAAAGCAAAACTGTCTCTATGCAACCAAGCTTCTTTGTGAATTAACCAAAATGCAATTTATCTGTATCCTAAACTCACTGCTGTGCTCAATAAGGGCTACATTTCTGGTGAATCCATAGAGTTACCATCTTGCCTAATGCCTGAAAATGTATAAGGGTGATGGCAATCTGGCAAAACAATGCATATCAAAATACAGGAGTGATGACACTATATACACTCCCAATCCCAATCCCAAAAATCTTAAGACCAGTTGAAAAATTGCAAGAATTTGCATTTTGCACTGTTGGATCAAGAAGGTTCTTAGTAGAGCAAAATGCAAAAAGAAGAAATGTGTGTGAGAGACAAAACATTTTAAACAAGCAGTTTATTGAAAACAAATGACCTGAAATAAGCTGTTAATCAGCTGATCGGGAGTTTAAGACCATAGAGCTCAATAACAAAAAAAACAAAAAAAAATACTCAAATCAGAAATAAAAGTGTAAAAAAAGACTCAGTAATGAGTTGCGCTATTGTTCTTGTTGATCACTTCAAAAACTTGTTTCGACATGCTTGATGCCAGTGTTTCCAGGAGGCTAGTAGGACCAAATCTCCAAGTGGTGAAGATGGCTTCACAATGGTTCCACTGTCTGGAACTGATGTCCATTTCTTGTAAACTTCCTTTGCCATCCATCCCCAAATGTTCTCAATTGGACTTAGATCGGGGAACACACAGGATGGTCCAAAAGAGTGACGTTATTCCTCTGGAAGAAGTCCTTTGTCAGGCGGGCATTGTGAACTGCAGCGTTGTGCTGTTGGAAAACCCAGTCATTTCCACACAGACAAGGGCCTTCAGTCATGAGGGATGCCCCTTGTAACATCTCCACATAGCCAGCTACCGTTTGACGTATGTGCAAAACCTGAAGCTCCATTGTTCCACTGAAGGAAAAAGCAGCCCAGATCATGATGATGAACATCTCAGGTGGGATCTCCTTGTCATGCCAGTAACGTTGGAAGCCATCAGGACCCACATGGTTACATTTCTTGTCAGAGGATAAAACTTTCTTCCACCTCTCAGTGTCCCATGTTTGGTGCTCCTTTGCAAAGTCCAGACAGGTAACTTGGTGGCATTAAAGGAGATGTGGACTTTGAAGACATTTTTTGTTTAAGCCCTTCCCTCAAAGTTGCTGCCTGATGATTATTGGACTGCAGTAAGCACCAGTAACTGCCTTGATTTGGGTTGAGGAATCATCCAATGTCTTGACAGACAGCCAGTCAGGATCTTTGAAGAATTTCAAAATGACTGTCTTACTGTATCCAACCTCAGCAGCAGTGGCATGTTGCGAGAGGACAAAAAGCTTTCGTGCCTTTTCCAGCAGGAGGTCACGACAGGGTGAATACCTGACAGAAAATGACATAAATTCTAAATATCTGTGCAGATTTTGGCTTCAAAGGCTGTGGCTTAAACTTTTGGTTAGCTGACAAAAGCATGTTTGAGTTTAAATGTAGTTTTCAGTAACTTCAAAATTTTTTGTCTTTTGCTCCTATTTCCTCTTTTTGCTGAACTCAAGGAATATTGGTGGTTTTTCCATGTTTAATAGAAATTTGAGAGGAGCTACCCTTTTTAAACTTTTTGTACAATTTTGGGACTTAGGCTAAGCACTCTTCAGAGAAACCTCCTTGGTGGAGTGAAGCCATGCGCAACATCTGTGTCAAGTGGCATACATAATAAAAACATGTAAGGGCAGACACCATTCTGTGTCAACACACATTTATTGAAGTGATGCCACAAAGAGGCAAAGCATTATATTGAAGATTTTTTTTTATTAAACAGCATCTTGGAAATACAAGTTTACATAGACTGTGATTAGAAAAACAATGGTACAACTACCAGTATTTGGTAACCCAACAGACATGGACATTTAAAAAGAAAAAGGGAAGGGTAGAATATCCCCCAAACCACACCCCATGTTCAAAATAAGTCAGCAACAATGACAGACCAGAGAGACATTTCATACATGTGCAATAGGCATACATGCACATTCAAACAATCAATGTCAGGTCATGTACTATGGCAAGTGCAAAATTATTGTAGCAGATGTATAAATTGGTTTGAGTGGATCTAAGCTGCCCATGAACTCCCTTTAAACTGAACTGATTCAGAATTCAGAGGGAGCCAAATCACACGCAGCTTAGTTTTTCCTCTCTTAAGTTCTTACATTGAGAAACATGTTGAAAAAAATAAATGTAAAACAATGACAAGGATGGACTCTAACAAAAACAAGATGAGTAATGTGGACTACATTATGGACTATCTCAAGACGCTAGTCCCCTTTAACCCCTCCCGAATGTCATCTCTTTCTTATCTTGATACAAAAATAAAACTGTGCTTCCCCAAAAACCCACCCTGGACACTCTCCTGTGGCTAAAAAAAATCAGGGAGAAGATAATACCTCCCGCTGACACCTTTGGGAAGCTACCATGTTGTTACTAAATAGTTATAGCTTTCCCTTTCCTGTTTCTTATCCTCTGGATAAGACTTCAGCCAAGTCAGTACTTCATGAGGCGTTCAAGTGCAGTTGTGATTGAGTTTTTTTGCAGCACAATGGAGCCATGTGCTAATACATCACTCTTGTACAATATTGAGATTGAGGACTTCCTGACAGATAACTGAATAATTTGAGATTCACTCTTCACTGGCAATCCCACAAGTGCTGCAGAGCTATAGATTACAGCGTGCAGGCAATGCTTTGAGCCAATGCAAATAGGCAAGATCACAAATATATGTAAACACAATTTTTTTTCTTTTTTTTTCATCTAACCCAAGTAATTGAATTCAACTGAAAGATTGGATCATTGGGGATTTAAGCACTGGATCAACTTTTGGGATACATAGAAGCCTTTAAGTGTGTGGGCCATTGGATTTATATCAGCTGGCATTAAATCACTGTGGGACAGTGGACGATCCAGACCAATGCATGTTAAAGAGATAAGGCTTCTTGGTCTTCGGATCTTATTTTTAACTCTGTAATGTTAAATCTTGTGTTGCTCACTTATGGTGGGTTAAATCTCTTCCTTAGGTTCTTAACTGTTGTGTTTGGGTGCTTTTGGGAGAGCAGGCCTTCCCAGCTACAAATGCAAAGCTGGTCAACTGGTCAGTCATGGGCTTCTATCTCTTTCCTCTTTTATTACCAGCAGGGGGTTTCTTGAGTTGTAAGAGAGGTGCTCCTGCTCCAAAGCCTGCAGTCGGTTGGTTAGACACGCCAAAGGTCAGTCCGGCCGAGGGGTTGAGGCCAGGGTTACTGAAGTTAAAGCCTGAGCTGCTACTGCTACCGAAGCCTGAAACAAGAGCAGAAAAGAGACAGAGAAGATAAAATGACAAGATATACATATGTTATCAGAAAGATATTGATAAAAACTTCAGTTAACAGATTTCCATAGGGTACACAGAATCTAACATGTGGGCAGATTTTATTTTTTCCTGGAGAAAAACCTCACAACTTATTTAGTGAAATATGCCAGTGCACTTCACTGACTTAACATGGTAGGGCAAGACCATGAAAGGATTTTAATGTTCAAGGAGCGTTACTGCAGCAAAGAGGAAACCAGACAAGAGCAAAAGAAGTCTTCTAATTTCTCTCAAGAGTGAAGGGGTTTCACACTAACCTAACTTAGGTTGGGCAATACAAAGTTTTATAAGATAGATGGATCTTCTTTCAAATGAGACATAGTCCATTTTCCTGTTTCATCACATTTCGGACACATTCCCAGCTGGACGGCAAGATGCTTGTTATTTACTGAACACACATGCTAAATAAATATATTTATCCTTGCTGTAAACTGTGATTTACAAATTCAGTCAGAGTTATCTCACTGTGCAGTGAAGGGTTCTGCCAAAGCTTTAAACGTCAGTATTAGCCATCAGCGTATTATTTATAATGAATATTCGACAGTAAAGTCTTGTTTGCAACCAACAGAAACACTGGCTGGGCCAATGCATATGCTAGCAAATGACACTTTTTGTTTCCAGACCCTACTGTCTGGATACTTCTCTCCAAGCAAGTTGTTAAAAGCAGAGAGAGAGAGATTGCAAATGCCTCTTTGTTGAGTTTTATTTTTTATACATGCATGATGAAAATGTTAAAACATTTTGTGGTTTTAGCGAGCACAGCTTCAGGGCGTTGTGTTTTATAGCATGACTGTCTGTTTCATTGGCAGAGTCACTGATGTTTGTCCTCTATATATTAATGTTATGTTACTTTTGGTTACTTCTAGGGCCCAAAAATGCACCTTGTACATAATCATGGGCTTAAACATTTCAAAGTCTGTTGGTAACAGCAGTAAACTGATTTTTTTGGGTCTACTAGACTTTTTTGTTCCATAACCCTCAGGATCTGTTAAAAAGTTCAAAATGACTGTCTTACTGCATCCAGCCTCAGCAGTGATGGCTCATTGTGAGAGGCCTTGCTTATGCAGCTCAACAATTCTTCCTGAGATTCAAAGACAGGAAGCTTTTTTAACATTGCCATCAGTGGGTCATGACAGTGTGAAAACCTGACAGAAAATGACAGGGAGTCCAAATTTTTTGTGCAGATTTTGGCTTCAAAGGCTGTGGTCTTAAACTTTTGATCAGCTTGTTTAAGTTTAAATGCAGTTGTCAATAAATTGTCTGCTAAAAAAATATGTCTCTTGTTCCTATTTCTTCTTTTTGCATTTTGAAGCTCTACTTTGAACCTTTTTAAGATCCAACAGAGCAAAATGCACATTTTTGCAAATTTTTTAACAGGTCTTAAGATTTTGATCAGGAGTGTATGATTGAAAGAGAGGCAGTATTATAAAACATATTTAAGTCAACCATAACAGAGACATTAATACAATACAATATTCTGTGTCCTGTGGTGACCTGAACATTTTTACTCTGGAGATCTCAGGAAATTGACACATTTCATTGCAAATTCAGCCCGTTATCTCAAGAAAATAAGGCAAAGAATCTAAGAGGAAAGCCATGACAGAGCAACAACAAATTAATGGATGCATATTTGCTCAGCATTCCTGTACTTCAAAGATGTTGCCACGTTGTTTTCCTAAGGCTGCATTTGTGACCAACTAAAAAAACTCTCCTTTGGATATCAACAAGCTGACCTTCATTACACAGATAAAGTGGCAACAACACATTATCTGCTCATGTTTCTGTCTCGTTTGATCAAAAGATCAAGAGATCATGAATTATTTAATTCTCTGTGATGCCAATAAAATTATTGACCATCAATATTATGTCTTTTGGATCCTTTCATAGCCCATGGTAGTTTAAAGTAAAGAAAACTTTGACAGTGGTAACAAATCCAAATTTTCTGAAAGTTTGAGGAATAGGGTTGCGTACTGGAAACATGGATGTCAATATGACATATCATGGTAAAATATAGTACTATAAACAAGATGTTACTTCAAGATTTTTCACTATTTTTTAATATATATGTAGATATATTTTTAATATGTTTCTGCATAACAATTACAGTTTTTAATTTTCTTTATTTCTATAAGGCATGGTCCCGGCAACTTTTCTGTGTCGCAGAGACAAAAATAACAGCAATGACATTAACAGAGAGAGAAAGAGTACACTGTCTAGCAGCCAAAGGCGAAACCAAAACACAAAACAAATGCCCAAAATTTCTTCAAATTATTCAATGAAATATATCACAATATTGCACAAAAGCACTGATACAGTGTTGGGTCACAAAATATTGTGAAAATACTGGTGTATTAATATTTTCTTCCACCTCCAGTGAGGGAGTTTATCTATCATTTATGAAAACAATAATTTGGCCAATGTGGCGTGTCAAAAGCCCCATTCACGCTGCCCCTTCAAGCTGTAATATTTATGCCCCTGTGACCTTTCACCTCCACCCCATATGGAATGGGTTAACCTCCAGGGGTAATATCAGGTGTGATATTGGTGATAGGGGGCATGCAGACTCAGCTGGACACAGCAGTACTGTGAGTGAGTGTCTCTACCTTTATGTTAGGGCTGGGCGATATTACCTAATCTCAGTATCACCATTAATTGAGGCTCTTACCTCGATGACAATTAATAAACGATTATTTTATGCAATGCTGGAACAAATTCGTGGTGTTGCCAACAGTCTTCAAGACGGTCTTCCTGCAGTATTTACACTTAACTTCTTTCTGCTCGATGTCCTCTGCACAGAATCCAAAATGTGCCAAAACAACGGAGATGGCATTTTTCTTGGTTACAAAGTCCTCTGATAGATTGGCGCTTGTCTCCTCCATGTTGGCAGCGCATCCTTCACTCTTGGCGAAAGTGAACGCAGACCGTATGGAGTGGGCGCAGTCACATGACTTACACAGGGAAAATAATCAAAATAATCGACATGAGTAAAATTACTTCGATCAGAGGGTCTAAATGTCGGTTTTGATTATTTTTTGATTAATTGCCCAGCCCTACTTTCTGTGTATGTGCAGCACATCACGCTGCATCACACTATGAACTGACACAGGACACGTTTACATGTTTCTCCATTGCGTTTTCAAAGATGATCCGCGTCCACATGGAGACAAGAGAAGGACCGAAAACGCTGTAGCGTGCATGCCAGTCCAGTAGATGGCGATGTAGGTTTGGAGAGAAACAGTGGTGTTACACCGCATGTACGAAGCCGGACCGCGTTATGTTTTCAAAACTCTACACTCTAGACCCTGGTTTCAAAAGTTTGCGGAATCAGGCACTCCGAGCATTGGTCTCATGGTCTCAGATAAATGTCCTCACAGAATAATGTGACTGACCAGAGGTGTGATGATGATGATGGAGACTTTTTGTGATGCTTTTGCTTAAACGCAACGTGAAAAAGGGGCACACTTTTATTTTTGCTACCATAGTATTAAACAGAAACCATGGCAACTGATTTTAACAAGAAATTATGTAAAAACGTATAATTTAAGTTTTGTAATTATTGTTTTGTTCTATATTAGTAAGAAAAACATAGAGATACGGTGCTGTGCAACATTTTTGGCAGATGTAACAAGGCTGCAAAGCAAGAACACTTTCAATATTATACATTTTAACAGCTTTTTTATGTATATGTCAGTTCACAAAATGCAAAGTGAGTGAAAAGAAGAAAAGTTGAAATCAAATCAATATTTGGTGTGTCTTTAAACCAGCATGGCTCTTTTAAGATTCACTTACTCAAAGTGAGGGATGGAATAAAACTGTAGTCAGGATTTTAACCAGCCAGTTATAGCAAACAAGTACAAATGATCACGATTTCCATTTGAAGGGTGAAACACAGTTTTTAGTTGAAATGGTAACAGCTGTGTAGGAGGCTTAAGACTAAGTGAGGAACAGCCAAACTCTGCTACAAAGACAAGGTTGTGGAAGACAGTTTCATATCCAAGGTAATACACTGAGGCAAGAATGAGCAGAGCAACAAGACACAAGGTAGTTATAATAAATCAGCATGGTCTCTCCATGGCAAAGATTCCAAAGCCAGCTGGGGTTTCAAAATTTGCTGTTCAAGGTCTTTTGAAGAAGCAGAAAAGTGGAGGAACTTAGATGCAGTGGTCAACCAAAAAACCCAAAAGAAGCAGATTAAAAAAAAAAAACACATCCCCCTTACTTCCCCACAGTTTCTAATGTTTTGAGCTTGATTATGTAGGTGAGTCAGAGTTTGAAATATTTGTTGTAGCAGAAGTTAGGTTGTTTGCTGAAGGGCTGGAGAGCTGAAAAACAATCTCTGCAGACAACAGTGAAGCAAGGCGGAGATTCCTTGTAGGTTTGGGGCTGCTTCTCAGCACAAGTTTGGGACTTGGTAAGGATTAATGGTATCCTCAATGCTGAGAAAAACAAGCAGATACTTCTCAATTATGCAATACTTCCAGGGAGGCATCTGTCTGGCCCCAGATTTATTTTGCAGCAGAACATCGACCCAAAACATACAGCCAATGTCATGAAGAACTATCATCAATATGTAAGACAAGGAGTCCTGAATGTGATAGCCTGGCCCCCACAGAGCTCTGATCTCAACATCAAAGTGTGTGTGAAGAAACAGAAGTATTTGTGCCAGCTTACGTCCACCAAGATCTGTGGTTAGTTCTCCAAGATGTTTGTAACAGGCTGCCTGCTGAGTTCCTTCAAAGACTGTGTGAAAGTGTACCTAGAAGAACTGATGCTGTTTAAAGGAAAGAGTGATCACACCAAATATCATTTTGATTTAATTTTTCCTGCTGTTCATTCAATTTACATTATTACTCGATATTAATAAACTATAAACACCTCTATTTGTGAAAGCATTCTTATTTTAAAGCATTACCTACCTAAAACTTTAGCACATATATTGTGCATCACCATTAAGCTAAGAAATATTTCACTATAGTGTTAGGTCCATATTTCCAAGCTCTTCTTGACACCACATTAGCAGGATGCTTTCAAACTTTTTTCTGACCACAAATAATTATCAGGAAAAAAATATAGTTTGTAAAGTAATTCTAATCTGAGGCCCCATTTACACGACAACGTTGTCACCAGAAACGGAGAGGTTTTTCTTTTGCGTTTTCAAAACCGCTTTGCGTTCACACAGAGACGTGAGAACAGCTGAAAACACTGTTGCGTGCATGCCAGGCCAGTAGCTGGCGATGTAGGTTTACAACACACGTATGCTTTCCGGTGAAGAAGAAGACGCAGGAGTTTCTTGTCTGGACAACAAATGTGTCTGTATAACAAACCAAGCATGCTAAGCAGCACACATGTTGCTCGGTAGACGGCCGAAGCTGCTGTTGTTGTTGTTCCTGGGATGCACGCGCAAGCTTTATCTGAAAGAGTACTGTGCATGCGCCGCACATCAATGCTGTTTCCCGTCTACACAGATACGTATACAAAAACGTTTTCAAAACTTTTAACTCTGGACCCTGGTTTCAAAAGTTCGCAGATTCAGACCCTACGGGCACCGTTCTCGTGTAAACGGGAGGCGAAAACACAATGAAAAGTCTCCGTTTTCGGTCGTTTTCGTTGTCATGTAAACTGGGCCTGAGTCTCTTTTCTTGACAATCTGGGGCTGGATGTAAAAAGGGAAAATATACATTATGTGTGTACCTGCACTCAGGCTGCCTCCTGTGGGCTTACTGGTGGAGGAGAAGGCAAAAGAAGACCCCCCAGTCCCTACCCCACCAAATCCTGGCCCACCACCAAAACCTGTGGGAGAAAGTGACATTAAGTCAGTTTGAGCTAATTCCCAGCCAATAACAGGGATTTAAACAAGGAGCAGTGCCTCAGGTGTTCACACAGACAGGCCATAACAAAATAATCAGCAAAACAAATGCCACGATCTAACCACTACAGCACTACACACTGCTGAATAGTGACTGCAAAAGAAAACAGAATTCAAGGTAAACTGCATGGCAAAGCAAAGGCCAAAGGGAGAAAAACAACACAATAAAGATTTAACCAAAAACAGCAACTTAATGTGCGTTCAGACCACTCAAGCCCACACTGCCAAGCTACTTTGAACTGGCTGTTGGGGCCTGATTAATGACAATATCTCAATATAAAGACTGGTGAATGCTTTGAGCCAATTCTCCATCACTAAGGAAAGACGTCACCTGACTTGTGTTTAGAAGTTCACTTTTCTTGTGGTGTGAACGCACCTTTACCCTGATAAGGGAAGAAAAGAAAGCAAACTGCCAAGCTCTGCATGTTTTCAAACACATACACACTTCCCACTTCTGCTTTCATACAGGAGTTAGGAGGCAAGGAAGGAGGGCAAAATGAAGGGCCTGTAGAGAGGATGGGGGTGGGGGTGGGTAATACCTCCAAGGGAAGAAGAGCCCAAGCTAGTGCCCACTGCTGGGGCAAAGGGGTTTCCAAACCCTGCCCCCAAGGGTGGCTGGGTCCCTACAGGACAGAGAGAGTACATGCTTTACTCCTCCGAATGTGTTTATATGTGCTATATATTTATTTGGCAGAAATAGATGGTAGAACATATGCAAAATGATAAAAGAGGTACTTTTTTCTGGCACAACTTCTGCATGAAATGTACTACTATGTTCTGATTGAAAAACTTTTAAATGTGTTGTTTTAAAGTAAAGTATAGAATGCACAATAATGGGATTTTGCTGATATTCAACATGCCAAAATTTCCAAATTCATTTTGCCCATACACCTCTTTATTTTGTAATAAATACCAAGTCACTTCTATGTTAGAGTTGACCCATTCAGCTCATTGTGATAGTCTGTGTTAGAAACAGATTATATCTTATATTGGCTATAATTTTGTCAGAATGTAGAATAATGCTTCACCTTCTCATCACTGAATGTCACAATTTGAAGGATTACCGTACATTCTGACAAAATTATAGCCAATCTGAGATATACATGTCAATATAAAAGGCCAATAGACCGTATATAGGATGTAAATTGACAGAGCTACAGATTATGTTAAGCAGGCAACGCACAAACTGGCATTTTCATGTGTTAAAACCAATAATCAACTTACTAAGTTATTGATAACTAGTGGCTAATATTTATCATTTTTTAAGAAAAGATATGGACAAATTTATGGTCTCAGCAGCCATATATATATATATATATGTATATGTATATATATATATATATATATATATATATATATATATATATATATATATATATATATATATATATATATATATATATATATATATATATATATATATATATATATATATATATATATATAATTTTGCTTACTGTCTTTGCCAACCTCCCTCTCTCTCTCTCTGGGCTGGGCATTGTGACTTTTGCTGGATGTTGCAAAGTGCTGGTGGATTCATGTTGGGTCTGTATTCATAAAATACCAATAAGAAAAATAATCAAATCAAACAAATGGTTAAACAGTATGGTTTAAACCTGGGATGGACAACTTTGGTGACAATATGGGCCACATTAATGTTGGTCTTACTAATAGGGTAAAACAGCAACATTTTTTCTTTTTTTCCTAAAACTGTCCTCTCAGTCACCCTTCATGGCTGTGGATGGGTTTTATTAATTCTCAGCTAATTAACACAATAGAAAAAAATCTAAGGAAGATTTTCTGAAGCATATTTGGAGATGTGAGGTTTCTACAAGCCAGGAAAGATACGTTTCATCAAACTTCATGATGCCAACATTATATTTTGAGCTCAAACTAAAAGGTGAAGCTAAATTTAGTGAGCTAAACATGGAAGTAAAGCAAGTTAAAGGCATTTTATCCCGACTGAGGGAACTACTGGTTATTGAAGGTTAACTGACTCTCCGTGTTTCCAAATGCATTCAGCAATACTTTAAAAAAAGATGTCCAAGGAAACCATTAAACCAAATCTTCACTGCTAATTTCCTGCAAATATGAAACTGAAAATGTTAACAGTTTTCATCTTGTAATGCATTTTGCCTTTTTTATGTGGTAACGTAGAGGCAAATCAGATTCAACATGTCATTTGTGTTTACAATTTTAGAAACTGGCTTGTTGACTTAGTGAGGAGGGTGGCCGCTTGTGGCCTCTGGGCCCCCAGTTGCCCCTCATTGGCCCAGACCAACTCCTTTGTAAAGTGTCTTCGAATAACATTTGTTACAACTTAGCACAACATAAAAATGGCTTGCTTGCTTGATTGTCAAACTGATATTATCGTGCATCCCTAATCTGAAGAAAACATGAATCTATCTGCTAACAGTGCTTGGACTGTGTCAAATAAAATCTTTTCGCAATTACGTAAATACTCTGAACTCTTCCACGTTGCTTTAGATATACTAAATATAAGAAGTGTAAGCAAACCATCTTTGCATCTGCACTGAAAAATACAATCAAGATATTTTTGAATGATGTAATAGTGTGATTATTGTTAATAAACACTCACTATCAGATGAAAAACTGGCATAAATGCTGCTAGTTCTTTCACTCAGAAACTTGTCTTTTTGCAATTATTTAAAGTAATCAGTTTTTGCAGGGCTTCCAATTGTTCTGCATCTTTAAAACAACTTCAGTGGAAAAGAAACACGGACAAACGTTTCTTTGTTTAAAAACTGATTTATTGTCAATTTAATATGCAATTCCACTTACATAAAACACAAACAAACAGTTTAGAACAGAATTGATTGTTAATTGCTAACTGCTACTGCATTTGACAAGTTTCCAAAATTTTCAAGATTTCTGAGAGTGAATGAACTAGCATACGCCAAGAAACAAATTAAATCATCACACAATTATTGAATATAGCTAAAAGGCACACCATATTATATATTAAATATACTGTATCAACAGGCATTGGTTATATAATTTCAAACACATTCATCTACAAGTAGAAGCACTCCAGATTTAAGAAGAAATGTGAATTTGGCATCTATGGCTGCCTCACTGTAAACTGGAAAGAATAAGGAAACTCAGTGATATGATACAATTTGGCTGTGAACGTCAACAGGGTCAAATTTTAGTTCTTCAAAGAGAAGTACAACCACCTTTGTTCGTTTGTTTGTTTAACACTTAAGTGGTGCATTTTTAGAAATAACAGCCAAAATCGTGGTGGTTCATATAGATCCTTGTTGCCACAAAACTCACACCTTGAATTATTTTATATGATAAGACAGGCTACAACAGTTTTCTTAGTCTGATATTGTCTGACTTAGGGGAAGTTATTAACACATGAGAACAGACTGATCAGACCATTTTCAGTAATTATTAGTCCATGTGTAACAGATCGAAAAAAAGAACAAAACAACTTGCAATAGTTGTGCCTCAAGGAAGCATTAATAGAAAACCCCCTGCAAAGTAGGGATGCACAATATTGCTATATGCCTATATTTCTTAACTCATTATCGTCTGTGCCTATATTTTCTGTCAAGAGCTCAAAGTCTTTACTTTATAAAAATCGACCTGATGCTTACAGTGTGAGAAACTGGTGTAAAACAAGAAAACAACAAATAAGCCTTGAAAAAATGAAACTCTTGATTTTCACATGTACCAAGGGGAGGCATCATGGTACATTAACGGATTTTTCTGATATTATTGGTGATATATGGCCAAAGTGTAGAGTGACACATTGGCTGTTAAAATTTCAATCTCAGCTGATACCAATATTTAACTTTTCTACCAATATCTGCAGATACTGTTATAATACCAATAACATTGTGCATCCCTACTGTAAAGCATAATGTGAATGCATCATAAGAGATGAACAAAAATGACCAAAAACAGTTTCTAACAGCCAATAACACTCAAGTTAGACTCCAAATCAAGATTGTTGGTTTTATTTACTCCGTGGGCCTGTTTTTGAGAACTACTGTCCCGGGTTTGATATAATGCAGACAAAAAGAGGAAACACTATGCACAAGAGGTTTTTTGTTTTGTTTTTAGTTGAACACTGTAGGCAAACTGCAGTGCTGGTGCCCTGCCAACTATTGTAAATATTTGTATATGTTCCTTCACTTTCTTAAAAAAGGAGGTAAAAGGGCTGTAGTTGTTCTAGTATTTATCAAACACAGCAGTGAGCATTTGCACACAAGTCACTGAGATATTGAGAGGAGCATACTTAACATATCAGAAGAAGAAGGCAAAGTATATATCCATTATTTAGTCCAAACAACTTTGATCAATAGTTTTGAATCATCCTTGCTTTAGCAGTAGTGACTGAAATGTGGAAGACAAAGTTGAAGTGTAAGTAGAGTAAGTAGTGTTATAACTCTGGAAACTATATTCTTTATAGATGTTCACCATGGTCTCAAAAGCTGTCTCAACCCAAAAAGTTTAGATTTAAAAAAAAAAAAAAAAAAAAAAGGACCAAACTGTCCCAAGCAGGAGCCTCTCTTTAAATATACAGCTGCTCCATCAAGAAATAATCATTTAGGTTCAAGGAATATTGTGCCTAGCAGCAATTTTGATAAGAGATGAAGGAGGACTAGAAAGAGCACCACTACTTCTACTCTGTCCTTGAAATGTCATCTGTATCTTCTTACACCAAGCAACACTGAATCCTTTCTACACGTAATAGTGGGAAATGAAAAACATTCCAAGACATACAATCCAACCAGAGCAATCTTCCCTGAACCACAAACATGTCAGACCAACGAGAAAGATCATCCAACTGGTCAAGAAACTCGTCCTGCATTTCCCAACACAACTACACCAACTTAATTAAAATACCTGAAATAACTTCTGAACAGCACTTCACTATGTCATTAGTTCAACTGTAATGCAAAACGATCCAGCCCTGTGACGGTGACAGTAGCCCTTGGCGAATCAGCTAAAAATCAAGTAATAGTATCACAACCACTTACAACCAAAAAATCTAAATGCAAGAGAATGTAGATTATTTTAGTCACAGGGTTGTCAGCCTCCATTTATCTAGAACAAACGATCTGACAGACATTTTTTAGTCTAAATACGCACTTCTGGTCATTAAATAGCTTGAACTTCAGTCCTGAGTCTTGGCACCTTTCATCCTCTGCCTGTTGAGGCACGCATCTGTACAAACTTTTGGCTTATACAATCAACAACTCCGAGGAGTACTGAGAATCACTCGCACAAAATCTGCCTGGAGTAACATCACGAAGCTGCATGGTTATGTTCTGATACTGGCCAACCTTTAATATGCCTTTCAAATTGTTGAGTTATACACATAAATCAAACAATAAAATAAAATAAATAGGCAAATAAATACTGACGTGACCAAGATATTCACTTGTCATTAGGCTTAGTCTATAAAATGACTGAGTCAAATACTACAAGAAAACCATTAACAGGGATGGTAATGTTGCAGGATATTTTGACTGATTTAAATAAAATAAGATTTAAGCCTCATGCCCACCTCTGAGGTAAACAGACGGGACAACCAATACATTAGATATAAGTTGCAGCTCATCTAGACAACTAGCGGTAAATTGTGGTTATAAAATAAAAGTGATGGTCAAAATTTTGTTTGGCTTTGTATGAAATGAAGAATGAGCAAGAAAGACGTCCTCGGCAGGCACAGAGGTAATGTGCACTTGTTCCACTCAAGTGGATCTCAACCATACTGGCAATGGAGCTTATTTGTGAAGGGCTTTTCTACAAAAACTGTGTGTGGATAATAGCTTTTTAAATTAGCTTTATCCCTACTTGGCACGTACTTGAAAACACTGTTAGTTTGGAGATGCTCCTGTATGCCCAGCATAAATATGTAAATCTTCCAATAATATTACACTCAAAGTGCCACATTCAGTCTGTGTGACAACTAGTTGCTCTCAGATCTAATAACAGTCGACGCAGTGTTTATGGTAAAGTGTTAAGGAAGCAGCAGAATGTCTTTATAATTTGTGGTAAAAGGACTGTTGAATTATGCTGCCTGTGTGACCCTATCCAATTTAAATATTGCTTTCAAATTTCTGAATAAATTGGCATTTTTCATATAAAAAAGAAAATGCCAACAAAACATGCTTATATACATAGTAGCTTAGTTTGTTCATTGTTGAGTGGGTGCCCTGACAAGCCTGTAAAACTGCCTACAAACCAAAGCCTACAAAAAAGGCTGAACAGTTTTAACACCTCAGAGATGAAGCAACAACCATCATGGACATTACTTTTAATTTTTAAAATCTTAAGTGTATTAAAAAACATTTGTGTGCCATTGAGTGCTGAGGTGACAAACAAGAATGACCTCCTTGGTTTTGTGTTTTTAAATCACTGTACACATTATATGCCGTCTTTACCAGACGTATCAACACATGTCTCTCATTTTCAGTCGGTGAAGGCTTTTGTACATCAAATGTGACTATTTTTTGTGATAAAGCTGCACATAATTATTTTCTTTAAATCCATGGCCAGTCAATGCAGGCTTACACATCAAACGCAGGTTTTGCCGCACAAAAAAAGGGGATTAATTGTTTTGAACTGCGGCCAACTTTTCTGAAGTTTTGCGTACGGTATGCCCACATCTGACCAGTGAGAGCAAGTGTTGTTGGCACATACGTCACAGTCAGTCAAACAATTCAATATGGCAGCCTGCTGGGTGTGTTTGCATCACAGCAGTCTAAAGTCTCCAATTTGACTTCAATAATGATTTTAGGGATAAAGTATGAATGACGATAGTGTTGGAGCTGCAGTATGATGACAGTCATACTCCAGCTTCTACTGTTGTGAACAGTTGGTCCTGAAGACGCTGTGGCACAGTTTCAGCACCTGAATTTAACAGTGAAATGCACCAAGTTATCCTCTTGCTTACAGACAGATGTGCCCCCTTAGTTTTTTTTTTTTTAAGTTAAAATCAGCTCCAGGTACCTGACAATTAGCGTTAGTCTTTTATGGGTGCCGTGGCGCAAATTTTTCATAGAATGTATGTAACATATCTTGGCAAATGCACGTTGCTTTTATTGTGAATAGAAAGACACGTCAAAAATTGCTTCCAAAAATTGCTTCCAAAAATTTGCAATTTCATTGCGTTTAATCAAATTGTTCTTGGTATGGAAAGGCTTTTCAAGTGCAACATGTCTCATACGCAGATCCGTCTGCTTAGATGTACTGCTAACACTCAAGATTATTCTATTTACATGTTTATTAAAATGGCAGATATGTATACTCAGTGTGTGGTTGTAGTTACAGTAAGTGTACTCTCGTAGCTTATGATATTCTGTAGATGAGTGGGACTGGCTTTTTAAATACAAGTTGATTAAATGCAACAGTTGAAATATTAAGGGTTGGTTTAAAATAGGTCTCCTTTTGTTAAGATCCCAAACAAGAGAAGCTATGTGCTTTAATAAAGAAGGAAAACTTAACTTTCTATTTCCCTGGCAAAACTGCATAAAATACTACAATCACCAACACAAGAAGAGTTCTGCCTTATCAATCAAGTGTGAATATTCACTAAGTTTATCTAAATCACATGGTGAGTGCTGAATACTTCAAACCCCTTTACAAGAATATCTCCTTAAGGTTGGCTCATTTCAAGCATCAGTTGTATAATAATAATAATAAATATGATTTCTTCATACAACAAAATGAAAAGGCTCCAAAAGACTTGAGGATCCATTGAGTCAAATTGAGATACCTAGACCTTTTCTTTTTACCTCCAAAGACTTCAGCGTAATAACCCTGCCTTAAGATCCAACCTGAAATGTCACAGTAGGATAAAAGTGGAGTTGTGTTTCACATGCTTGATAATACTAAACATTATTGTGTGACATTCTCAAGTGTATAGGCTTGGCACCAACAATGCCAGATTCTGGTGTTATTTGAGCTACCAATAAAATATCCTTACTGTGTTATGTAAGACGCATTTGATACATTGAGGGTCAGAGTCAGGATGGTAAGGCAGCGCAAAAGTTTCCCGTCTTTCCTTTTATCCCTACTTTAGAGAGTGCACACACGATAGTTTGGCACCAGCTAAGGCTTTTTTAAGTTTATCTCAAATAACCCTCTCTCACTTTCTAATCCTTACCCAACACAAATGCCTTATTTAAAAAATGCACAAAAAACACAAATGCACACATCCTGACCTTTCCAGCAATTACTATTACATATGTATCTCCCTTCCTTCCTTAATTTCAAGGTGAGAAGCGGAGAACTTTCTAGAACTTGAAGCCGGTCAGACCTGGAGTTGGCTGCTGTTGCTGGGTCAAGGTGGCAGCCATGGCAACCGCTGCAGCATTGGGAACACTGGAGAAAGGGGCGGGCCCGGTTGTGACTCGAGGTGCACTCTGCCACTTCCTGCTCGATGCTCGTTTGGACTCGAAGACATCTGTAGAGTCTTCTAGGAAGGCGCGACGGTAGGACAGGTACTGGTGCTTTAGAATCTATGAAACCAGATACGAGCACAAGAAGAAGGGGGAAAATTACAAAAATTATAATTTTGTCCAAGCATGCTCCAACAAAATATCCTCTACAATTTCAATCTTTCAAATTGACAAAAAAAAAAAAATATATATATATATATATATTTTCAAACAAAATTATTCCCTGAATCAGATCTTAAGTGTGTTTGATGCCTGCATTCAATTGATTTAACAACAAATTAACATCCGGTATACAGTTAACCCCGTGATTTCGCAGGTCAGTTTTTGCGGTCCCAGTATTTCATGTTTTTTTTCCTCTGTAAGACCTATTAATTTTGATATTGCATACATTTTTGCCATTTTGTGGCATTCTGCAGAATTTTAACGAGTTTAAATCTTGCGAGTCACAATAAAATACCCGTACGTACCGATTCAGCCAGAGTGTCTGAATTTTTTTCTCGGTCGCCGATTGACTGTTGTGTATCACATGGCTTCGCATCTCGCAGGAAGGAGAGATGCTTTCTTTGTTCTCTCTCAGTTCCGTGTCTCTCTATAGTAATCGGTGTTCTTCATAACTTTAGGGTATGTACAATATTTTTGTGTTATCTATTGCTGTTGCTCTCTCAATATCTTTTTATGTTTTTAGATGTATTTCTATAGTTTTAAAAGTGTGTTTAAAGGCCTTAAAATTCTTTTCAAAGTACCGTAAAAGTCATAAAAACATGCCTTGGGTATATTTAAACAGGGTATTTCTATTTCGCGGATATTCACTCATCGTGGGTTGGTCGGGAACCTAACCCCCGTGGTAAAGGGGGGACCACTGTACATTCTTGCCACATTATTTGCCAATGGCTGATACTTGTAAAAAGAAAAAACAAACAGAAAAAAGGCAGGTACCGATACAAAAACCCCAAGCTAGATACAAGTATACATATTTGATGTTGAGAACAGAAAACAAGATTTGTGTGAAGTCTGATTCTCCAGGAGAAAAACTGTGAATCACGAGTCAGGCAGCTTTCAACAGTACTGACCTTCACATTCTCATGGACAGACTGGAGCTGGGCAGCCTGTGCCACAAATGTCTGATACAACTTTTGCATGGCCAAAGTCAGGTCTAGAATGAAAAACATCAACAAAATCATCATACAGCAAAGTCTAAGCAAAATTTGAAAGGTTTAGTAGAATGACAAGCAGGAATCAGAGATCGTTGTTACTTGGTTTTGAACTGAAGTTGAGTTTACCATGAATAACTTGATTGTTAATAACACACTTCCACCCCCAGTTTGTTCATTTCTGTTGATTGACAGCCTTGTAATCAAACTATTAATAATTGTAATAAAACCATTTGGAAGAGTGTTAAGTCCGCTGAATGTCCTCTCACCCTGAGGAGTGATGTGGGATCCACTGCTTTGTGTTGTAAGATGGTTCTCGAGTTCTTCTATCTGCTGCCTGTACTGCTGCAGCTGCACCTCAAACTGCTCTATAAGGCTACGGAAATAACTAAAAACAGGAAAAATACACATTTATTACCTTGTGAATTGATAAAAGCGGACATATAGAAAACCAAAGACATTGTTATACTCCCTGTAAAATGTTTTAAGTGGCAGATGTTTACAATGCAGCATTACAATGAAACAATGAAGTACACTCAGATTTTAACATACTTTAACTATATATTCTTCAGGAGATACATAAAGCAATCTGATTACACTACAGAGCAGTAACTCGAAAATCTTACTCTGATGGGGCTGTATTTTCATGCTGAAGTCCAGGGGGAGTCTTTTGGGTTCGCAGTGCTATGTCAGCATTTTTCAGCTCCTTAGGGAGAGGGATCAGAGGAGAAATCAAAAGACAGACAAAACCTTTACAAAAGACCAAGCTGCCATCTCTTTTTTTTCTGGAATCATCTCCCAATGTATTGGTTTGTAGCAAAAAAAGACTGAGGTGACATCACAGTTAACTTAAGTTCCTCCAACCACAAGTCAAATGTTGTTTTAAATAACGGGAATACATCTGTGCAAAAAGTAATAAAATATTTGCCTTTTTAAAGATTTATTTTACCTTTATCCAATAGCACACTGGATAATGTTGTCAGGGAGAAAGAGATGGAAATGACATGTAGTAAAAACGTTGCTGGTTGGACTCACAACTGTAATTTAAGAGTTAAGGCCTTCCTACATGCTGTATAACCTAAAACACTGAGCCATCAGCATCCATTTTTGAAAGTCCAACTGTTGTGTGCACAGGACTGTGACAGTTAACCATCCAAAAACAAATACAAGGTTGCAGCACATTTTTCAGGATCAAATTTAAGAATTTTTGCAACCAAAAGAAATGAAAATAACTCCTATCTTGCAATGGTTGGCATCTGCACTTTATTTTTTAGGGCTAAACAGCTTTGAATTGCATTGCTCCAAGTATCAGAAGTATAATCCAATCAGAGGTTTATCTGCTTTAAGAGGAAGTACAGTCAGTCCTATGCATCTGAATAAAATGTCTCAAGTGCCTTGTGTGCTCCAGTTATTTCCTTGGAATTGCCTTAGTTGGGAATCCATTGAAAGGGTTTCATGTTTTGAGAGCACCAACCTCCATCTGTGGAGCGGCTGAAGCGCAAGAGGCTCCTACCTGTGAAGTACCTGAACAGAGTTGACTGTATAAAGTATTCAGACGTGCTGTTAAAAGTGCCAACTGAAATGTTTGACTCTTTCTAAGTAAAGATACTACTTCTATGGGACATCTAAAGACCTTCAATTAAAATATGTTTATAATTTAGGACAATGTGAGACGTTCTAAGGCTCTGTAGGAACCCCATAGTACTTTCTGATTACATACGGGAAGCACCAAGTCTCCAACAGTATTTGTGTGTTTGAGTGTAAATTTTTTTTAAATGTCGTTTTTACCTGTGCGGTCTCCAGTTTTAGCTTGTCAATGGCCAGAGCCTGGCGTTGCAGGCCACTGGCACTGACGGATAGAAGCTGTCGCAGGCTCTTGATATCATCTTGAACTTTAGAAATCGCCTTAGATGACATACGGCTAATATCCTCCTGAACCTGTTTCTGGTCTTTCACAAATTTTCTATAACAGAGTGAAGACAGGCCATCAGCAATCACTTAAGTCAATGCATACTCCAGAAACAAGTCATCAGTGCACTTGGAGAAAGTACTAGCATCGTAAACGTGTGTGATGTATCTAGGATGGCATGTTTTTTTTAGCTATGTTGCAGTGCTGGTACACCACTGCACTCATCAAAGACATCTCTTACAAAAAAATGGCACTGTTCATTTAACACACAAGAAACAGTTACACTATGATTAACAACAGCTCATGCCTATGATGTAACTTAATAATCAGTGGATTGATTCCTGTCACACAAAAACAAAAGCAAACTTACTGAAAGTTCTCAACGTCCTGACAAATTACTGGGGGCAGGTTCTCATCTTTTAAAGCTTTGCTGTCCCTGAAGAAGAAGAAAAGGTGTTTTTTTATTATTATGATTGCTGGTTAGATATATATTCATGGGATAGGAAGCCACTGTATGTCTCTAACTGAACATTTGCTTACATTTCCTTACAGTTACAGATGGACAGATTCAGACTGTTACCCAAGCCGATCCATTTCATTAAAGACAACAAGAGTGATCATCAGTAAGACTTACTGAGCACTGGCTCCAGATGACGCATCACTCTTGTTCTCTGAAGAAGTGCTGAAGTCTACTCCACCCAGGCCAACACTGGGGGCAGGTGCTGCTGATACTGCTGTGGAGGTAGATAACAGGGACCCCAACGATAGCCCACCTCCTACTCCAAGAGTGGCCTGACCCAAACCTGCAAAAATCAAGTACAAAAATATGTAATAACATTTAAAGCACTGAAAAGATTTTAAAAATCTGTAGAAAAAAAATCTTTCAGTCTAGTTCAGTCAATGACTGAAGGCAAACATGGGCTGTCAGCATCTCACCTGTAGACCCAGTGCTGGAGAAAAGACCCCCACCCAGTGATGGGACTGTCGATGCTACTGTTGTGGTTGTTGTGCCACCAAGGCCGAGAGCGAAGCCTGTCACTGCAGGCTGTTGAGGAGCAGTAGATGTCAGGACAGAGCCAAATGTTAAACCTGCCCCTGCAGGCGCTGAGCTGGCGGTGGTAGATGTGGTGAGGGAGAAGGGTGGTGCTGAGGCGGTGGGCTTGTTGAAGGCCAAGCTAAAGCCAGCAGCTGTAGTGGCTGGGGCACCTGGACAAGTGTAAATGAAGGAGTCAGGGGTTAACCTGCATTCATGTTTTTTTTTTCCATGCTTGGTGATAAAAAGAACATATGAAGAGGGTATGCACAATATTGGGGTTTTGCTAAAATCCAACAAGCTAAAATGTCAAACTTATTCTGGCTTAGACCAATATTGATTTATACTAACTTACTTCACTGCAGAGCCCACAAAGTATCTGCTGTTTTTTATTTTTTATTTTTTAAACATAAATTTTAAAAATGCAACATTACTAGTTCAAGATTAAATCGAATTCACCTAACAGAGCAGTATCAGATTAGCAGGGTGGGTCCCTGGGATATTCCTGACACAGAGCATCAAGTGACACAAAAACACATCATTTTAAAGAGCAAAAGACGTACATTTGCTTTATGTTGGACCTAAAACTACTGCCATTAAACTCAACTAAGAGGTGATGAAAACAAGATGCATAAAACTTTGTCCTAGGCAGGCCCATTTGTCATGCCAAAGTTAATGGCGTATGCCTTCAAATGTTTTCATTTCATGACTTGTCTGCAGCTGAGAATTTAAATATTAAGTATGGGCGCCTGTTATCTGGAGCCATCTGCAGCAGGAGGCAACAGCTTAAAAAGGTGATTCTTGTTGGAGATATTAACATTTCTGACTATTTACAGCCTATACACTGGCCATACATATTGCCCATACTTCTCCTGTATATACACCTTAATGTTGTCATGATGTAAAAATGACCCATGATGCTTCAATGTCAGGTCACTAAATGTCTGCATTTATAAAACAGTATCATGGATTTGGGAATCAGATGTTTTTTTAAGTTACACATCAGTTTTTAACAATAGGAAGTTGCAATGTCAGAAACAGCTCAATCTCAGTAAAGACTTTGTGCACTGGATGGAAAAATGTCATTATATCTGTATAAATCAATGCTGTAATGACTATGAAAATATAAGCATATATGACACCTGAAAGAAAATCCAATACGGTGCAACCCTCAGTTTAATTCTAAATATCACTGATGCTCGGTAGACGGGAACCAATGATGTTTTGGGCAGTTTTAATCACTCAATGCATAGTCCTCCTGTCCTGGGCTGTGCACATCCCATGCCAGTTCATGACGTTTCCAGTCAGGATGCTTTCAATCGCTCCTTTGCAAAAGCTAACACGAACTTGAAGACAGTAAACTGCATTTCACAGTGTATTTATGTTTTTGTGTTTCCATGTGAACGAGGATATATTAAAAACGTTGCCCGTGTGGATAGAATTATTTTTGAAAATTGAAAACCTTGTTTTTCTAACAAGAAAAAAAAAAAAAAAAAAGCCTAAGTGAGGACATAATACTTGTTGCCCAGTAAGATGACCCAGAGTGCTGAGAGAGGCGTCCAATAACAAAATGCATTGTTATTGTTCAAGTGTTGCATTGCTGCCTCTGTATTTTTCTGTTTTCTAAAGCAGAATTAACCCAAAAATGACTTGATAAAGACAATCTCAGTCAAGAAGTCATTTACATTTTAGGCCTGTAAACAAGTTAAAGTTGGTCTTTCATGGCCTTAATGTTTACAATTCAAAAGGAAGGCACAGCAGGACTTTTTGATGATCTGCAGTACAAGTTAATACTAATAATCAACTTTTAATTATCTACCAGTGTCCTGCAAATGATATTGTGGAGCCCTAAAATGAACATCAGAGATATGTACTGACCTAATGTAAGGCCTGTCGGAGGTGCAGCAGCGCCTACAAGAGAATCACATCAATTAGCACATAAGGCCAAGGCAGGTAGATGTAAAGTAAAAGGGACTTGTCTTACATATTTTTGATTGTTTGGAATCGTACATAAAATTCTTACTTGAGGCAGGTGTGTTGAAAGAGAACCCTCCTGCAGGTTTCTGACCAAAGAGACTCCCACCTAAACCAAGCGATGGGGTGGTGGTGGTGGTGGCAGCTACAGGGGTTGCAGCCGCTGCACCCAGAGCAGCCCCGAAAGAGAAACCACCAGTGCTGGCTGCAGGCGCACTGAAGTAGCAAATGACAAAATATTAAGACATATGTTAACAGTTACATCACAATGTTAGAGTGAAGTGTCAGTTAGAAAAATGAGGTAAAATCTGTTAGATATAAGATGAGAACAAATGCTAAAAACAGATTTTAGATAGTGTATGAGATAAAGATATGGACAAAGAAATAAATTAAATTGTATACATTAATATTAAAGCTTATATGACTTGATGAAATTGAGAGGCAGTTGTTTATAGAGTTTTTTTCCTTTGAGGGGGAAAAAAACATTTTAAATGGGAGATATGGCTTGTGTGGAAGAATCAAGGATTTTAGGTCATATGGCCCATCCCTAATTCAACATGGCATTGTTACAGTCTGCAAGACCAAAAACCCCCTCTATTTTCTGACCCTTGAAAATCTTACAGTTAATTATAATAGGTTAATGTATACGCTATGATATGTAACACTTCTAATGACAGGACATTATACAAATTAGTCTTTTTAGTAGCAAGGGGCCATTAAACTTTACATTTTGTGGAAGATTTTTTTTTATCATTTTGCTCAAACACAAGGTACACATAGGGATACAAGATATTGTAGTTGATTGGTATTCAATATGCCAATATCTCCAGACTCAATTCAACCAATGCCATTTCCTGCCCTTTTTTTCTGTAAGGACCTTATCTTTGCAAATTTTGATGTTTTAGTCTGAGTAAAAAACAGGTTTTCAGGTCAACTTTTTAGTTCAGATGTAAAACTCAAGTTCCAAAAAAACAGGGCTTTCCGCAAGCACCAGCTACCAGCCAAATGACAAACTACTCATTCAATTACAGCCAGCTATTACCATTTTCTAATCCATCAAGGTTAAAAAACAAACAAAAAAAGCACAGTTTTTATCAAAGCACAACTTTTTTCATTTCCAGCGTGTATCAACCCTTGATATGTTGCTTATTTGGATCGTGAGTTTAACATTTTCATCCATCTATTAATTATCAACTTTACAGCATCTAATTTACAACTCATTGGCTTCTTTAATTTATATTTTGCACACAAAAAGTAAAGTGATATATTGTGACCAGTGACAATACAAAGCCTCAGTTTGAACAAATGAAAAGACTCTGTCAATCAAACACGAGTTCACTGGTGCATTAATCAATATGTCCTGTTTGGTTTAAAGGGGAAACTGATAAACCCACAGGATGGCATCTTTTCCAACATACTGATCACTCCATGTCTTTAAAAAGCCTGTGTACACCCAGCTTTGAAGTTTCAGCAAAGAAATGAGAACAGGAATAAACATCAGCTAAAAATTCTGCTTTAAAGTCGACAACTTTAGGTGAACATTGCGGTATTAAATAAATGCTGATATATTAGCGAAAGGCAATAGATACCATGCCAATAACGCTGTGCATGCCTAGGTACAAATCTTCTTCCAATGAATGTTGATAATGACAGTGTTTGGATGATTAAGTAAAAGACTTACTATTTATAACTTTCATCCCCTTGTACAGTGTGTTTTGTGGTTTATGTAGTGTATATAATGCATCTTAAACATATATGTGGTTATATGTGTATATGTATGTTTCCTAGTTTAAGGATGTGTATCTGAAAGTACTGCGTATAAAATCCAGAGTGCTTTTACCGTATTGTTCTTGAGCAAATGACAAGAAAAAATCTTTTGCTGTGACTAAGAGTGCACCATTACAGCTCTCGTCAGGTTTGATGTTGCTATGCTAACGTTAGCCAACCCAGCCATTTCGAACGGATGGTTACCTGGTGACGGCTCCAAATGAGAATCCTCCTCCAGTGTTGGCAGCACCAAGAGTTCCTGAACCGAAGTTGAACCCCGACATTTTATCTCACCCGGACACACATTTAAAACAACCTACTTTGGACCCCAGGAATGTATAAAGATGCTCGGCTGATAGCGTTGCATCACGGCTAACAAGCTAGCTAATGTTAGCTCAGAAGGACACCCGCGTGAGGGCCAGTTCCGCGGTTTTATTTCCTAGACAACAACGACGAGAAATGTGCCCCCCCGGGAAAACAACTCAGTTTCTCAGTGCAGAAGTCCGTTTGTTAAAGCCGAGTTACTCAGTTTTTAGAGTCTGAAATGAGCGAATATTGTAAGATAGATTCTCGCATGGTGTTAATTTTCCTATTCCCCGCCTGGTATTTCCCTGTTACTATTGCATTTCGGGTAATCTGTGTGGAACTACGTTACCCGTCGTCCCCATTCCTGTTTTGTGTCGCGTGATGTTTCAGACTTGCGCAGTCTGCCAAAATTGGTTGCTGGATACGTTTCCAAAACCGCAACATGTCGACAAAATCACCAATTCAAGATCCGGCCTTTCTTTCACAACAAATGTCCCCTATATGTGAACGGCAGTATGCAGCTTTACTTGAATCTACATTTGGACGGAATAATATTTAAACTTAATGAGGTATGATGACACCTGTTGCCTAAAACACCGCTCTGAGCAAAATTTAGTCTTCTGCAATAGAAATGTTTACCTCTTCAAAATGATTTATGTTGAGTTAATATGTTATGTTATTGTTGTTTTTATTAAAATGATGTTTTTTATTTGATTACAATATCATAATACAAGGTTACTTATCTATTGACTGAATAGATGAATAGACATCCTATAGCATAGAGGAAAGAAACTGGGTACAAGGTTTGAAAAAAATAAGACTTTTCTTGTGGTCAAAAACTGCAAACCACTTACTTTTCTTTTATCAAGGCTTAATATAAATAATGTCACCTATGAACGACTTCTATTTCTAATCTTAATTTTATTATTTATTTATATTTTTTATTGCTGAAGTTATGACAAATCATTGTAATTTACAAGACACCTTTATTGGCCAACTTTTTTTTCCAGTCTAAATGACTTTATGAGTAATTTTAATCAATCACATGCCGATACCACAGACTGTATTTTTGCTCATATTTACAATATTCCTTCTTTAGCACTTAATAAACAAAAATGGTGTAAAGTCATTGAATTACACCTCAGTTATTTCCCAAATTTGAGATATTTGTATAGGGATGAATTTGATTTGGTGATCTAATATATTTTATTAGTTTTTTATGTTTGGCTCATGTGATATATATTTACATCAGCAACTTGGGCCCATTCTGGACAAAGAGAAGTGGTTGTCCAATACCTACATAAACAAATATTTTCAGAAGAGGAGACCAGGATTGCTTGTCACATATTTTACTCTCCTATGTTATCTCCAGCTGATCACAGGGCCACTTAGAGTGACTTACCACCATTCACACACACATCCACACCTAAGGGCAATTTAGAGTCACCAATTAACCTAACAAGCATTTTTGGTGTTCTTAAACTATTTTAACTGACTAAAATTCAAAGCTTCTGGGTTTTCATTGACTGATTAAATGCTTGTGTGTGCAATAAAACAAATAAGAATATCTACATAAAATAAACTCTAACATCATGAAAAGTGTAGATATTTTGAGTTTGTCCCACAACATTTTAGCAATAAATAAGCACATGACACCATGTATCCATCAGACGATATTAACAATATAAAATAAAGCTGTTCAGTTCTAAGGGACACCTAACCCTGGTCTCATCTTAGTCATGTTAGTGAGGATTTATTTTATGTTGAGGGTAATTTCAGGATCATGTATTTAGGGTGCTCTCATCTCAGAGAGATTGTGACATATGAGTTTCCTCACGTGTGTTCAGTTCTCTGAGTAAATAACTAATTTCCCTTAATGACAGAAAATATTTCCTACATTTTACATACATAGATTTAAACCAGACAAAATAATGAAATCCTAGGAGGTAGAATATTTACCTAGGTTCAAATATGTTTTAAAAAGTTTTTTTTATTAAAATCATGTAAAGCAGAAGCATTCTGACCTACCTATTATAAATTGATGAAACTAGGAATTATATTCAAAAGCAGAAATTGAAAAAAAAAATCACTGTAAGTAATCTATATGTTTTAATTAGTAACAGTACACACTGACTGTTACTGGAAGAAAATAGATACAGCAGGCCGGCAGCTGTGCAGTATTCTCTTACCTATGAGCAATCAATTCTCTCTAAATATTTATCCATGGAGAAGAGAAGCTATCATCAATCCAGTTTATAATTGGACGTAAGCTTAGAGCTTGGGAACTTAATTTGAAATTAGGAACAGTAAGTTCTGCAAAACACTTCTGACTTTAAAAGAAAACAATGGGAGAAAAATGTGGTTTATTTTGTAACAAAGTTGTACCGAAATTAAACATTTTTCCAGTTTTTCAGCCCCGTGGTAAAGTTTCTATTCAACTTAAAAAAAAATTGTCATAGGTGCTTCTGCACTGTTATTTCAGAAGTGTTGAGATCAGGTTTAGGGGGTCTAAATTCACATCGTGGCGTCTGAAGTGTCTGCAAGAGCTCATGCTTTTATTTTGAAAATCCAAGACCTTGCGTGCTGTCGTGACTGCCGTGGGTTTCACGCGGATGGAGTGAAATAATTGACAATAAACACATATCGTTTGCCTCCGTCAATGTCTAGCTGTATGTGAAACAGTAAGTTTAATCATAATATCAATGGTGCTGTCATCCTCGGAGGACGTCGTGTGAAGCTTTGCAGTCGCTGACAGCGGGTTGGAGAAATGGAGCATATCCGCACACCGAAGGTAGCTAACATTTGAGCTAATTGCAAATGGATGGGATACAGTCAGAGCCCGGCCTGTTTTCTGGAGATTTTTGTGATACAAGTGTGTGGTGACGTTTGCCAGGAATCAATGTGTAGACTGAGTCTGTGGATGGATATCAGAGAATGAGAAGTAGCAGGTGTCTGCAGGAGCCTGAAGTGTCAGACGTGATGAGCATCAGTGAGCTGTTTGTTTTCACACCAGACACATAGGTTTGCTTCCTCTTTCTCATGCTAACGCTACTATCTTCACGCCCTAGTATTGATTAAGATGATGATTCAGTGTCAAAGCTAACATCCCATCAGAGTGAGAGAGCAACACAAGGAGAACCCAAGACCCCTGAGCCTGAAACTGTCCATATTATGATCTTCATGTTAGAAGAGTGATTTCATGCATGTAAAGGAAATCACAGAATTAAGCAATGAATCGACTTAAACAGTGTAAATAAGACTTTTCTCGAGTATCTAAACATCTTATGATTACGGTTTAATTCTTTTGTAGCTGGACTTTGAGATATGATCCAGAAATCCTCAGCTGAATGGTAACAAAACATTTATGTCATAATAGATTTTTTTGCATTGACAGGAAAAGTGAGTTCCATGTCATATCTACAGGGGCCAAATAACAAGTGTCACACAACCCTTTTCATATGCCTTAAAATAAGTTGTGCAATGGATCACAAAAGTCAAGGTTTGTTTTGGATTACAGATTTAAGTTATGGATCGGATCATTTCTGGATCAGCAAAATGGTGGATAAATGAGAGGAAAAAAATATTTACTCCAAAACCTTACATACTATAATACTTCTGCCAACATTGACATTAAAATTAAAAATTTCAAATATCAGCACAAGCCTCTGCCAAGGCATTTCCAACATTATTGAGTGAGTTAGTGTCAAAATGGGAAAAACTGCACTGTTGACAAATCCTTGGAAAAATGACTGGATCCACATCTGCATTGGGATCACCACCAAAATCGTATTGATTCTTTTTGGTGCCATGACCAACATTCCTCGATAGTGTCATCCAAATCCACTCATTTTCAGTAATCCTGTTCAATACTAACTAACAAATAAACAAAGAAAATAACAAATGCTGGTGAAAAACAACCTCCTTGGTGTAGGTAAAACTGCACTTCATCAAAAAAAAAAAAAAAAAAAATTAGACCTGAGTTGAATTTTTTGGGGAAATATATTGAAATTTTAAGTAATACACATGTTGTGTTTAAATAGATAATATTTATGATCCATGGATCATGTTTGTCTAAGCGGTTGATCCTAAGAGGTCAAAGATTATCTGTGTCTTGTTTCACCACTGCTTAACATAATGAATTTTACCTGTAATAGCTGCATAGTGTCGATGCAAACAGCACTTTACCCATAATTTTGTCTCTAAGCCTTTTCTCATATGCATCAAGGAGAGCTGGAAAATATCAGTATACCAATATAAGGCAATATTTCGCTGTATGATACTGTATAAAAATGTCACGGCATAGTATCAATACCTTTTAGTGAATTATTTATATACATTTGTAACACATTTTGTGTTGTAATTCAGCCTCCACCTGCTAGTTGGCGGCAGGCATTAAGCTATTTGACTCCATCTTGCTGTTATATTTATCTTTTCTGCTCTGTTGCTGAAAGAAAAGTTTATTCATGTTGGAGGGACCATGCTTTATTTAAATAATGCTGATCAGCAACAGTATTTTCAAGCATACAGTATATGGGATTTTGATACTACATTGAAAGAATAGATTACACTGTTAAGAAAAAGGTTATATGTGGCATCGTGATTTAGCGTAATGTTTTGTATCATCAATTCTTGCCAAAACACTCCCCTACATGCACCTTTAGCCCTTTTCACAGTGTGTTTAAGCAAAAGTGCCACAGGGAAGCTCTGCCAGCATTACACCTCGAGACATTTAAACCAGTTTCATGAGGATGTAATATTTGTGTCAATTCATGGTGCAATCCAGCTTTGGAAGTAGATATGAGAGAAGATGACACGGCATATTCTCCATGTACACTCAAAAGCTGAGACACACCCTCAGCAGAGTCTGCATGCCCCCCTCACTGGTATAACACAACTGACAATCTCTCTGTAGACAAAGCAAACTCTTTATACCATCCAATACTACCTAATACCGTCTCTTTGACATTCTGAGTTGAGACAGAGCGTGACTTGGTTATTAATACTATGGCTTGAAATGGCAGCATGAATGGGGCTATTGAATTTTTTTAATTTATTTTAGGGAAGCCAATCTGGACATTTCCTAACTTGCTTGTTCACACTTGTCACTCACAACAGGAAGTTTATTAGCATTTTGCCCATTAGCCAGTGCAGCCTAACCTGACACGTCAGACGGACCGTTCCGTATATCCATCACAGAAATATTTTACTAGCAGGATTTCAGACAATGAATAGGGCAGGTACGTCTGCTCTGTAAGGCTAAGTGCAGCCTTGGGAGGGATAAAACACAATAAAGGGCCAGCTGGAAAATGTCAGAGTAAAGTCTGGATAAGAAAACAGGTGGTTTGTGTTCGCACTTGGATATTTTCTGGAAATTTTCAGGCTTTTTGGCATGTATGAATGTTGTAAAATTGTCCTTTTTTGGTGTTGCATGTGCAAAAAGGTCTACAGACACTTGTATCAATAGGCAGCTGGACACTGTCAACACATGTGTGACAATTGAAATAAAAATGAGTCACCCCTCTGTGGAAAGTCTTAGTAACATATTAGTTAGAATTTCCCCTTGTTTAAAATAAAATGCCTGAAATGATAAATCCTCGTTTTCGAGCATCCCAAGTCAATTTTATTTGGTCAATAAGCACATTACTGTAAACAATCCTTTTATTGGGCATTACATGTCATACATTTTTCTTCATATCAGCATCAGCATAAATTATGTCAACATAATGTGTTATTACATGCGTATATACGTATTTATTGCATTACTTAGTTTATTGTAAGGCATGCATCAAGCAAATAACAGAGGGAGAATTGTACCTGCACCCCTTCCTCCTGTGGAATCCTGAACCAAAAATTACCCAACAAATAGGAACAATGACGTAACTTATGTTTCACCACTGCTTATGTTAAGACTGCCTTGTTGTAGCACAAACCCTCTAATCTCCAGTAACAGTCTAAAGACGTTGTCTGATCCAGGATTTCCTACAAACAAGAAGGATTCATTATACGACTGCTAATAACACTGCCTATTTGTTCTGCATTCATCAATTAAAGACATAAAATGTCTTTTTCCAAAATCTGGCAAACACTAGTTAAAACGTCAAGCTGGTTTAAAGACCGGAAGAGTCCTACTTCACAACATGAGCCCTTACCTGTGTGCTGGTTTCTCCCTTGCTTCCTCAGTTCCTGGTGATTCTGACAGAAAATACAATTTGTTTTGTTTTTCATTTGTCATACATTTGTTTAGTCTACAAAACTGTAACCCTCTGTTACACTGTTACACAAGGGGCACTCGGTCAGGATATTTGATGTCAGATAAATTGAAGTAATGAGCTGTAATATGACTGAGAACTTTTAGACTGAAATAATGTTTTCTAACAAGATGTAGAAAAATACAAGAATTTTATACCAGTTTTTAAGTTTATGTTATACCATGTCTAATGTTCAGTAAGATTTTTACACAGTAAACAACCCCGACATTTATCTGCTTGCTTCTGACCACAAGATAATCAATTGGAAAGTTCATTCTTAATGGGGGCTTCACGTTCACTAATTCTTATTTTCATGAAAAGTCACTTCAAAAATAATAATTTTATCAATGTTTGATACCACTTGAACAATAATGGAGGTCTTTAACACCCCATGTCAGAGGTGTTGAAAATAAACCTTTCTCAGATGCTTCATGATGTGGACATGGATGATTCTGCATCGATGCAGAGGCAGCATATGATTGATTAATGCGTATGACAATGCGGATGTCCAGTAATAACATTTTAACAATGTTAACTTTGTAGAACTTTCATTAATGAAGCAGCACACTGCACCTCATACACTACTTTACAGTTTGATGCTACAAAAGCATTAAGTGTTATAAACACACTTGTGTACTGTGGTCAGACTAAAGTCATGTTTGTTTTGTTTTCTAGATTTAGGAGGGATCCTTCCTTAGACAGTTTCCTGTAGCTTCTGCTGGAATGCAGTTTTAGTTTTGTTTCTGAGTAGGAAAAATCCCAGTGTAGGACATATAAATCGTAGTTACCTCTGCCGAGGAGGTCATGTTTTTGGCCCTGTTTGTTGGTTTGTCTGTTTGTCTGTTCGAAGGTTACACAAAAACTACTGGACAGATTTTGCTGAAATTTTCAGGAGATGTTTGTAATGGCCCAACTTAAAAATTATTGGATTTTGGTGGTGATCTAGATAACCGCCATTAGCGAACAATCGTTTTTGCTCAATAACTGTCTAACTAATGATATCAACATGATTCCGAGTCCTACGTGTGGGTTTTCAGGGTCAAAGAATCATATTATGATGGTAACTTTATCATGAAACTATTACTTATTGATGTAACAGCAGTATGTGAGCTACCTTGGCAGAGGTTTGCGCTCTCTGAGTGCTTTCTAGTTTTTCTGGTTTTAATTAAAAATGCATTCATGTTATAAATGACATGGAAAGCACTTTCAAAATAATACAAAGAACTTGATATTTGTCTGACTGCTCGACAGAATAATTGTAACCAAACTGAATCCCACAAATAGCTGTGGGATAAGCAGCAGAGCCGAGTATGTGGGTTGCACCCATGAAAAATTTGCCAAATCCTCCCGCCAATGGCCAAAAAAAGCTCATTCTGCCATTGACCCTTGTTTGGTGGATTAAATGATTAAATTGTAAAGAAATAAGATCTATTGGTATTTTAACTTGTGACATGTCAAGGGATATCTGTGAGCCCGTGGTAAACATTGAAGCACAGCCCTGGAAATCTGAAGCCACATCCATTTTATGAGAGGGGCGTGTTCAGACACAGCTCATGAGAATTTACATTTAAACAGGGATGAACTGAGGGGTCCTAAGATCGTTGCTTTTGTCTTAAGTAGTAAGGTTTCCCAAACAAGTCAAGGGGTTGTTATGAATGGAGGCTTCAATTTGAGCACCGTTTGTTGTGAACAGGAGTGAAATAAAGAAAATCAGTCTCTGTCTACATACTTACAGACTGCAGGATTAACAGCTCAGGTGTCACTCAATTAACATTATCCATATTCATATATGGACTTGTAACATTTCAGTGTATCTATCCAGGGGCATCCATTTGAGAACACATTATCTGAAAGATGAGTGCTCTTCTCTCTGTTTATTTAGTGTGACCTAACATCGGAGCTCCTGTATGATGCCAGGGTGTGGTTGCAGACTAGGTGTTTCCCTCTGTCTTAAATCTGTCTGCTGTTTGTGTAATCAACCCACAGAATAGGGCATTGTTGCTTTTTAGAATTACAAACAGATGTTTTTAATGTGTGTAAAAATCAAGAATAGAGTTTTTTCTCTTTGTGAATTATTTACAGATACAGCTATGTAGAAAATATTGATTTCAAAGCACTTGGATGGATAGCTGAGGTTGTCTCATTAAAACTGAGTCTCTTACAACCTTTTTTAAAACTCATTCATTAATGCAGAAAAGTCCTGACTCAGCCTGCAGAGAAATCTGACTGACAGAGATGTGTAGCGTAGGCTGCTGGGTGACAGAATTGGGGTCATTCATTCAATCAGTGGAGAATAACAGGATACAGAAGCAGAGGAGAGGATGTCTGAGTCAACGACAGATCTGCTTATTTGATGAATCATGGGTTTGGGCACTTAGCAGTGCCAGCAGTCTGAAATCTTTTGGCAACAGAAAATAACAGTCATTAGAAAGCATGGATGCTGCTTTGAAGGATTTAGAGGAATGCATCTCTTTTAATGTCACTGACAAAAGCAGTAGATGTTATAAGTATTTTTCTTTTAAACATTTTTAGGATATGCAGTACTCAAAAAAAGTTTGTGGTGTGAAAAATAATGTTCAGTAAGAATGCTTTCAAAAAATAGAAATGTTGACAGTTTTGTTTTTAATCAATTTACAATACAACAGGAATGAGTAAGTAGAAATCTAAATCAAGTCAGCTGCATCAGTTCTTCTAGTTGCATGTGCACACAGTGTGGATGAAGGCTGCCTCAAAGGCCTCTTCATGTAATCAGACACATTCAATGCTGTTAAACAGGCTTCGCTGGAGACCAAAACATCACCACCAGGACTCCTTATTCTTTTCACTGGAAATAATTCTCAGGGACATTGGTTATATATTTTGGGTCATTTCCCTGCTGCAGGAATACTATGGGGCCAATTAGATGCCTCTCTGATGGTATTGTAAAGCAGATAAGTGTCTGCCTGTATTTCTCAGCTTTGAGGACACCATCGATCATCAGTCCAGACCACCTGCTGCCCTCATGCATACTTGAGTCACTTGGCCTCATATCCATGTTGGAGTTCCTCCATGAAGGCCATTTTGGCCGACCACTGCATCTAACGTGGCCTGTTTTTCAGTTCTTTTTCAAAAGAGCTTCAGTAGCACATCTTAAAAGCCAAGTTTGCTTTAGGATCTTTATCTGGGAGAGACCTTGCTGATGTAGTTTAACTATGTTGTGTCTTATTGCTTTGCTCAGTCTTGCCATGGTGTATGATCTGTGACATGAAACTGTCTTTGGTAGTAGAGTTTGGCTGTTCCACACCCAGTTTTAAGCTTCTTGCACAGCTATTTCTGTTTCAGTTAATGACAGGCTGCATATGTAAATAATGATATTTAGCACCTGTTCAATCAAAAATCTGAATACAGGTCTACAAAATCCCAGACTGTGCTCCAGTTTACTGATTGGAAATGATGCTGGTTTGAAGCTGAAGGGTTGTCACGCTGAATTGAACGCTGATTTTCATGGTAGGCGAGACAAAGTGAAAGAAATCATCTAGCACAGAGATAAATTAAATGAACAAATGAAGTTGCTGTAAACAGTTCACAGTTCTCAATTGAAATCCCTGCTTAAAAACAAGTCTGCTATGACTAAAGAAGTGTTCAGATTAGTCAAAGTCAAGGTCATTGGGTCTCATGTTCTGCATCTTTTCTCAAGGATGAAGTTATCAGATTATGGGGTTTCAAGGTCATGGTCACTGTGACTTCCAACTAAACATGTAACTTAAAAATTTAACAAATGATTACCACCATCACATTATCACAAAAAACAACCCAGCCCCCTTCTTGACTCACTGCTGCACTGTAAGTGCTGGTCAACCATGACTGTGTTCTTGTGTAAAGATGTGTGACTTGAGTGAATATTTAACTGAGGACATCCTTAACCGTATGCATTCATGTGTGTGAGAGAAACTTTGGACTAAGTCTGCAGATCTGCAGCGGACTTTGATTTGATTTGAGATGAACATATTGTTTTGTGTAACATATTCTTTTTAAAATTGAGCATTTACTTGGGTAAGCCCGTCTTTTCAGGTGCAGAACCGTCTTGTTATTGTCTTACATTGAAACTGGCAGCTGAACGCTCAGTCCAGGTGGTCAGGATTAGATGGCGTGCCAAGTTGAGCACGAGCCAAGTGCCACTTGACAATTTCCTGCCAGGTTTCATTCCCATTAGCAGCATCCAGCCTTCTCTTTTTCAATATATCTTACCTGCCAAATGAAGAAATTAACCATTCCTTTAACTACAAGTCAACTGCTAATTAAAGATGTTACACTAATATCTGTGTGTGTCTGCAGGTGGAGCAGGTGCGACTGCAGGATCGCTTCAGCAACAAATCCACAAATGGCACACTGTACCTTACAGCCACACATCTTATCTTTGTGGAGAGCAACTCCAACAACTCCACATCTGCAGGACAGGAAGTGTGGGTGAGTGAGCTAACTGGCTTCTCCTGGATACAGAACAACAGATGTACACGTTACATTTATTGACACAGTCTGTTATTGTTTAATAAGTACATTACATGTGAATGTGAAAAGATTGAATCCACTAGAGTTCTTTCTCCAGACGGACAAATAAATAAAATCTGAAATGCTAAATGATCATAAACAATATTGCCTTTCGGATGCAGAGTTGAAATCAGCGGAGTGAAGACAGCACAGATACAACCACAATAATAACTGTTGTTAATTCAGGATACCCATTTGTCAACACTGACCTCTTTTCTGCATTTTCTTTATCTTCTTTCTTTCTGTTTGTACAATTAATGTAAAAACACTTCTACAGGAAATAAATTATAAAATGTCAGCAGCAGCAGTACTTTTTCTCATCTAGCCAACTTCATTTATGTAACACTTTTCTGACAGAAAACTGAGAACTTAAAAAATATAAGATTAATCACAATCACACAATCAATCATTATTTCAGAGCAAGTCAGTCCATATAAAATATACTACAAGGGACACACAGCAACAGGAAGAACGAAAATTAAATAAAAATAAAAAAAAGAGATATGTCCATGTCTAAAAGACATACTAACTTTCTCTCCAGTGCCTCCAAAAACTGGAGAAATACATAGTACTGCTCTCCTAGAGCCATAATAATTTCATTTTTGGAGTTCTTCAGCTGGACCATAAAACTATACATACAATTTCTAGAAGAACATCGAAGGTGAGAACGCCACTATGCACAAACAGCACTTGTCCACCTCAGGAGTTTCAACTGAATTCTGAGTGCTTCATTGTACGTCATCCGTAATTTATTAATCTTAGCTTTACTGTAGGTGCACCACAAATAATATTACATATCAATAAGACACATTAAAAAGAAGATTAAAGAAAAAAACTCTGAAGTTATGGACTTGTCCACTGAGAATACAAAAAAAGAATTTGAAATACATGATAAAAACATTTGAAGAACAGAAAAAAGCATAAATGTACAAAATAATAAGAGTAAATACGAGATTAATAATAACATCTGTATTACTGAAGATATGAAAAAGGACCACCCTAAAAACTGTAATTTTAGAGCAAACTTTTAAACTTAAAGCCGAATAGAATAATGATAGAAGTACATGTTTGTGAATATTGGGGACATGAATGTGTGCCAGTGTGTATCAGTTTTTGCATGTGTGTATTAATAGATATGCACTTTTTATGATGTTTAAAATTGACTTTGAAGCTGGTTTGCGTAAGCTCTTTCTCATCATTTCATCTCACTCTAACTGTAAGAGAGGTCAGGAACATTATTTGACTTGCAAATGATGCAGTGAACGAAGCCTCTCTCGACTCTCGACTATAACCTTGTTTCCTGCAGTCGTCTACAGCACAAGCACTGATGTAACCACCAAAGGGAAGTGTACAATCTGATCGAGTGTGTAGGTCATGGGCTAAAGGAAAGAAGATACAGAGTAGTGTGAGGAAACGGAAAGTAGAGAAGAGATCCAGCAGCTTCTTTCATTTGCCTATTTACAGCTGTCATGTGTTGTAGAAAAATATCAGAGTCCAGTTTAGGGTTTGATGTGGTGGCCTGAGTTTATGAAGGCATGTCAGAGAGCTGGTGAACTGACAGACAGAGTGCAGGTCTGTGCAGAACTGAAGGGAAGGATGGGTTTTATGTACAGTGGAAACAGGGTTGCTGAACAAATGGGGAGAGGGGAACTGAGAATAATCTGTGTGATCAGGCATGGGAAACAATAGCAGACAAAAGACAGAATGAAATATGTACATACAGACATTTCATTTGCAAGTATGCATACAAGGCTACTTGTACTTGATCAAGAAAACAAATTGAGGTGGGGTCAGTGGGGGCTTAAGGAGATCTATTGAGAAAGAAAGGCTAAAGGTTCACAGAAGTTCCCAGGCCTCAAGGCACTTGATTAACAATTTCTTTATCACATGGCAGGCAGGTGAAGTGAAAGTCTATTTTCTGCCTCTGCCTGTGAAAGGATTACTGTTAAAGCATTATGAAAACCGGATTACTGATGTCAGACAGCAGGGCATCTTGATAATTATCACTGTTTTAGGTGCTATGATGCAGGTCTGAACAATGTTAGACAAAATTAAAATTGTGATACGTTTTTTTTAAAACATATAAAGCGTTGTGAGACAATACAAGAAGTCAGTCAAGACTAACGCTGTGAGTTTTTTTTGGGCTTGAAAATCGGAAATTGACTTTTTTTTTCTTGCAAATCGTGTGTTAAGTGTACATTATCTATGGCTCACTACACATGGAAATTCTGCAAAACTGTTAGAAAGCTTTGCGTTGTTGTCAACTTTTGTATATTCCCCTTTGCCAAATGATCTGCTTCAAAATTCCTTAAAAACAGCCCGAATTGAATTTCAAACCCATAATCTATTTCGCATGAAGAAACAACCTGTCGTGTTTCACATGTCCTGTGAATATCAGGCTATTCCCTCTCTGTGTTGCAGAGATTGGAAACACTCGTTTTTTAACTGCAAGACACTTTTATCAAGCATTTTCTTCACTACATTAGAAAAGTTTTTATTATTACTATTAATGCTAGAGTTATTGCACAGTTGTAATCATGACTTTTGTTTGGAAGATATACATGCACAGTTTAGAATAAGTAGCAGAAATATGCTTAGAGTGCATCCTTTTAAAAGGGGCAGTTACAGTTTTTAATAAACAGAGTGACTTTTTTGCATTCATATGATTGCACAATGAGGAAGTCAACCACAAACCAAAGTCATCTTCCACTTATAACCATCACTACTGAGGTATATATGAATAAGTTTATATATGAATAAGAAAATCATCACAAATGCAAAGTGATATCATAAATAATAATGAGCCTGGTTTGGGTCAATTTTGACCTCCAAGACAGCACAATGTTTTGATGTTGTAACAGTGATAATACGTGTGATCAACAGACTAATACAAAAGAATCCACTTTGAGTCATTACTAGTGGGCGCCGGTTTGGTGGAGTTGATTGCGACTGTGCACTCACCAAATATTGAGTCTATGCCCTATTTTTACACTGCCAATAAAGACCAAAAAATCCCCTAAAATATCTTAAAAACTTAATATTTAGCTAATCATGACATGTGTCTCAAAGAGAGTTTTATCTTACATTGTGAAAATTGTTACATGTACACTTGCAGATTGGTTAAGCATAGCTTTTCTTCCACAAAGTAACTGTCCATACTTGGTGTCAGAAATTATTACATGGGTAAATGGTTTATTTGGGAGGTTAATGGTGTGATTCAAATACAGTTTTGACTTACTGCTCTGCCTTTACATCAGCATGTGAGACGGGGGAAACTTTATTTAAGGCTAGTGACCAAGTCCTAGAGCTACACAGTTTTTATTTTAATTTCCTTTGATTAACAAATGTAAAAAATGGATGCTTTCTCAAACTCCAAACCTTAAGTGCAAATCAAGCTTAAAACAAAAATAATGAAAAAGCTGCCACACATACATGAATCCTGCTGGTTTGATAATCTTGCTTAAGTCCTTCCTTTTTGTTTTATATGTGAATCATTTTTCCAGCCTTTCGATCCATAATCATGTCTTATTTTTCAGCCTGTAGATAACATCCTCCATGACAAGGTATTGCTATGGTATTGTCTGTTATTGAAAGCAATCATTTATTTTGGAGCATCAGCCCTCAAACAGTTCTTAGAAGAATCTAAACCATCCCTCTGCAAATACAGATCCTCTAAATACAAGAAGACAAGATTAAAGTATAGTGTACCCCGTCACTCTGCAGAGAACTGAACGTGTATCATCCCAGAACTGTTTTATCTTTTAGCAATTCCAGAAAATATGAATAGTTTGCTTCTATGTGGTTACAAAGTCTCCTGTATGTTTATTAGTCATTTATCAGTTTATTTCCAATTTTGGGCTGTTACGAGCCAACTTTGGTACCTCCAAATGAATGTTTCTATTCTTTTTTTTTCATTTTGTTGTATCACCTCTATTAATGTAATTTCAACTCAAAATGTGTCATTTCCTCCACATTATCAGCATTAGGTCCCTTGTGCAGGCTGCTCGATATTTAAGCGTCATACTTAGCTGCTGCTCTGTTTTTATTCATGGGGTTATATGATGTTGTAAAAATAGGCTGGTTTCAGTTTGGTCTGCATAGTAGCGAGAGTAGCGTAGTTAAAAATGTTTTGTTCAGCAGATCTCAGGCCACCTCCTCCGACAAACCGTGCTTCCTGCACAATGTGCTGATAGAAGGGAAATATTTCTGTCTCTTTTTGCAGCTTCCTGTATAAATTTATCCGACGGTTTTCTCTTGTTTGGGGGTTTTATTTGAATTTTTTATTTTTTTGTTTATGTATGGAGGCACCTGTCTTCATGATATGTTTGTATTCTAGAAATTTAGAATCAGTCTGTCAGCTGTAGAGAGGAGGAGGATAAACTGTCTTTGCTCCTTGAGATTTTGTTTTAACAGCTGGTACAGAAGAAACTTTGTGTGTATGTGCGAGACAGTGTATTATAATGCTCATTTAGAATGCTAATGAATGTGCATTTTCATGATATCCTGTGGTCTGAAATCTCAGCGGAATTTAAACTAACCTCCTTATTTATGCTGATGTGCTGCATTTGTCCTTTTGCCCTCCATACTTTATGACATTCAGAAGATTTAAGGTCAGCCACTGATGAATTTAACCAGAGCTCTGCAGCTACACTCTGTCCAAATATTTTCAATAACTATGTCTTTTTATTTACCTTATAAATGCTATCATGTGGCTTTTCCCTCTATGTTCTCTGCTCTCAGTTGGTCAGTATATATCCATACACTTTGTGGTCTTTAATTACTGAAAACACTTCCTTCTCTGCCTTGTAACCCTAGTTTCCTTGTTGATATCCTTTTCTAACCATCTTTCATTTCTCTCACTCTACTGCAGATCTTGCATCACCACATAGCGTCCGTGGAGAAGCTCTCCCTGACGACCACAGGCTGTCCTCTGGTCATCCAGTGTCGTAACTTCCGGGTGGTTCACTTCGTGGTGCAGAGGGAAAGAGACTGCCACGACATTTACAGCTCATTGCTGCGTCTTCTCCAGCCTGGTGGGTTTCTTTGTAAATATTTTTGGAATAAATTCTGTCAGTTAGATTCATCTGTGCATCCTCTGTTTCTTTCTGCCTCTGCTTTTCTCATTATTCACCAACTTTATGTCAGTTTACACACATAAGCAAACAGATTTCAGGGCTGAGCAATTTTGGAAATAAATGACTTTCTTCTGGAAATATATATTACTTTTTTGAGATTGCTCTAGATATCTGCAGTGTCTTTTTGTCCACTGATTTAAATTACAACAGAACAATTAAGGTTTTTTTTGTCATTGGGATCCTTTACTATTTTTTAAAAATCTAGATCTAAACGATGTCTTTATTTCATCTGGTTGCAGCTCTGAAGCACACCCCCCCCCAACACACACACACACACATACAGGGATAAGTATCTGCATAAACTTTACAAATTTAACGTCAACAGTTGTTTTACCTGAATCTAATTCAGCAACTATTTGTAAAGTTAAAGTTATGATTTTTCAAGCTTGCAGGAATCCCCTCATTTCACTTCTGTAATTAAGCGCTGCACCAAGAGCAATGCAGTTGTCATAGTTACCGTGTTATCTGGTGACTTCAGTGCAGTGTTAATTTTGTCAACTAATTATTTTCATCATAGTTTTCATCAACAACCTTTTTCCCCTGACGAAAACTATACTATAACTTAAAAAAAAAAAACAAGTGCACATTGACAAAAACTGAAACTAAATTAACTGACATTTTTGTCAACAAATAAAAACTAGACTAAAATGTTCGACAGAGACTAAATCCAATCAGACCTAATTTCGTCATATAGAAAGTAGAGACAAGTTAGGAATCACAGCTACTTTGGTTGTGTGGAAAGGTTGGATGAGTTAAGAGGGACATCCAACCACAACTGCTTTAGCTTCATGGTGGTGGGATCCAAGTGTAAAACATGACTTCAGAAATTCAAGGAAACATAAAAAATGCCTTACACTTTACAATTCAAATTTTTGGTCGACTAAATTTACAGTTGATTTCATCGACTAAAATGTTGTGAAATTTCAACTAAAACTAGACTAAAATTAAAACAATTTAGATGACTAAATTATGACTAAAACTAAAAGATACTTTTAGGCAAAAGACTAAAACTAAATTAAGAAGCGCTGTCAAAATTAACACTGCTTCAGCGTATATGATTAATGCAGTTAAATCCACTTTTTGAGATAGAAAGTGTCACTTTGGTTAGATTTTCTTATAAGTCTCTTTAATGTTTTTTTTTTTCCAATCAAGAGTAATAAGGCTAAATTAAGATGAATTGAGGTACCCAGGATACATGGTTCCTCTTTGAACTGTAACACAGGTGAATCTTTTATGGCAGCACCACAGGCTTTTTGTTTGTTTTTAGAGGGGACACACAGACTAAGCAAGCATGATGTTCAGTTATCTGACTGACGGTGGAATCAGACAGATTTTATTTAATTTAAAGTACGAAAACAAGAAAAGTCCGGGTTAAAAAAAGAATAAAAAACATAAAGGAACAAAACTTACATAAATGATATTAA